>JADANN010000218.1:0-598301 GCA_018806985.1 Angiostrongylus vasorum
ACGAAAACCACCCTGGTCTTCTCTGATGAGCGGGTGGATCAAGGAATAGAATTTGGCCCACACTTCCTCTCCCTTAGAGAGAGTGTATTCATGCATGGGTGGAGTGTGTTCTCGTTTATACGGACAGCATTCTACGTGTCATTCTTGGCGAAAAACTTAAAAGTTAGATGGATGGGAACTATATGAGAGGGTGGTACACGGATTTCCCTCATAGAGTGATCTTATGCCGGTTGAGTCGCTGGAAACTTGGCTCATGCCCAGGTGGTGCAAAATCGTGCAAGAATTCTCAAATTAACATCAATGGGTACTAGGAGTATTCTCACATTCCACTTACACTTGTGTCAGAAGCCAAATTTTTGGGCAAGCTCCCTGGATAGCTATTCAGGCAAACATGCCAGTTGTGGTGAAAGACGAGTTTGTGGAAATAAACCTATTCAAAATGCATTGTTTCACTGACAGACCCAAAGAAGCTGATAAATCAGTTTTGTTCGACTATGGTTTCGACATCTTCGTCCCCACTAGGAGCCGATTACATCGAGTCGGATCTTCTTCAGTGGAGCGTCTCTCTGATGAGGCAAGCTCATCAGGCGATGTTCTTTTCTACAGGATGTAGATTTTTTGTAGTAGTGGCTGTCCGGTGACAAAAACTTGTCTTTTTCCCGGAAATCCTTCCTGCAGATGTCGATGAAGATTATCAACTACCACAGTGATATTTTTGAATACGAAACTATTTTATTTAAATTACATCGGACATCACAGCAACGTGGACTTAAAAACACAAAAAAATGAATGTTACAATCAGATGCATCCTGGTAGTGGCAAAAGATATCCGGCAGAAGAATCTGTGCCATCTATAGATAACCGATAAAGCGTTTGACGTTGATCAATCCGTTAGAGATTAGTAATGCGTCTGATTCCATTCGTAACAGGACAGAGGTAGCTGAATACATATTTGGCCGGTACAATGACTAGCGGTGGCTTGCCGATATATCAACTCGTGTCTCATCCCTCTAGATAAGTCTGTTACGGGAACACCATCGGGCGGGCAGGATAAATCAATTCTGTTGACGTGAGTTCGTGCTCGGAGCCATGATCCTCGACTCATGTGGAAGAAAGATGTGTCGTGGACTCCAGAACATCGGAATTTCATCTTTGTCAGAATGGCAGAAGTAAAAAAAACTTGTATCTTGTAGGCAAAGATCTGCAGATTCCAATGCTTTCCACTTCAATTAACGAGAGTTCACTATGCTGTGTCATATTTTGATTAAAAGCTGAAATCCACAATTATTTTCGAATCCATTGAGTGCATCCCACTCAATTCCTTGTCGGACATTATTTGCTAATTATGTCTGGCTCTTTCTTTATGTTTTTGGAGTACGTGGTAGAAAAATGCGTTTGCTTCATCAGTCACTCTCGGTATAACTAAAACAGTGAAGCTGGTCAATCACCCAAATCCGGTTATATGCGTTGAATAAAACTCTCACCGTTCATCAATCCCCGAGTGATGCGTTATGCGTCGAAACTTCATTAACCGTCGTTTCGGAGGTGACTGAATGCATACCTGGTCTTTACTACGACTCGCGGTGGCCTACCGGATGTATCGAGCCAGTGCTGCTATCCCTCCCAGACAAGTGTGGTAGCGCAATTTCCGAGCCCACAGAATGGAAGGCTTTGGTAGGCCACAGGAGCGGGGATCGATTCCACGTGTGTGTGTTGCAGGGCGTCTCCGACCAATGCGCCACACGCAAACCTGGTTATGCTTACAAAACTTCGTAGGTGAAATCGTCACAAAGCCGCAAAAAGCCCACCGGACAAAGTCGGTTTTTGAAATATTATTGGCGGAATAAATCTTCTTTATACCAACCTCGCGTGGGCTTAAGTTGCTAACATTGACTGCCACGTATGTTAAAAAGATGTTTTCTGGAAGCCATCCTGTGAAATTCGGAGTGAGATTCTCTTACTGGAGAGTGCATTTCCAAAGAGAACTCATGACAGCAGATCGAAGAACATGTCTGTCCTGTTGACTATCCTCTCCTTTCCATAGGTTAAATTTCCTGCAAAAAATGGAGAATGTGACGAAATTCGGAAAGCAATTTTTTGAAATCACCACGAATAAGACCTTGTTGGCTTTTTTCACTGTCCTTCGAAGAAATATCGCCGTGAAAATTGAATTCAGTGATGAGGTTCACCCTTATTTACCACATAATAGAACCAAAAAGAACGAGAGAAACCTGTTTTGTTAAACAGTATGGAATTACATCAGGTGCAGGGAATTTTCAATTCTTGTCACAACGCAAACGTTTTAAAGAAAAGCGGTTTTCCTGCTTAAAAAGAAGCACCCACATCTTCTAGGACTCCTGGAATTGCTGAACAAGTGCACGACCGCTGACCGAAATAACTGTTTCAGTCGCAAAGCTCATCGAAAGACTAGCCACGTCCATTTTAATCTCCTCACTCTACGTACACTATGAAAACCGAGAAAATGACTTTTTAAGCAACCCTACTTCTCGAAGCCCAAAGAGAAAACATTTTCAGTGAAAGCCTCCAGAGCATTGGGATGGCACAGGTTTAGATCCCACTATCAGTGGCACGTACCGCTGTTCCTCATCAACGATTGATCAGTGTTTTACACGTTACCCTTTAATTTAAATCTTTCCTTGTTCGTGAAGAATAAACAAGTCTTTTACTCGGCAACGGAAAGTCCACGCCATCAGGAACTATCGTCTCGTTCGCACAAGAGGTTCTCAGTCTCTTACTTGATTCCTCTTCAACAGTATTAATGAAATTGGAAGAAGAACAAGCAATCGTTCTCAGCAGCACGAAAATTCTCCTCATTTGGTTAGCGGCAAAGCTGTAATTCCTCTTCCTTTCATTGTTAACAAATAGAGTTGCCATCGAATGATAAAAATATGGCGTAAGTGGCGGTTGATACCAAAAGAAAGTAGAGTGCCGTTTGAAAGCTTTCGACAGACCAATACAAGACAGTAAATATCCTGAATAAAAGAAAGTAAATCACAGTAATAGGAGGGTTCTGTGGAAAATGAATGGTGGGATGATTAATGTCGCTGACGAATCAAAGAAGGCAGCGATAGCTTCAGAGGGTAACGAGTCTCCTAGCATTTTTAATGAAGTGGTAATTGTAGGATACTGGGTGACTGCTTTCATTTCTAGTCTCGAGCGAACAAATTTAGACCGTCGCAGGTAACTTACCATCTCTTTAAGAATATGTAGTATGGCTACTTTAAGAAGGAGAGCGTCACATATCCTGGGATTGGAAGGAGCATGAATTAAAACGATGTTGGCAGTGTATAGTTTCGCCATAAGGAGTCGCTTTCTCAATTTTAAGACTTGTTGCAGTTATGAGTGCCTGAAAATGTCAACAAGATGATTACCACGGATCAGGGTGAATCCTAAGATCGTCCGTGTAGGACCAGCGTTGACCTGCTGCGACCTGACTCTCACACAAGCAATCACACAATTTCTTCACGTTTTTTTCTAAGACTCATAGGCTACCCGCTTCGCAAAGCCTATGAATACCATCTCAAAAACTTTTTAAATATCATCTGGAAAACTTTTTACAAGTTGTCCACTTACATTATGACAAACGAATTTTAGCTAGCATAATATGTGTTGGAGGGTGTGTGTACTTTTACTGAGCAGTGAAAAATGTCTCTTCTTATATATTTTTCCATTCCGTTCCTTACATAAACAATTCTCTTAGCATTCTAATATTCGAATATTCCAACAGTCGAGTTCGAATATGTCATCATCATGTCGAATAACTGTGACGTCAACAGTAGCTAGTTCTTTCTTGGTTTGGTTTGTAAATGAGATATTCACAGAGGAAAGAGTTGCAGACATCCTGCCGATAAAGTAGTCCTCCGAATAGACTATAATCTTTGGGATTATAAGAAGGGCTTCTAAATATCTGAAAACTTTGACACTCAAATCCTGTTTCCATGAAGACTTCGTCCCGCTTTGCTTCAAAAAAAACTGGATTCGAATCGATGGGACAACAAAGAACCATATTCGGCGGGCGGCCCGACTATGGCGCCGAATAAACCTTTTTATATCGGCTTCGTGTTAGCTCAGTAACCTGAGAGAGCAACATTTATATTGTGTTTATAAAACTACTGCCGAATTAAACCCACACAACAAACCAGGGTCTTGAGCATACAACCGTGCTTATCCTTAACCACCAGTAAGGATAGGAATGAATGACAGTACGACTTCGTAGCCTTTTCCGCGCGTTTCAAAGATAAGTCACCCTATTTGTTTATGCACAAGTGCATTGCTTAGAGCCGTTCAACCTTGTTAATTGAGTTTTCGTCGCTACGTCAAGTTGCGTCTTATAGAATGGAGCACCATTTCACCACCAGCACGTATGGAGCAATAGAGCAATCTTCTATAAATCTAGTTTGCAATTCTTGTTTCGAGCGATAATTTAGCAGTAGATTACAGATATCCTTCCTTACTATGGCCAATGACGACACAATACTGCATCCTTTGCGTTTCAGTTGGCATCGTCATGCTCAACTCAGCTTCATGTTTGCTAACAATCAATGATATTTCTGGTAGCATCCTAGTGTTATCTTATTGATGGTGTACGGTATATTAAACGCCAGGTGACCGTAATCGTGATTCATTTCAATCAAGAATTCTTCAGCGTTCGCAGTTTCTGCAACTGGGAAGTGCTATTGGCCAGACGACACATTAGAACTGTAAATTTAAACGATCGAAAACGACTTGGAAGACGATTAGAGAGAAATAGATACGAAGAAAAGCAATGAAGTGGTGTAAGAGAACCCATGCTAAATCAAAGTGTTTAAGACGCACACGTGCGAAAAGTCGAGAAAAAAAAAGTTGTACTAAATGAAGCAACTATGAACAAAAGTGAAGAATTCAGTACTGTGCTGGCTCGGTTGGTTCGAAAATTCTCAATTTTATCTCATCTTAACCAAGCATTAAACGTTATCACTTCCGATTTCTCGATAAAAAATGTAGTTACCGAAAGAGTTTAAGAAAGGTGGTAACAGTGAGGTTGTGCGAAGGCTGAAGAGTGGAATGAAGTCGTTGAACTACTCCATCATGACTAAAACAATGAACATCTACGGAAGGACTAAACCTCACCGCTGTTTCCTCGTGTTCAACGTGCACATTCTCGAGCTCCTGCAGTAAAAAATGCCTACTTTCGCTTATATATGATGGTTTCTAACTTTAACAAAACCGTTCGAATCCGCAATATCGTAAGACTCACACTGCGTGCTGATGAGTGGGGATAGGTTTTGAAGGAAAACTGGACAAAACTTATGGATATATAGTATAAGTATTTAAGACTAGTATAAAATATAGTGCAGAAGTATTCAAGACCGTCGTTTTGATGTGAGAGGCACATTACGCTTTCATGTAAACTCTGCGTTGTTGGTCTCCACATGTCAAATTCAGTGTAAGACTCATAGAAAGCGGTAAGTATGCGATGAAGCCATTTGTGTTCAAAGTGATTCTAGCATTTTCTCTGTTTGGTTATGGAAATGTTTAGCTGGGTAGACTGCGGTCACTCGACCTTTCCAGGCTCTGAGGGAAGCGAAATCTGCCGAAACGTCAGCTTGTTCGTGAATAAAGAATGAAAAATAAACCTCGTGTTTGCTCAACAGGAATACGAAGAATTACTAAATCCAGTCCTTCGAATGTTTCAGTTACCATAAACAACACGCCAGAACAAAACTTCTAACTTAAGTCATTCTCCTATGCAACGACGTTTATTTCTATTGAATCAAAGGCTGTTGATGTGAACAACACACTTTTTTGGGAAAGATTAACCTATCAGCTCAACTTCATGTTTACTCCAAAAAGCAATACTACTATTTGAATTAGGCCCTTCATAAATGGAAACCTGCCGAATGGGATTCTCACAGTTGTCCCGGATGGTGCTCCTCACTAAGCCAAGAAATAGAAGAAAAGAGCAATCTTCCATTTAAAGGAACCTCTGAACGGTTCAAAACCCATTCCTTACACGACCGGGCACTCTGACTTTGAGTGGCTGATGTTCAGGAGGATGTGGAATTTTTATGTGAGCATTTTCTATTTTATTTTTGAGGATTGGCAAGCTTTTCAATGATAGAGAAAAATTTTCTTTGCGATAATGGAGGATCTAAGAAATTGAAAATTTAGAGAGGGTATTAGGAGGCAGCTGTACCTCCGGAGTGCTCGTACGTATATTAACTACTTTCTATATTCCTGCCTCTATTTTATATTTCTATATATGCCACGGATCTCCTCACATGAGGGGTCTTGATCCGGTTAGTCGCGAGGTTACGTGGCGCGTCCCAGGTGGGAGTTAATCGCGGACCAAAAGCGACCTTTTGCTTCCCGAGACGCAGGTGGATTCAGTGAATGGACTCTGTTGCGCCGATTTGGCACATACTTTCTGTATTTGCTAGGCGTATTCATGCATGCGTGTGTGGGTGCGTTCTCGCTTATGCGGGCTGTATTCTACGAGTCAATTCGGCCAAAAGCCTGCGATCAAGTGACAGGGAACTATATGGGAGGCGATTAGAGTCTCCTCCAACAAATAAGCTCCATGTCCAGTCTGGGAAGAGCCTGGCAAGCTACCCGTGAGTATACCCAGCCTCTAGGTTCAGAGCCCAGCAAGCTATGCGTGGGCATCAAAACGCTAAACAGAGTAAAAAGAAGCGGGCCTCATTCCCCCTTAACTCCGAAAGAGCCCCAATCTCGGCAGCGTTGGGTAGACGAGTACGGAGGGGTCTACTAAAATTTCAAGGTCAATGGAAGCTTGGATTGCAAAGAACAAAGGTGACGATCCATAACTACAGTGCACGTACACTTGCATCCGCGTCCTCGACGGAAGATTTGCCCACGCAGGTAAGAAGGATAAGGTACGACGTCATCGGCCTGGCCCGGAGACGAGACGACGCCACAAATTCAACGCCGTCTATGACACCGGAGAAGAACTGTTCCTCCGAAAATGCGGCAGTGGAGGAGTTCGGCGGCGTCGGCGTTCTCGTCAACATGAGTTTGTCGATGAACACCGATTCATTCGAACAGCTTACAACCTGAATCGGGACGTTTACGACTAAAAAGATGTGGATCAATAGCGGCTCTGACAATCTTCGTCGTTTACGCGCCGACATCAAACTATGACGAAGAAGAAGTCGAAGCGTTCTATATGGACTTGGAGAAGTTCTACAGAGAAAGACTATGCATTCTTCAAGGTATCTTCATTATTGGAGATTTCAACGCCAAGATTGGACCAAGAAGAACATCTGAAGAACGTCACATTGGGATCCACGGATTAGAATGGAGCGAACAGGGAGAGCGGCTGTCTGAGTTTATCACGGCGACCAAGACCATCCATGGTAACTCACAATTCCAGAAGCCCCACCCTCAACGCTGGACGTGGGAAAGTACTATAAGGAAACAGACCACATCATAGTAAATAGAACGTCTTGCCTAACCGATGTCGGTGTTGTCCCAAAATTCTATACGAGATCAGACCATCGTCTCCTTCGTGCACGATTCTACTTTTTTGAGGAAAGGCGAAAAAGCCGCGAAATTCAAAAACGGAAGTCCCAGAACCACCATAAAATGAGACTTATTCAATTCATTAGTCGGCTGTTGAGAAGATGGCGTTGTCGATAACATCGACGAGGAATACGACCTGCTCATTCAACATCTTCACGTTAGCGCTATGAAAGCTGAGAGTTCGAAAGTCATCAAGAGACGCCTTTCTCCAAAATCACTAAAGCTAATGCGTCAGCGTGGAATCGCACGAGCTGCAAGCAACCGTGAACTAACGTCTGAACTTGCAAATCAGTGCAGACAGGCGATAAAAGAAGATCTTAAAGAGAGACGAGCAGCAGTAATGGTCGAAGCTGCAGAGGCCGGGAAAAAGCATTCGCAAAGCTCCACAGAAGCTTCTGCCAATTACAAGACCAAGATGATTGAACTCAGACACCCAGACGGGAACAGTTACAGCGTCCAGAAAGGCAATGGAGAAAACTATTCACGAATACTACTCAGATCTCATCGATAGCCACGTCCACCTTCCCCCGTCAGATAAAAAAAAGGAGGTTGATATGTTGTACCACCGGTTCTCCCTTCCGAAATCCGACATGCCATTTCGTCGGTGAAAAATCGAACTGCACCAGGTCCGGAGATGATAAGAGCAAAACACCTGAACAGCCTTCCGCCAGTCCTCGTAAACACACTGCCTCGGGCTCGTCACACGTTACCCGTCTGAATGCAAGGTCCGTACTCAGTGGGAAAACCAGCAAGACCGTGTCATTGTTCAAGATGAGTGACCTATACGATATCGGCAACTATCGCCCAACTGCTTGCTGTCTGTCGTCTACAAACATTTGACTCCAGTCATCCTAAACAAGATTGACAAAACACTGGACGAAGGACAGCCATGTGAGCAAGCATGGTTTCGAGAAAGGATTTAGTACGATGGACCACATCCACACGATAACAAAACCCTCATTGAAGTATTGCGAGTACCACTCTGTCTCATTGTCATCGATTTACAGAAGGGCCTTTGATTACAACGATATTAACATTGACGTCAAAAGAGGAGTTAGGCAAGGCGATACCATCTCGCCAAAAATCATTTACCGCCACCCTCCAGAACGTCATGCGAACATTGGAATGGGATAATATGGGAGTGAAAATCGACGGTCGGCAGTTACACCATCTTCGCTTTGCTGATGGCATCTTCCTTATAACATCAAACATTAGCCAGGCGGAACGAATGGTTTCACACTTTGATAAAGCCTGTGGAAAGATTGGTCTTTCGACTAAATCACACAAAAACGACGTTCATGAAGAACGGATTGGTTTCCCCATGCCCAATTCACGCTCAACGGAACGAATATCTCCGATTGCTCCAGCTATGTCTATCTATGTCGGGAAATTAATGTGATGAACGATTTAACTCCAGATCTGAGCACAAGGAAACGAGCGGCTTGCGGAGCTTTCTAAGAGCATCGAGGATTTAGTGAAGAGGACAAAGAACACCCGACTCCGTGCCCAGCTTTTCGACTCAACGGTACTTCCCTGCCCTAACATATGCGTCAGAAAGCTTGGTCGCTGCGTAAGCAGGATGCAAGATCACTCAGCGTTACTGAAAGGGCAGTCGAAATGACGATGCTAGGAGCCTCGCGTGTTACAGCAAGTAAGGGAATTGATCCAAAGCTCTGACCTGCGTCAACGATCAAAAATCAAAGGTGCCGTTCTGTAAGCCAGACAGTCGAAGATAAGGTGGGTTGGACACGTAGTGCATACGAACGACAACCGATGGACAGGAGTAGTTAGTGAATGGATTCCTCGGGATATCAAACGTACTGCAGGAAGACCACCGACCCGATGGTCAGAGTTCTTCACGAAGAGCCTAGAAGAAAATGTGATGCTCGGCAAGTCCCTAGAGCGAGCAGAACCCACTGGGCTTCTCTTGCACGCGGCAGGGGAAAAATGGAAGATTTACTGGCGCCCGCTGGAGTCACTCGACGATCAACGGGAACTACAGGTGATACAGGTAACATTCCTCCCAACGGTTTACGGCGTCATCGTGGCTGGGAGGTGTTTCCTAGGTGTCCGGCTGAGATGTACAGCGAAGGGATTCATCTCTCTGGCAGGGATTCTCACGCTGAGAAGGAGTCTATCGTTCATATCAGGGAGCCTAGCTAAGAATAAAGCAATACTAGGATACACCACCGTCCTGGTATTAAAGTCGCATGGTGGCAAATCTCCTTCTGATGCACAAGAGCTGAGACTGCCTTTTTGTGGTGGTGGTGAAGACCTAGAGCAGACTTTGGCCAGGCTGTCCTCGGGATTGCAGGGAAGCACAATGGCTTAGCCAGCAGATCTCCCGGGAAAAAGGAGGTTATGGTGGGGCCCGCAAACCAGTGAGGACGGGTCTTTCAAGTTTCAAGTAGGTATTTTCTATATTTTACTACTGTCTGCCCTTCAACCTCATTGCTTGGGGGCTCTCGTAAATTTATGCTTGTTCTATTTCGGTGTTTTTTTACTCCAGACCATGTAAAACTTAAATATGGGTCATAAATGTGATTGAAAAAGACCTTACAAAAGGTTGGCTTTTGAAAATATTAGGTGCTAAGAGCAGATTAACATGGGCAATTTCTGATATAACACCCTAGAAGGGCAAGGTGTCAACTACAAAAAATCGATTTAAAAAGCTCTTTAGAGCAAAAACAAACCATTGGAAAGGAATGAACTGGAACAATGCTGGATACGCCCACTTTGCAAACATCTCTGTCGTTATAATTTAGCGGCATTCTGCGAAGTTCGCATTCGAAGTATCACGGTCTTTTGATCAGTACCTTATGCTTTATTAGAAAGAGCTTCTCGTAATTTATTAAGTGTCCAAATTAGAATATAAAAAAGGACACAGTAACGAAAAAAAATAAAAACAGAAATCAAACAAAGAGGGCTAAGTGCTGCAAATAAACATGGTTGGCAGTGCTTTCCAGTAATGACAACAGAACAAGTGGAATGACTGCATAGTGCAGTAGCGTAGCACGACCACATAATGGACCAAGTACTTTGAATTTTATGAGCGCCGGTTCAGCGGATGTACATTGTTCCAAAAGAGATTTTTGAGGCACTTTTTATATCCCTTCGAGAGCCCGTTTAGCAGAGATATTGCATCAGTCGTGGTTCGAGAAATTTTGTAATCTTCACTTAATAATTTACAAATTATCCTCTTCAGGACGAATTTGTTCTTTGATGAGAGACAACTGCGGTTGTTGAAACAGTACTCCACACAGAGAATGTCCCAGTGAAGACATGCAGAAGTGCCTCCGCGTGAACACCGGAATTTGACAGTTCCCGACAGCTTTTGATAGAATAAAATGATTAACCACAGAGAGGATTTTTCCATAGTTTTCTCGTCTTGAAGTGTGAAACTCACGGCAAATCTATTGGCATCTTTAGATTCCTAAAACACTGCACCGCTTGGATTCCGTTGTCTTACGCAGTCCTACCAGAATTCCTTTGTAGACAACAGTTGAAAGAAAAGAAATGAGTGGAAAAAAGTGCTCATAAGTTGATTAGCTTAGCGTTCCGAATGCAATAACACGCTGAATTGTATGAAAAGATAGAATGCATGCGAGCAGAAAAGAGAACAGACCTGTGCTTTGATAGGATTAATTTGTCAGTGTTAATGTGAAGGAATATTTTCAAGATACTGATCTTCCCTGCGAGCCACCAAGTGTATTTATCGTTCAACTCGGCGTTAACCGCATTCGCGGTAACGACAACTGCGCCCGGCTCGACACCAACACCTCCAGATATCCAAATACGAATGAATCTGAAAAGATGTTATACGAGAGATAGCACATAACACTGCACAACCTGTTAGGAATAGTTGGAAACGAGTGCATTAGAATGGACGGATTCAGTGCCATATTTACTCCGTCCTATCATGACTAAAAGCGCTTCCAGCAAGGGTCCAGCCTCCAAGTAAGGTTACAAGCTGACGAGTTAGACGTTTAGATTCAGAACCATGGATAGAAATAAGTTAGCTTCAGGAATTGTCGCCGCTGAGGCAGAAAACTAGCAAAAAGCAGTAAATATCCCATCGATCTACAAGAACACCGTATGCTAACCTTTCATATGCGAACTATCCCAGAATCAAACTTACATTAGTGTAATGGCATATTTTCGATTCTCCATAGTTCATTGCATGCCACAATCTTATGATATTTTATTACCCACTTTTTACAAGTCATTTGCACTCAATGTTTCCAAACTTTGCGATCACCTGTATAACCTGTAGTCCCGTTGATCGTCGAGTGACTCGAGCGGGCGCCAGTAAATCTTCCATTTTTCCCTGTCGCGTGCAAGAGTAGACCCAGTGGGTTCTGCTTGCTCTAGGGGACTCGTCGAGCATCATATCTTTCTTCGAGGCTCTTTGTGAAGAACTCTGACCATCGGGTCGGTGGTCTTCCTGCAGTACGTTTGACATCCCGAGGAATCCAGTCGCTAACGGCTCTTGTCCATCGGTTGTCATTCATATGCATTACGTGTCCGACCCACCTTATCTTCGACTGTTTGGCGTACAGAACGGCATCTTTGATTTTTGATCGTCGACGCAGATCGGAGCTTCGGATCCCATTCCCTTACTTGTGTGGAACGCGATGCTCCTAGCATCGTCCCTTTCGACTGCGCGTTCGATAACGCTGAGTGATCTTTCATCCTGCTTACGCAGCGACCAGGTTTCTGACGCATACGTTAGGGGACAGGAAGTACCGTTGAGTCGAAAAAAATGGGGTGGGCACGGAGTCGGGTGTTCCTTGTTCTGCTTCACCACATCCTCGATGCTCTTGAAAGCTCCCCAAGCCGCCCTCGTTTCCTTGCTGCTCAGCTCTGAAGCTAGGTCGTTCATCATACTGATTTCCCGACCTAGACAGATATAACTGGAGCATTCGGAGATATTCGTTCCGTTGAGCGTGAATGGGGCATGCGAAACCAATCCGTTCTTCATGAACATCGTTTTTGTGAGATTTAGTTGAAGACCAATCTTTCCACAGGCTTTATCAAAGTCGGCAAGCATACGTTCCGCTTGGCTAATGTTTGGTGTTATAAGGACGATGTCATCAGCAAAGCGAAGATGGTGTAACTGCCGACCATCGATTTTCACTCCCATATTATCCCATTCCAATGTTCGCATGACGTTCTGGAGGGTGGCGGTAAATAATTTTGGCGAGATGGTATCGCCTTGCCTAACTCCTCTTTTGACGTCAATGATAATATCGTCGTAGAATGGTGATATCTTTGGTTGTGAAATCTTTTGTACAGCTCACGAAGAATCTTTATGTACTGAGTAGGGACTCCTTGACTATCAAGGGCTTCCATGACTGCTTCTGTCTCAACTGAATCAAAGGCCTTTCTGTAAATCGATGAAAGTGAGACAGAGCGGTCTTTTTTGTACCTTCGCGATACTTCAATGAGCCTTGTTATCGTGTGGATGTGGTCCATCGTACTAAATCCTTTTCGAAACCCTGCTTGCTCACATGGCTGTCCCTTCGTCCAGTGTTTTGTCAATCCTGTTTAGGATGACTGGAGTGCAAAAGTTTGTAGACGACAGACAGCAAGCAGATTGGGCGATAGTTGCCGATATCGTGTAGGTCACCCCTTCTTGAACAATAGCACGGTCTTGCTGGTCTTCCACTGAGTAGGGACCTTGCATTCAGACAGGTAACGTGTGAAGAGCCGAGCCAGTGTGTTTACGAGGACTGGCGGGAAGGTTGTTTCAGGTGTTCTGATCTTATCCTGTCCGGACCTGGTGCTGTTCGATTTTTCACCGACGAAATGGCATGTCGGATTTCGGAAGGGAGAACCGGTGGTACGACATATCCATCCTCCCTTTATTTCATATGACGGGAAGGTGGACGTGGCTATCGAAGAGATCCGAGTAGTATTCGTGAATGATTTTCTCCATTGCCTTTCTGGACGCTGTAACTGTTCCGTCTGAGCGTCGGAGTGCAATCATCTTGGTCTTGTAATTGGCGAAGCTTCGGTGGGCTTTGCGAATGCTTTTCCCAGCCTCTGCAGCTTCGACCATTACTGCTGCTCTTCTCTCTTTAAGATCTTCTTTTATCGCCTGTCTGCATTGTTTTGCAAGTTCGGACGTTAGTTCGCGGTTGCCTGCAGCTCGTGCGATTCCACGCTGGCGTATTAGCTCGAGTGTTTCTGGAGACAGACGTCTCTTGGTGACTTTCGAACTCTCAGCTTTCATAGCGCTAACGTGAAGATGTTGAATGAGCCGATCGTATTCTTCGTCGATGTTATCGACAACGGCATCTTCCCAACAGCCGACTAATGAATTGAATAAGTCCCAGTTTACGGTGGTTCTGGGACTTCGGTTTTTTGAATTTAGCGGCTTTTTCTCCTTTCCTCGAGAAATAGAATCTTGCACGAAGGAGACGATGGTCTGATCCCGTGTAGAATTTTGGGACAACAGCGGCATCGGTTAGGCAAAACCTTCTATTTACTATGATGTGGTCTATTTCGTTATGGTACTTTCCACTGGGGGACTCCCACGTCCAGCGTTGAGGGTGAGGGCTTCTGGAATTGCGAGTTACCATGGATGGTCTTGGTCGCCATGATAAACTGAGACAGCTGCTCACCCTGTTCGTTCCATTCTAATCCGTGGGTCCCAATGTGACGTTCTTCAGACGTTCTTCTTGGTCCAATCTTGGCGTTGAAATCTCCAATGATGACCTTGAAGAATGTGTGGTCTTTCTCTGTAGAACTTTTCCAAGTCCATATAGAATGCTTTCGACTTCTTCTTCGTCATAGTTTGATGTCGGCGCGTAAACGACGAAGATTGTCAAAGCCGGAATTGATCCACATCTTTTTAATCGTAAACGTCCGATTCGGGTTGTAAGTTGTTCGAATGAATCGATGTTCATGGACAAACTCGTGTTGACGAGAACGCCGACGCCGCCAACTCCTCTACTGTCGCATGTTCCGAGGAACAGTTCTTCTCCCGGTGTCATAGACGGAGTTGAAAGGCTGGCGTCTTCTCGTCTCGGGCCAGGCCGATGACGTCGTACTTTATCCTTCTTGCTTGCATGAGCAAGTCTTCTATCGAGGACTCGGATGCAAGTGTACGTGCATTATAGGTACAGATCGTCACCATAGTTCTTCGAAATCCAGGCAGCTTCCATTGGCCCTGAGATTTTAGCAGCCTCTCCGTACTCGTCCTACCCAACGCTGCGAAATTGGGGGCTCTTTCGGGGGTCAGGGGGAATGAGGCCCGTTTTTTTTTACTGTGTTTAGCATTTTGATACCCACGTATAGCTTGCTGGGCTCTGAAACGTGGGGGCTGGGTATACTCACGGGTAGCTTGCCAGGCTCTCCCAGAGTGGACATGGAGCTTATTTGTTGGAGGCGACTCCTAACCGCCTCCCATATACTTCCCTGTCACTTGATTGCAGGCTTTTGGCCGAATTGACTCGTAGAATACAATCCGCATAAACGAGAATGCACCCACACACGCATGCATGAATATGCACTCGTAAATGCAGAAAGTATGTGCCAAATCGGCGCAGCAGAAAAACAGGGAGTCCATCCCCTGGATCCACCTGCGTCTCAGGGAAGCAAAGGTCGCTTTTGGTCCGCGATTAACCCCCTATCCGCCACCTGGGGACGGCTCGAGATCTCTCATATGAGGGAAATCCATGGTCGAAATACGGGTTAATAATGCACCAAGAAAATCTAGAGTCACCGTACTCGGGGCATAACAATTCCGGAGCGTGCGCGCTCGGTATTTGAAAAGTGGGCCCAAGTTTCTCACCATCACAGCCCATTTCTAAAACAATCTTGCGTGGGATCGTATGTAACTTCTATGAGTTTCAAGACCGACTCCTGATATCAAGCAGACATGGAACATCAAATTGAGATGAAAGTCAAGAAGCGGCGACATTACTACCATCTTCCTTTTCCTAGAACGTTTTTTAGACAGCAGGACCCTAACGACTGAATTGACATAAATTCCGCATGTTTTCACACGGCGTTCTCAACATTCTTAATCACTATCGCGATAGAAGCTTAATCTCTAACCTTATAACCGCACAAAAAGTGCGGTATGCGAGAAATTAGAGAAATAATAAATTTAAAGACCATCGGGACTACCAGTTAGTGGTAAAGAAGGAGTTCTTAGTTATTCCTTGCCAGTTAGATGTTGAAGTAATGGAGGAACATCTTAGTGATGCTCCCTTTATCGCCCATCGTCTGAAAAGCAATTCAAAAGTCGATACCGGGAACTATAAACAAACAATGGGTCAGTGTGGCAAAGGCTGCAGGCTTAAAATCAGCCGAGGTAGTGTATTTATGAGCACTAGCGGAAGGTTCTTCAGGTGTTCAGATCTTACCCTGTCCGGACGTAGCAAGCATGTCGGATTTCAGAATGGAGAACCGATGGGGCCACATATCTATTTTTTTATTTCGCAGTGAGGTCATGAAGACGTGGCTATTGGATGGTTAGAGAAGTTAAAATGAAGTTAAAATCACCGGTTATTTTGCACTTTAAAATCAATAGACCAACATGTCCGGTCTTATACTTATTTATTAAAACACATAAGCCAGTATCAGCTGATGATCTTGTCAACCAATCCATCATCATTCAAAGTTAGACCCATCACCAGCTGTGTAGACGGGCCAACGGATTGAATAACCTGGTTCTTAAGCCTAATATTTCCCCAATTGTTTAACCACATTCCAGCTCACCTCACAAACACCCAAATGTTCCTACAACGTCTACGTAACGAATCTCCTAACAACGCGTACATAATGAAGTCCTTCAACGTTTCTGCGCTTTACACCGACGTGTCGAATGACTCCGGTGTGCAAACCATCCTCGGATCCCTCAAGGGAGCACGAAGTAGCAATACATATGCATAGCTTATCTATTCAGCAGCTCATGCCTCTCTTAGAACAGTGCCTAAACTGCTCGATTTTCACATTGTGTGGGAGATACTACGCTCAAGCAAGGGGGTTGGCAATGGGACAGCGACTGGCACCAAGCCTTCCCATTGTGTTTATGTCTAAGACAGAAGCCCGTGTTCTCGATCTCTGGCCACTACTCTACTGCAGATATGTAGATGATTGTTTTGTCATCTTCTCTACGCAGTAGGAGATGGACAAATGCTTTGAATTATTGAACGAGCGTCTGAGTACAATAAATTCACCCGGAAGAAAATTGAAAGAAAAATTGGCTTGCAGTTCTTAACGTGCAAATCAACTTATCAAGCAGCGGTGACCTGACAAATGTTGCCGAAAACCAAGTAATAAGAACCCACTTGTTCATTTTTTCTCCCTCGCACTCTTCACAAACATTTGTGAGAAACACATTTCAAACAGCCACCTCTGTGTGCATGAGTGGAAATAGCCATCTACAATGGTTAGGGAAATAGTAACTCCACGAGACGAGTTTAGAAGGGGAGCGAAGCCCCGAAACAAACGGTAGTAGCCGAGATAAAATCCCGTTCATCGTGCCCTTAACTAATGATGAAATAAATTCAGCGATAAAGCGATGCTTAGTAAGATCTACAGCAATCGATAGCGACAGTTGAAATACTATCGGATATACTCTACGTCGTCAGTTAGTTCGTTAACTGCTTGTATGGCCGTCTATGTGAAACACCAAATTGTCTAGTTTGCTTACGGCAGGGACAGCGACTGCATGAGTTCAGGTACCATGTATCTGATCTCTTGTGGTACTTGCGGAGACGAATATATTGGCGAAACGGACAGAACTTTATGCATCCGCATAAAAGAACACCTAGATGCAAACGAAAAGCAAAACAAGGCGCGCCACTAAAGACACATAGGACACAAAAAACATAGCGGAGATGATCTCGATATAAAAGTCGCTATCCTCGCACGGGATCCTAAAACACCAACGTGCAAACTCCCTCGAGGCTTTTTGGATAAATGCCAAAAATCCTACAATGAATAGCAGGGAGGAATGCCCCGAGATCACACGTGATCTCGCCCCGTACCTTCGCATCGATCGTTGATGTGGTGTGGTGCAGTCGTCAACCATATGCGACTCTGAGCGGCTGTTCTTCGTCGATGGAAGACAGGAGAAAAAAGCGGTGGGTTTTTTTGAGAAGCCGTAGATGTTGTAATTACCGTTCAGATTTTCATCTTTTGGTTTGTGCTGTTGAAGCATTTGTCCTAGTAAGTTGCGTGTTAGTGTACCCTTTCAGGCTCTGAAGAAGGCGATTCTGCCGAAACGTCAGCTACGGTTGTGTTGTATGTGTGTTATTGTATGGAAGTAAACGTATGCTGTTTAACAACCTCGCGATTGCTGAAAAAGAGAACGACACTGGTGGAACCTTTGTTGTTTTATCATGCATTACTTTTCTGAACCCTTTCTTTTTCTCTTTTCATACCGTTTCCATATCATTACAGTTTATTAAAAAAAAACTGCGGTCAGTTTTGGAAAGGAAATCGTTGATGATATAGCTCAGCACCAACAACTTTGTTTGCCAAGACGAGAATCATTAAAATTTATCCCGTTTTTGTAAAAAGTGAGAAGTTTGCCTAATGCAATCGGCGTAAAATCTTAGGATATTTGAAGTGAAGAATTCTTGGGAAGCACTTCAGCAATAGAGGCTTGGTTACCGAAGAATCCTCCTTGAAGTCGATCAAGCTGGTCGAGAAATGGTAGTTCGTTGGTGGGATGCTCGATGAATATAGTTCAGGAAGCAGTTCCGCAGCACAACTAGTTCAACTTTTGCAGTAACGCGTTTATGCGGCTGCAACGTTTTGCATAAGAATTGCTCTATTTTTTCCGGTCGCGAACATTGCCTTTGCTGGATCGGGAATAAAAGCTAAAGAAGAGATAAAGCTCTCGGCGTTGATCAAGCCCTGAGGGATGCGCCATGCGTTCGACTACATTAAACGTCGTTTGGAGGTGGTTGAATGCATGTCTCGCCTTTACAATGACTCAAGGTGTCCTACCGGTGTGTCGAGCCAGTGTTGCTGTCCTCCCAGGCAAGTCTGGCACCGATTTGCCCAGCCCGGAGGGATGGAAGGCTTCGTGGGCCAGGGGCCCGGGGATCAATTCCACGTGTCTGTTGCAAGGCGCCTGCTATCACTGCTCTACATGCGCCCTTGGATTGAGAGTACCATGATATATATTTCTACATGATATAATAAAGTAATAATTTAATATCGAGTACTTCTTACAAAATTGCAAACATTTTCAATCTCTAACTCTCCCTTTCTATCTTAGATAACCTGCGAAGCTCTTATTGACAACTGCACCGTGTTCTCCCTTCGCAGCTAGATGGAAACCGTTCTCGGAAGTCTTTTCGTGTTAACATCTGCACTCTTATAAAAATATTGGAAAGACACACATCCACTACAATGGTGTTCCTCCTCAGACGGCATGTGGAATTCAATGTCAGCTTGTTAGATCATCTGTGCTCTTCCACTCCGTCTTATCGCTTGCTACTCATTTGACCATCAGAAAATTGATTAGCTTCAACTACTAGGTGACACCTCTAACCAGCGGTAACTAACATTTTCATATGAACGTCGTATATTTGTTATCCTCACCAAGTTGCCACTGCTGTACTATTCATGTGTAGAGATTACGCTAGTTTGATATCCACACGTTGGCAATCACAAAATCCCTCTTACTAACATCCAAGATAAGCGCACGTATTCACTGCTGAGCTAACTCCCGCAATTGGACCAATTCATTGATTTTCCGTCAGTACTTTTTACTCCAACATTAATATTGAGGCTTAAGGAACTGATTTTGATTTCATCTATGGGCCATGAAATATTCACCGTGAGCATTTCTGATGCAAATTTGGCTTTTTGGTGCATTTAAGGGCTTTATTCCTGTCCATCAACTCTGCTGAAGGCCTTCCATATTTGTTTAGGACACGTTGCTCACACATCACAATGTCGTCAAGAAATGAGCCGTTCTTCTTGTGCAAAAGAACCACAGATCAAAATTGTTAACAAAACTCTTTAGAGCAATATCTCTTCACTCACTTCTCAATGTCTTCAAACTGACGAGCATTTGTTGATTGGCCAAGATAGGGTTCTTCCTCAATCTAACGGGTGGTTTTGAGAAGTTGGGCTTTGATTGTCGCCTTCAGATGGTAACTGTTAACCACTGGGGGTCCCCTATAACCTTCTACGTCTTCTCCGCTCATCTGTCGGTGCAAAACTTTTTGAACCATCCGCACATAGTGCTCTCAGAAGCGTAGTCATTGCTCTTTAGGTAGCCATTCTAATGTCATTAAGTCGTTTCTTTTATTTCTTACTTCTCTCTGTCTTCGTCACTTACTATTGTAAAATTCCACGTAAAATTTTAACCCTGCCTTCTCTATCCTTTTTTGGCAAGTGCACCGAAAATCGATCCGTTTTGGAAGCATTTGATGATTAATACAATGTGAAGCAGGTGTGTAAACAAATCCTACATTGCACGATGCCGTTTTTCCCACACTTTTAACTACTTTTCGGTCACTTGTTTAGCGTGGGAAGGGTTGGCGCAGTGCTTAGAGGTTACATCAAATGTGTGGTCCTTTGTTCGATTCCGAGCTGCGGGTAAACTAAACTCCTGATTAGCAAAATTGGTGCTTGATTTGTGTGGGAGGCTAAAAACAACGATTTCACTCATCGCTACACTGTCTCAAGTTATTGCATAGGCCAAATATGCAATCAACCCCTTTTTAAAACGTTACTGCGAAAAAACGCATAGCTCATTCCTAAGGAATTAATTTATCCCGAATACCACCTTTTTTTTATTTTATGTCGAGTGCTTCCATTTTACAGCCGCTTACAATCGTTAACAGCGCTATCGTTGTAAAAGAAAAAGCTGCATCCGACATCAACTAAGTGACTCAGTGGTATTCACAGCAAACAAAATTAATCGGAAGACCGTCAAGCGATTGCCACAGTAATGCTTGCTTCCATCATTATAGATGATTTATGCCCATTAGTCGTCTTAGAAGCAATAAATTAGACCAGATTATGAATGTGTTCAATTCAATTCAAATAGCAGTCGCATTCATGGAGAGGTAGAATATTCTTATGCTTACCAAAGCTAGTCGCTGACCGCCGCCTATCGCGATGACATTTACCACCTATCGACTAAGTTGCTTCTACAACAGGGCATTTATGACTATAGGTTCACTCCTAGCTGGGATTGTGAAAAGGATGAGCTCCATTTAGGAGACCTTGCTGAAGTTATGAACCACTATCAGTTCGGCAGTCACGAATACCTCATTGAGAAGGAGTGAGCCATACTCAGCGGAGCTAACCATATCTTTCAAGAACTAACGCTGCTAGTTTGTGGATCTCAATTATGAATATTTGATGTTATCTTACTCCAAATGCATTGCTCATTTGAATTGGAGAAGTCTTCCGCTAATTTATCTCTGATGTCTTTGTCCACCACTATGGTATGGTATTTCTATCTCCTAGTGAGGAAATTGAGGCGTGCGGAGCAGTGGTTGGAGGCTCCATGTAACACGCACGTGGAATCGTTCCCCTCGCCCATGGCCCACCATGCCTTTCATCCATCCGAGGTCGGCAAATTGGTAGCAGACTTGTCTGGGAGGATAGCAGCACTGGCTCGATACATCGGTAGGCCACCGCGAGTCATTGTAAAGGCCAGATATGCATTCAATCACCTTCAAACGCTTAATGAAGTCGCATGCATGGAGCATCCCTCAAGGACTGATCAATACCTAGAGCTTTATCATTTTTCATCCTTTTAGTAAAGAAATCCTTTGAAAAAATGAATGGATGTGGTGTGAGGGAGAGAACCAAAGTAAATTAAGTAATCCCTTCCAGATCTTTCTGGTTCTCTATTACCCTGCCGTTGACAAAAAGGAATTTCTCGAATATTTTTGCACTCCTATATCTCTGCACAGAAAACCCCGATGTTATGATAGTTTTCTAACCTATTCACTTAGTAGTTGCAATATATGCAACATGAAGTTCTAACATTTCTTGGAATAGTGACACATCGCCTCTGCCACCGACAGAAACAGTGCGCGGACTCGCCCGGTGCTCGTTTTTATCTGCTTAGCTCGGCACTCTACCACTTTATCACGCTTACTCATGATTTGGTTCATTCGTCGAACTCACCTGTTCATAGTTGGTTTTCGAATTTTTTTTTGTTTCTGATAAATCGCCTTGATTGAGATCGATTACAACTCTCTGAATGATGGAATTATCTCACCAAGAATTATTTAACATTAAGGTTTAAACCATAGAAAGGAATTTCACAATGGTAGTGTAAGCTGCATATTCACAAAAGAAATAATGTGCAAACTCATCGACCGTGAAATGCAATTGGAAGAAAGCAGCTATTTTTTTATTTCTATTCCATTAAAAAGCGAGTTGGCGAAGTAGTGGTGCATGTTCCACGCACCGCTTTCGTTCGACCCCTGCCGCAAGACAACCAACCTCCACCTCGCTCCAGGATCGTAAGTGTTTTTGCTAGACTTGTCTGTGATCGGCTCGCACACTCTTACTTTATAACTGGTCCTTGTTTTCCTGAACTTCGCAAAGCAATCGATTTGAATCTTTTTCAAATTTCTACTTTTTGGTAAATCTTTGAGAATAGACAGTATGTAAAAAATATTAAGCGAAACAACCAAGCTAAGTTCCTATGATCTTATACGTGAACACTGAACGTCGTGAAGACAGTGGTGGAAGAAACCAGTTTCCGACAATGAATTCGATTCAGATGAAAACAGCGAGTTAAATATCACAAAGCTTTCAAGTATTGGTGGTTGATTTTTGGGCTTCGAAGGCGATGTTCATCGTTAGACTGATTCTTTAACACATTTGCAAGGATACGCATTGACTCGAATGCCTATAGAGCGAAGACAGTGGCCGATTTCAAGTTTGAACCAATATGTCTCTGTTCATAGTTATTAGTTGCAATAAAACTACAGGAATCTATAGATCTTTGGATACAAGACACAAGTCCTTTTCTTTTGCCGAGATTAAACCTGTATTTCTTCGGCCTAGGAACTTTTTCCTCCCAACGTTTTACCTCCTCATTGTGGCTGGGAGGTGTTTCTGGATGTCGGACTGCGATATACAGTAGAGGCATTTATCCCCAGGCAGGGTCTCCCAAGCTGAGAAGGAATCCGGCGTTTCCGTCAGGAAGCCCAGCTAAGAGTAAGCCAATACCAGGATCCACCACCGTCCTGGTATCAAGACAGGCGATGGTGGCAAATATCCCTTTGATTCGCAAGGGCGGTGGCTGCCTCTGGTGGTGACGACCTAGAGCAGACTTTGGCCAGGTTGACCTCAGGACTCCAGGAAACCACAATGACTAAACCAGCACAACTACGAAAAAATGGAGACTATGCTGGGGCTCGCACAACCATTGAGGACAGACCATCCAAATATCCATGTAGTTAAAGAACTTTTTTCTACTTTTTGCGCCAAGACCAGCAGGTCCCTTAACCCGGCATTAACTAATGACTAGTAATTCATAGAAAGGAAACAACGCACTCTTACAGAATAAAGTTCTCGTTGGGAATTGAATCTCCCCATCAATCTTTGCTGAAATTTCGAAAGCTAACTTCTTAAGGGTATTTGTAAGGGCGTTGAAACACTAATATGTTGAACATAGGATGGAAGAAAAATAATTCTTAGAACTTATTTGTTGGTATAAAGCTTTATTTTGTGGGGTGTGAAGCCAGATGATCGCTATTGCGTCAGTCTATCAACCAAATGATGGAGAAAATGTTTTGGTACAATAAACAATAGTTGATTGCATGGCTTCGTTTCCTTTTCTCTTTTCCTTCATGGTACCTCTGGAACTTCAACGGTTTCCTTCTCTCATCATAAGTCTTGGAGACCACAAACATGTGGGGGCTGAAATGTTTTTCGACCACATGAACCAGAAGCTTCCAGAGCAGCTGTGTCCTCCGTAGTCTAAATCGAGAATTCACAGCCACACCATCGCTTTCAGATCGATTAACACTATAGCGTTTTTCGTTATCTCTTAATCTTCTTGTGAGAAAACCATGTTCATTTACAACATTACCATAATGGCAGCCGGTGTGTTCTGCTTTTTTTTAAACGTTTAATTTTTTGTCATATGTCTGTGCTAAATGGACAGGGAAAGTAAAGAACGAAATGCCAAACATCATTGACATCACTTATTTGGGTGGCCTGGAGCCAATTTGAGCAAAAGTGTATGGCTCCTGAACTTTTGCTGATAAAGGGTAGAACACAAACCTAATGCTGCCTTAAACTTCCGATGAGCCGCAGATGGATTCAGGGGATGGGCTCCCTGGCCTTGCTGTGTTGGTTACACTTTTCATGCGCGCCTACGTATGCGGACTTTATCCCTGCACTTCCATTTGGATGAAAGTTTGCAACCAAGTGATTTAAAAGTTTCTCGAAAGATACATACTTCGGTATAGAATCAGGTTTCACTCAGCATAGAACATATGCATTCGTTTCAACGACTAAATAGCCTTCGAATCAGAGTCTTTGAAATCTTGGTTAGCCTTTGAACCTTAACACACGAGCGCCATTACTGATTTCTTGATAACGCTTGTATAACGCTGCCGTTTCGCGGCTTGAAATCCCTAGCATCTCAAAGGAAAAAAAACGATTATGACCCTGAGAAAATTATAAATTTATCTTAACAGAATAAGAAAACGTTTTCGATTCCAGAGAATAAACTTCACTCTAAGCTAGGATATGTTTGCCTATGATTAAAAGCCTAAACTATTTTCAACCACATCCATTCAAGTCAATACATATCAACGCTATAAATGCTCTGTTCATTTTGTTACCGTGATCATTCAAGGAATACTACTAATTCCTTGAATATCACATCCCAAACACTGTAGCAAACAAAAGACGACCTCTTGGGACAAATCCAACAAAGACCTTTCCAGCGTCCATCGTCCTTCTTAACTTTTCCCATTTGTATCCTCTTTGTGCTTTCCCATACCATTACGCAGCTGCAATATCATTTTGAAGATAAGAACAGATTTGCCGTCTTGGGAAATTAGCAAATCAAGCATGAACGGTTGCTAACCACTGCCTCACTACTTCTCTCTTTCTCTCCCCTTTCTGTCTCCTTCTCGCTCCTTCTGTCTCACCCACTCTCTCTCTCTCTCTCTCCGCCTGTTTTTTCCATTCATTCTACTCTTCTCTTTCTTCTCTCTCTCTTCAGCTAATAGATGCTGTAAATACATTCCTTATTATAATACTTATTTAAAACTTGTGTAGTCCGCTTCGAGAGGGCTCCTACTGGTCTTCGCACAGCTTTCATCTCACAAGGATTTTTCTGTATGAGCAAGTCAAGTTTTTCTTTCCTTAGTGCTCCCATGAAGCAGTGTGGTTCCCAGGTCATCACCACAGAATGTTGCCTGCCGCTATGGTTTCCCATCGGAAAGTTTGGCGCTTGACGACATTTCTTCCAGAAGCACTTAATAGTGGCTGAGGGAGAGAGTCGCGTTGAGCATACTCGTCCTCATGCCTATCATCTTCATCATAGAACTTTAACATCCGAAACGTTGCGCTGTTTGATCGCTTCTCAATTGCATATTGCAAGCCACTCCTATACCTCTGTGAACAAGTCAAAAGCATGGCCGAATTTTTTTTCCCAAATTTCTCTCCAGCAACTGTACAAGCTGCAATAAAAACAGTATTATATGAAAACGTGGAACTAAGTGTTTGTTTAAATGTAATATGTAGAGTTTTTACAACTGAAGAATCAGAATTCTTAGCCAGAATAAAGGAAAATAACTGAAGATCTCTCTGATTGTGGTTTTTATCACTCGACCTTGCTTAGCTTAACATTTACAGCGTTGACATCATTGGTAATATCCACTGACTATGTAGGTAAAGAAATCATTGAGAAGCGTTCAGCATCGACGTGTCCGAAACATTTGACGTCGCCAAAGAATGATTGCAGTTCGAGAACCAGGCCGTCACCCAGTGCATTCATTGATAACGTGCCTTAAAAGGAAGAAGGTCATTTCATGTCCATGTCCTTTGACTTCCTCTCCTTCCTTCTCCCTCTTCTTTTTTTCTACGTCTCTTTCCTTCTGTTCCTCTCTTCTTTCTCTTCCTCTTCCTTTCCTTCCTTCTCTCTTCTTCCTTTTTCCTTCCTTCCTTTCTTTTTCTCAAACGTGTTGTAGATTTCGCTCTACAATATTACATACACATCTTAAAGATCTGTCTGATCTAAGATTTGTTTGCCTCTTTGTTAATCATGAAGGCCTGCTTTTCAACTATGGCGTGGTATAGCACGGTGGTAAAAGGTCGTCGTTTTTTATTACTAAAAGATAAGTCCGCGAAGTAATAATTTTAAGGTGCTTTAAGAAGTAGCCATTTGAAATGCTGTGATAACTCATTTTTAACCAGGAAAGAAGATGCTCACCTATCCGCCCTTTGGACTTCGTAACAAGAATATGGAGAATGTCGACGATGATTTCTTGTATCATTTCGGATTCGGTACGAAAACAATGGATATTCCAAAAACGTTTGGGGATACAAAGGTGTGGATGAACTTCTCGTTTCATTGTCTTTATTTCCGTTTCGACATTATTTAACATAATCTAGACCTAATAACTTTGACTATGTCCTACAAGTAACAGAAAAAAATAAAGGATGGAGCTCTCGGGGTTGATCAATTTCTGAGGAATGCGCAATGCATTCGACTTTATCACGCATCGTTGGAGGGGACTGAATGCATATCTGGCCTTTACAATGAGAACTAGCGGTTTAACAAACACCGTAAAACTGGTTTCTCTCTCTTTTTGCAAACTGCTCTGAGAGAACTCCCAGTGTTCTAAAATAATATTCATAGAGACACGGCTGAGAGATTAGTGGTGAACGGGTTACCCCCAGAAAAGGTAATAGTGGGGTGGATCCCCACAGCAGACACCAGCTGTCCGGAGTTTTGCAAAAATTTCAGTATAATTATGGTTATGTAATATTCGTAAACTTTGAAGCAGTTCTATGGGATTTTTGTGACAGGCCGTTATACTTAGCTGCAGAAGTCCCGTATGAAATCTGTCGATGCTGTTTTGAATTCATCTAAACAGAACAAAGATTGTAAAGAGTTTCTGCTTAGGAGTTAGATCATAAGGTGGTCACTAAATTATTTCAACCACGATGTGCTCAGATAAGAGGAAGTTGGCCGAGAGAAAGGCAAAACGACGGCCTCAGTGGTAAAAAGGATAAAAGGATAAAGCTCTCGGCGTTGATCAGTCCCTGACGGATGTGCCATGCATTCGACTTCATTAAGCATCGTTTGAAGGGGGATTGAATGCATATCTTACCTCTACAATGACCCGCGGTAGGCTACCGATGTATCGAACTAGTGCTGCTATCCTGCCAGACAAGTTTGGTACCAATTTGCCGACCCCGAAGGGATGGAAGGCTTGGTGGGTAGTGGGCGCGGAGATCGATTCCACATGTGTGTTGCAGGGCGCCTCCGACCACTGCGCCACACGCGCACCTGGCCCCGCCCCATAGTGGCACAGTAGCTAAATATGAACCCCCTGGAAAGGGTAATCGCGGTTCGACCTGTTACGGGGTCCAAGTTTTGCAAACATCTCAGCATCATAGTGATTGTATCTCACCACCATTGTGTTGTATTTCTCATAAATACCTAGCCATGGAAAAATAATAGACAGTACATAGAAAGTCGTACACTGTAAATTATTTCAGTTTGTGTGCACTGGCGGTTCACCTACAAGGTTTAAACTCTACGCTGAATGGTTTTCGAAAGAGTGTAAGCTGGAATGCAGTGAAAACCTCTCGAAAAGTGATCGGTTTGCCATGTACAAAACAGGGAAAGTACTTTGGATCAACGTCAGTTCACCTATTCCTTCCTCAACAACTTTTATTAACCTTTTATTTGGTATTTCTCTATTTTTTCTCCCAAATTATTGCAATTATTCAGCATGGGATGGGAACACCATCATTGAGCATCATGCTGGTGGAAACATTGAAATTGATGTACCATGCGAAGGCACAAGATGTCAAGTAAGTTTTCTGATTTTGAATAGTGTCCAATGTTTGCTTATATTATTGAGCTTACATGAGGTCGATACGAGATGTTTATTCGGCTAACGTTTCGTCTTCATGACAGCCGACGATCCCTGTCGATGGTCCACAGTTGTTCCTCTTCTCCATGTGGCGTCTTCGTCTCGCATCAAACCGGATCTTCCTCAGTTGTGCATCTCAAAAGTGTCCATTGTATTAACAGCGTGTTAAGATTTCTTAATTACTTTCTCTCTACTTCTGTTACCAGCAGCAACTACCATGATGTGGCGTAAAGTTACGTAGTACCGTAACTATTACGCTTATTTCTGCCAAAAAAGATAACACTTATTTGGACAACTTTGATGGTCCCTCTACATTTATCGTCATGGTGCTCGAGCACCTATTCCATTCGTTTCTCTGTGCTTATAATTGCCATCCATGGAGGGTGTTCGATAGAGCAGTGCTGGACAATTGAACTAGGTCCGTTTCCTTCCGACAAGGATTCTGCCAGAAGACCGTGAATCATGTGAATAACCGGTAGACCGAAAAAGGATGTCGTAATAGTCCACGTTTCTTAAATCCTTTAGTAAAACGAATCGATGGGCAGCTTAGAAAGGTTCCATCGTTATTTTCTGGCTCTATTATGGACCTATTTTGTGGACGGTTTGTTCCCTTGGTGTGTTTTAAACGTGCAATGGCAGATGAATAACACCTACCACGATCCCGATCTGCTAAGCTGTGGCTATTAACGCTTTCAGTAGGCTGTATGCTCAGAGGCAGGTGCAAGCACATGACTGAGCAACGACATGTACATGAGCTGCTCTGCGGTGAATACTCTATTTTTAGGCGTTTTAATCCGAAAAAAATGCTAAAGCTTTCAACGTTAATCAATCCTTAAATTTTTTCTGTTCATATGATCTTATAAACTGATCTTTTTTAGCTGATCCGAGGTTGGTATAGGTGTTCGTTGACGTTGTCGTTGTTGTTGGTGTTGTTTTTCGATGGCTGACGTTTCGGCGATTTCGCCTTCCTCGGAGCCTGGACGTGTTTTATATCAGGATACTTTAGTCATTCGGTGTAAAAGGCTAAAGTATTAATGAAGATCAAAGTTTTAAATAGATCGTGGGTTAGGATGCTACGGTCATACTGAAAGGCTACTCACCGTGATGTAACGAGTGGGACTGGCCCACGCGTTGTTCACGTGAGGGTCGCGAGCACGACACATACCGGGGGTCAAAATATCATTTTTGAAATAGGGCGCCAGGTCACGTGTGATAGTGAGGCATTCGTCTTTCCGGTTCATCTTTGGGTTTTCGAAATTCATCGAAAACGCTCCAAGAGTTTTGCGCGTTGATGTTTTCGACTCCTGTGCTAGGATCCGCACAATCACTTCAAAATCATCGCCGTTCTGCTTTTGTGCCCTATGCGTACCTGGAGTAGTGTTTTGACGAATTTTGGCTTTCCCATCTGGGTGTTCTTTTATGCGGACACGAAGTGGTCTACCCGTTTCCCCAATATATTCCTCTCCGCATGCGTTACATGAGATCAAGTATATAAAACCTGAACTCATGCAATCCCTGTCTCTCCTATTAGGACAGATCATACAGTTTTTTGAGCTGCACAAACGATCACAGAGACGGTTGCGAACTAACTGACGGCATAGGGTATTGGGTGGGATATCAATAATCGTTATATAATTTTGAAGACCACTTTTTCTTAAGCACCTCTTAATGGCGTAACTTATTTCATTTGATGTGAAGGGTAGCTTAAAAGGGATCTTACTTACATGCGGAACATTATTTTTGGGGAACTACCCTACGTTTTTGTCCAACCCGAATGGCTTCTACGTCGTAGCCATTGGAAATGGCAATTTTTTCGTGCCAGGTTTTGCGATTCCTTCCTTTCCTCTTCTCCTGTGCACACATTTTTTGCCGTACGGTACATGTTTTTGATAAGTGCTTTTTTTCATGTGTGAAGGATGAGAGGAGAGGTAGTGAACTAGTATGTTCTTACTACTTGGCTTACGATACCACTTTGTTATATAGCCACTTTCTGAGAGCTTTACTTGGATGTTTAAGAATGGAAGCCAGTTTTTGGTTGGTTTTTCTCGTGTAAATTTTATATACTCTGACTGTCGGTTTAACAATTCAAAGCACTCATCCATCTGTTCTTGTGTGGAACAGACGATGAAGCAGTCGTCTATGTAGGGACAGTAGAGTAATTGCATGAGTTCAGGTATAATATACTTGATGTCATGTAACGCATGCGGTGAGGAATATATTGGGGAAACGGGTAGACCACTTTGTGTCCGCATAAAAGAACATCTTGATGGGAAAGCTAAAATTCGTCAAAACACTCCTCTAGGTACGCATAGAGCACAAAAGCACAACGGCGATGATTTTGAAGTGACTGTACGGATCCTAGCGCAGGAGTCGAAAACATCAACGCGCAAAACTCTTGAAGCGTTCTGGATAATTTTCAAAAATCCAAAGATGAACCGGAAAGACGAATGCCTCCCTCATCACACGTGACCTGGCGCCCTATTTTAAAATGATATTTTGACCCCGTTGTGTGTCGTGCTCGCGACCTCACGTAAACAACGCGTGGGCCAGTCCCACTCGTTACATCACGGTGAGTAGGCTTTCAGTATGACCGTAGCATCCTAACCCACCATCTATTTAAAAGTTTGATCTTCATTAATACTTTAGCCTTTTCCACCGAATAACTAAAGTATTCTAATATAAAATACGTCCAGGCTCTGAGGAAGGCGAGATCGCCGAAACGTCAGCCATCGAAAAACAACGCCAACAACAACGACAACGTCAACGAACACCTATACCAACCTCAGATCAGCTAAAGAAGATCAGTTTATAAGATCACATAAATAAATATATCAACTATCTATGCCGAGGTTTATAGAAAGTCGGCCTTTTGAGTTATTAAGAGATGTTCCGGCAATCCTTAAATGTTGCGCTGTGAATTCCCTCGCACTTGCAAAATCTTAAAGGTGATTTAAAGAATATTTGGCATATTAACATTGGTCCAATTTACGAACATGGGACCAATGGGAGGAGTGGAAAGCGAAGGTTTCGGGTTGGACCAGCGATCGATCCAGTGTGTACTGCAATGCACCTCTAATCCTGTACTACATGTCCCATACAAGTTCGTCTGTAGAGTTCGTAAAACGAGTCATATGATAGAAATTCAGAGCACAACTAGGATATATGAAAAGTTCATACCGTGGTAAACATTGGAAATTCTGAATGCGAATAGGTTCTAAAAGCTAGACAACAAAATATTGTCCAATTGTACGTAATGTTTTTCATGGATAATCGAGCATAAGCCGGTACATTAAACAGAAATTTGATTCTGAGATCGAATTTGGATCGAAGGGAGATTAACTACGCTCTACCAGTTTTTCATCTGGGAGGCAGTAATTCTTAATGCTAACTTATTGATATCTACGATTCCAAATCTGCACTTTCAACTCATCAGCTTAGTAACAATACTTGGAATCTGAACCCTTTCTGCAAGCACTTTTTGCTCAAGTTAACGCACTCTAAAAGTGACGCTGATTCTATAAATTTCAATAAGCGTGTTTCCAGCTATTCCTAACGGGTCGTATAGTGTAGTATCCTACCTCTTACATAACGCCGTTTCAGATTCATTCGTATTGGCACATCTGGAGGTGTTGGTGTCGAGCCGGGCACAGTTGTCGTCACCACGAATGCGATGAACGCTGAGTTAAAGGATAAATACGTTTTGTGGCTTGCAGGAAAGAAGATGAGCATCTTGAAAATATTCTTTCCCACTAACAGTCACAAATGACCTTAACAAAGCACAATCCTCTTCTCTCTCTCTGTTCATTTGCGATCTCTGCTTCAATATGACAGCGCGCTATTACAATCAGAACGTCAAGCTAAGCGGCTTATCAGCACTTCCACTTTTTTGTGTTACAACTGTCCTCTACAGAAGCACACTGTAGCCTAAAAATTTGGCAAGTATTTCACCAGTTCAGCAAGTTTCCCTTTTTGCATTTCGCGACGGTTTTCTCACTGCGCCCGCATGTTATCATCGCAGTGATTTGTAAGCTTTTGTGAAGCCTTGCTTGGCTGGGAACAAACCGCCGAACTTTAAAGTATAAATGAGCCTACATCCAAGCTGATCAAGGGCTAAAGCGATGAAAAGCTTTGTTATCATGGTAGTTACCTCGAACTGTGCGGACACTTGGCTTCTATGAAAATCTCCAGAAGACAACCAACAAGGTTTTTCTCCAAAGTTCTACGTTAGACAAGCATTGAACTACTGTCAACTTTGCTGTTCTATAGTCTTCTATTAGTGATCTATTTCAAAGCATTTGGGTTTAAAAACCTCTCTAGTGATTAGGTATATATTTGTAAGCTAATGAACTGACTTAAACCCCAACAACTGCGTTGTTCAAAAAGATAAAACTAAAACCTTTCACTGCCAGATTTCGCTTACTATTCCACACATTGCACACACAAAGGGCGCGTATTGCGCAGTGCTCGGAGGCGCCCTGTAACACACACAGGAGACCGATTCCCGCGCCCGTGGCTCACCAATCCATTCTTCCGGGCTCAGTAAATTGGTACCAGACTTGTCTGGGAGGATAGCAGCACTGGCTAGATGCATCTATTGGCCACCGCAATCACTGTAAAGGCCAGATATGAATTCAATTACCTTGTTATCACTGCATTAATGAAGGGAGTTTATGACTTTTAGATCTCTTGATGCGTTGTTTTACAGATATTAACATTTGTTACGGCTGTGCTCCCGTGATTTTTCTAGTTGTAAAACACCTAGGAAACACTCTAAAAAATGTATGGAAAACTTTCTTTAGATCGAGCATGAGACGTTTCTTGACGAAGAACTGCGAAATGAACTCGTTGCAGTTGCTAAAGAGAAGAAACTTCCTGTGGAGGTCGGCTTGACAATGTGTGCTGACGATTTCTACGAAGGTTCGTGAAAGAGATCGTTAATAAAAAACAATAATAATAATAATAATAATAATAATAATAATAATAATAATAATAATAATAATAATAACAGTGATGAAAAAATAAATAATGAAAATCACAATGTAACTATGATAATAAACAATAGCAACAATAACAAACATTGAAACACGGTCTGCGAATCCATATTTCCGTAACCTTGTACACTTTCATCACCAGGACCACCTGTATAATCTTTACCACAAGTATAGCGCAGTGGTTAGAGGTGCAATGCCACTCACATAGTTATTTCATTGAATTTACTCGTCAGCCAGCCAAGCTCTCCATCACTCTAGAATAAGGAAATCGGTACTTGTCTGGGAGACCAAAAGCTAATGTGGTACCTTTTTAAAATATTAAGCTGACACGAGGTCGATAAGAAAGTTTATTCGGCTAACGCTTCGACGTCTTCGTCTTCCTCAGAGCTGATGGTTCGAGTCAATGTCCACAATCCTTCGTAAACTCGATGTGGCGTCTTCTTCGTTGTATGGAGTTGAATCTTCTTCAGTGGAACATCCCTCGGATGAAGCATACTCACCCGGCATCGCTCTTTATGAAGGATGGTTGTCGTTGATAATAAGTTGTTTTTCAACGGATAATCCATCCTGCGGCAATCGATATTATGTCAGCACATAGAGAAGAGCAAACCAATATTTTTCAAACCGACCGTTATTTAACCTCGGCATTGGTAATCAATAACTTCTTGGATTATTAAGCTAACACGAAAGATTACAAAGATGTCTGTTGAGTAGTTCTCTACTAAAGAAGATTCGATTCGATACAAAGACGAAGACGTCACATCGAGGACACGAACGGTTGTGGAACACTTACTCGGATCATCGGCTTTGATGGAGACGAAGGCGCTTAGTCGTTTACCAAATAGAACTGTTTGTCAACCTCATGTTGAGGCTAACCTCTCAAACTAATAATCGAAGAACGTATTCCGTAGTGATGCCGAGGTTAAATTACTGTCGATCTTAAAAAATACTAGTATGGTAGCTCGCCGCACTAGTTTCCCAATCACAGAGGGATGGAATTCTACTTTGACACATAACACGTGATTTAACCAACAACTACCTATGTATCGTACGGTGCCAACAACCATTGCGCTGCACACGCCTTAAAAGTTGTAGTTACTGCGGGATATAAAGAAATCCTCCCAACAGTTTACCGCCTCATCGTGGCTGGGAGATGTTCCTGGGCGTCGGACTGCGATGCACAGCAGGGGATTCGTCCCCCAGGCAGGCTCATCCCAAGCTGAGGAGTCCGGCGTTTCTCTAAGGAAGCCTAGCTAAAAGTAAATCAATATCAACATCACCACCGTCCTGGTATCAAAGTCGCATGGTGGCAAATTTCCCTCTGATCCAGCTGGAACTGCCTGTTGTGGTGAAGACGTGCGGCAGACTTTGGCCAGGCTGACCTCAGGATTCCAAGAAAACACAATGGCTTAACCACCAAACCTCAGAAAAAATGGAGATTATGCTTGAGCCCGTACAACCAGTGAAAACGGGCCGTACAAGCATCAAGTGTCAAGTATTAAGTATAAAGAAATAGGCTCTAAAGTTTCGACAAACTTTTAATTTCACGTGGAATTATGTCTCTTTTCGAAACAGCCATACTGACATCATTGGAGGCTTCTATTTAATACATTTGGAGCATATATCAGCTTCTCAATTGAGTTGTAAAGTTTACTTCGAATAGTAAACTAAAAAGGTTTCAGGTCAAATGCGATTGGACGGATTTTTCTGCGAATTCAAACCGGAGGACAAAATGGAGTTTCTTAAGCAGATTTACGAAAAAGGTGTAAGAAATATCGAAATGGAAAGCACATGCTTTTCGGCAATGACGTATCGAGCCGGTGTGAAAGGCAAGAATCATCTATTTTGTCTTCGTTGCTAACTTGTTATTAACTAATTAGTGGCAGACTGATAGTCGAAATTGAATCTTGCGTATCCCTGGTTGTTATTGGAATTGTGTTTTCAAGGCGGGTTCGTCCCCAGAAGGTTCTCAGCAGCTGAAATGGAGTTTGACACTTTCATCTATATCCCATTAAGAATAAACCAATACCAGAAATCAGAAGGAAAGAAACTGCTGAACTTTGTTATAGTCTATTCGCAAGGCGACAATTCAGCCTCTGGTCCACCATAAGCGAGATTCTTTCTGTATGAGGGTCTCGAAATAACCGTGCTGACGCGTTCCCAGGTCTTATGTTTGCTGCCTTGCGACTCAATTGTCTTGGGAGAGTGCAATCAGAATCTTATATCACAGGATGGCCACTATGAATGCAAGTGAATGGTACATTTAATGATGTCTAAAGTAAGCAGTATCCTCAATCGTCACTCTGTCAACCCACTAAATTTTACTGTAGTACTCATCCTTCTACTAGATATGTATTTGACTTAGGTGGGGAGGAGAACAGGCGCAGACATGCGTGAACAAGGAACTGAATGAGCGACGCTGATAAGGTCATCAAAACGCATCCCATCACGTTTAGCTATTTGTTCTAACAAAACTTTTTTTCTTTTAACTAACTGGTTTTTGGTTTCAGCAGCGATTGTTTGTGTGGCGTTGTTGAATCGGATGAAAGGTGATCAAGTGAAAATTGAGCACAACGTATATTTGGAATACGAAGAGCGACCATTTCGTGTGGTGACCACGTTGATCAGAAAACAACTCGGAATCTGATCCGAATAAAATAATCCCTGGCATTCATCTCTCTAGAACTACACGTGGCACTGTTTCGCTTATTACCCGTACTCAGCGTAATCATCTAGTAGAATGCTTATATTCGAACGAGTCACGGTGACAATGCGTTCAAATTTCTGATTGTATAAATCTAAACATTTTAATGTCACCAATTATGGCGTGAGATCACGTGTTGCACGCTAATGCGACTCATTGCAGGTTTTCCGTACCTTATATTCACTTAGCGTCTATGGTGATTTGCCACGCTAATTTGTTCAGGAATTGCTCATTAGAGACTTCTTCTGGTGTTGCTCATGTATTTTTTCACTATTGTCGCTTTTCTTAAAAGCATCACAAATTTCTGCATACTTTATGTGAAATAGCTACAAGCTATGTGATGATTACTTCTGATTTTTTTTTCTTTTTTCCATCTGATTAGAGGATAAAGGATAAAGCTCTCGGCGCCGATCGATCCCTGAGGGATGCATCATGCATTCGACTTCATCAAGCATCGTTTGAAGGTGGTTGAATGTATATCTGGTCTTTACAATAACTCGAGGCGAGGCAGTCTACCGATGTATCGAGCCAGTGCTGCTGTCCTGCCAGACAAGTCTGGTACCAATTTATCCACTCCGGAGGAATGGAAGGCTTGGTGTGCCATGGGCGCAGGGATCGATTCCACGTGTGTCTTGCAGGGCGCCTCCGACCATTGCGCCACACGCGCCCTTTTTTTAGTTTCCATCTACTGCGTTGCTTCATAAAAAGGTTCATATTCAAAGGGTCTTTGAATAGCTTCTGTACTTAGCTATCAGTTGAATTCAGTATGATTCTCAGGCCTTCTTTATGAGAGAAAGTGTGAGATATCCTTGCTACTGACAGCATTCTTGCACTAATTGCAAAGCTCTTCTCTTTGGAGGATTTCTGTCCTAGCGCTTTCTATTGGGAAAAGATTACTTCACCTGGTGTTCAGCACATCTCTTACAAAGCCAAGTTTCACAGTTCTCACCTGTCAACGGCTGTCGATACTCCGGATACTACCCTTCACATCCTTGTATCACTTAGCAGTTCGACGAATTCTAATGTGAGATTTCATTATGTGAGTACGTGACTCTCATGTCCTAGTGCCAATAAGCATTCCCACTCATACTACATTCTTTGCAAATTTCTTCATGTTCTCTGCAATAGTATACCGCTCCATCTTTGCTGTTCCTGATATCGAATTCAGTGTAGAAAGGGAGTTAGTAGTCAAGAATGATCTCTCAAGATGACGACGATTTCAAAGTTATAATATGAAACTCTACTTCGGAGTGAATACACTTCAAATGTTACCACTTCATTGATAAAGAACCTAGTTGTAAGATGGTAAATCTCTTCATACACAAGAGTAGACGATTCTGCTGTCTGAAAATCACGGTATCTTATCCTATCGTATCCTATCGTGGAAAGAACTCACCAGGAAAGCAATCTTGTCTTATTACTCAAAAAGTGGTAATGAGGATCGTGCAATTCTTCGTGAATACGGGCCGTTTTGATACTCAATGCTAAAATTCTTGAAAATAATGCTCTGTCAGCTTGATTCTTTTACGGCATGGAATCCTGCAACTAACACCTAGAGATCGACATGAGCTGATTTCCGCTCACGCGGCATGGAATTGGCGGCCACTTTCACTGTTAATCAATACATATTACTTCGTACTGAACTTTGTTATTTGCAGTGAGAGATGTTAAAATCCACAACTCTTAGCCCAAAAGAGAAATCGGTGTTATTTTGCGATGATTAAAATTTGATTTTCTAGAGCTCTGCAAACGTTCTTTGTGCACCTTCGTTTGTGGGGGGTCGTAGTTCAAATATGAAAGTGATTAAGCAAGCGCTATTTCATCGAGCAAGACGATGTCTCGAAATGCGTTGTTGGCGTTTATGATTTTCAGGACTTCACTCGAAATTTTAAAAATAGTCTCCTATTCATTCCTTCTAGAATTTTTTTAACTCATAACAACATTCGTAATAGAATAACAGTTTCAAAGAACCATTTCTCACCTTAAGTAGATAGAAGAAACTCTCATCTATAAGCTGGTTACGTTTTCAACCTCTCAAATCACCCACTTATCCAAAAGTTCTCAATAGTTTCAGAAAAGCTCGATGCGATCACGAAGACCCAAACCGGAAGAAAAGATGGTTGTGGACAATCGACTGGAGTAATTGCGGCTCTAAAGACGGCGAAGTGCCGAAACGTTAGCCACTATAAAGTTTTATAACAATCCCATATAAGTTTATGAATACGAAATTTTCCAAGGTTAAGTGAAAATCGGTCCTCGAAAATGTTCATCGTGATGTTTTGTCTGACGAGGATTTCAACATCGTTATTGACGCAGACTCCAAAGAAACATTTTGTTGCTTTTAATACGGAATCACACGGATGGCGTCTTCTAGTCACGGTCGATTCAACGTGCTCACATCATCTTCATCATTCACTTGCACCAATTCTGGCTTGTCTTGCCGTTTTCGTTCTTATCGTTTTGAACTCTGGAGTTTTGCAAGGTCACCCTAGCTTACTGGAATGAGGGCTTTGTCTCTCAGGTAGTATTCTCGATTTCCTAACAATTGAATGTATCACCTAGATTTCATAAGCTATTCGACTCCTCTGACATTACTCGCATTTGTGTTGAACTAAATCTGGATTTAAGCAGTGAATTCTACTTAAATACAGCCTCATTACCTCATTAAGTTTGTGTGTCCTTAATAACAAAACGCGATATTATTAAATCAATATTTATTCCACTGTGGCTAATGCTTCGGCGGATTTTGGCTTTTCCAGGACTCAGAATGGATAATATTTAGAGGCATTCAGCTCAGCCAAGTATTCTGGTGACCTTAGTGAAAAGGATACTTAACTCGGGCTTCATTCGCATGGCATCCTGAAAACGACCCAAGGTGTACCGAGTGGATAAGTGGCTTGTAGCCATGCGTGGCCACAACCCGCACCACAGAATATCTCAAAAAGACATATTCCTTATCTCATGTCAAGTTTGCTGGGCTTCTTCGCTGTTTCCTTTACAAATATTGTTGAATGCTGCTCGAGTTGATCTCTTCGATTTTCTGGAATAGCTCTGATAGAAAGCTCTGAGGTCTCCTCCCTAGAGAGCTAATAATCTTAATGGTTCTGAGGGAGCTCTTCCACGACAAGTCAACCAGCATTTTACCGAGAAATGGAAAACTTGATCGGCTCGAGATTTACTCTTAACCAGTAAATCAAATTATGTGAACTCATGCCCAGGTTTATTATCTCGCCAAATATGATGGACGAATCACTACTTTACATCAAATTAGTGTATGACGTGATGAACGCTATCTTTCACCATATTCTTTATTATTATATTAAACACTTTCTCCATGAAATCGATACAGAAACAAGAATGTAATTGTTGCGTAGGAGTGATATTATCATGACCGTCCTTAGAATTCAGGCAGATAATCGATCGATCTTAAATCTTTTTTGTTGTACTTCTTTTGCTGTTCACCGGCTTTGGTGGCTTTTGTGTCCCATCCACTTCCCAATCGTATGGGTTGTGGATACTGCCTCCAGCAGTTATGGCCCCCTGAAATAAATATGGGTCCAACTAGATAAATGGGCAGATTACCAAACTAACTATAGAAATTCCTACACAAAAACCAAAAAAGTAGTGAAAACATTTCAATGTAGTCAGGCGGGAACAGAAAAACTTCGGTACAAATGAGATTTAACCCTAAGACGCAAAATAAACGAGATGACCAAAGCGAAGCTCAATTGATGTGAAGAGTTCGCTATTGATTTGAATTAACGAATACTGCTTTAGCCTGTTATCTAGAATGATGACGTAATAAAGTATCCGCATGGCGTGGTGGCGAATGCGTTAGCCTCTGGAAAGGGTAATAGCGCGTTCAATCCCCACCGCAGGCACCTGCAGTCCGGAGTTTTGCAATTATCTCAGCATTATTGTGGTTGGGTCGCACATAATACCCTTCCGTAAAAAATTGTAATAAGGCAGTAGGTAAAAAGTTAACGAATTGATAAAGTGTTTGGCGTTGATCAATCCTTTAAGAATACGGCCGCACTTATTCGACTCCATCAAGGATCACAAAGGTGATTGCGTAGTTGGCCTATGAATTGCCTTTTCGGAATATGACCCATCAAGTCAATGGTTCTGCTCTCCTCGACACATCTGATGCCAATCTAGCGTTTCCAGATTGATAAGAAGTTAGCAAGAAAATGTCAACATGGACTTTCATATGTAATGCAGAGCACATTTAAGCACTTGCTGTATCCCCTCCAGCAAATTTTCTTAGATTTTAAGATATTTTGGAAAAAAAAAACTTTGGGGGAAGTGATCGTTGCTCACCTCTTCTAATAATTTATATATGAAAGAATAGTCAACATGGTCGTGATACCGTAAGCTATCGATGTAATCCAATATTCCAAGGAGCTCTTTCTTGCATTTCATAGATGAAAACTGCGCATCCTAAAGATCTTAGAAACATTGTTTAAATTAAAGAAAGAACTTTGGTGAGAACAAACGCGTTTTTCTTTTCGAATTTCTTCTTTCATGCGTAGAACTTCGTCTTTTTCACTTGATGCTTTCCATAATAACCCTGAAAAGACCACCAGTAGAACGTAATTGAAATTATTGTGTTCCTATTTTAGAGGCGTGTGTAGCGCAGAACACCACAATTCACTACGCTACACACGCCTCTAAAATACACTTCACTAAGCATTTCGACCGTCCGGGTTCGACCGTACCTGTATGACAGGATAGCATCACTAATTTAATACGTAGATAAGCCACCGCACTTCGTTGTATAGACCAGATACACATTTTATCACCTCTAACGGGGATTGGTGAAGTCGAACGCACGGCTTAACCCACATGGATTGAGCTCTGCCTTTTTGTTCTTATTACTATTGAAAACTTTACTTCACTGGAAATCCGCTTGAAGTCAGTTACCAGCAACGGCCTGTGTTCACGATGAGTCCGCGAGTCCGCAGTTACTTCCCATAGATGACGAACGTCATAACCGCTAGTCAATTCACGTAAGATTTCATCTGCCAGTACGCATCGTAAATACTGTACCGTTGCTGACAATCGCGTCGTTTAAGCTGGCATGAGGGCTCGTATAGCGCAGTGCTCGGAGGCGCCCTGCAGGACACACGTGGAGCCCATGGCCCACCAAGCCTTCCATTCCTCCGCGGCTGGCAACTTGGTATCAAACTTGTCTGGGAGGACAGCAGCACTGGCTCGATACATCGCTAGGCCACCGTGAGTGATTGTGAAGGCCATATATGCATTCAATCACCTCCAAACGATGTTTAGTGAAGTGGAATGCATGGCGCATCCCTCAGGGATCGATCAACGCCGAGAGCTTTATCCTTTTATCCCTTTTAAGCTGGCATCAGTTGGCCTTCTATTCACCTCTATCGTGCATCAGGACCGGTAGTTCTCTCTATTCGCTTGATGATATTTCCCTTATGAAGTGCTGATTTTGAAGAGAGGATAAACATCGAGCAAATTGTCAGCATCTCTCAAAGTAGTCGTGGGACATTTTTTGTTAAAGGGCTATCGTACCACTCCACATTTACTTTTCATTCATGACAGGGATGGCATAAGTTCGAAGCAGCGAAGACGAGTATCCTATGTTGTGAAACCACAACATCTACATCACATTTATAATAGCTCACCGTTCGGAAATGTTATGTCTATTAATAAATAGAACCAGGATTCGCAATCGTCCTTCGCTCCCATTTCGACATTTTTATGACATGAAATAGATGCAAAAGGTATTGTACCCTAAAAGAAGCAAAAAATAAAGAATCTATGAGAAACGGAACTTTAGATGAGGGCCCTTCAATTTACTTTACAAAAAGTGGCACCTTGAACTTTACTGTCATTCGAGGAGTTTTTAGTTCACCCTTATCGTTCAGAATACGTCGTGCTATACCAAAGTCGAGTATGTATATCTGAAAGAAAGGGTAGGCTTTTACTGTACTTTCTCAAATTGGAGAGGGCGCATATAGTGCAGTGGTCAGAGGTGCCCTGCAATACACATGGGATCGTCTTCCGCGCGCTATGGTCACCAAGTCCTTCATCCCTCCGGGATGCCAGCTTGGTACTGGGCTTGCCTGGGAGGATAGCAGCACTAGCACTGGCACAATACGTCCCTAGCCAGAGTGAGCCATTGTAAAGGTCAGGTATGCATTCATTCATCTCCGAGCGGTGCTTGATGGAGTCGGATGCATGGCGCATCCCTCAGGGATTGATCAAAGCCGATAGCTTTATCCTTTGTCTTTTGTCCTCTTTCAAACTGATAAGTCATTCACGTGTCGTGCTAGCGATTCTGTTGAGCTTGCATGCTTGCTTGCCAATGATCAGATGGCTTAGTGTGTCCCATATATGTGTCATGACTACATCAACGTCGTCGCTGGCTCAAAAAGCGCTAACTAGTCATACGTGAGTAACACTGTTGCTTTAAGATCATCTACCTACTAGGAGTACAGTAAATCACATACTATTCGTTTCTTCTCTTGTAGGCCACAAGCATAATTTGCCGGTTTCAAATCCCGATGGATAAAGCCATACTTATGTAGATCTTCGCATGCTTCCAAACACTGAACGGAAGCACCTAATCCCGTTGATATGGAAAAAACCTGAATACGTAGTAATTATGAATTTGCTTACAGCTTCACGGTAAGGAAATGTTGTACTTATGGCCATAGATTCATCATGTTTTGATTGAGAAATGTAGCGAACCCGTCCCGGTCGGCGACTTTTTAAGTCTGCCAAGCTCTTTCCAACCAGCTCCATGACAAGAAAAAAGTAGTTTTCCTTTTTTCCTCGATCGACTATTGTTGTAAAATGTGAGTTCTTTCTTTCTTGTGATACAAGTTTCAAGATGGCGATCTAAATATAGCGTTTTTTATTGCGATAGATTCATATCGATCCAAGCAAATATTTGTAATTATATGACTGGAAACTACCAGAGAGGCGATTCGAGATTGATTCTAGAGTGTCCACATTTAATTCAGTAGAGCAGCAAGCTGCCTATTTGTACATCCAGTCGCTCACTGCCGAACCCGACGAGCCTCCGTGTTCACTCTATCGTCAGAGAGAGTAAAAGTACAAAAGCTCGTGCAAAAAGTGTTGTTCTTTGCATTTATCGACCGAGCAGCAACCATTTGACGAGCGTGGCATTCATCGATCAGGTAAAGATGACAATTCGTTTAAGCTCGAATTCCTCGATGAGTAACAGGGCATCACAAGTGATGCAGGTCTGGCACACTGTCGTTCTCCCTATTGCCCTTTCTGATATGATTTGAAACTGACGAGTTTGAATCTACAATTTTGCTGACCTCCATTTTAAGCTTGGAATGTTTTCTACTTTCAATTTTCTTTTCCACTTTCACTGCATAGAGTTTTGACGGGTCCTTTTGATCGTGAACTCTGAAAATATATGAGCACTGTATCATAGTTGTAATATTCAGTAGTCTCCGTAGATTTCCTAATGACGTCATGATGTCACCGTCAGTTTTTTCTATAAAACAAGTCTCATTGCAAATGGTCAAGAGTACGGTCAATTCTGAAGTCTACCACCCATTTAGGTCATTCGATCAACAGGACCGTTCATCAGAACACTAAAGTAATTTGGCAGAAGCCTCTGATCGAGTGGTAGAGAACTAGATGGGAGATGATGGTTCGGAATCGACGTCAACATCTAAGCTTCACGTCTACTTTGGAAAGCCTTGCGATGCTATCGTTGAGTACGCTTTCCTTTATGGCAATGCTCATCAAACCACCCGTCATCACTACTCCATTGGATGGCAATATGTCATTTAATACTACTGCTAAGTCTTTAGATTACTAAATACCTTTGAGTAACCGTTCCCATGAATGTAGGGAACTCACTTGTATACTGCACCGAATCCACCTTCGCCCAGCATTTTAATTACTACGTAGTTCGCTTTGCTTGAATCAATCACCGTTCCCTAAGAAAAAAAAGCCGTGATTCCCGATCCTCGTACCAGCATAGCCGAGGACGGATTTTAAAAAAATTGACTCATCACTGTTGCCTATAGGTAGAGTAATAGTGTGAAAGTTGAAGGCAGAAACAAACCGGCTTAATATCAAGGTCATCCTCCTCATCGCTCATAACGGCAAAGAAGTGTAAGGAATAAAGTCTGATCTGATTAAACACACCATTCTCTCGCCTTTTTATATCAAGGATGTTTTGAGCTTACGAAAATTTGACCGATAAGACTATCTATGGCAATAAATAGTATGAAAATTGAGGCACTAGAAACGGGCAACATTTTACCCCGTGCTTTTCGAACTATTAGCCAGCATATTCCGTCCACTATATAAATGATGTACTCGGATTCAATCAATTAGAAGATAACCTTGCTTCCGGTCCACCTTCAGAAAAAATCAAGGCTATCATTCCAAATGCTTATTGATTTTGTTTTGGAATCTCATCATCGATGGTACCATTTTTTTCGTAATCCTAACTTCCACTGACTATGACAAATCTCTAAACAACATAAGAAGGTCAAGAAGTGGGTCGTTCCTTTAGTCGAATGGAAGCACCTATGTACTATCATAATTAAGCTTTTCGACAACTCTATTGGAATCCCCGAGTCTAAGCTTAAACTTATGTTTAAACTGAGACCTACAGATAAGCAGCAAAAACATCATGCGTGGGAAAACGTTGTGTCTTGAATATATAATGAAAGGCTTAGTCTGTTAACAACATTACCTGCTTACGTTGAGTCCAAACAAATACTTATATGAATAACTAAGTGCTGTCTTCTGAGTCCTACCGATATCAGAACAACTTCCATAAGTGTTGTTTGGATCTAGCCACCGTCATGACGACTATGTTGACTGAACAAATGACATTCATGAGTATCATTTTTTTAGTCGAAAAGTCGTGATCAATTGTGAATAGACAGGTTTACATGGACGAAAATTACGTCCATTCACACCCTAGATTTCTGCTATGGAGGTCTTTCTTGCTACATTGTTTGTATTCGATCTGTAGATCCTACACAGATATTGTGATTGACATGTCTCAGAAAAGCTGTTTCCTACACTGTACTGTTTATTTACATGACCCGTCATCACATCTACTGTGCGGATCCCAGCACTTCTTGCCTTCAATTCCTTTTTCCTTGCACTCATCGTCGACAAAGGTCTCTGAATTGCTGCTTGAGGATTTCATTTTCTTTATGAATGTCGCAGCATGCTGGTAGAGTCGGTTCTCATTGCAGCTTTGAAGATAACCTAACTAATGCTTTCACGCTTGGTTTGGAAAAGAATGTTGGTTAGGCAGTCGAACCATCAGCTTGCTTCCCGATGGGCTGTCTCACTAACCACTCTACTTACCCCCTTATTTCCTATGTTATGATTTACAAAAGCACTGCATATCGTACGAGTTTGTTCGTCACGCCACAGCGACATTAGTCCAATGAAGGGTACTGAAGTATTCAGAGCTAGGCAAAGTGGAAATTATTTTTGGAAAAAAGGGCACGCTTATTTGTTGGACGAAATGGGTCCGTGAGCGGTATTAATTGGGGTCAATTCGTGGTGCTGGTACCGAAAAAATTGGGAGTCCAACATACTGAACGTGTAAATGTGAAGCAAGAACACTTGTTTACAACTTCTGCTACAAGAATGCTGAGATATGATCAAAACTCAGAACCGCGGATAGACTTCGAACCGACGATTACGCTTAGCGGAGTCTCACGTGCTATCCACTGCACCAACCGAGGCCTTTGCTTGGCCTTTCTCTCCTCTTGTTAATTCCATCCATTCTATCGGCAATCACCGGTCAGCAGGAATCATACAAGGAACGGAAATCGCCGTCAACCCCAGTTAAGCTGAAGTTTCTGAGCGTTTGATTTCGGGAAATATTTGACGCCTAACTCAGATTATTGGGAAATCAAATGAAAAAACCACAGTTACAATTTATCAACTCATATGAAATTATGTTAAATACTGTAACAACGAAATATGATATTTATATATGATACTAAATCACAGTTATTCTCAAATTATGAAACGTGTATAGAAAGATAGAATACTTGGACACCTCGATGATCCGTCTTCATTGATTGTGCGCGCCAAAGCATAATTTCCACTTTTTTGGGAGTTTTGCTAGTTTAGCCATTGTGCTTCCTTGCTGTCCCGAGAACAATCTGCCTGAAGTCTGCTCCAGCTCGTCACCGCTACAGGCAGTTGTCCCCCTCTCGTGGATCAGAAGGAGATTTGCCACCATTCGACTAGTTTGATACCGGGACGGTGGTGGATTCTGCTATTGCTTTGCTCTTAGCTGGGCTTCTTGATGGAAACGCCGGACTCCTTCTCAGATTAGGAGGCTCTGCGGGGGGATGAATCCCCTCGTTGTACATCGCAGCCCAACACCCAGGTACACCTCCCAGCCATGTTGACGCGGTAAACTATTGGGAGGGAAGAATGGAATAGAATAAAAAAAGTAGGCAACACCTACAAATACAGCTAATAGGAAAGTTAAGAGCCGCGTATGAAGTAGTTCTTATCAGTGAACTGAGATGAATACAGAGCCGTTGGTTCCACTGTCCGCGTCGGACAAACCAAACGATTAAAGTTAAGAACTCTTAAATGAAAATGAAAAGTTCCCTGATTGACGCCGAATAAATCAGCAAAACATTTGCAATCGTCCTGATCACTTGTGATATATTTCCACCCATCGGATTCAGCAAGGTTGCACCATTACTTGTCTGAGAAGATAAAAACACTGATCTGAAGCATCGCTAGGCCACCGTTAGTCAACGTACTGGCCAAATATGCAACCAGTCATCTTCTCCGTTTTAAAAATAAAGTCGAACATGTGGCGCATTCTTAATGGATTGCTTACGCCGAACGTTTTATCCTTTACTGTTTTAACCAAGAACAAAAAACTATGGATTTATAGCCGAATGCTTACCGACTGGCCACTTTTCGTCTATTGCCGAGAGCCGACAGACGATCTTTCTGGATTCAGTTCATATTCAGCGCTCTCAGGAATAAAAAACCTAACGTATTGTTGTGAACATGCCGATGTCTAGCTTGATTTTTGCGGATAACTTAAAATTTAAACTCGTTATTTCAACGTCCAACCGTTCAGAAGTGATAGATTTTGTGCTTCTTTTAATAACATCTTGAATTATTAAGCTAACGTGAATTTAGAAAGAGAGTTTTAATCGTCGGCTAACATTTCGACGTCTTCGTCTTCTTCAGAGGTGGACTGATCTGAGTTGATTGTCCAATTGTTCCTGCTTCCCATGCAGGTAGTGGTTATTGCACCAGGTCGAATCTGTAGGAGTGGAGCACCTCTCAAGTGAAGTATCCTCATCGGCTGCGCCCTTTTGTGTAGGCTTATTCCTTATTCCATGTTTTAATAGAACTTGGCTATTGTCACGCTTCTTTTGATATTTCGAATTGTTCTTACCCTTCTGTTGCTGTCTTACTCTCCTCAGTGCTGCCAATTCTAGCGGGTTTTGTTGTTTCGTATCAGATTTAAGCCATACTTTGAAACGGTGAATTGAGTAATCGGCTCCTATCATTTTATATCTTGGTGTTCCAGTTCTAAATAAGACTCTGTACTTTTTTTATTCATGTTGGACACTATTTGAATCATGTTTATAGGGGGCGAGTACCACAGTGGTAGTGATGCCGATCATAACGAGCACCATTCTGGTTCGATCCCGCTGCGGTCTCACCAAACCTCTCCTCCGTCCGAGGTCGGGAAATTGGTGCCGTACTTGGCCGGAGAAAATCCACTCTCTGCAATCCAACTGGGAACGCTCTAGCCCGCCTATTTCAGGAATCCAGGAAAAATCTTCTCGACTACCATTCAACGATATTCAAGATGATAGGGAAATCCTCAAGCAGCAGGCGAACCCACACGTAAAACGTTGGGAGATCTTCGTTGACAGTGGATGCGAGGAAACGAGTCGAATTTGAGAAGTGCTGGGATCCGTGCAGTAGACGTGAAAGAGGGGGTCGTGTAGAAATAAAAAATAAAAAAAAGTATTTCAAATCGTTCTTATGGCTCCTAGTATGCTGAGTTATTTTGGATTCAAGCTGCTCGAACAGGATAAACTGCAAATTAAGACTCCCGAAACCGAATACAAATTTCGACATATAACCATGAAAAGGCTTTATAGATCAGCGTTGTATCAGGTTACATAACCATCAAAAAAGCGTAACAGCCCGCGGCGATGGTCGATGACAGATGATGATGGTGGCAATTAGCAATGATCGACAATGAGATGTGCCAGACATCTGACTTCATCAAGCATCGTACAGAGATAATTGAATGGGGATATTTGGTCTACAGAATGACTTAAGGTTGGTAACCGATCTATCAGCTCAGCACTGCTATTCTCTCAGACAAGTCTGGTACCAATTTCCCGATGCCGGCCGAATGGAAGGCTTGCTGAGCCGTAGGCTCGGTATCAAACCGGTGACCGACATAGTGATTATTGCACAGGACCTCTAACCACTGAACTACACGTGACTAGTTAACTAGCGTATGGTGTAAAATTATGATGACGGAGATAAAAATGATGAAAACGTTAGGTAGCAGCAGATGCCATCGATGTTGGATATTCCAAGGCGTTAACTAAGGATCAAAACGCAAGGTTTAAAGCGGAAGCTTGCAGGGAAAATTTGGACTTAGTATTAAAACAATAATTTCAGAACTTCTCGATCTGGTAGGAACGTTAGTAAAGCTAAAGGGATGGGTGCCATATGAATTAAAAAGTGGACTAGTGAGATCGTTGTCATGAAGTATGTCCTGCGTTCTGTTTTTAGGGGCAAACCCTACCCGTCTATTGATAGCAGTGTGAGGAGATGCTCATCCCAGAAGTACTGAGAAGTCAGAGAGCACGTAGTATAGTGATAGTGATGTCGATCGTCAGGAGAGCGGTGCACGTTCGATCCCATGTGGCCCTTAAACCTCTCAACTCTTCGCGAGTCAGGAAATTCGTATCACGCTTTTTCTGGGAATTGCTGACTTTGCAAAATTCAAATTCCAACCAGGCTATTCAAGGACTCCAGGGAGGATCAAATGGACCATTAACGACGAAAGGAAAATCCGCAAGCAGTAGCCGAATCCACCCGCAAAAGTTGGAAGACCATCGTGGAATCGTTGGATGATCGGTGCGAGGAAATGGATTGAATGTAAGAAGTGCTGGGGATCTGCGCAGTAGATGTGAAAGACGGGTCGTGTAAAATAAACGGAAAAGCAACTATGACAAAATTGTGATGTGATCGCGTTGCACCGCAGTGGTGTCACAACGGATTGGTCGCTGGGCCGAACCCCTCCTCATTGGCCCCACCGAGCCCCTGCATCAGCCCGGGGGTCGGCCAGTCGGTACCATACTTGTCTGGGAGGATGGCAGCACTGGCCCGATACATCGGCAGGCTACCGCGAGTCACTGTAAAGGCCAGATATGCATTCAGTCACCGCCAACGATGCTTAATGAAGTCGAATGAATGGCGCATCCCTCAGGGGATTGACCGACGACGAGAGCTTTATCCTTTTTTTAAATACATGACAAGATTCGATGCGACAACCGACGACGTTCTATTCGGGAATGGACAATGATGAAGAACCGAGGCGCTTAATGAAGCCATATTTATGCAAAATAAAGATGTTTTGATGCTTGGAATCCGTGGGAAACAATAAGGGTACGTCATTAACCACGATCGCGGCTTTTTCAGGCCATGGGGTTAATACGAAAGCATCATCTGAGAAAGCGTTCCACATTTCAAAAGTTCTTCGTATCGATAGGGATTGACTCGGTCTTTACGGGACCCGTATTTCGGGACATTCCCTCCCCCCTCCCCACAAAAAAAAGCAGAACGCCAATTCTGCATTGGCCGTTCGGAACGAAAAATTCGACTTCTCCAAACTTTATCAGGACTTATCCATAATATCACTGGTGTTCCAAGTGGACGGAAGTCCGTGGATGCACAACTTGTCACTAACATGGCGCCTATATGATTGCTCATCTCTGGGAACCCCATCTTGAGTCGTATTTACAAAATGGTTTCATTGTTTGCTACCATTTTTCCTCTTAAAGTCTGTGTTTATTCTTTTCTGCCTTTCATTTTTACCGATATTCCATTGGTTCACTCTATTTTTCGGTATGCTGGCTCGGTTTGCTCTTCGCCATCCCGTTCACGTTAGGAACATAGCGTCAACATCTGTGGATCCGCCAAGAGACCGAAAGGTATCATTTCCTGTTCCTACCAACTGTTCCGATCTTTTCTTGCCAGAATCAACTGAGTGCGGACTGTTAACTTTTTATTTACTGCCTACCACAATTCTTTCACGTCAGGGTGTTGTCTAATATACAACCACAGTGGTGCTGAGGTATTTGCAAAACTCCGGTTAACTGGGTTCATTGCCGATTTGAGCTCCCCAGATCAATCCCATTGATGGGTGAATGCTGGTGGCACTGGTAGTTAGAGAACTAGTTGAAAGAAAGGCGAAACGAAGGACTCGCATGGTGCAGTGGTGAACGCGTTAACCGCCGGAAAGGGTAATAGCGTGTTCGTTCCCCACCGCAGACACCTGCGGTGCGGAATTTTGCAAATTTCTAAGTACCATTGATTGTGGAGTATTTGGTCTGGTCAATCGTGAAATTATAAGTCATTCTTAGAATAATTCTTTTGTTTGTTCGTGAATACAAAATTTGTCGTATATTTCGAGCCATCAGAATACCACTGATGAAACCGAGAGCCTTCAATAGGCTATTCTTTTATGGCAAAAGTGTTGACTAGTTCTCCAGTCATCATTTTAGGTAACTTCTATTGACGACATTACGCAAAAGCTAGTATCCGGTCCTCCATCGCGTTTACCGAGTTTTATTGTCTATGCTAAAGCATTGGTGAAAAGTAAATGGAGCAAGGATGGAATAGATCCAAGACTGAAATCAGTGGGTTTCATCTCTATTTGTATGAGTCTAGGTAAAGGATAGAAGATAAAGCTGTCGGCGTTGGTCAATCCCTGAGTGATGAGCCATTCATTCGACTTCATTAAGCATCGTTTGGAGGTGAGTGAATGCAATCTGGCCCTTGCAATTACTCGCGGTGGCCAATTGCCGATGTGTCGAGCCAGTGCTGCTATCCTCCCAGACAAGGTTGATACCAATTTGCCGATCCCGGAGGTATGAAAAGCTTGGTGGACCATAGGCGGTGGGGATTGATTCCACGTGTGTGTTGGAGGGCGCCTCAGACCACTTCCCCCGCACGCGTACTTTGTGACTAGGTAGACTGTTTATAAATAAGAGAAATAGAAACGTCTAGATAGTCCGCTTTTCTGTTTTTTTTCCTTTCAAGCTCTTCTTTTCAACATTAGGTGGTCACTGTTTTGTGATTGCTTTATTTCTTGAAATGGATCTTCCAGTTGCTTGACTCTGCGTCAGCTCAGCTTTATTACGACTGTGCTAACAAACATGACTATGAGAAACTATGTGAAGGTATCGATTTTCTGACGAAATTTCTTCAGCTAAGTATTTAAAGATCGATCTAGTTTCTTTCAGCTTTTGGCTTGCCTGATTATATGTCGTCATGGTATAAACTGACCCTGTTGCATTGTTGGTTCGTAGTGTTTACTTCTTTTTAGTCTTTTCAGTTGTCATTTGTTTGCACTGGACTTCTACGTTTATATTCCAATTAGTTCATTTCAAATCCTTTATATGGTGTTACCCACCTTTCCATCTTCACAGATCAGTGCTTAGAAAGTAGAGGAGTTTATTTTCAGAGGACTTTTTTATCATTGTTACATGACCTAATATAACATGTATCACAAAATAAGGATCCCAACACTTGTTGCATTGGATTCGTTTTCGCGCATCCACTATCCACAGAGGTCCTTGAATTTTTTTTCCATGTGGCTTCAACTAGTACTTCATTTTTTCTTCCTCATCACGAATGTCTCGTTGAATGCTTGTATGGTCGGTCCTTCCCAGAAACTCGACATAGGCAAGCAAGGGCGTTCCTACGTAGATTGGAGGGAGTCTGCTTGTACCAGACAACTCTGTTACCAATTCCACGACCCCAGAGGGCTGTGAGGTTTAGTGGGTCCAGCACGGTATTGAACTACCGTCTGAGTAGATTGAATCGTCGGAGTCATTACCACTGCGCCACCGTCAAAAATTTAACCTTGCGCTATTTTTCCACAGTCTAAAAGGAGAAACCTCATGTTTAAGAATTATGATGTTCTTGAGGTACACCCAATGAGTTTTCTCCTTCACGGTTAGAGAGCTTTACTGTCTTAATTGTCTAACGCTTTTTTTTTTTTTTGAATTCCTGCATTGGTCTACGGCCTCTTCGTGGTTCAAGTGTGTTTTTTAGTTGAAGCGCGATATACTGCTTAGATTCTTTTTACCTAATAGATTCTCCCAACCCGACAAGGAGTTTGATATTTCCATTGGGAAGTCTAAGAAAGTCTAAATAAGAGCAAATCTTTGCTTCGGCAAAGCCTGGTCAGCACCCGTGACTTCTTAAGAAGAACAGAAAGAGAGCATTTTGTACGAAAACTGCGATGCATTCCGAGCTGTTCTAGCAAATGCAACCCACATTCTTTGTTCAGCTGCTACTTACTCCATTCTTTTCAGGATGCTTCTAATGAGGATGCATATTTCTTTAGATGGTCATGCTTATCTGCGGTTAAAACGAAGTATGTTGTCAACGTTGTGGTTCGACGTGGATGCTAGACTTAAAATTGTTGGGGGTATGCCAGTTCTATACTAGTAGTAATGACTTTATATTCAGATATTTGTTGGAAAGAAAAAATTTTATTGTACTGTTTAGATTGAATTGAAACAAACTCTCAACACGAAGTCGGATATGCTAAATATGCATGGCCTTCATTTACAGACTTTCCTGGAATATGATGAAGTAACTGTTCTGTCTTTTATAAGATTTCCAAACTAGACCGTCATTCTGACTAATCTGTATCAGTTTGTTCTTGTATGAAGTCGGTACTATTCATAAACAGTATGGTCGTTTGCCAGAGCTCTTCAGTCTTTGAAAATTTGTAGGAAACGGTTTAGAATAGTGGTTTTAAGAACGATTGTGAAGATTTATAATGTAGTAATTGGTAATAAGTAGGTACTGAGTGCTTTCTTTGACATATCCCTTTAAACAAGCGAGGAAAGAGGTTTTGTTCGAAAACAAATTGCTTAGAATTAAAGTGATGGTGAGATGTTTGCAAAACTCCGGACCGCAGGTGAATGCGGTGGGGATCGAACCTGCTAGTTTCCTTTCCGGGCGCTTACGTGTTTATCCACCACTTCATGCGGGTCCTTCGTTTCGCCTTTCTCTCAGCACTGGCTCCTCAAATAATAGCATGTTCAATCCCCACCTCAGACATTTGCGGCCCGGAGTTTTGCAAATATCTCAGCATCATTGTTGTCATGTTTCACAGCATACCCTGCCATGAAAAAGTGTAGGCGGTGAATAAAAAGTGACTGAATTACTTATACTTCGAATATTAAGTGGAAAGAACTTTGGAGAATGAACTAATGGTACGTTTTAGGGTTTCCTAGCAAACGACCGTCTTTTGGCAGCCGCGCTCTGGCGGTGTCTTTACTTGAGTAGAACGTTCGATCCCGTCCACGTTTTGAGTGCTATAGTTTACATCCGATCAACGGTTTGTTATTAAATAGTTTTAAATCTGAATATCGCATTATTTTTCATTTTTAGTAGTACTGTAGTCGTAGTGTCTGTTTACTGTAAGGCAAGTGTATTGACGACTAAGTTGGTAGAATCCTGTCGAGATGTGCTATTCACTGTTATTTTGTGATCTTTAACTGTTTAGTTGGCATGGCTAGATTCGATGGACATCGATGATATCATAGTGCATGGCATTAAGGAGTGGAAACAGATCACACCTAAGAATGCTGTGCCTGATACAGGGACAACTTTAGAGGAAACTGATGAGATACGTAGAGCTGCAGGGCAGATGTCGTAAGGGATATAACCTAATCATGTTTCATGGTCCAAGCAGTTCTTTTTTGATGCGTTTTTTCCTCACCTGCAAGTGCCTGTAGCAACATTTTTGCCAACGCAATTTCGAACTTTGAAGATCCTTTTGCTAGTACATTTAGAAAATTGTAAATAATCATTTTGTGTTTTGTATTGTAAATTGCAGTCGTACCTTCGTAAGATGGATAGTAGCGCATGGTCATACCTTTCTTTGAAAAGAAAACCAAACACTACTGATGTTTAGAATCTGTTTAGTTTGTCAGTTTTTGTTAGTGGGATATGTTCGATATGCTGATGACGAGTTCTTCTAAACACTCATAGAAGCTCAATCCTTTTCTCTCCAAACTTAGGAAATGGCAAATAAATTGTTGTTTAGGAAAGGTTATGAGTTATGAGAATTGTATGTAGCATATTGTTCCTTTCGTTTTATAATAAATAAGAGACTAATTCCTAAAAAACTGTAGTCTTGGTATGGCTAGCATGCGGGAGGAACCGTCTTTTCTTTACTAATCGTTATGGTTTCTCTGATAATGAAGTGCATATTGAGATTAAGGAGAACTTGAACGCGTAGTGGCCATAGGGATTTCTTTTGGGAATAGTTACTTCGGGAGTTGTTACACTATCTATGGCCGAGCTGCCTGATATCGGAGGAAGGTGCGAATTGAAGAGTTGTAATAGATTGGGTGAGTGTGTCTTCTAGCTTATCTATATTTTAAGCAGGCAATGAAATCCTATATTATTAGGACCGCCCTTAAACGCTCTTCTGTTTTCAGATTTCCTTCCCTTCGTTTGTCCACTATGCAAATGTTGTTTTTGGTTTGTTAATCTTATTTATTGCGTTCCGTTGTAAAACCTAAGTTTTTGACGGCATAACGAGACGTGTTCAACGTCTTAATCATCTGTTAGGTAGGCTTGTTACAGTTCTGACCATTGTTTTACTCATGGCTGTGACAATTCGAAACAGCTTAACCATGGATCACACGTCACTTCATCAAAGCCAGTACGAGTGTTCATGTGCTCCCTTAATGACTGTTCGGAAATGGAAAACATTAGAATAGCTTGTACACATTGCGAGAAGAATTATTGTCTCAAGTGAGCATTCTTCTACATATAAACAAATTGGGTTGTTAATATCGTTTCACATATTCATAAGACAACAGTCTATTTATTTGGATACTTGGATGGCACGTCCTCACTGTTTGTGTGAGGCCCAGCAAAAATTCCATTTTTCGGAGTTTTGCTGGTCTAGCCATTGTGGTTCTCTAGAGTTCCGAGGTTAGCCTAGCCAAAGTCTGCCTCAGGTCGTCACCACCACATGCTTTCGCCGCTCTCGTAGATCAGGAGGAGATTTTCTACCATGCGACTAGTTTGATACCAGGACGGTGGTGGATCCTGGTATTGGTTTCCTCTTAGCTTGGCGTCCTGATGGAATGGCCCCTGTACATCGTAGCCCAACACCCAGGAACAACTCCCAACCACGATGAGGCAGTAATCCGTTGGGAGTATAGTGTATTTGCATTGCTCAGTGGATAAGATATGGTTATGTTTGCTAATTTCCCAGATATTTGTTGTACTTCACACAATTAGTCCCGGTATTTAGTTACTTCAGGCATCGTTATGCTGAGGAACACTCTTGTCATACTTCCCGCAAATCCTCGAAGCCTTGCCAAGTTTCAGACTCTACCACAGCGTCTTCATCTGTGATTCAAAAGCCTGCGCAATCTAAAGTAAAGGTGGTTTTTAGTATGGTGTAAAGTCCTCTATGTCTTATGAAATTCGACCTTTTACACACAATTTTCCAGCCTTTAAATGAAATCGAACGGAAAAAGATGGATCGAATTCTGGTCATGAAATTGAAAATGAATGCGACGATCACTGCTGAAATCCCTACAGAAGAGAGAATTTTCCTGTTCATTGAAGGAGATGATACGAGAAAACGACAAGCGGTCGTTGTGAGTCAAGTATGTTATCAAATTCACGATTCCTCAGGTTTATACTCAAGTATTACAACAAACAAAATTGCAATATACAGAAGCACTTACTGTGTTGTATCACCGAGTCACTTTGTTAGATGATCAACTGGCTGTAGACAGAGGTTTTTTATTCGCTTCAAGAAAAAATCTGGCCAGTTGTGGTAACACATCCATTTACAAATTTCTCTGTGGATGAATAGAGATTGGTTTGGAGCTGGGTATTTCTCATACTTTTGACTAGCAAGGAAATTTCTGTGGTATAACATTCAAATCATAACATTATGCGAATAGACGGCGTACTGTTGGTGACATCAGTGTTGTCAGTGTAACAACCCCACTAGTGTTATACAGTTTTCGTAGTACAAGTTGATGGAAACCAATCATATTTGAAATTGCTACAAATATGAGACAAACAGCTCTGATACGTATCCCAATAACTGATGACTTCATCCAAAGTATAAGGCAGTGGGTAGAGTCGTTCCACAATACACACTGGAACGGTCGCTGGTTCTTCCAGAGATGCCTTGCAGTACACACATCTTTGGTTCAGTTCCACGCTTCGATTGCACCAAGCCCTCCAGCCTTCTGGTGTCGGCAGATTAGTAGCAGACTTCTCTAGGAGGATAGAAACACCAGACTGATAAGGTGGTAGGCCAAGTCATTTTTGTAAGCGAGATATGTATTCGACTACCTCTAATGGGTTTAATAAAATCGAATGCATAGAGCATCCGTCAAGTGACTGATCAATGCCGGAACCCTCATTTTTTTACCATCAAGGTCATTAAGCGTTAATTTTCTAGTACCTTTCCAAGTTAGCGAAATATATCCTTTGGAAACTACATAAACTAACGCAGAGTGCACATAGCACAAAATTTATGAAGTTTCAGAAGTGGACAATCGGTCGCTGCGCATCAAGCATCAAAAAGCTCTTATTTCCAGACGAATCCAAGGTATTCCGACCTTATCCTCCGTCGGTTACTTCTTAGACAATTCTTATTTTGTGTACAAGTCTACGTCAAATGTTCAGATCATTTTTCAGAGTCTGCAAATATTTAGAGAGCAATCCGAGGAACCACTCGACTATGCGGAAGTCGTTTCGAAGTATTTGCATGATATGGATACCATCAGTGTACAACTGGTATGACGGATTTTGTAGTCCCTAGCGCATCTTCCCATATCTTTTTAGTGTATTATCAAGGATCCCAGCTTTTTTATCGTACCTTATGTGATTAACGTTGTAACTACAAGCTTCAATTGAACAATGTTCATTATCGCAGTTTTACCTGGTAATCATAACAAATAGATGACATAAGAGAAATCGTACTGCATCATTCTTAAGATGCAATTGAATTAGTAAACTTCTGTGATTATGAGGACACACCGCTTATTTTACAATAGAATAACCTCTGATATTAGTGTACATGATAGTAGCTGGCTGGGGCTCTTCTCACAGAAAGTGTATAACATGGCACAGAGCATTAGTGGCGTTCGTCAAACGCTAAGGCAAGTAATATTAGGTAAAACATAAGAAAATATAAAACTACAGAGTGAGAATTAATTGCACGTATAGTTGGAGAATCGAATACATATTACCATGCGCAGTGCATAACCTCAGTACAGCATCACAATTATATCATCACAAGCTCATTAATTGACAAACAAAGCAATAAAGCTGGTCAGTAAATGTTTTAACGAGACTACCAAGTAAGATGAGTAAAACTTGAGATAGTTATTTCGTCAGCAATCGGTAACACCGTCGTAAATCCTTCGATTCAGAAGTACAGGACGATGTCGCGATTTTCGCGATGGTAAACTACTACCAGTGCGACGGTTCCAGTGATTCCAAACACGACAGTAGTCGGAACCGTTATCGAGTTCCAACTCTCCTGGATCGTCAATGGCGGTAACGACACGACTATTAGTATGTAGTATTTGCAATTCATAGTGGTTACATGGTGAAGAAATCTGGAGGGAACCAGGAACGTTGAATTGGTGGTATGACAGTGGGGTTCGCTGGATATGAATATTAGGAGGTTGTGAACTTCTTGATAACAGATGCTCTGATGGTGAGGGCTTTCCAGTGATGCAGTTCTCAAGTAGCGAAGGCAATGGAGTAACGATATCGCGTTTGCATATCACTTCAGATTGGACACTACGACGCAGTTTCTTTCTCGCCTTAAAGGAAAGGCGAGCAGGCGAATGACAGTTAGACTCCTGCCTAAACATGTCTCAAGGTACACAATAAATCTAAAAAAATAAACATCAATGATTCTTTCGGCTCACCTAGTTTACATGAATGAATCGCTTTTAATATTGCAATAATACATGATAATACTTAATGGTGATACAATGCAGATTACCTACAAGAGCAAAAGCCATTTTAGAATTCATTAAAATCCACAGCCTACTCGTGGTAGCACTGTTATTACCACGGTGCAACACTGACTTTGTGTTGTTTCGGTCAGCGTGCATCACGCGAGGGAACTTCGTCCTCGTACCAAAAGACTCCAAGTCTTTTTTAATGTTACATTTTTTACCTAATGTCTACTACAATTTTTCACGGCTGGATATTACATGAAATTCAACCACAATCATGCTGAGACATCTGCAAGACTCCGGACCGCAGGTGTCTGCGGTGGGGATCGAACCCTTATTACCCTGACGGGGGGCTAACGTTTTCACCACTACACCATACGGATCCTTCGTTTCGCCTTTCTCTCTTTTTTTTTTCTTCTACATCTCCTTCTTTCTTTTTTCCTAAACATGATCAAAGTCTTACTTAGTACTCGTTGTAGCGGTCGTGGAAATAGGTCGGGTCAACTGGTCCACGTCGTGGTTTGCCGTAGTGGGCATTGCGGACCCCTGGGCTAACGTTGGAGGGTACTCCAACTGCGTGACGAACTGGACTCGTGTAGCCTGCCTGAAATGGAGTTGGAACCAGATAGTTCCAAAAAAATGCTCATTTAGGAAAATAATGTGGGGTCAACTACAGTTTTCTTTTGGAAGAACGTGGTCCAGTTACGCTGTCTGTTTGAGAACTGTGAAATGGCGACTGAGCCAAATTTCTAATTCCTCCCAAGACTGCTTACTTTGATGATAGGCGCTCCTCCGACTCCTTCTCCACTGTATGCGAACCAAGAGTTGAACATGCGATAGTAGTCGGGCACGCGGCCAGATGGCGATCGTTGAGGTCGGTATTCTGGTCCATACTCGACAAATGCTTTATACGGTGGGCATCCAATAGGAATGGGGTTACCATGGAAGGTTCTTGAGCTGAAATCAAATCCTAATAGTATAGACACAATTGGAATCGTAGATTGGTAGCCATAGTAATATAGGTGAACTGATGAACAAAGCTTGGAAATAAAAACTACCGAAAGTGGATAAAATCGGAGATCAACCTGAGGTCAGATTCTCCGATTTCCCCAACAACAATACAATTGAGGTTCTTTCTAGAACTGTGAAGATAAAATTCAGCAGGAACTATACCTGGGAATCGCATACTGATAGGGCGGCGGTTGAGGATGGACGTAACGATGAAAGGATGTGATTCCGGGACTGCCAGTCTTTGAGTCTGATTCTGCTGGGTAACGATGCATGTTGTATCGGTCGATGAGGTCGTAGGATTCGTAATCAGGGGCGCTGGCTGAGATTCCGGTCTGGAAGGCATGCAAATTATGCTAAAGGGCTAAACGAGGTCAAGCGAAGTGGTTTAAAGCGACGGAAATACTACACAGACGGTATTTTGACACTTCAACGACAGGCTTTTAGGATTAGCGTACGCCTATTTGACACCATAAGCTTGAAGCTGACTTTCTATCACATTTGAAATTTCAATCGCATAAAAAACCTTTTGACCGGTCATAATACATGTGTTCTACATCCAGTCTTAAGTCTGTATAAATTGGATTCGTTGCGAAAATTTTTCTGCTCAAGTAGCTCTATGAATTGACGGGACTGCATGCGTTTACAAAGGAAATAGGACAGAAGTGAATAATATAACAAAGGGATGTATACGTAAAAGAGGATAGAAGTGGGGGAAAAAATAAACTCAGTATCAGATAAGCATACCTAGCCCTGAGGCTACAATAGAATCGGGAATTCGCAACGATCAGAGGCAGATCGAAAAAAGGTGATGGTGGTGCTGACAACTGAAAGAGAATGCGGGATAGCACCTCTCGAACACCAATACCGTACTTCATTAGCGATAAAAAAAAACAACTATATCCCATTGTGTAACTAATGCGTATTAGATATGAAGTGATAAAATAGCACTTTTCTAATCGATAAGCATTCGTTGCACAATGGATTTTGTCGCCATCATTTAATCCTCATCACACTCTTACATATAAGACATAAACCATAACGAAGAACAACGGGATAGATATCAAAAGTAAACGTTCCCGATCGGGGTAATTTCGAATTCACAGTGAGAAAAAAAGTGAACACTACAGCAAACACTTGCAGAACACTCGCCACAATTTCCAATTAAAGTACTGCCATTAACAATTAAACAGCTTGCACAAATAAACTCACATGGAAAAACACGAAATAATATGGCATGCCTGTATCACTAAAAAAACCAAAGTCACAAATATCTCGTTCGAAAAAAATCCGTTTGAAGTCATCAGTAAAACGCATGAGGACGTTAACTTTCCAGCTAGACAAAAATGAATAAGCAGTGGAAAATTCTAGGTTTACTAACCTGGGAAGTGCCTTTATAACTAGGAGAAGTGTATGTGCGCTGAGGTTCACGACGTGTCCCACCAGGCGTCAATGGATTTTGCATGCGATTTGCTTCAGCCTCTTTCTCTCTAAGCCGTTCGTAGTGATCGTGAACCCTTAACAATACACACATATTCTTTTGCATTAGTGCTAAATTCGTTAAGTACTTAAGTATCCAACACCTTAACGAGAAAATACAAAATTTATGTAAGTATCGTGCACACGCTCGTCTTTTTATGGTAACAAGGAAAAAGCTACGACGAGAGTTCATCCAGTCACCTCTAACGATGCTTAACGAGGTCGAATGCATGGCGCATCCCTCAGGGATTTATCAACGCCGAGAGCTCTGTTCTTTCTTTTAACCCATACTTGTGGAACCTTCACGTTGTTTAAACAACTCTCCAAGTTTTAAAACCTACCTCGTTGGTAGAATGAAACATAGAACTCGTCTGTGCAGTACAACATAGAAATAACCCACAACTTCTGTCTCATTTGGAGGTTGTTCGCTGTCCATAAAATTGGTAGTTTTCTTCACGGTGATTGGAAGATATTGTGATAGTACAAGACTAAATTTTGTCGAACATTCGTTGATCCAATGAAAGCTTTTGAGGAGGACATGCAAGGTTCTCATCATGCCGATCTCACCATCCCATTTGACCAAGATCGTCAACACTGCGTTGTGCCAGGAATGCGGAAATGGCAATAAAGAAGGTAGAGATGTAAAAGTCTACACTTCTCTGTCCACACAAAGTTAACGAGTCCGAGAGAAAATTGACAGACAACAAATATTTGGTAATTTCAATTGACGTTTTCAGAAGTGAATCTCATGAAAAAAACGTTTACGAAGCTCGAGTTCGACGCTGATTCTACAGCCCCTTACAATTTCAAGCATAACCATAATTGTATACCCATTTTTTCTGTACTACGAAGCCGATATTAGTAACCAGCGGGGACTACGTATGCAGAAAAAGAAAACTAGCGAGAATAGCTTAAAAGAAGTATATGTCGAAGGAAATGTGAACAACATGCAGATCACGTTGAGCCGCTGCCCTATTTCTATGACCTTCATACTTCTTTAACCTTCACATCCAGATAACCCATCATAAGATGAGCAAAACAAAGGTATATCTAGCGTCGTTTAACCTCTTACAAACTAATGAAGTTCTGAATTATATCAAAGGAAAGGTGAAGGGAATTGCCATTTACCCCCAACCTAAGCGTTAAAAAACCAGGAACTAAACGTCATAAGACAAGAGGTGTAAGAGTGCCTTCAAATAAAACAGAAAGAAGATCAGCGAACAATAGGGCTACCAAAAGCACAGACATCTCATCTACCCGCAGTTTCGAAGTTAGATGGGAGACAGCCTCCAGAAGTCATTATCCATAGCTTCTTCAAGAATATTATAGGAAACAAGAAAAAGCTTGTCAATATAATGGGAAACGAAAAAAGCTTATTTAATTCGCTCGCTTCTAATAACAGATTTGTTCATATCGCTTATTTCGAGAGAGCTTAAAATTGGAACTATTGGGCGATTTTGTTAAGTAGCCTCTCCAGCTCCTCTCTTTATAACCGACATTTTTCTTAGTTGGTGAATGAACGGATCAAATGAGATTGGAGAGCTCGAAGATCAATTTCGTAACTATGAAGGATAAAAAGTTTTACAAGTATAAATTACGAAAATAAGTCAGAAAAAAGTCGAGACTGTTAAAAACATCGTTCAAAAAATGAAAACTGAAGAAAACATCTTGCAATGTGAGCACCGCATAATAATCTCCTACGTCCTAAAGAGTATCAAATCAGCTAAAACTTCATAATGACAAATTTTCAAACCCTACTGAATTATAAAGTAATAAAACAAATGCTTTACTTTTTTTCTCTCGTCCTCGTTTTTCGAGCGTATCGCTTCTTCTGTTTTCGTGTCGGTTCTCTGTGAAGAGTAGCTGTTCTCGTCACGGTTCTTTCCGCCGAAACCGAGAAACGATTTCATTGCTGTTAGTCCTCCTAGACTTTTACGTCGTTGTTTATCCTTGTCGCGACTTGTTGAACGTGGTTTCAGTACAACTTGTGGTTCACAAACGGCATTACCATAGAAGTCAGTTGCCTGCCGAAAACTGTCTGAAGTGAAGGCACCACGATACGGCTGAAAATAACATTGGATTTATGACAGTTTCTATTACAAGATCTATCACATTGAAAAAACTATTTCACAGTTCTGTACAAATGAACAGTGCCGTCTACTGATATCAGATAATATTCAGTATGGATAATTAATGGGCGTGAGTGGCGCAATGGTCACGGGCGCCCTGCAATACACATGGAATCGATTCCCGTGCTCCTGGCCTACCAAGCCTTTCATACCTCCGGGGTCGGCAAATTGGTACCTGACTTGTCTAAGAGGATAGCAGCACAGACTGGATGTATCGGTAGGCCACTGCGAGTTATTGTAAAGGCCAGATATGCATCCAATCACCTCACAATGCTTAGTGAAGTCGAACGCATGACGCATCCCTCAGCGATTGATCAAAGCCTAGAGCTTTACCCTCTATCCTTTACCCTTATGGATGATTAGTCATCTCATGAAAAACTTCAGGAGTATATTTCAAAGAAGCTAGTGCAGCTGGACATAGGGCGACGTTAATAGTGGGAGTAGAGTTCTATGATTGACACAACTATCAATTAAACTTCAGTAAAACGGTTCCTAGTCAAGGAATAAATTGAAAATAACTGATAAGAACCGAATTACCATTGCCGAGTGTTTCTTCGAAGCAGTTTTTTGACTGTCTTGATGCATGCTCTCCACGCTTAGCGAACGACGTTTTTCAGGATTTGATGCAGCTAAACAAAAAGACACGGATAAAATAATCCTACTACTATAGGAAGTTCAGCTTGTATAAAATTACGATGTTAACCTTAACAAACTGTGAAATCAACAAGAACGAATGCTGCGATAACAAACATTTGAAGGAACATCTGAACAAAAAACCCTCCAACGATACTGAAACAAAACAACTATCACCCCTTCCACTATGTAAAAAAGACGAGCATGTTATGTTTCACTCAATAAAGCCTTCTGAAGCGCTAAATTTCTGATAGTTATTGCAGAAATAAAAAAGTGAAAGCATAGGCGAAAAGGTTAGGCGGTGTAAACTGAGACTGAACTGAGAAGCAGCACTTACCAAGACTGAGCGGGGCTGACACTGGCGGGATTGACAACGGCGGGGCAGCGGACATCTTCATGATCTTCGGTGGAGCGGGAACTGGAGCACGAGGATGTACGGAGTGGCTTCGGGCACGAGCCGCTGCCCTTTGGGAAGCTGACCTAGCAGTGGATTGGCCGTGAAAAGAAAGCGATGTGCTCATCGTTGTGTTCGGAGCTGGAAGCGATGGCGATAGGTGACAGCAACACGGGGAAAAGAGGAAACAAAGCGTAAGCAAGCTCGAGAACACTAACATTAATGTTTAAATCTATTGAGCCTAGAAAGTCACTGTGAAATTGGATATTTGTAAGTGAACATTTGCTGACAATACTCATTCCAGGGAATGCAGCTGAAGCCTTCACTTCATGAGCAGCAACAAAGTGGATTCCTCTTAACTGACCTTGTCTCGGGCATATATGGCAAAACTGAATTGGTAACTTTCAAGCAGGGTACGACTACATAGACGGTAGGCTTGTGGGACTACAGAAAGCTCAAAAACACGTCAAAGTGGGAAGGACACTTTCGTAAAAGCACAACTGTTTTACATGGATAATGTCATACCTGACCGAGAAAAATATAATATAGCATACAAATGTGTCCCCACTATTCAGAAATAACAACATCAACACTAATACATAACTAATGATAATAACTAATGACATAAACAAAGGTAATCATGACAATATTGTAGTAACATATCCTCCCAACGGTTTAGCGCCTCATCGTGGATGTGTTCCTGGGTATCGAGCTGCGATGTACAGCGGAGATTCATCCTCCCAGCAAAGTCTCCCAAGCTGAAATGGAGTCCGGGCATTCCATTAGGAAGCCCAGCTGAGAGTAGAGCAATACCAGGGTCCACCACCGTCCTGGTATCAAACTAGTCGCATGGTGCCATATCTCCTTCCGATCCACAAAGGCGGCGACATGCCTGTGGTGGTGACCACCTGGGGCAGACTTTGGCTAGGCTGACCTAGAGACTACAAAGAACCACAACAGCTAAACTAGCAAAACCAAAAAATGGACACTGTGCTGGGGTCCGCACGACCAATGAAGACGGGCCATCCAGGTAAGTAGCACGTAAGCAGTTTTACAGAGTTTTACCATAGATTTATTTTTTCGTTGCCAGACACTGGAGATCTTTGAAAACTGGTTGAAGTATGACGCAAGGGTGCAAAAAGAATACACTGCAACCAGTCGAAGAACGATTACGAAAGAAAACATGACCTAGATTTTGAAGTCACTGCAAGAGAGGTGAAAACAAGGAACAAAAGCATAGTATTCTGTGCTACTAAAGTTCCATAAACAGGTGGGTAACAGTTCGAAAACCGTCTTCATCACTCACCACTTGTTTCTCGTTGATGTTTGATATCCTGGAAGATTTTGATGTGATGTGGGTCAATGGACGCACCCATGCCGCGTTTTTCGCTCATACTTTTCCGTGACGGAGCTTCTCGATTGAATACACCAGTGGCATTTGCCAAATCCGACTCATCCAACCTACAAGTGGCATCACGTGAGTAGACAGAACAATGAAAAATTCGTGAATGAGAAGTAGAACAATGAAGAAAACTTTGTATTAAAGAATCAACAGGGTTACTACTTCGATGCTTGGATGGCCCATCTTCAATGTTTCTACGGGCTCAAGCAGAATTTTCACTTTTTTGGGAGTTTTGTTGGTTTGCCCACTGTGGTTGCCTGGAGTATCGAGATCAGCCTAGCCAAGGTCTGTCCCAGATCGTCACCACCGCAGACAGCCGCCTCCCTTGTGAATCAGAGGAGGAATCAACTGGGTTACCTCTATCATTTTCATATACCAAACAAATTCGTAGTGGCACTTTCAAATTAAAATCAGCCATGGATATGAAATCCGAGATGAATGGATTAAAAAGTCAATTCTCCAATTTTTAAAAAAAACTTTGGTCATATATCAAAGGTGGTCTTTCAGTGCAAAGGAGAAGAACCACTTGTAGCTTAGAATTTCGCAAAAAAAAATGATGAATCCAACCACTAAGCCTAAATTTTAACCTTTTTATTGAAACCCACCTTCCGTAATCAGGATCTATGCTTTCAATGGGTGACTGTTTTTCATCGGACGATATCAATTCGCTGTTACGTGACTCGACCCCATTCGATTCGTCAACTGAAGACGTGCTTTGTCCAGTTCCATTTCCATCAGGTGCCTTGGCTCGATGAATTAAAAGCCTGAGCACGAAATTCTATCCACATAAAATAACATTCCAGTCATGCCTTGCTAATGTCCTTAGGAGTGTTAATGGTTACTGTACCCTCTAAGAATGCTTTGGCATTGCTCAACGGTAGTTTAAAGAAAACAGCATTTACACCATAAAACAGTGAACAGTACAACTAGAATGAGCGTGCAGCGCAGTGCTCAGAGGCGCCCTGCCATACACATGGGATTGATCCCCGCACCCTAAGCTCGGCAAGCCCTCCATCTCTCCGAGGTTGGCAAATTGATATCAGACTTGTCTGGGAAGATAGCAGCATTGGTTCGATACATCGGTAGACCATCGTGGCGCATCCCCCCGAGACTGATCGACGCCGAAAGCTTTATCCCTTTGCAACAAGAATGCAAGGTAAACGCTTCTACTGAAATTCCCTTTCTAAAGAAACTAAGCTTACCGCACATGCTTCGCCGTCGGCCCAATCGCCTTGAGGCGTCGAGAAACCGCTTCACTTGCAGTGGCATTCGTCTCGCCATCCAGTCGTAGCTCTTCAATACCTACTATTCTGTCATTGACTTTGAGGCGACCGTCTTTGTGTGCTGCTCCTCCGTGCAGAACCTTAAAACGGATTAAGTTGGAAAGGAATATTTCAAAACGAGTGCCTTCTATCTAACCTAGAAGCGTTCAACCATAGATATTACTTCCCTTTCAAAATAAATTAATCCCGTTTATAAAATGAGAGCCAGGCGTTCTAAGAAAAAGAAAAGTCCCCTGATTACGGAAGTCCCATGCTCTTGAAGTACAAGGAGAACCTATAAGCTACATATTTGGTCAAGTTTTTCTCCATTATTTTCTTATGGTTGGCATTTATCTATTAACTCATACGCAGAAACTGTTTCAGATATGAAATTATGAAGAGGAAAATCAGGAAACACTATGAATACGTTCCAAAATCGAAAGGAAAAACCGACGTTTTTGATGAATATTCCACAATCCTGTCGTGTACCATTACTGCGAACAGTGACACGAGCCTTTAGACTCACTCCTAAGCCGGCACTACCCGTATCGTTCAGAGGAATCACTAGTTCCAATTCTTCCATTTGTGAGTTCGATTGGGACGTCTCAGAAGAGGTCGATGGTTCGACCTTCTCGTCATTCTCTCTCTTCGCTAACGAAGCCGGAGTCTGAGGTTGATTTTCTACATCATTATCACTGCTCTTCTTCTCGTTATACCCTTCAATGACTCGTGATACCAAAAAGGCTACAGTTTCCCCAACGTCTGCTCTTTTCAATCGATCCACGACTTCGGCTTGCGTTAAGTCCGACGTTGGTTCGCCATTCAACTAGAACAAACTCCCTAACTAAAGAAGTTTCTGATGAATAAGTTTTCGATCCTTTTTCCCTAATCAAGCACACAAACCACTTCAGAATTACCCAAAATTTTCGGGAGAAATTTTCGAAAAATGAACGTTATCGACAAAAAAGTGATAGTTCTCAAGGTCAGTTACGATGTTACGCATTACCGTGTCCTAGTTGGTAACGCACTGTGATGGCTCTTTAAGGTGAAGCTCAACTTCCATAGCATGAGAGAATAGGTAAAAAATAGGGGTAGTCACCTCAAGCAATCGATCTCCAGCGCGTAAATGCCCCAAGGCGACTCCATTTGGCTTCACCGTTCCGATATAGAACAATCGTTCACCCTTGGCGGTCTCTCTTCCAGTTACAGTAAACCCGAAACCAGCCGATGCTAAAAAGATAATTTTGAAAACTCTAACGTAACTTTGATTTGCCCTAAACTCCACATGACTTCAGTAATATCTGCATTAATGTGAATAATTTTACGTTTAAAAAGATCCAAAATGGTTTTAGAGTTAGGGAACAGACAGGACGAACATAGAGAAGGCAAGAAGACAATTTCACTTACAGTAACTATGCCACGCTTCCTTATATAAACCAAGTCAAACATATCCCACAGGGTCATAGATGGCTGGCCATCAATACGTGAACAATACTGAATTTTTTCAAGCATGGTTGAAATCGTTGCCATTTCGAAAAGTTCGCATGTAGAACTTCCACGGATAGAAATAGCTAAACCATTAAACTACCTGCTCTTAGAGTCGGTCTTCCAACACCTTCGAATAATGTTTGACTTAATGGCAGAATATGCAGGTGCCCTATGTAGATAGCCCTTTCAGTATACCCATCAGTTGACCGTCTAGTGATTTGAGCTACAGCAAATAATGTTTCCAGCCAACTTTGCCACGTAAAATAGTGGCTCAATGAGTTCTGCTCACTCGAGAAACACAAAAAGCATCACATTTTTTCTAATAGGACGTTGAAGAAATCTGATCTTCATTCGATAATCTTTCAGCTAAAAAGGCAGAAAAAGGATAAAGCTCGTCGTTGATCAATCCCTGAGGGATGCGCCATGGATTCGACTTCATTAGTCATCGTTGAAGGTGATTTAATACATATCTGGCCTTTACAGCGATCCGCAGTGGCCAAGCGATGTATCGAGCCAGTGCTGCTGCTCTCCAAAACGAGTCTGGCACCAATTTGCCGAAGCCGGAGTGATGGAGGGCTTGGTGGGCCTGGGATGCGGGGATCGATCCCGTGTTGCAGGGCACCTCCTACCACTGCGCTACACGCGCTCCACATCTCTCGGTTACATACATGAAATCTAGTGAAACCCAAATGCAAATAACGATGGCTCACGATTGTCATTAATACACACTACGTGCACGGAGCTCAATACTATCAAAGGTTCATGAGTTTTTGCATTTTTCCATTAGTTCTTCAATGTTCTTATTACTCCCATTCACTCCTGATTTCAGAAGTAGGCCATTCGAAATGCTCATTTTCCAATACAGACATACGGATAAAAAGTTGCTGTATTGCTCATGAAGAATAATGTGCTCAGCAGAGACACAACAGTTGTTCGAAACGCACTATCGCTATAACACAAACAAAGACGTTTAAGTGGAAAACTTGGACACTTGGATTGCCCGCCTTCAATAGCTGTGCGGGCACCAGCATAATTTCTAATTTCCGTAGTTTTCTGATTGAGCCATTGAGCCATTGTAGTTCCCTAGAGTTCCCGAGGTCAGCCTGGTAAAGCCTCCCCAGGTCTTTACCACCACAGGCAGTCACAGCCCTTGGGAATCAAAGGGAGATTTGCCACCATGCGACTTTAATACCAGGATGATGGTGGATCCTGGTATTGGTTCACTCTTAGCTGGGCTTACTGATGGGAACGCCACTCGTTACCAGTTTGGGAGATCCTGCTGTGGAGATGAATCCCCGCTGCGCATCGCAGCCCGACATCCAGGAACACCTCCCAGTACCGATGAAGCGGTAAACCATTGGGAGGAAATGGACAAAAGTGGGAAGAATCTCATATTCCCTTAATAGTTAATAAGTTTGGCTTTTACATGTATATGACATTTGAGGAATTCATCGCGCGTGACTGATGGAACCATAAACCACAATTCCTTTTGAATCGTGGAGAAATCATTGCAGCTAAGAGGCACTGTCACCGAACCGATGAAATGAACCAAGGACTACAACACCTGCGACTGGCTCTAAACCAAAAGTGACAATGGCCCCACCACATGATGCACAACCAACAGTGTAAACTAGAAAGAATTGGGACGTGAATATCTACCTCACTCTGCTTCTCTTAGTTCTTAGGCAGTCTTATTTCTTCTGGCAAGTGAAAAAACGAATTAATGAGAAAGTTCTCCACAACAAAATCATTGCCGAAATTTCTTCAGAAGATGCGTGGGGTCTAAAAGCCTAGACTTATATCATCTTGAAAAAAAGCTTATTTCCATATGGTAAAGATGTGTAGGTTCTACTCATCTTCAAAATCTGCCATAATCTGATATAAGTGGATTGGAAATTGACGCTTGGAAAATGAAATTGTTTCTCCAACAACCTCTTATATTTTATCTATCTATATCAAAAATAGGGCGCGTGTAGCGCAGTGGTCGGAGGCGACCTGCAATACACATGAGGTCGATCCCCTCACCCATGCCCACCAAGCCCTCCTTCTCTCCGTGGCCGGCAAATTGGTACCAGACTTGTCTGGGAGAATAGCAGCACTGGCTTGATACATCTAGGCCACCGTGAGTCATTGTAAAGGCAAGATATGCATTCAATCACCTCCAACAGTGCTTAATGAAGCCGAATGCATGGCCCATCCCCCAGGGATTGATCAACCCCCGACAGCTTTTTAGCTTTAATATCGAAGAAATTTCAAAAAAAAGTAATGCACGACATGAACAAAGCACATTTCCGTCAAGATTTCTGGACAAAAATAAATAAACAAACCAATTGATGAGAAAAACCAACTCACTCTTTTTTCAAATTGACGATCTTCGTATGACCGATGTGTTGAGTGTTCGCCTGTTGTAGAGCTGATAGAATGGGCCGACTATGAAGTGAAGAAGTAGATGGATGGCTTCCCAATAACACATCGTTGACCTCGCCGAACGACGCCGGCGGACGAGCGACGGTCAGTGATGGCTCTGTGCGAGACTGTAGTTCGCTAAGATACGCTCGAGCACGAACCACTGACATCTGGAAACAGAAGGAAGTCCCTAGTAGTCATCAATTATCAGACCTGCTAAACTTTCATACATTCACAACAAATAAATTGTGAAGTAGCCTCATGGGACTACTGCTAACTGTATCATAAAAACAGGAATACCCGATTATTAGTCCTATGGAGAGCCATTCACTAACTCTTGCATAACAAAAGACCTTCACCACAGATATTTAAGGCACTGCACTTGTTTCGATGATAATTTTCGGTAATATTTCGATAATAAAGCTAAAAAGGAAAAAAGCTCTCTGCGTTGATCAATCCCTGAGGGATGCGCCATGCATTCGACTTCCTCGCCCTGACCTACAGATGTATCGAGCCAGTGCTGCTATCCTCTCAAACAAGTCTGGTACCAATTTGTCGACCTCGGAGGGATGTAAGGCTTTGGTAAGCCATGGGCGCGGAACCGATCCCATGTGCATTGCAGAGCGCTTCCGACCACTGCGCTACACACGCCCAATTTGTTTCGATAGTAAAATGTCAAATTGTGTTGTATTTAATACAAAAATTGACATGACATGGTCAGTTTTTCAAAATTTTGAGCATATCAACATCAGAACTTGTTCTTAGAGAACCTGGGCGTCAACCCTGATGATGGGAACAGCTATGAGCGCATATTTTTCCCAAGATTTCAAAGTACAACCGAGTAATTCGAAGTTTCCACCTCTTCCTACATCCTCTCCTTACTTCGTTCTTCCACGATTCTACCCTTTCAATCCACCCTTTATTCATATCCACTATGTGGTTCCCTTAATTAGGAAACGAAAAACATACTTGATAAACTGGTCGCGAGTCGATTTCAATAATGTTGTCGCCAACTCTCAGACGTCCGTCCATTCCAACTCTGCCATCAGGTTCAATTCGTAGTATTTGAACCGCAGAGAGACGTCCATTGCTGGACGGAGATAGATCGTCATGTACACCGGTAACCTAAAAACCTAACGGTTTTGATACTAGCCCACTGATTATTGATTATGTCCGAGTAAGCTCATATAATACTCATGCTACTCATTTCTTTCTCAATACAGTTCCTTATACGGCCATCCTCTTTTAAAGGGATACTTACTTACTTGGATGGCCCGTCCTCATTGGTTCTGCCAGTCCCACCATAATTACCAACGCTTCGGAATTTTGCTGGTTTGGCCGTTGTGGTTCCCTAGAGTTCTGAGGTCAACCAGGCCAAAGTCTCCTCACCACCACTGGCAGTCGCCACCCTTGTGGATCAAAGAGAGATTTGCCGCCATGCGATTAGTTTGATACCGGGACGCTGGTGGATCCTGGTATTGGTTTACTCATAGCTGGGCTTTCTGATGGAAACGCCGGACTCCTTTACAGCTTGGGAGACCCTGCGGGGGCCGGGCAGGGTGATGGATCCCCCACTCTACATCGCAGCACAACACTCAGGAACACCTCCCATCCACGATGAGGCGGTAAACCGTTGGAGGTTTAAAGAGAGAGAAGGTGAATTATTATAAAATTTTGAAATAACTTATTAAAGAAGGCGAATGTACGTAGCTACAGCAATATTCCCTGGATAAATAAACAAATAAGAAAGAAGAATCGATTCTAAGTAGTCAGTAAGTGGCGTATGCGCACAAATGAAGCGTAGAGTTTAAAATCTCTTATTCAAAACGTAGTGAAAACATAAAACTGGAAAAAACAGTGAGTCACAATAACAGTAAGATTTAAAGTTTTCTTTTTCTCTCGAAAAACCTGACAGATCAGTTTACCTCTATTCCCATCGGGGTCAGATTTTCATCCGAAAACACCAAAACAGTGTTTTCTGAATCCAGAGCTGGTTTCAGATACGCTCGAGGTCGCGATGGGTGGGTCGACATGGGCGAGCCACGATTTGCTTGTCGAGCATCTTCCAGTCGTTCCTTAACAAATGAACAACTAACACTAGGGGACGCGCCAATGTAAACAATGAGGGTACACAAACCACAGTAACATCACCTGGAAAAATGCAAAACTAACACTCCGGATAATCTGAAGCAACTGAAAAGATGCATAGGATACGTACTGGCTCACCTTAGCATCGTAAAAAGTATCTGTTAGACGAGATTTTCTCGCCGAACTACGGCTCAACCCCGTGTTCTTCTCTGCGGAAGCCAGTTTTTTCTCGACTTCTGAAAATAGAAACTTAATTGGCACTAACAATGAACTCAGATGCCAAAGAAATTCGAGAAAAAAGAATGTCTAGTGGATGTTACATTTTTTTTGACAAAAATTCACTCTAAAATGATGGTAGTCGAACAAGAACGCGGTCGTTGAGAATGGCGAGATAACAACACTGATTCACTTATCGTATGAGAAAGTTCACAGCGTTCGCCATCTCCATAAAGATAAAAGCTATAAAGCTGTCGGTGTTAATCATCTCTGATGGATGCGCCATGCATTCGACTTCTTTAAGCATCGCTAGGGTGACTGAATGCATATCTGTCCTATAAAGTGACTCAGGATGGTCAAACGATGTACCGAGTCAGTGTTGATATCCTCCCATACAAGTCTGGTACCAATTCGTTGACCTCGGAGGGATGGAAGGCTTGGTGGACCACTGGCGCGGGAATCGATACCAAGTGTGTATTGCTGCGCATCCGACCACTGCGCTATGCGCACCTACGTGGGGTAAAGATCCCATGCAATACACACATTGTGATTGGTTCAAGTCCACGAAGACAGATTCATAAAACTGCATTTCAAGAAGCGCCTTTCATTACCCAAGTGGTAACATCACTGTTTAATTCGAAATTCGACTTACTGTCCTATCCCAACAACATACAGTTGGTCTCAATTCACTTCGAAAACGAGAACGACTCTGAACAAGGCGGAGTCGCAAAAGTGTTAGCCATTGGGGGGTCACGAAACGATTTAACAGACTCTTATCAGTTCATAAAGAACAGTTGGCAAAAACAGGAACATGTATCACTGCTCTATATTTTAAAGAAGAGTCCACTAGTCAATAAGATCTTTGACCACGAGAACAACTGCGAAATTTATTCACCTGCTGAGGTGTCGGGCTTACGACTATGCACGTACAGGTCAATGCTATTGCGCTACATGTCACTGCGATTTCAAATAAGTACGTGTAACCATGTGGTGCGTGTAGCACAGTGGTCGGAGGCGCCTTGCAATACACATGGGGTCGATCCCCGCGTTCCAGGCTCACCAAGCCCTCCATCCCTCCGGGGTCGGGAAATCGGCACCAAACTTGTCTGGGAGGATGGCAGCACTGGCTCGATACAATGGAAGGCCACCGAGTCAAGATCTCTTCGGGAATGGTCTACATGACTTCTAGATGAAATACCCGAGTTTCAGGTAACATGTTCACTCACTCTCTCCCCCTTCCTCTCTCTCTCTCCCTCTCGCTTTCTCTCTCTTTCTATCTCCCGCTCTCACGTATACATGCACCGACAATAAATCCAACTTATTCAGCAGAAGCATAAATCATAGAGCCTTCAGTGTTGATCCTTCAACTCCTTAGGAGTGCGCCATGAACCCGACATTACTGAGCATCGTCACACGTGAATGAACGCGCATATTTTGCCTATACAGTGACTTGCGGGGCCTACTAATGTACTAAATTGCCGTTTCTTCATATTTCCAGACACGTCTACTACCAATTTTTCCGATCCTAAAGGGATAAAGCGTTTGGTTATCATGGGCCGCATGATCGAACCTACGAACGCATATGTGTTTCACGGCTCCTCTAGCCACTGCCCAAACATGCCCTCCATTCAACATAGTCATCTAATAATTTGGTCATTATAAGGACTTGTTATTTACGAAATAAGGACCGAGTAAAGATGAAAAACCCAAAAAAAAATCTGATTCATAGGATATTTTCCGATGGAATGATGTTTCTATGTGGAAGTGTGGCACTCACCAGGACTTAACGTAACCCTGTGTCGCGATGGTGTCGACATATCGGAGCGTAATGACGATCTCACCGGATAATCCACGCGCTCCTTTTGACCAACAACAGCGAATGATGTTCCGTTTTCTGTGGTCCGGTTCTCCGTCACCGACGATGAAACACGCAATCCGTTGCCTACAACGCCAAAATGAGAAATGAGAAGGAAAGAACGCACATTTAAACCCACATTCTCGAAATCAATTTCCATACTTGGCTAAAAGAAATGTTATATTCATGTTATGTCATAACAATTATGGCTAAGTGCCTTAAAAGAACTTATGGGCTTAAGTACAGGTAAGTAGAAAGGTAAAACAAGTAAACGCTTAGAGGCGGCAACAATAGAACTGGATGAAGGCTAAAAAAGAATTCAGTTTTCCTAATAAGACTGATGAATTAGTAGTGTTAACGGTGCTAACAACAAAAAACCAAACGTATTGAAATCGGAACAAAAAGATCTGGCTGAAAACCAAAACAACACTCAATTTACGACATCGTATTGCGTTTTGTGCGTGTGGCATAGTGGTCGGAGCCGCTCTGCAATACACATGGGGTCGACCCCTGCGTTCCACGCTCACCAAAGCCCTCCATCCCTCCGGAGTCGGGAAATCGACACCAAACTTGTCTGGGAGGATAGCAGCACTGGTTCGACACATCGGTGGGCCATCACGAATCATTGTAAAGGTCAGATATGAATTCAGTCACCTCCAACGATGCTTAATGAAGTCGAATGCAAGGCGCATCCCTCAGAGATTGATCAACGCCGACAGCATTATTCTTTATCCTTTTACCAAAAACGTAGAAGGTTACAAATGTAACACAAGAGAGTTATGAGCAATCACCCTGAAGTAATTTATAGGACAAAGTTTAAGGACCAGGAACGGTTACAGTTCAAAATGGCACAACATGCGTGACGACTTGACTTACAGTTCAGAGGAAAATAAGACAAAATAAAAAAAACCAAAAACTTCAAAAAAAAAGAAAGGCATTCGCTAAAATCCTCAGAGGAACTTGAAAAGCATTAGAAAAAGCTTTGGGAAACACTTCTACCCACTTGGTGGATTGTCGAGACTGACGATTTCGACGACACTGTCACGAACTCGGCCCACTACCGGACCACGATGGGTTGCGGTGTCTATCGCATCGCTGCCGTTTGGCGACTGCTCGTCGTAGATGGCAAGAATCTGATCCAGACAAGAACATAGAATGACCACAACATACAACATAAATCATAACATAAAATAACATGAACATAGATCAGCCACTCATAATTCATTTATTGAACTTTTTATTTACTGCATACTATTATTATTCACGACACGGTATGATGTGAAATACAACCATTACGATGCCGAGATATTTGCAAAACTTGGACCCCAGGCCAGACCGAACCCGTGATTACTGTTTCCGGGGCTCACTTGTTACCCAATGCCCCCACTAAGGCCCCTGTTCTGTCTTTCTCTCAGCTACTTCTCTACCTAACGCTGCCATCAGCAATCACCCGTCAGAGGTACCGATCAGGGAAGGACAAATGAGCATTGGATCAAGTTAGCTGAGACTTTAGTCGAAATCATAATGTTAACTTTTTATTTACTGCCTACTATAACTCTTCACGACAGCGTATTATGTGAAATGCAACTAAAACGATGCTGAGATAATCGCAAAACTTGGACTTCAGTCCAGATCGAACCCATGACTACCGTTCCCGGAGGTCATGTGTTACCCATTGCACCACTGATTATCACATCATTTTGCGGGAACGTACAAGTGATAACGACAGTTGTAAGGCTGTTTGTTATCAGAAATTTAGGATGAGTCGTTGTTGATGTTGTCGATTCGGTATCGATTCGGTTACATTCTGACAGTTCCAAGGTAGTTCTGTCGCTATTCGATTATACACAAGTGAAAGTTTTTAAAGCTTCATTTTCATGGCAAGATATATGTGTTCGTGAAAATGATAACATTACGAATAGAACCATAATGATGCTGAGATATTTGCAAAACTCCGGATCGCTGGTCTCTGCGGTGGGGATCGAACACGCTATTACCTTTAGCGAAGGCCAACGCGTTCACCACCACACCACCACGCGAGTCCTTCGTTTCCCCTGTCTCTCAGCTAGTTCTACCTATTAATGCCATTATTAATCATCCGTCAGACGGATTGATCTGGAGAGCACAAATCTGCGCTGAACTAGTTAAGCTGAGGATGTAGTCGAAATCATACTGTTGACTTGTTATGTATTACCCATTATTATTTTTCACGGAAGATCATCGAGTTTTCTTTTTCCTTTGCTAGTACGATAAAACTTAGCCAAGAAAAAAAGTGAGAACTTAGGCAAAGAATGGACCAAACTACGCACAATAAGTACTACACAGCGCTAAGAGATACTGACAATATTCTTGTTCTGTAAGAGGGTATTTCCGCAGCATCTTAAGACTACTATATATCCATTCAAAAATAAACATTGTAAAGAAACCTATTCGTAATGTTGTCAATTCCCACTTATCGATCTGTGATCTCCAGATCAATCCCGTTGATGTGTGAGTGACTGCCGATATCAACTACAGGTCAATAACACGGCATGAGAGAAATGCAAAATGAAGGAGTCGCATGATGGTGTGGTGGTGAACGCGTTAGCCTACGGAAAGGGTAATAGCGTGCTCGATCCCCACCGCAAACACCAGCGATCCAGCGTTTTGCAAACATCTCGGCATCGTTACGGTTCTCTTCGTAATGTTATCATTTTCACGAACACATATCTCTCCATGGAAATGAAGCATTGAAAACTTTCACTTCGGTGTAATCGAATAGCGACAGAACTAGGTTTGAACTGTCAGACCGAATCGATAACATCAACAACGAGTCATCCTGAATTTCTGATAACAAACAGCTTTACAACTGTCGCTATCAGTTGCACGCTCCCGCAAAGTGATAATGTGATAATCTGCCCCATAACAAAGGTCATACGTAGAACCATTTACAAAAACGCTATCGGAATCTCGTAACACCCTGTTTGGTCTTCCCATCCAAACGTTCGTTACCTCTTAGTAGAACGGAAAATCGTATGTAGTATTTTATGAGCATACTAAAGGGTTCTTTATTCTATAGGTGGGTCTTATAAGATTAGGTCTTTGTGATTTTGTTTGATGTTCGACTAAAAACAAAGACACAGCAAAGTCGGTTTAATTGCAATGTGGTGATGGTATGCGACCGGCTTCCTAAGCAAACGTCCGATACCCAAATTAGTAACACGGATCTAGTGCTACGTCTCTTTGCCGCTTCCAGAACCAGAAAACTCCCTACTCAGCCATAACCTTATACTACTTAATCCAAAATCACCATATATTTCTTGTTTAAAGGACGCCCCCACTAATCTAATGAAGTCCCAGAGTAATCTCATGAACGGCAAGCGCTTGTTTCAAAATCCCTAGAGGACTACGCGATGCGACAACAATACGATGCTCTTCGGCTTCATGAAAGCTTAGTTTTCTTAGGAAAGCTGTATAAAATGAACTGTACCACAAAAATCTGGGAAAGATGTTTCAGTCTGAACTCTTTGTCACTACCAGATTTTCACTGAATATCTTCTATTGAAATTAATGTGGCCAAACTTCCCAATTAAATACAGTATACCAGTACATTGTTTTAGCCGATATAATCCCCAACATGAAATTCTACAGGACCAAGTCAGTTGATTTTTAATATATGTTTCAATTTTCTCCAGATGACAGGCTAATTGAGTAGTAATGGTGAGATCAATGATCGTAATGGTATAGAATGCTACTACAGTAATTCCATATTTCCCGTGATTCACACATGGAAGAACATGTTCCTTAGAATTATATTCTACACATTTCCTATTTTGTCACATGCTCATCAATAAGCAGTTGTTTTTCTAGGATTTTACCTCTGCCAGACAGAAACCATCCCTGCTAGGTATCTGTCAATGTCCATTAGATTCCTTATCACAATTTTTTTCAACACTGCCAATCTCACCTGATCTCGAATCTCATCGAAAACGTCGATGATTTTATCATCCATGTCGAGGATTCCCTTATCACTTATGCATTGCATTCGTTGTATTCGAATATCAGAGTCAATCTAGAGCAGAACACATTTCAAAGCTCTCACCGTTACATAGGAATTGGATGTGGTGGCTGGTTGGCAGTACACTGTAGTCATGATTGCACGGTACTGATTGGCACGTGAGATCTACAGACCTCTATGAAAACGTTCATACAACGGAAATTCTCCCACATGAAACAAATTCCGTACATTAATGTGAAGCGACTCGAGAACTGATCAGAAATCACGAAAATATTTTTTTCTCTCTCCAGAAGCATAAATACGATTCGAAAAATGGTCAGCTGAGAGCAACACTGAAACAGCAACATCAGAAAATAATGACAACCTTCGAATAATAACTAGTGAATAGGAAATGAGTTATATGATGCCAAAAAGGGTTTAATAACCACACCTCAAAGAAGAACAAATAATCAATAGCTATTGAAATCATAGCAAGATAAACGTAGCCCGGACGATCCAGAACATCTTTTTCAACAAAAAGTGTTGAACTCGCGCATTCATGGTTCTTTGCTTTTTAAATTGTTTGAGAGTAAATTGTTCAAAACAGATAGAAAAAACTGAGGGCGTCGAACTTTTCATACCACTTTTTTAACGGTCACTTTAAATCGTGTGTGTCAGTTAAACTTCAGAAAACATCCTTCAAGTGCTCTTTGAATGGTGAGTAAAACTCCAAACGTCGTTGAAGTCTAGTCAAAGCATGTCGAGCTGGACTATGCAGTCCACACATTCGAAAACTGTCTCGTCTGCAAGTTTCAAGAGGTGAAAAAAGTTCTCTAGTGATGATAGATGGACGAGAACAATAGCAGAGTGAACGGTGAGACGATGCAAGCACGGCGACCAACTATGAGATGGGCGGACCCCTTTGTCGCACATGTCAATCAGCCGTATTTGCAGCCGCAAGCGACTGATGGATCACGGAACGTGATGGCTCACAGTTGCCAAAATGTTCGACACAGAAGATGATCACAAGCGAAAGAAGACTGGAAAATGTGCTTGAGCTGGCAAGGTTCGCAAACCATTCAAATTTCCAAGTAAGAATAGGTACATGCCGTTCACAGTCGCATAAAGGATTAACGATAAGAGTTAATGAGTTCTTCAAAGGTCAAAAAAGTATTTCAAACCAAATGGAAGTACTAACCCATATAACCACAATGATGGTGAGGTATGAACAAAGCTCGGACCCCGAGGTGACCTTTGAACCCGAGATTTCCCTTTTCACAGGCGCACGTGTTCCCCGTTGCACATCGAGGCCCTTAAACTAATTCATTTCCTTAGATCCCTTAGAATATGTGAAAAATTCTCGTCAAAGTTTGAAAAGGTGCTGACGACAACACTTTTCCTTTTCGTATTGCAAATCCAAGCAAAAACAATAACACTTTGTTTGTTATTTTACACCTGCTGTTCAGATATAAGCACTTCGTGCATTTCATTGGTTTCCCCGCCTCCATAACCCATGAAGGTCACAGCAAAAACGAACAAGAACTAAAGAGTAGCTAGAAAATGTAAAGAAGAAAACAGTATGAAGCATGGAGACAAATTCGGATCAAGTGGACTAAACCAGGCTAAAATTTGCCCGACAAAAACCAACCGAAAGTTTCCACTAGTTGATTGATGTGCACGGCTGGATAAAATTTGATTATGAGATAAAATTGAATAAATAATTGACAGCATTTAGGTCAATAACGAATTACTACTTAGGAAAAAAGATCCCTAACGGAGAGAAAAAAGAGAAACTTGGACAGGTATGACGTTCACACCTATGCGCTCGATCAATACGCCGTCTATGTGGATGCACAACACCGCCACCGGTAGCAGAAGTAGATGACGACGGAAAAACCGAACGACATGAGAAATCGCCGCCACTCCCATGACAAAGCGACTGACAATTGGAACGAAAAAAAAACGAGGGCTCAGTAGTTCATATCCATTTATTATACTTCATTAAGTGAAGAAAGTATAGTTGTTGTACAGAAGACAGAGTCAATGTCGCCTTCGGGATTTCAGAAAGTTCCACTGCTACAGTAGAAACTTATTGGCTAAAAGCATAATATTCGGCATATTAAAGCAATATATCATAGTCGGATGGGTTTGTAGGGTCCTTAACAGCTTTTTCTTACTCTTCTAACAAAGTACCTACTAATTAACTAGAAAGAATGTAATTGATTGAACTGCGATAACATGAAATATGGATCGGACCAAGTCGTCATGGATACGGCAGATATCTAACGGAAAGCTTTATGTGGCCACGTCAACACTAATGTCATAGGAATTGGTGACAGCATTGGAATCTGAAGCGATACAAAAAATGAATCAGTCAATCCATTTATATTGTTTCTAACACATGTGGAGAAAATCTCCATGGAGGAGGAGCGACTACTTTATTCCAGAGAAAAAAAAGCGGGTCAATATGGCACTTTGGGATTCGAAACCTAGGTTGAATATGAGCGACATATAGCAAGGACTAGCAATAGTAGGTGGTATAGTAAAGAATCACCTATCTTCCCAGAAGCATAGAACTTGTGGAATAGCTCTCATTTCATGTAAAGATGAAGAAGTAAATGTTTCAAGTGTCAAGTTCGAAGGAAACACTTTGAAGCATTTCTTGAAAATGTTTATAAAAATCTATAAAGGAATTGTATATCTTTCTGTATAAAAAATGCAAACAGTGCTATCTGACCATTAAAGAACCACCCAAATTAAAGGATAAAGTAATATTTACTCGAAATCGATTTCTCATCAGCTCAACGACTCCGACAGGAGTCATATCAGTGTATGCGAATCACTGCTTCTTCGTCTCTACGCGAAGGACGAACTGAAGCAAATTGTTGTTGGAGACAAAGTTTGTCTATTCTATGGCAGTCATGCACACAAAATACAGTAGCTTAGGGGAGATTGGCCGCTTCATCAACCAAAACTAAGGGAAGATGATTATCCTACGATTTTGGAGGGATTTGGAATGAATGCTCTATTATCGCAAAAGAACTAACCAATCGGTACTTCTGTGATCGCCGTCGTTCACGTTGTTCTCCACCAAAAGTGGTCAAAACACCTAATATATAACAAACTTCACAAGCATATACTGTTCCCATACGTTGCGAATGCTACCCGTTGGACAATTCCGGAACATAGTTTAGTCCTGTCCATCTACCGCATTTTCGGAAACACAGCTTCTTTCGATTATTCTTTTAGATGTCTCACGAACAACGTTTCGGGAAAGGCTTTCGAATATCAGGCACAGTTCAAAGACATCTCGAACCATTTCTTCGTTTCACTATCGAGTTCTGAACATCAAAAAGACAAGCCATGCTACTGGAACACCATACATGTTACCTGTAATGCTCTGAATCACCACAGATCTCGAGCCAGTAACAGTTAAACCTCGATCCGGTCCTGTCGCGAGGCAAGTTGCTCAATGAGCTCCTCTTGTTCGAAGGACACGAAGGATGAGGATCTGAGATCCGCAGTAACTCGGTAAACTATTGGATGGTGTAGGTGAAATATGTGGTAGCTAAGGCAAATATGCTTCGGACGAAAACTAAGTCCAGAAAAGTTACAAATTTTGGAAAATCTACATGTATCATAACTTTTTACTGTAACTTAATGAAACAGTGAATGTTTCAAAACCGTCCCAAAAATTCTATTTTATTTGTCAACAAAGCTAGGAAATCCATTATGTTCCCAAAAAAGTCTTTCTATAAATGAAATATACGATGAATGTTGACGTACGCACCAGTGAGAGAACAATGATTGATGATGCACAGATAGCACTTGTTATCGCTGGCTTTCTTGTACTCACATTAGTTTTAAGTTTCCCCTCAATCTATGGATTTTTCTACTACTTTAAGGAAATTGTACAAGTTAGGAAAATGCGATGAAAGAGGTGAAAGAAATCTTAGTTTATCCCTCACTCTACCGGGTCAGCAGCCCTTGTTGGAAGAACGATGACATTTTTTAAAAATAGCATGTTCATTTTAAATGACTAAAGAACGTCTAGACGTTGAAAAAACGTTGAAAAAGACAGCACTAGAATGTTAGAACAGATTGAAGTAGGAACATCTTGACATGCACCTACACCTCTAACCGTGGTATTTAATTTTAGCGCTTTCTCTTAAGAGGCCAAAAAAACTCTGCTTCTAAAGTAAAAGGTTGCCCTCTAAAGAATAAATCTCCGACACAGAATCATGACTAAAGTGTCGGCTCACTACCACCGAAGAAGTCACTTCGCTTTGCAAAATTGTTCACTACTATGAATTCATTGTATTAAAGGACCTCACCACAGTATAAGTGCAGCAGCGGGTTAGGACAAAACCCATTTTCCCAGCTATTTTTCACTCCTACGAACAAATCCAGGTGTTGAAAACGCATTGAGTTCGAATTGTCCTCATGCAATGCAATTTGAAAGGCCGTTTGTTGCGGCATCTTCCACGAGTGTGCTGCTATTTTCCGAACTAGAGGGTATTAGAAAATAGATATCCTCCCTTCATGACTTTGTGACATTTCTAAGCCAAGAACACACTGGATAACGAAAACCTGCTAGATTTCCCTTGGAATTCTCAATTAGCTAGAACAGGGTTTTCGATGTCTCTTCCTCGAAGAAACCAACTCATTACTAAAACAGAACGATCAGCCGTTAATGCTATAACCAACTAATCAATTCTTTATCCTAGTTTTCCTAATCGAATCTGAATATTGTAATCAACTGTCCCGAAAATATTCTTAATTCATTCAAGGAATCGAGACGAATCATAGAGAAGGTGAAGACGTGGGTGAGATCGAAGACGTAACTGCATTTACACAAACCGTGTGGGATGGACATAAAACAATCTCCAATCAGAAACTAACTCCTACGTGATCACGAACAAGCAAGCTCTTCGTCATGTGTTTCGTCACTTGTGTTAATTCAATCCATGTAAAAAAAATTTCATTCCGGTGCACGAAGCCGAAATGACGGAAGTCTAAGCCAGCCAGATACGATCCAACAACAAAAAACAGTCTCCGTCTCTGTTTAAAACATTGAAGGATAAAGGGTAAAGTTTTAACCTCTGGGCAATCCCTTGGGGGTGTTGCACTTAGCTTCATTACTCATCGTCGTCTTCAACTAGAGCTTTTTATATGACCCGACAACACGTGTTTCGCGAATCTCAGCACTTCTTCTATTCGACTCACTTCTTCGCATCCATTATCCACAAAGGTCTTCGAAGTTTTACATGTGGATTAGGTTACAGTTAGAGGATTTCCGACCTGTTTACAAATGCCATCGAATTCTGATCCATTCGCGTCGATTCTCTCTGAAATCCTCAGAGAACCATGCTTCTCATGGTTTCTATGTGGATTTGAGAAGGTCACCTGGTGCTAGACAAATCTGATAACAATTCACTAACCCAGGAAGGATAGGAGCCTTGGTGGACCTAGCAAAAGGTCCAACTAGCGCTTGAACTGCTTGAAGACGTAGACGTTACAACATATTAACCCAACCAAGAACAAAACAAGTTGTTAACGACCAACGAAACTTCCTGAGTTTAAAGTAGAACTATTTTTACACCTAATATTAAGGTTTTAACATATTTTCATATGTATTTCCTAAAGTGAGTACTGACCGCCTTCATTCTCTTCATAACCCTAGCATTCCAATCATTTTCATTTTTCGTCAATCGATAACGTGACGGTCATCCAAACTGGTTTTCCATATTTACGAGAACCTCATCATGCAAATGAAGAAGAGGATGAAAGAGAAAAAGACAGGAGCCTGCTGGTTCGAAGACAAAACTTGCATTCAGATGGGTGTTTTTTACACAATAAAAGAAAACAAATTCCACAGAAACCCTGTCCAACGAAGCATAGAATGACGACTTAGTGTGAGACTAACTGAAAAGCACCGAAACGTTACTGTCCTGCGTTATTAAGGATTAAGCACGGTCATAGATATTTTACTGCGAGTAGATGATCTGAGATTCCAGGAAAGAAATGGATTAGATGAATGTTCACTTTCATTCCAAATTCGAGGATTCCGATTTCTAATGTCCAAACCGCAAACGGAAAACAACGAAAATAAAGAATAATTAGTCATATAAGGTTCATGAAGCACTACAGACAAACTAGGATATCAATAAAGTAGGGCGCGTGTGGCGCAGTGGTCAGTGGTCGGAGGCGCCTTGCAACACACGCAGTGGAATCGATCCCGCGCCCATGGCGCACCAAGCCCTCCGTCCCTACCGGGGTTGGAAAATTACTAGACTTGTCTAGAAAGATAGCATCACTGTCTCGATACATCGCTAGGCCATCGCGAGTCATTGTAAAGGCCAGATACGCATTTAATCAACTCTAAACGATGCTCAATGAAGTCGAATGCATGGCGCATAACTCAGGGATTGATCAACGCCGAGAACTTTGTCCTTCTATTTTTTGTCAATAAAGAATTATAGGCTTATATAAGAAATATACGAATAAAACACTTATAACAATAATTATGACACACTTCATCAGCATGTTTGTATAGTTGGAGCTACAATGTAGTTCTGTCAGTAGTTGGAGCTATAATGTAGTTCCGTAAGCTGATAAGATAAATCGGAAGAATTTTAAAACGCCTGACAGTCTTCGAATAATCCTATGGGCTGCCTAGATACTTACGAATGACCTTGTCGACAAAGAAACCGGAGACGGCGGACAATGAGCGCAAGGATAAGCAAAAAACCAAAAATTCCAACTGACGTTCGACCTCAAAAAAAAGAGCAGTTCTGCATCAAAACTTGCTTGGAATGATGATCTGATAGCACAGGTTGTACAGAAAACGATGTGGATTGATAGCATCAGGAATGGTGTTTTGCCCTAATAATCCTCGACCGGACCGCCTGGCATAGAGATTCACCTTCCCCTTAACCCTAATGCCGAACCTTAGCAATAATTTTAATGATGCTGAGATATTTGCAAAAATCCGGACCGCAGGTGTCTACGGTGGGGAACGAACGCGCTATTGTCCTTTCCGGGGAGTAGCGCGCTCACCACCACACCATGCGGGTCCTTAGTTTCGTCTGTCTCTCAGCTAGTTCTATTGATCTTTTGCCATCAGCAATCACCCGTCATTGGGATTGATCTGGGGGGCCCAAATCGGCAACGAACCCAGTTAAGCTGAGGCTGCAGTTATAATCACAATTTTTGACTTATTATTTACTGCCTACTCTTTTTAGCGGCAGGGTATGTAATAATTAGCAATAATTATTTCATAATCAACCTACAATTGTGATAACTTCAATGAATTAAACAGCTTGAAGTGAAAAAATACCGTAGTCCACCCAATATTGAATAAAACAATGATCAGCGGCATTTGCAGACTGCAAATAGTCATCTGTAGAAGGTTTTAGGACAAAACAAGAGAAAGTAGACTTCCTAGTATCGAAACCGAAAAAACAAACCTGAATCTGAGCTCAAGTCAGTGTAACTATTCATAGCGACACAACAACCCATTTAGACCTACTGATGACTGAGTGATAATTCTAACAGAAGGTCTTTTGTAGCCAATTAGTAGACATAATTAGTAGATTCAAGCTAGCTGAAACATCTCTCATTTGTAAACTTCCACCGGAACCAAACTGCGTACGAAAATCGTAAGATGACTTTTGTATGAATAGTTTGTTCTACTGAAGATTTGGACGAAGAAGATGAAGATCCGACTTAACTGAAATATGAAGAGAGAAGGCGAATTACAAGACCGAAGAGCTGACCATTCGTAAGTAAGCTGAAAGACGGACTTCTTGTGAAGGAAGAAGTATGAAATCCTATGTAGGTTTAGATAGCATCGCCATCTAAAACAACCAAAACGTCCGCATAAAGTGAACAAGAAAAAAACTACCACATAAGATCAGAAACATGAACCGTTTCGAAGGGTGCACAAGCGCAACCAGCCAAGCCGACCCTGAGAGCTACGTGATGCATTCATTGGCTAAGGGGCCGATTAGTGTGGACAGCGATGGTCTGGGTCTCCCGCTCCCACATACTTTTCTCGTACTGTATAAGCCAGACATGCCACTGTCTGGTGCTCTCTGTCACCTGGGCGTGCGAGCGACAAACTCTATGCGTTCACCTGCGCCTATGACCCCAGTCAGGCCATCCAGCATCGCATGACAAACATAACGGAATCATTGGAAAAACGAGAAAAAAACGACCGCTATTGATCGACGTTTCTTGGAAGTTTACGGGAAACCGGATGACTGGAATGACAAACGATCATGAACAATCACAAGCAGACTACTTAAGGACAAGGACCGATTATGTTACGTCACTCGGTTTTTCATGTCGCATTGAATGATTAATAGGAACAGATCGTGGCCAGTGTAATGAAGAAGACGAATTACAGACATCCATCACAAGAGATGAAATGTAATGAGAACCTCAAGTAATGTTATTCGGTTTTGTTTCATACAAGGACTCTCTCGGGAAACAACACATAACATGGTGGTCAATCCAGATTACGGACATCTTAACACACTGTAAAATCAGTAACGAAGTAAAACTTGAGGAAAAGTTTCTCGAAAAGCTTCAGCACAACTCTTACAGAAAAGATAGAAGTACCTAAGAGATGATGATATTGCGACACCCTTGTGTCCTTGTGTAGCTAAGACACTCTTCAAAGCCTGGACGGATATCCCTCATGTGAAGGATCTTGAGCCGGCTCCGCAGAGCTAAATTCGTTAGATAATGGAAAGATAGAATGACGGTCAAAGGTAGGTAGAAACGATCACATAGTTCTTGTTACACATTCGTAATAAAATTAGCTCTCCAGCATGGACTTTCACCGTTTGTATACGTGTAATCATATTCCTTCATACAAATGTCGATCTTCATAAGTCAGTCGTAATTTGTCCTGCTCATTGATTCGACCAAAACCTACACCAACAAGTGTTAGGAATGTTCAAAGAGAGCTAAGAGAGATTCGACGTCATAATCAAAAAAATAAACTCTACATTTATTTCCGCATAGCGCAACAATCTACCTATGGGTAGGTACATCTTCGCTCCCTTTAATGAAAGGAGCTGGTGAACTGAACTACCTGCAGGTACTAAGTAGCCAAAAATTGTGAAAATAAAGGGCATCACACAGAGAACGTATGGTGCTCCTCGTCAGCAGTGACAGCAGGGAGCAGGGACGAAAAGAAACCTTATGAGTGTTCGCTCAAATAAAAGGATTATTTATGAAGTTAGAGATAACACAGTTATCAAAGCTCTCACGACTTTCGAGAAAATATAGAAGAACGTAGAACATAGAACGCAGCAAAATTCATCCGACTCACAACCAGAGAAAAAGAAAGACATTACAAAACCAGATATCCATAACTTTCTACTTTTACGGGTGTTGTTGTATGCAGTTTTCTCTGTTGGAGATAGAAGAACGACAGGACGCGATCACATTGGAACTACACGTGAGGGGTGTGGCTTATTTCCAAAGTATTTATTTTGATATGGAGGCTTATTACACAACATGACGTGATGGTCTGATGGAAAATTTTCGACAAATATAATAAAGCAGCATAAATGCATAAAGTATGCAGTATTTATGCAACGTATATAAAAAGAACGTGAATGGGCGCATGCGGCGCAGTGGTCAGAGGCGCCCTGCAACACACACATGCGATCGATTCCCGCGCCCGTGGCTCATCAAGCCTTCCATCCCTTCCCTCCGGGGTTGGCAAACTGGCACTGGCTCGATACATCAGCATGCCACGAGTCATTGTAAAAGGCTTCGCCGCCCACACCAATCGGCCTTTAACCTACGAAAGCATTCAATCACCTACAACGATGCTTAATGAAGTCGAATGCATGGCGCTTTCCTCAGGGATTAATCAAAGCCAAGAGCTTTATTCTTTTTCATACAAAAAGAACACCAGGTCGGTAAATATGATGCTAACCAAATACTCCACTGTGCGCGCACTGGGCACAGGAGCATAGCGAGGAAGATTTTGAAGTAGAAGTTACCATCCTCGCACAGGAATCGAGAACTTCAGCGCGCACACCCTCGAATCATTCTGGATAAATTCCAGGAATCCAAAAAATGAACTGCAGGGAGGAATGTCTCGTTATCACACGTGACTTCACACAACATCTTATACTGATATTTTAACGTGAGCGAAGCACATTACTTATCAGTGCGAACTCTGCTTGGTCTCCACGTGGAGGACTCAGGAGAAGACTGACAGGAAACGGTGAGTGTGTAAAGTTGCCGTTTTGTTTCCAATGCCACTGAAATTTAGATAGCGTGATTTTTCTGTTGTGGTTACAGATTTAAAGAAATCGCAATCCGCCGAAACGTCAGCTTTTATGGACAAATAGATAGCATAGTAACCTCGTGTTTGACTATCAACAGAACAATGAATTATTAATCAATGCCGAAAGTTACTAGAAAGTCGGCCTTGGAAATATGACAGGGTTACCACGATGTGAAAAAAAGCCTTAAAATGACGAAAGACTGGAGATGGTTATGCAGTCCAGAAAAATGAATGTGGACGGAATTCATTGGTAAGAGTCTCTCATTATCATAGTGTATAGTTTATCCTTAGCATATTAAGACGACATCAGCATGATCGGAGGAAAACGAAGGACCATGCAAAAACATCAGTTACAGGACACAAAGCACATGATACTAATGAAATTCTATTACAAAAACGGCGTTAAAATGCGATCGAGGCTGATCTTATCGATAAGACCACGAAGCCGGAAGAACAAAGGGACCAACCATAATGTATTGTTAACTGAATCACCTGTTTCGACCTTATTCAATACGATGGACCCAATCTCCTGGTTGTTTTTGATATCATACTAATGATGCATGTTCTTGGCCATGGAAATGCGGTATATAACCCTGGTGGTTCATCTTCAAGGCAAGGCTGGTTAACTAAGCTTCCCTAATAAAAGCCGGCAAATGGTTGTGGTGAAAAGTCGGGAACACATCAGCACGGCTATATGGGTCGTCGAGAAAAGAAAAGTAGTTTCTCAATGAGTGAAATATTATTGCAATCAAAACTATGTCATGAGCAAAGCTACGAATGATTTGTGAAGAACACTCATTAAAATATCAAGGACACTTCAATTTCGCCTAAACGATTACCCTTTGTTCTCCTGGGGTTAATTGGTAGTCGAAAATATGATGGTTTGTACTTTTCAATGCCTAACAAATAAAAACACCGTTTTCAATTCTGTCGATGCTCCATAGAAATCGTCACATCAAAGGTCACAACAGTGTGATTATGACCGCGCATTAATAATGAGTATAGAGATGATAAATGACGATGAGAGGAACGAATCGAATTACAGACACTCTTTGAATACGAAGTATTGTTGGATCTGCGGATTGTACGATAACAACAAACGAGTACCAATTAGAAGACGATGACCATCACAAACAAATTAACATTGTTGTGTACGCGATGAACTCCTCTCTTGCAGATTAATGGAACTAATTGGAAGAGATATTCACGTATTTGACACAATCGTGATGAAGCCGGTTTTTCGACAACAGATGAAAATCTTTCGCCTAACAGAGTAGTGGAGGAGTTGAAAACTTTACAGAAATAGAGAAGACACTTTGATCTGTCACAAGGTTGTATATAATTCTTATAAAATGTTCTTTGAATTCCAAACTTATTTAGGATCAGAAATCTTAAAAAAATCAGAGAAAAAACGATATTCAAACTTTTCAAAACCCCTGTAAAGGCCAGGTAGCTGTAAAACCTACCGGAGGATTGGGGAACATCATCATGTCTTCCTCTACGCTATACCGTTTGTTCAACTGTCTTCGCATCCAAAATGCGAATCCTGACCCAAAAAAAGGAAGGAAAAGATACATTTTATGGGGTTCAGTAGATTAGAATTGAACTATTAGCACAGGTTGGAGCTGGTTGATAGAGAGCTGTATATTTTATTTTCTCTTATTAAAGTCATCCATAAACTGAGATATGTCACTTTAAAGTTCAAAGCATTCTTCATTTCCACACCGAATGACTCCACATGAGATCACGTTGTCGTGAATATGTTAATATCCAGAAAAGTAATGGACATTTTTGCAAGTTAATAACAAGAGAAAGTAAAAAGGGATCAGTATGTGGCTAGATCGAAAGGTGTAAATCTGCTGGTAGTAAATCTTCAGAGCTAAGCAATACAACATAGACATCCTCTCCTCCTTCCATCCGTGTGGTTTACCATTGTGGGCGGCGATGTCTCTGGAGTAAAAACTGTGATTCAACCGTCAGACATGACATTCTAGGTTGAGAAAGAGACATGCCGATTTGAAATTTGAGTTTCCTCTAAACCAAGGTCAACAACTAGGGCTGTTTTAGAATAGAACCAGTCAAAAGACGTCAAAGCTTCCTTGATGAGTAATAAAGGCAAACCACTGTCTGCGGAAAAAACCCTCTTATTGCTATTACGGGACATAAGCGAGATATCTACGTAGTGAAAACTGCGCTGAATCATTAGGATTTGCGAAGAACCAGAGTTCCAACTAACAATGAAATCTTAGCAAGAAAAATTAAGGAAAAAAATTATTGAAGCAACTAAGCGAGAACCATTAGGTGTAGAAACATGTCGCCCACAAAGGCTTCTGTTTCGAAATTCATCGAAAGCTTGACATGCATTGTCGGTTTTGAAATTAGTAGGAAAAGGAGCATGTAGATGTAGAGGAGAACATTATCAACAACAACTATGCAACAAGAGCTAACGCTACATCAGCAAGAATACCTTGTTTATAGGATAAAATGTAGGAGCAGCCGGTGTTAATCACTCGTTTACGGATGACGCCATGCATTTGGTTTCATTCCCGCCATCGTAGTAGTTAAATGCACATTTGGCCTAAACAGCGACTTACGAGGATCCGTCGGTGCACCATATCCCTTTTCTTATACTCCCAGGCAACTCTGTACCAATTTGTCAAGTCCGAATAGATGCGGGCTTTGGTAGTTTAGGCTGGGAATCGCACTAAAGACCACATGTTTACTAAAGGACACGTCTAATCACAGCGCTACATGCATCCATTTATAAAATATTGGACGCAAATAGGACCAGAAGCAAATGTTGTAGCAAAATATCAACAAACCAAATAAAATAGGCTTCGTGACTCGCACAATACGCAAAGACGGATCATACAAAATAAACAAAGAAAGATAAAATGTCAATAGTTCCAATAGAAGTGGGAAACAGTAAAGTACAGAATAATAATGGAATGAAGAATTACAGACTTCTACGGTTACAGTCTATGTTGTAGCTTTTCAGAAAGATCCCATCGAACAGCAATTAAAGGATAAAGGATAAAGCTCTCGACGTTGATCAATCCCTGACGGATGCACCATGCATTCGACTTCATTAAGCATTGTTTGCATGTGAGTGAATGCATATCTGGTCTTTACAATGACTCACGGTGGCGAGCCGATGCATCTAGTCAGTGCTGCTATCCTCCGAGACAAGTCTGGTACCAATTTGCCGACCCTGGAGGGATGGAAGGCTTGGTGAGCCATGGGCGCTGGGATCGATAACATGTGAGTGTTGCAGGGCGCCTCCGACCACTGATCCACATGCGCCCTTATTGTCCTCAATATCATTAATTTTGTTATATTACGCTTAATTGTCATGACTTCTCAATAAACCACTAAAGCTGCACAGCTAAAAAAACAGACAGTCGTGAAAGCAAGATGGAAAGAAAATATTTTCCAAAAACCAACAATCTCTCAGAAGCAAAAAAAGAAGATTGTATTTCCTTAAAATGGTTCGAATGTGATAAAAAGGTTTAACGAAGAATTATTACCAACGTGACATTAAATGCGAACTACTCGACTACTCTAGAAATTCACATGTTTTGGCCTATATTTATCAAGTATGGTAAATACAGGAGCCGTAGTGCAACGGTTAGTGATGCCATGCAATAGGTACATGGTCTTTGGGTCGATCCTGCACCCTAACTCACCCTCCATTCCTTCGAAACCAGTAGATTGATACCACATTTGTCTGGAAATATAAAACCACTCACTTGAGACTCACCTCTACGATGCCTAAATGAAGTCGAGTTCATGATACCTTCATTAGCGATTGATCAACGCTGAACGTTTTACCTTTTTTTTTGCCCAGTGCCACTTTTTGCTACAGCGAGTACTAACTAAGTTCACACGGTTAATACACGCTAATACGTTCTGCATACCTTGTGTCACGCAGTCGTACGACGTTGTTGTGGGCACTAAGAGAAATAGGCATAGTTAATAGGGAGGGGTTTGTGACCGATCGGAAGGACACTGACAAGATAGGTGATGAGCGAAGTGCTCAAGATGGCAATGCCTGCCCAACATTACCAAATGGATTCTAGTTTTCGACAAATAGAAGAAAAAAGGGATACGAAAAACAGAAATACAGAGGTGTATAGGAATGCGAGGAACAAGAATACCTAAAATGAATATCTAAGCAACGCTGAGCAAATAAAAAATGTTGTTTCATATAGTCAAGAGATAAAACTTTCAACACAACTCAGAAACTATGTAGCATTTGTACACTATTTATTATTACTTTCTATGTGTACATCATGGGGGCTGATAGCCACAGTGGTAGTGATGCCCGTCATCACGAGCATGGTACTAGATCGATTCCGCTTCGGGCCAACCAAGCCTCTTATCTCTCCGAGGTGGAGAAATTGGTACCGGACTTGTCTGGGAAAAAAAAATCACTCTCTGCAATCCAATTGGGAGCGCTCTAGCTCGGCTATCTCAGGACTCCAGGGAGAAATGCTCGACCAGCATTCTACGACATTCAAGATGAAATGAAAATCCTCAAGCAGCAACCGAAGAAGCCACACGTAAAAAGTTGGAAGATCTTCGTGCACAATGGTTGCGAGGAAACGAACTGAACGTGAGAAGTGCTGGAATCCGCACAGTTGACGTGAACACGGGTCAAATAAAAAGAAAAAATAATAGAAAATGTGCATGTCGTACTGTTGGTAATAAGTGAAGCTTGAAGTACTTAGCTCCAAACGATAGCTCAGTCGACAGATAGTAGGAAGGAACGACTGTCTTCCTTGCCCGAGAAAAACCATGGCCATAAGGTAGTGAGCCTCTCCATTCCACGAGAGATTATGAGCTTGTGGTGAAGGGTAACGTTGTAGCAGATGACTAACTTGGAATTCCGGAGAAAGTAACAATCACTGCTTGGAGCATTCAATATTACAATCAGGGGTGAGAGCAAAAAATCTTAAGCTGCAAAAGAGCCCACACATAAGTCAGAAGATTTTTTATGGATGACAGTCATGCTTTAAAAAAAGGCTATCTAATTACCTAAGTGACTTCTTCACAGATAATGAACAGATGTTGAGCAAAATCCTTCAAAAAAAAAGCGCGTTTTTTTAAAAAGTGAACTGTAGCTAATTAGGTACGGCGAAAATCATTAGGCCACCTATGACGATGGGCGTTACAAAGGTCGAGCACTGAATGATGGAACGACAAACTCTACCGAGATAACAAAAAGTTGAAAACTTGAATTCAAATCCGTCTACAATTCACGGAGGAATAATAGTTGAGATCTTACTACCGACTTCTAGTAGTCGTTTAGTACTGAAATGATGATGAGTCACAACGGTGAGCAAATATGAGACCCTTATCGACTGACTGAACAAGACAAAGCAAGCGGCGAACTTGGAGTGCACTCTACCGATGGCTCTTGCTGAATTCCCGACAGTTATAGTCACACTTGGCCAGCATTGATTATTCACCAGGGAAAGCAAATAGAGCCAACCTAGCAAATATCAACCACCATTAACGTATCGAGAATAACGTACACACACATGTACACGCATACACACACGTACACACACGTACACACACGTACACACACACACACACACACACACACACACACACACACACACACACACACACACACACACACACACACACACACACACACACACACACACACACACACACACACACAAAGGCGAAACATAGAACGCACAAGGATAATCCAACTTCCCAGCTCATGTTGACACTGTGTCATCCACTAAACGACACATATACTTGGCATTTCCTCACATGAAATGGAGAAAAAGGGTAAGGTATTAGCAAAAAAAGTCTGTGCTACAACAAAGCCGATCATACAGTATACTTTTTTTTATGATCGCACAACGGCTTAAACATTGGCATTGTTTTCAAAGTGTATCTTAATATTGCTAAGCAAAGTAGTAGTGTAGAGCAGTGCTAATTGTACCATTAAAACAGATAGTTCCAAAGAAAACCAATTCAGAAATTTGTCCATCTAAGCATTCAATATTAATCGTTACCAGAGTGAGGGTCAGAAGAACTAAATAAGGAAGTGTGCTTGTCATAATCACAATTTTAACCTTTTTTGTTCAGCAATCGCGAGGTTGTTAAACAGCATGCATTTACTTCCATAGAAAAACACAATACAATACAACAGTAGCTGACGTTTCGGCAGTATCGCCTTCTTCAGAGCCTGGAAGGGTATACTGACATACAATTTACTAGGCCAAACGCTTCAATGACACTTACAAAAAGACGAAAAACTCTATGGTAATTACTTGGTCAACAGCTTCCCGAAAAAAACTCACCGCTTTTTTTACGTGCCTTCCCATGAGGAAGATTAGAACAGCTGATTATGGTCGCATAAGGTTGATGACTGCACCATCCCACATCAGAAATTGATGCGAACATACGGGGGTCAGGTCGCGTATGACCTCTGGGCATTCATCCCTGCTATTCATTGTAGGGTTTTTGGCATTTATCCAAAAAAGCCTCAAGAAGTTTTCGCGCTGGTGTTCTAGTCTCCTGCGCAAGGATATTGACTTTTACTTCAAAATCGTCCCCGCTGTGCTTTTTGTATCCTATGCGTGCCTAGTGGGGTACTTTGTCTTAGTTTTCGTTTGCCATCTAGGTGTTCTTTTATACGGATGCACAAAGGCCTGCCCGTTTCGCCAATATATTCATCTCCGCAATTATTACAAGAGATCAGGTATATCGTACCTGAGCTCATGCAATCACCGTCCCTGCCATAAGGGCAGATTACGCAATTTGTTGTTTCGCATAGACGGTCATACAGGCGGTTACGAACTAACTGACGACGTAGAGTAGCCGGTGGTATTTCAACTATCGCTACCGATTCCTCTAGACCTGCCCTTCTTAAGCATCGTTTAATCGCTACGCTTACTTCATCGCTAATAAAGGGCAACATAAACGGGACTTTCTTTTGGCCAAGTGTTTCGCTTGGGCGCGTCGCTCTCCTTCTCACGTCACTAAGACAAAAGATTGTCTTAGCTAGACAGCAAATCAACTTTCTCCGCCGCTGCTTTCAACATCGAGTCGTGCCAAAGTTTATAAAAAGAAAACGACTTCACGAGATATGCGGTCTACCAGAGGACAGCCAACAAGTACGAGGCATCGAAATGGAACTGCTTCGAGCTGCACTACGAAGCAAGCAGAACGAGATGTTTGCCAGAATGAAGAAGTGTGCGACGAAGGAACATTTTTTGTGCTTTGTATTTGGAGGATCGCCTTTGGACGAGAATAGTTGGTGGGTCAATATTGATATGCGATTTTATTAGGTCTAATGCCAAAATAACCTTACAACGGAAGTTCGAAAATCTTTTGGGTAATTCACATGTCTCAGCTTCAAGAAAATTCTACCGCAAACAAATTCTTCACGGTTCTGATAATAGTCAAAATAGGGTTGATAATGCACCAGTAAAATCTAGGGTCACCGTGATTGGGGGGGCATAACAATACCTGAGAGTACGCGCTCGCTATTAGAATTGGGCCCAAGCTTTGCACCATCACAGCCCATTTCTAAAACGACCCTGCGTATGATAGCATGTAACCTTTATGAGCTTCAAAATCGACTCCGCTATCAGGCCAAGCAAGAAACATCAAACAGAGATAAAAATCAAGAGGCGGCGTCACTACCACCATCTCCTTTCCCAAAGACGTTTTTTAGACAGCAGGACCCTAACGATGGAGTTGACATAAAATTCCGCATGTTTTCGGACGGCGTTCTCAAGACCCTTAATCACTACCGCGATAGAAAGTTTATCTCTAACCTTACAGCCGCACAAAAATGTGGCATGCGAGAAATTAGAGAATTAATTAACTCAAAAAAGAATAAGATTGTCTGTTAGTGATAAAGGGGGAGAGTTCGTAGTTATTCCTCGCCAGCTGGATGTTGAGATAACAGAGGAACATCTTAGTGATGCTACCCTCTATCGCCCATCCTCTGAAAAAGGAATACAAAAGTCAATACCGAAAGCTAAACAATCAATGGGTCAGTGTGGCAAAGGCTGCAGGTTTAAAACCATCGGTTATTTCGCACTTTAAAATCGATACACCAACATGTCCCGTCCTATACCTACTTATTAAAACACATAAGTTGGTATCACCTGATGATCTTGCGTCAACCAATCCGTCATCATTTAAGGTTAGACCCTATCATCAGCTGTGTAGACGGGCCAACGGATAGAATAACCTGGTTTTTAAGCCTAATACTTACCCAGTTGCTTAACCATATTCCAGCTCACCTCACAAACACCCAAATGTTCCTAGAACGTCTACGTAACGCGTCTCCTAATAACGCGTACGTGATGGAGTCCTTCGACGTTACTGCGTTGTACACCAACGTATCGAATGACTCCGCAATGCAAGCCATCTTCGAACTTCTTGTTAAACATGAAGGAAGAATAAATATGCATGGCTTGTCCATTCAGCAGCTAATGGCTCTCCTAAAGGAGTGCCTGAACTGCTCGATTTTCAGATGGTCTGGGAAATATTTCGCGCAAATAAGGGGGGTTGGCTATGGGACAGCGACTGGCACCAAGCCTTGCCATTGTGTTTATGTCTAAGATAGAAGCCCCTGCTCTCGATCTCCGGCCACTACTCTACTGCAGATATGTAGATGATTGTTTTGTCATCTTCTCTACGCAGGAGGAGATGGACAAATGCTTTGAATTATTGAACGAGCAGTCTGAGTACATTAAGTTCACCCGGGAGAAACCGAGAAAAGACTGGCTTCCGTTTTTAAACGTCCAAATAAGCCTATCAAGTAGCGGTTACCTGACAAAGTGGTACCGAAAGCCAAGTAACAAGAACATCCTCGTTCACTTCCTTTCTTCCCACCCTTCACACACAAAGAGGGCGATTGTGAGAAACATGTTTCGAACAGCCACCTCTGTGTGCACAACCGGGGAACTGAAGGAAGAATCGCGCGACTTGGCTCGGCAAATAGCCATCTCCAATGGCTACGAAATAGTAACCCCACGAGATAAGTTTAGAAGGAGAGCGACGCGCCCAAGCGAAACACTTGGCCAAAAGAAAGTCCCGTTTATGTTGCCCTTTATTAGCGATGAAGTAAGCGTAGCGATTAAACGATGCTTAAGAAGGGCAGGTCTAGAGGAATCGGTAGCGATAGTTGAAATACCACCGGCTACTCTACGTCGTCAGTTAGTTCGTAACCGCCTGTATGACCGTCTATGCGAAACAACAAATTGCGTAATCTGCCCTTATGGCAGGGACGGTGATTGCATGAGCTCAGGTACGATATACCTGATCTCTTGTAATAATTGCGGAGATGAATATATTGGCGAAACGGGCAGGCCTTTGTGTATCCGTATAAAAAGAACACCTAGATGGCAAACGAAAACTAAGACAAAGTACCCCACTAGGCACGCATAGGATACAAAAGCACAGCGGGGACGATTTTGAAGTAAAAGTCAATATCCTTGCGCAGGAGACTAGAACACCAGCGCGAAAACTTCTTGAGGCTTTTTTGGATAAATGCCAAAAACCCTACAATGAATAGCAGGGATGAATGCCCAGAGGTCATACGCGACCTGACCCCGTATGTTCGCATCAATTTCTGATGTGGGATGGTGCAGTCATCAACCTTATGCGACCATAATCAGCTGTTCTAATCTTCCTCATGGGAAGGCACGTAAAAAAAGCGGTGAGTTTTTTCGGGAAGCTGTTGACCATGTAATTACCATAGAGTTTTTCGTCTTTTTGTAAGTGTCATTGAAGCGTTTGGCCTAGTAAATTGTATGTCAGTATACCCTTCCAGGCTCTGAAGAAGGCGATACTGCCGAAACGTCAGCTACTGTTGTATTGTATTGTGTTTTTCTATGGAAGTAAATGTATGCTGTTTAACAACCTCGCGATTGCTGAACAAGAAAACGACGCATTCATATTCCAATGCCGAGGTTAATAGAAAGTCGATCCTGGGAATTTTTAACCTTTTTGTTTACTGCCTACTCTTTTTTAATGACAGGGCATATTGCGAAATATAAAGCGCGTTGGTTCCCCACCATAGGCACCTGCGGTCCAGAGTTTTGCAAATATCTCAGCTTCATTGAAGTGTGCTTGAGTGAGCTGGTGTCAACATCTGCTCATAAGAAAAAAAGCTTAGTAGAGATAGAATTCCATAGATTTCATAGATTGCCATAATACTCTGCTATGTGCCGGGTATTTTGGCAAAGATGGTAAGATTCCTCATCTAAGACCGCCGAACTTATTGAGGAAAGCAGTTAAACGGTAGCTAAAACATTCTGTAGAAGTTTCAGAAGTCGGAATCGGCGTGCTGCATCGTCCCGATTGGTCGAATATACATAGATGGCACATTTTCAGCTCAAAATTGAATTGAAAAAGATTTTTTCCCCCGTCCGACATGTGGGGATGGGCCACTATGTGTCTGAAGAAGTCAGTAAATTCCTTTTCTAAAGCCTTTTCTAAAAGCAAAGTATGTTCCTAATTTTAGAAATTTTGAGCAGGTTTGTTAAAATCCTACTTATAAAAAAGAGACTATTTTTTATTTAATCACAAGGTAAGGCTAGTCGATTTATGACTAGCTCTTGAGATGTTGGTGTGATGTTCATTACATAAGAGGAATAGATGAGAGAGAGATGACATCAGGAAGGAAAGGAGCTAGTTCGACCTCCTTCCCAACGCTCTCCTCCAATCCAAGTAGGAACGGCTTAGTCTGGCTATCTCCAACATTGAAAAGAGAATCGACTCGACCACCATTCTACGAAATCTATGAAGAAGACGAAATTCTCAAGCAGCAGCCGAAACAACACACGAAATGTTCGAAGCTTGTATGTACGAGGAATGCGCGGAACACGAATCCAATGCAAGAAGTGTTGGGATCCGTAGAGTAGATGTGTTAAGGGCTCACATAAAAAAATGGTAATAGATAATATTGATATTGATAAAACCACGTAGCAAACTCAGCAACATAAACACGTTCCTGTTAACCCGTGGCTTCTTTTTGTTCCTTCAAATCTGAGTTCTTACAGAGAAAATAATGGAACTATCCAATCAATCCAAAGGAGCGTAAAAGTGCTCCTCAAAAGTTTTCCGGAGAACGAAAAGAATTGAAAGAGTAAAAAAGGAAGAACAGATCAGACTATTGGAATTCTGCCACCACTGGATTTACATGGAGAACAAATTTGTCAACACAAGCAGAAGAAAGCACTAAATCCCAAAACCAAATCACCCAGTAAATCTCGCTTATTTCGATAATTCGACAGCACAAGGATAAAGCCTGACGAGACTGGAAGCAAAAATTTTTTGGTGTCGACAGCTGTGGTTGAGGCAAAGTTCGTTGTAGGAATACAAAGTCAACTAGACCTGGCTCTGTTGTTTTCCTAACAACGATCGATTTTTTGGTGAGAGTAGATTGAAAGTAATATTAGCAAATTTCAGTTAGTAATGCGACACAGAGGGAAGTCGACTGAATAAATTGTTATAACTGTGCGACCTAATGACTTACTAAATCCCTTCGTTTGCTTAGCTGCATAGGAGCGAATTCGATTCTCTTTGTGAAAGCAAAGAGCTGGGAGACTGAACTAGAACGAATCGCTTTCAGGTATGTGAAAATAGAGAAGCTAACAATAATTCAGCGAATCAGACTAGGAAAAAAAACAGAACATTTAATAGTACCATGAGGCGAAAAAAATAACCCAATCCTTCATTAACATGTGAATTTTTTTGAAAAGTCGGTCCAACTTTAACACGCAACATGAATTATTAACGGGAAAACAATCTTCAATGAAAGAAAAAAATAAATAAAGCATAAAACTCTCGGCGTCAATCAGTCTCTGAGGGATGCGCCATGCATTCGACTTCATTAAGCATCGTTGGGGGGTAATTGAGTGCATATTCGACCTTTAAAATTAGTCGCGATGGCCTACCGATGTATCGACCCAGTGCTGCTCTCCCTCCCAGACAAGTCTGGTACCAATTTGCCGACCCCGGAGGGATGGAAGGCTCGGTGAGCCACTAGCGAGAGGATCGATCCCATGTTCGTGTGTGTGTGTGTGTGCTGCAGAGCACTTCCAATCACTGCGCCACACGCGCCCTTCCATCTGCCGTATACTTACTTGATACTTGAACGGCCCCGTCCTCACTGGTTGTGCGGGTCCCAGCATAATCACCACTTTTCGGAGATTTGCTGGTTAAGCTATTGTGGTTCCCAGGAATCCCGAGGTCGCCTGGCCAAAGTCTGTCCACGTATTCACCACCACGGGCACCCGCAGCCCTTATGGATCAGAAGGAGATTTGCCACCATGCGACCTTGATACCAGGACTGTGGTGGATCCTGGTATTGGTTTACTCTTAGCTAGGCTTCCTGGTGGAAAAGCGGCCTCCTTCTCAGCTTAGGAGACCCTGCCGGGGGGGACGAATCTCCCCGCTGTACATCGCAGTCCTACACCCAGGAACACCTCTTAGCCACGATGAGGCGGTAAACCCTCTGCCATATACATGTAGTAATTTTCACGACTGCATGTGAAAGTGTGCTCGGATTCTACCTTGCTCTTCGATTTGATCAAAATTCTAAGACGTAGCGACTGTGAAGTATATGGTCTATTGTCCAAAGCCGTACGCAAGAAATAACTCCAAATTTATGCTGGAAGAGCTTGAAAAGTCACCCATGAGAAGCATTTTGCCAAAACAGTAGAAATAAATTGCTTCCAACGAATAGTGTAATGCTGTTAAATGAAGCGAGCTGAACCTTTTGATAGCTCTGGAAGTAAAAGTGACAAAAGGAGACTTTACTGGTGACCGCTCGAATCGTCCGATAACCAGTAAAATTGGAAATATTTCTAATTGGAGATGTTGAATAAGTGTCACCAATTTCATGATTAAAATCAGCAACTGTGGCATAAAGCGCAATGGTCATCTTCAATTGATCTGCTTGGTGTTCGACGTGCGAACACATCTGAGAACCTCAACATCTAATTCAGAGTCACCAAGCATTGTGCGATTGTCAAAGCCAAAATGCCCCCTACCGTAATCGAGTAACTCGCTTTAAACAGTTCCTGAGATCTATTCACAGCATCACCTGTCCGCCTACTCACCATCAGCTGAACAGTGGACGCACACAAAATATCCATTTGCCTAGAGGAATACCAGTGGAGTCCGTTCTTCTTTTTCAATAACACCAACGATTACTGTGAATAGTCAGTCGACCAATACAAGACGTGTGGCATGTCAAATCCCAGTTAAGATTAAGCGTCAAAGAACTTAGAAATCTATCCAGGCTTACAGAAGGAAAAATTGAAGTATTACATGAATTTTTTTCACAAGTTGACAATAAATGGAAAAAGTAGTACAATACATCCTAGCAAAAGCAGTATTCCAATGATCTCAACGTGCTTGTGCATGATCACAACTACAGTGTACCAAACTGTCACCACTAACCAATAAAAAACAAAAAAGACAGATTAAAAACGAAGACATTAAGAACAAAAAGAGCTACTGATCGCCCACCTTTCCTGTTGCCTTTTTGTACCTTACAATGGCGGCTTCAGCCAAATCCGCAACTGTGGCGTTCTCATCGTGACATGGCACTACCACACACACGTCTCCAAAATGCACCGTAACCCGACGTTTCATCGGCGCTGAAATAATATAGATACGATAAAAAATTTCGAGAATCTGTCAGTTATACTATGCCATTCATAAAGGAATCGTACTTCCGAGCGAAAATAATTAGATAATACCACCGGACACGTTAAGGACAAGCGTCGTGAGCAAGACGAAAGGCTGCTGTAAAAAGGAAAGTGGTGGTCAATAAGACAACAAATCGAGGAATTAACTTAAAATTCCGACCTTCTATAAAAATCAGCATTAGTAATTAGTATATGTAATTTCCTTTGAACTGCCCTTTTTAAGCTTACACAAGGTGGGTATCAGTTGTTGTCGTTGTTGTTGTGATTCGAAGGCTGATGTTTCGGCTCAAAGCCTGGACGTATTTTAAGTAACGCCAATCATATAATTTGGTGAGCTATCTATAGCACTAATAAAGATCTCCTGAATAAATGAACATATCTACACATAAATACAGTAATCAATACCGAAAATTAAATAAAAAGTGGTTCAACAAGGAAAAGAGAGTGGATTTACAGCCTTTAGTTATCTCCCACCTCAAAAATGACCAACCAACTTGCCCTGTATCGTCCTATCTTGTTACTCGTTAAAACACATAAGTTCATTTCTATTGATGATCTTGCGTCCACTGAACCATCATCATTTAAGGGTAGACCTATCATCAGTTGTATGAGTGGGCCAACAGGCAGAATAACATGGTTCCTAAACCTTATCCTGACCCATCTGCTAAAATTCATACCAACCCATCTGCCCAATACCAAAATATTTCTAGATCACCTACGGTGCACCAATCCAAGCAGCGCGCATGTAATGGAATCATTCGATGTTACTTAACTTCATGCCAATGTGTCGAATGACTCCGAAATGCAAGCCATTCTCGAGCTGCTCGCTAAGCATGAAAAGAAAATAAAACTTTACGGCTTATCAAGTGCGCAACTAATGAATCTCTCAAAACAGTGTCTTAGTTGTTCAATCTTCAGGTGGTCTGAAAAATACTTTGCACAAATTAGAGGCTTCGCCATGGGACAGGGATTAGCACCAAGGCTTGCCGTCGTTTTTCATGTCTAAGGTGGAAGTTCCAGTTCTCGCTCGCCGACCCTTACTCTACTGTCGATACATCGAGGAACTGCTTCATCGTCTGTTGCACACAAGAAAAGATAGATGAGTGCTTTCAAATGTTAAGCAGACAGTCAGAGTATATAAAATTCACACGGGAAAAACCAACCAAGAACTGGCTTCCATTGTTAAACAACAAATAACCAAAATAATGTTTCAAACCTAAGAAAGATCCCTTTCAAGCTACTACTCATTTCAAACGAAATAAGTTACGCCGTAGAAAAAAAAGGTGTTAAAAATTATGGGGCGATCATTGAGCTTTCACCCAGTACCCTATGCCGCCAATTAGTTCGCAACCGCCTCTATGATCGTTTATGCAGCTCAGAAAACAGTATGATCTGTCCTAACGGGAGAGACGGGGATTGCATGAGTTCAGGTACAAAAAACTTGATCTCATGTAAGGAATGTGGTGAGGAATACATTGGGGAAACGGGTAGACCGTTTTGTGTTCGCATAAAAGAACATCTGGATGCGAAGTTTAAAATTCGACAAAGTACTTCGCTAGGTACACATGCAGCATAAGAGCACAAAGATGACTACTTTGAAGTGACTATTAGGATCTTAGCGAAGGAATCAAAAAGAACAATGCGAAAGACTCTTGAAGCGTCCTTGTATAAATTTCAAAAATCCAGAAATGAACCGGGAAGGTGAAGGTCTCACTATCACACGTGACCTTTCGCCTTTTTTTAAAATGATTTTTTCAATCTGGATGAGGTTCATTCGTCGTCACACGTGAACAGTACACGAGTGGCCGCCACCTAAGAAAATGCTGAGCAGTTTTTGAACAGCATGGCACACTTTTTATATAATAGATCCTCACTAGTAGTATAAACAGTTCGCCTAATTATATGAATACTCTCCTATTTTTAAAAAAATTTAAAATTTAACTAAAGATTAAAACTAAAAAGTTTAAAATAAAAGGATAAAATTATATGAATAGCGTTACATATGCTCGCACGTTTATGCTCTGAAGAAGGTGAAGCCACCGAAACGCCATCCACGGAATCACGACGTCAGCAACAACTGATACCAACCTCACGTCAGCACCACAAGGGCAGTTCGTTGGATCGAGAACATTTATAACACAGACTAACTGACGAAAGTTGTTCTGAAGAGACTTTAAAGATGCTCAGAAACCATGCATCACTCGTTGCTACCTTCCATTGTCTTCGTTTTTCCAGATGATTTGAAGAGAAACAAAGGAATTGACAATCCTTTTACGTGGGTACGTTCAAATTGAAATCAACAGCACAACAACCGGTTGAGCAAACTAACCAGTTGGTAAAGTAGTTTCGCCTGACACAGTCACAATAAAGAGAAGAAATGTCCATTCTTTAGCATAAATTTCAAAACAAACTCTTACTTGAAATACTGAACGCTTATGAAAAACGTTGCTTCCATATCCGTTATGAAAGTCAAATGGCTAGAATGAACTACAACTTAAAAAAAACAGATAAATGGTGGTCAACTTGTACATAGCACAGCCAATTTTTTGAACACATAACTAACGTCACATGGAGTAATACGGTGGGGATATATGGCCGCTATCAACTTTAAACAAGGACGCTGAGAGATGCGTAAAACTAGGAACCTCAGTTGAACTTCGAACACTCGATTACCCAATAGCAGAGACACGTGATATCCACTGCATCAACCGAGGCCATTGTTTTGCCTTTCCCTCAGCCATATTTCTTACTCTTTCTGCGGCATCAGCAATCACACTTTCACACCCGTTGACGGGTGATTGAGCCCAATTGAGGTTCCGAGTTTTGCTCAAACCGCAGCATCCTTGTGGCTCTATTTCACATAGTACCCTGCCATGAAAAAAGGTATAAGAAGTAAATAAGAGTTAAGAAATTCGGAACCAACATGACTTAGCTCACACTGACTTTAGCTAACTTATACACAATCTACTAGACCAGATATTTAATCCAAGGTATAGCCGTTTTACAACGAGAAGACTCTGATTTCCTGTAATCCATGGAATGTGGCCTTTTACTTTTTGCCTAAAGACGTAATTTAAACACGAAAGCAACTGCACAAGCGGCATTCCCTCCAGCGCGAGATGATGGTGCCTCCAAAAATTCAGAGCTCGCTTTCAGCTGTTAGAAAATTTAGATCACGATCAATTCTCAAACTGAAAGAATAACTTATAAAAAACTATGCGTATACTTTTAGAGTGATGAAGCAAGCTCTTCTAATTTTACAAATTCTCAACTCATCTGTAAAATTCCAAACTTTTCCAGTAGTTCGCTAGTCCAATAGCAAATCACCGTCTTTTGCCGAAAAATCAACTTTGGCGCGAAATGTTTTAATCGCTGCGATGGAGGGTCGGGCGGTGGCACTAATAAAGTTCCTAATCATCTCGTCTATGGCTCGATGTTGTCGTAGATATCTGCTGTTTTTTGGCGAACAGTGCCGCCAAGCTCGACAGTCGGCTTATACTTTACTCACATATGTTTTACCGTATCCTGTGGTAACTATGTGTAAACGACTCCTATTTTTCTTTCCATTCACTTAATTGCAGCCTTTTGATGAAATAATGCAGGAAAAGATCGGCATTTAGAGAAGCACAGCGTGATTAAGGTTGATATGAAAAGTGTAAGTGAACCTGACGCCTCCACATTTGAATCCACTCACGTCTCAGTGCAAGCACCTAGCCGTTTTTCATCAGTCTGCAAACTCCCAGCAATGTGTCACGTAGCACGTTACTAGCTGGTTCGAGATGCCTCACATATTGAGGATCTAAGCGATCACTTATCAAATAAGTGGTCTAGAAAGAAATGACGAGATAGCTACATCAGTACCACTTAATAGGGATTATTGGTACAATGATCTATTCAAAAAAGAAGTGTTGAAATAGTTCTGACAAACAAAATAAGGGCACAGTATGAGCAAAGCGCTGGATCGATCGACTCCGCCTTGGACCTGTAACGCATTCCATCCCGCCGGAGTCGAAAAACCAGTTAACAGAACTGTCTGAGAACAGTTCGCTATCTGCAGTCCCTAAAAGATGATGACTGCTTTTGATGGAGAACAGGGAACACCCTCCTACGGTTAACCCAACGCCTCCAGAGCGAATTGACTCGAACAGTTATGTTTAGGCCATGATTAAATAAAAGACTGTTTCTGCAGATGTAGTACCACGCTATGTGCCATCTTGTGTACCACGGATTTCTGCAGGACGCATTGCCGCGAAAATCAGATCATATTGGATGGCGGTAACAGATAAAAATCCGTCCTGTACAAAGGAACACCTTCGAGTGAAGTTGTTCATTCGATCGGTGCACCACTTTGTTGGATTCGAGTCCATGCCACAACGAACACCCACAAGGTGACAACGACCACCTGTGGACCATCGACTTGGATGAATCCGGGTCTGAAGAAGACAAAGACTTCGAAACGTTAACCGCATAAACATTTTATACCAACCTCGTGTCAGCTCAACAATCCGGGAAGGTATTACTATTTATGCCGAAGCTTTTTTGAATAAAAGTCGCTTTTCACAGATTTATGACTTGACCAGTATTCAGCGACACTAATGAATAAGACGGTAATCCCCAAGCAGCAGCCCAACTCACACGCAAAGTTCGAAGACCTCTATGAATGGTTGGTACGAGGGAACAAGTCGACTGCAATAAGTGATCGAATCTGCACAATGTATGATGTCGGGTCGTGTAAAATAAACAAGTAATGATAAAAACTACATCTGTAACACATGGACGGTTTCAAACTTCGGATAATGGAATGGAAGAATGAAGGAGTGATCAAAAATAATAAGAAAACAAAGGATTTTGCCAATGATAGGAGACATCAGTGAACATCACCACTAAAGGTCACCATGATGTGTCGTTTTTTCACGATTGAATGGAAAATTTAAAGGAAAATCATGTTATTTGATACTTAAAAGAGTTTGTCGTCTAACAATATCACACTACCCAACGGTTCACCGCCTGACAGTGGCTGCGAGGTGTTCCAGGGTGTCGGGCTGCGATGTAGAGCGGAGGATTCATCTCCTGGCAGGGTCTCCCAAGCTGAGGAGTCTGGCGTTTCCATCAAGAATTCTAGATAAGAGTAGACCAATACCCTGATCGACCACGCTCCTGGTGTCAGACTAGTCGCGCGGAGGCAGATCTTCCGCTGATCCACAAGGGCGCGATTACCAGTGGTTGTGACGACCTGAGGGCAGACTTTAGCTAAGCTGACCTCAGGATTCCAGGGAACTACAATTGCTAAACCAGCAAATCGCCTAAGAAGTTTACGTTATGCTGGGACCCGCACAACCAGTTAGGACTGGCCATCCTAGTAAGTATCCAAGCAATCCCACAATAACACTTTAGCATTTTACACAACCATTAATGACACTTAAAGATGGATTTATTTAAACATGGAAGAACAAAGACTACAAGCTTCATGTTTCTCTTCTATACTTTAATCTTTAGTCTACATGATATGTATCTATCTAAACCATTATTTGAATTCAACGACCTACTTTAAAAAACACGAATTCTCAGGTAACACCAGCACTGGATATATGCGTGCCTTTCAAGGCATTCCTGAATAAAATCCTGGTATTGAAATTATATCATCAGCCCATCAAAAGCAAGGGATTAAAATTTGGTTCTGAATGTTTCTAAAGTATCAAACAAAATGTTGCACAATTAGCATTCAAAACTACCAAGGAAACATCAACGTTGAGAAACTGTACAGTTAGTATTCCACAGAATAAAGAGGGAGTAATTATTGGGGTGTGCAGTGAAGTGATTACAGATGCGCTAAATACACACATGGTCGCTGGTTCGATTTCGAGCAACGAACAAAAGAAGCCGTGTATCTCTCCGGACTGGGCAAATTGGCATCAAACTTATCTAGAAGGATTAAAACACTGACATTATACACAGGTTGTCTCCCGAAAGTCTATAGGCCAAATATAAATTTATTCAGCTCTGCTAGGCGGCTGATGACGCACCCTTACGTAAATATTGAAAGACTTCTGCCTTATTTCTTTAATTAGTACATGGCATTCAAATACCTAAAGGGGAATAGCGGAGTGGTTAATGATGCAATCCATCAGTCCATCAAGAAGCAAGGCACTGGATCAACCCATCGCTCCAACGCAATTCTCCAATCCACGTGGGAACGTCTTGGCTCGACTATCTTAGAGATAACAAGAAGAATCGACCCGACCAGCATTCTAAGGCATCCATAAAGAAGATGAAATCCTCAAGCAGCGCCCAAAACAACATGCCAAATATTCGAAAACCTTTTGGAAGATTAATGCGGGAAAACGAGTGGAAAAAAAAAGTGCAAGCAGAGCTGGGATCCACGCAGTATCTGATGATGAGTTTTGGGAATAGGATAAATAGAACATTTAGATGATTCGTGGTTATAATGCAACATAAGCGAAGAAACACAGAACTTCAATTCGATTTGTCGTTCCGAGACCATGCGAACACACATGGAAGTGGTTGCGTTTATGCAGTTTGAAGACCAGCCGCTCTTTTTGCTCGCTGAACCTTTCGATTATAGTTGAACACGTTCCTCCATGGAATGCTATATTGGCCATACTGGAGCATATCCAGGTCTTCAATGTATGCAAGTCACTGCTGTTTTGAATCCGACAACAGTGCTTCGGTCTTAAGACTGGGATCCATCCGCAAAATCTGAGGATACTGCGAGTAGTGGACGACTGATTGATTGAGCAGGATAAACCAGAACACAGTATATTCACGAGGTAACATAAAAGGCCGAGAAATTGGTCCTCAACAAAAAGTGTTAGGAGCACACACTTTTTTCCTTGGTTCCCTTCCCCCTTTGCTTCTAAAAACAAATTCTTTGTTTTATGATGCGTGCATATTAACGGTCACAGAAATAGAATTCGTAGAAAAAAGTGTGAACGGATCTAATGGTGGTATCAGTTAGTGTTCCTAACCGATAATCATTTAGTTCCAACAAATTTGTCATATGAAAGCAAGGCTTCGCGAATAAAGATTTATCCCTGGAACGATGTCTGCAAAACCCTTAGATTAATTAGGTTTTGTACAGCATGGAAGAACAGTAATGAAATCAATAGGTATCCTTTCTTTGATGAGTTTACACGAGGTTGATAATTATATTTATTTTCGGCTAACGTTTCGACGTCTTCGTCTTCATCAGAGCCGATAGTCCGAGTCGATGGTCCACGCTTGTTATTCGTCTCGATGTGGCAGCTTCGCCTCCGTGTCGAGTCACGTCTTCTTCAGCGGGCCATCTCCTCGAATGATGCATACTCACCCGGTGATGCCCTTTTATGCAGGTTGCTGATGGTGGATAGCTGTGATTGTCCGGTGATAGTGTGATAGTAACTTGTTTTTCCCGGACAATCAAATCTGCAGAAGTCGGTGTTATCATCAGCTCGCACGAAGCATTGTAATAGTTCGAAACCGACTTTCTTTGAACCTCGCTGAGACTAATCAATATGCATTCTTTCTTTGATGAGCTCACACGAGGTTGATAATCATATTTATTTTCGGTTAACGTTAATGAAGATGAAGACGTCGAAACGTTAGCCGAAAATAAATATAATTATCAACCTCGTGTAAGCTCATGAAAGGAAGAATACACATTGATTAGTCACGCCGAGGTCCAAGGAAAGTCGGTTTCAAAATAATGCAATCGTTTTCTGTGAAGCTTATAAGACAATTATGCTATCAATAGTAAATCCCATTTCAAAGAAATCCCAATGATTCAAATCATCCTTACTATCTAAAACTCTTGACGACATAATAACATTTGAAGTCCAAATTCGAAGTTGTTTAAGAACATATCGTTAAACATTACTAAGGAAAAAATGGCCCTCCAAGGTCATCCTACAGAAGCCAAAGGGAATACAGACTCCTCAGGTATGCACCATGCATTCGACTTCATTAAGCATCCTTTGAAGGTGGTTGAATGCATATCTGGCCTTTACAATGACTCGCGGTGGGCTAACGATATAATGAACCAGCGCTGCTTTCCCTCCCAGACCCAATCAGTACAATTTGCAGACCACGGAGGGATGGAGGGCTTGGTGGGCCATGGGCGCAGAGATCAATTCCACGTGTGTGTTGCAGGGCGCCTCCGACCACTGCGCCACATGCGCCCATATTTGAATGAAGGAAACAAAATAAAAAACTTTCCAAAGGAATCCGTTTTTGTTCGCTAGGCGTCTTGGTTTTCCATATCTGATAACGAGCTGAGTAGTCTATATCTACTTTGATGACGGAATGCGATTTTATCCACAGATATTGATTGCAAGACGTTTAGCGATAAAAACTCTAATGGACTTCCTAGGACATCTTCTTCAACATTAGAGGAGGAAGTAACGAAGTAGCACCGACAGCATAGGATTAGACGCACATCGTTGTAATTTTTACAAGTATTTTGAACGGTCCTGATCGATTAGATATCCAAGAAATGCAAAACATAACTGTGAGGGTTAGTGTAAAGACTTATAACAGATCCGTTTATCATTGAGCTACCGCTTCCTGTCCATCCAGCACTTTTCTTCGGAAATACTATTTCTGGTCGATGCTGGAGGAAGTGAAAAGTTCCAAGGAAACACCAAAAATCTTGTTCATTAGTAAATAACGCTATCGTTATCTAAGAGAAATTTTCTGGGTATTTTATCGCTAACACGTCTTTATTAATTGTTTTCTTTCCGAAGCACCGATTACTTAGGCAGAATTTCAAAAACAGCTTCCTCGCTCTGTCACTGATAAAGTGACAAAGCAGCTTTCCCCCAAAATTCTGCTAATTGAGTCGTTTCTTTTTATGGTCCCTTGTAATACACCTCCAACACCTCCTTCATCTGATTCGTTCTCTTGCAAGCGCCACCGATGGAGAGGATGTGTTGCGCATGGATTCGGCTGTAGTTTAAAAACCCATGGCAACGCTTTTTCACAAACAGTTGACAGCTCATGTGAATCTGAGGAAAGTTAATTGCTCTGCAACTAAAAAAATCCTCCAAAACAGCTGAAATTTCTCCAAGCAAGTCGACCAATCGAAGAAGATATTTGTCAATATGCGGGTAAACAAAGGGACAGGACTTCTGTTAAAAAAGATGGAGGATTCATCGAATGATTGTGATGCCATCTATTTCAGCAGAACATAAATTAACCAAAGGAAAAAAAGAAAAAAAACCGGCATGAGACGTTGCCATTTCTGAGCTTGCATAAAAAAAATCTCCCATCGGTTTACTGCCTCATCGTGGCTGGGGCGTGGTTGGTCTTTGGTATTGGGCTGCAATGTACTGCGGGTGATTAATCTCTTCGGCAGGGCCTCCCAAGCTGAGAAGGAGTCCGACGTTTCCATCAGGAAGCCCAGCTAAAAGTAAACCAGTGACAGGATCCACCACCGTCCTGGTATCGAACTAGTCGCATGGCGGCAAATCTCCCTTGATCCTCAAGGGTGGCGACTGCCTGTGGTGGTGACGACCTGAGGCAGACTTTGGCCTGATTGACCTCAGAACTCTAAGGAACAACAACGGCGAAACCAGCAAAACTCCGACAATGATAGAAATTATGCTGGGCCCGTACAACCAGTGGAGAGAGGGCCATCCAAGTATCCAAATAACATAAAAAAACAGCTTCTTCAATGGAACTACTGATACGATCCTCTGTAACCAAATCACTATCTTCGTTATTCGATCGCTGACAGGAACGGAGATATGTTTCTATCACCGAGAATCTGCGAATATTAGGAAGAAATACTTTTCCACAACACCGTTTGATGTAGATATTGCTCACCAAAGAATTTTTGGCTGTTCAAATACACAATACTTCGTTCATTGTTAGTTCAGTGTTAACGTGGAAGAATAAACCAACGTTCAAAAATGCGTGACAGATGTGTTTTTCGGCCAAGTTTCATAAATCCATGATCTACAAACAATTTTTCCTCAACAGGTTTGTGTTGACAACACAACGAAAAAACGGAAAGACATCTGCGAACAAACAACGAAAGACGATAAGGTGTGAAGAACTGGGAAATCCAATGGCATGAAAGGATAAACGATAAAGCTCCAGGCGTTGATCAACCCGTGAGGAATACACCATACACTCGACCTCACCAAGCATCGCCTGGAGGTGATTGAATGCACATCCAGCCTTCACAATGACTCGCGGCGACCCACCGATGTATCGAGCCAGTGCTGCTATCCTCCCAGACAAGTCTGGTACCAATTTGCCGACCCCGGAGAGATGGAAGGCTTGGTGGGCCAGTGGTGCGCGAATCAATGTCATGTGTATTGCAAGGCGCCTCCGACCACTGCGTCACACGCACCCATCTAATGTCCAACGAGTCTGAAATTCTCTTCGCCTCTGTTGTTCCTTACAGAATTATGATATTTCATACCAAATCCAATTAAACTTCTGAAGAGGACGTTGTTTCAAACATTCTCGATGATCCACAATTATTTTAACGCGCACATCCCGATAGTATTTAATTTAGCTCTTTCAACCTTGAAGAAACATATTTCATCTCATAACGATCTCCACAAATTTAAACGAAGAAGCTTTCTTACCTCACCAAGAAAGATTCCTGACTTCTTGGAATTGATTAAATGCTATTTTTCTTCGTTTTTTTTCGTCAAAACTCGTAATTCAGACAACGAAACAATTAAAGAAGCTGTAATTCGTTAGCGGAATGATCATGTCCCATGTTGATGTCTCTTTCAGTTGCTGCGTCTGTTTTAAAAATTCTATCCTTTATCCTTTTTTCCGGCAGAGCTTAAAATTGAAGTGAGCTTAAAATTACAATATAAGAATTTTGCATACTTTCAAACTAATAAGCAGTGTCACTCCTATAAGTTTGTCGACTTCTCATGTTTTCATACTGGAAAACCTGACTTATCCAAGATTACCGACAACTGCAAAGAAGCCGAAATGATTGCAAATACGTTAAAGAGTTATGTGAAACCGGAAAATTCTTCAATATTCCGTATCAGAACATTCCGTTGTGATGGAATTCAGCACCTTAACGTCAACGCGTGAAACCAATGACCGATGAGATTGAATTTTAGTTTACTGAGTGACTTGAATTTGAACTGACTAATTCGAAGTGATCAACTGACAAAAACACATCGATTGGGTTCGAAAAAGAAGAACATGGTTGCAGACGATGAGAACTGGTAAAAATGTGTCTGAGTAAGGACATTCCGCGGATTCTCCGATACGTTCAACGGATAGGGTATAAGTTTTCGGACTTATTCGGATACGAATAAGAAAACGCTCCGTTTGATTATGTAATGGTAGTTATTACAGACAAAAACCATTCCAACTAGTTGAATGCCGCAAAAAATATCAGGAAATACCGAAGAGAAGTAGTAAAAAATCAATACTTAGTTAATAACGCATATTTAATTTGAGTAGAAGAAAGTCGTGTGGATTTCTAAGTGCTTTGAAAAACTTCGTCAAATCTCAAAATATAATTCGTGTAGAGACATAACAGACTTTTAGCCTATAGTAGAACTATATCTAATAAACAGAAATGAACCTTTTAAGGTTACTAAGCCCAAGAAACTTTAAGAAAGCAATGATTCCAAGCGCTACAACGATTCGTCGTTGGTTTTCGGCCATACGAAGGTATGAAGTCAGTAAATAACAGAAAGTTTGTAAAAAAAAGAACAAAGAGAGGAGAGAAAATGTCCCTGAGACATCGACGCGACGCCTTTCCAACATTCCGAGCGACGTCAAGTGAAGGAGTCATCATGGCACGTGTGAATCATCCCACCACCACCACCAGATAGCAACAACACGCCATCGTAGGGCATTCGTGTTTTGAATGAAAACCCAGCCGACCGTGAACAACTATGGATGCCAGCGACCTGTTTGTTCGAAAAATTGAAACAAGTGGCGACAGAATGACGAGAAGAATCTCATAACAAGTAGAGCAAGTAAGAATGATTCGGTACTACAACAAAACTAAAAGAAACGAAGCAGCTTTTTGCCCAGCAAGAATATCTATCACTGCGAATATCGCAGACACACCGGTAAATATTCACTACAGCAGTGCTTGACCAATATATGAAACTATGTTCTCCTTCTCTATAAGAAATATTACTGCTTAGGTCTATCTGGAAATCTATCGTTAACATGATGGGCGCGTGTGACGCAGCGGTCGGAGGCGCCCTGCGACACACACGTGGAGTCGATCCTCGCGCCCCTGGCTCACCAAGCCTTCCATCCCTCTGGGGTCGGCAAGTTGGTACTAGGCAGGCTAGCCTGCGAGGATAGCAGCACTGTGACAAAGGTTGCACGTGATTTGAAGAAGACAACAAAGCAGGTCTATATGGATGTAGAGCCAATCTAAAATGACTCATGAAACCAATTTGAATTTGCTCCTGTAAACAAAAAGTGGCGCGCCTTTTCAACGAAGAAAAGAAGCGGTAACGCATGAGATATCTTCACAAAAAGGTTAAGGGGATTATTTCCAATTTTCGCTTTATCTCTACAAGACCATTTATTGCCAAGAAGCAAGTGGAAATGCAAAGTTCAGCAAATAGGAACTTGAGAATTTCACGTAGTAAGATAAATTTAGGACAACTTTTGAGAAACATATAACTCTTCGAGAACATCGCATCATTTGTTTGAGGTCTTACCTACTACTCCACACCCTAAGCTTTACACACTTACACAGCTGTGGAATTCACACCTAATTGTTACTATGATACCTCAAGAGCCAAATCTTCGAAGCATAGAGCTTTCCGTATTGGGCAATCCACTAGGGATACACTGCGCACTGAACTCACCAAATGCTTGGCCTGTACACCTACTTGCGAGGGCCTAGCGATGTATTAAGTCAGTGTTTGCTATTTTTCCAGAAGAGTCCAATTTGCGGAGAGTGAAGGAATGAAGGCTGGTTACCCCGGGGCCCAAGAACGAACCAAGGATCAAGTGTGAGTTTAACGGCACCTCGAACCACTGCCTACGCACGCCTCTGTTTCAAGTGAACTCCAATTAATCTAACCTAATAGAATAACATAAATTCCACTATAATACTTGTTGGAAGCACTACAACGCTTAGTAGATCCACAACATAAAAATCAGCAACGATCAAACTGATGCAATATAACAATCCTTGAGAATGTATACTCGTCAAAATGTTGTAACGTTAATAAGACTCAAAATTTCATTTAAAGCTACACCTATCCAAAGCAGGAGAAATAGAGCACTAATTAGTGGGAGTATATCGAGACAAGGCGCGTGTAGAGCAGCGCTTAGAGGTGTTCTGCAATACACACGTGGTCGCTTGTTCAATCTCGCCTTCCGGACTCACCGATTCTTCTGTTCCTCGGAAATATGCAAATTAGTACCGGAGCTGTCCGAAAAGATAAAAACACTGACTTGAGACATTGGTAGGAAACTGAAAGTCATCGTATAGACCAGATATGTGTTCAATCACCTTTAACGATATTTAATAAAGTCGAATGCATGCCGCATCCCTCAGGAATTGATCAAGGCCGAGAGCTTTATTAAATCTTCTATGTAGAGATGAATGGGCACTGATTTATAGTAAAATCAGCAAAGATGAAAAAAAGGACAGCTTATTTTTCCAAAACGTTTTAAAAAGACCAACTGCAGATTTCAGGAAAGCTTTATGATGAAGAATTGCTGCTGTTATTGCTTAACGGATACTCGATGCTCTCCATGATATCGTTTTTCCAAGTAAACACACCTGACTTCACACAAGGCGCAAAGCGGCTGGTTCACATTTTTACAGTTTTGCAATGAGAACACGTCTCACAGAACATCTTTTTTAGAAGCATTCCAGCTATAATTGACTGTAATGTAAATAGAAAAACAAAATGGAACCCTGGAAATTGCCGTGAAAAAAGCGAAATCTATTGGTTCACTGCGAAATTCTTTGCATCTAACAATAAGAACGGGAGAGCTTGATCACCACTTTGTATCTAAATCACAGGAAAAGAGCGAGTAGTGATCCCATTCATTACGGTTCGAGCCCATTCCTGGTTCACCCACCAAGCATCTCACCTTACAGCGGTTGGAAACTTGGCACCAAACTGATCTGCGAAAAAGCTCACTCTCCGTATTCTAAGTGGGAATGCCATAGCCCGACTATCCCAGGACTCCAGTAAGAATCGATTTGACCAGTATTCAACGACATTCATGATGAAAGGACAGTCATCGAGCACTAGGCGAGCCACATGCAAAAGTTGGAAGACCTTCGTGGATGATGGTTGAGAGAAAACGTAAGCAAAAGAAATTTAAAGAAAATATGTCCAATGAAGACTAATGGACTAGATGTAGAAAAGAAAGAAAAGTCGCGAAGCTCTATGCATGATTTCAAAGTTGAGTGTTAAGCGGTAAAACCACTCTCAATTTCCAAACTCAATTCAACCAATGAACTGCTAGCGATTGCTCAGTACAACATTCACTTGCAATGTTTCGTGACGAAAGTCAAAATCTTTAAGAAAGGATTCGTCGGAAACGACTCGATACCACCTGATAATAGTTTTTCATGAGTAGTATGCTATCCAATCGTAGTTTATTAGGGTGTTCTTGGTTATCGAACTAAATGTGCAGCGAAGCCTCCCTTCCCAAGAAGGGTACCGCAAACTGCGGAGTTTGACAATTGGATCCGGATGCCCAACAAAGAGTGAACCCATAAGAAAATCGAGGAAAACTCGTACAGCAACTCAGTTGTAAAATGACGAACCTACCATCACTTCATAAAGGCCGACGACTCACTGCGGTGATCGCCAGGGAAAGCATTAGCACGGCGATATCGAGTTTTTAAGGAATGAAAATCTTACCTAGACGGCAAAGAAGTGGTTTCAAATCACCAGTCAAATCTGAATGTGTTAGGGCCTGTGTGATTCTTCGCCCAGATGGGCCATTCATGTAAGTGTGAGTAAGCAGCAGTTCGAAAACGTTTCAACTGGACTGGGAGGTTGAAAAAAACCTAACAAGTGAGCGCCGCATGGCAAAGAGAACGACAAGTAAAAAGGAACCATTTTCTTCTAAACGACAATGCGCGTACTTATATTTCAGAAAATGTGATCTAAAAGCTGAACAAATTGCCCGTACACATCACTCATCAGATTTCACTATGAGCACACTACTACTTCCTCAGATTTCCCTATCAGCAACTTTATTCGTAAGAAGAAATTTGCAAACCAACAGGCAGACGAAAGAGGGTTACCAAGAGCCCTGATTATTGTGGCTCTTATTTTTGATTGACGCAACTGAATAGGATCAGACCAATATAAATAATTCGTTCAGAATGCGAAATCCTATAGTAAATAACTAAAAAGGATATTCTTTTTAAAACAACTACAAAATGTCGAATAACATAAAGCGGGACAAAAATTCATCAACTAATATAAAAATTCTGAGAAAACAAAAAGGGTTAAAAGCTTGACACGATGAAATTGAACAAAAAAGACAAGGATTTCTCCTAGGAGAAACATCTTCTAAGGACATCCTTAAGAATCTTAACGCATGAAATTTATTAGGGTAAAAGTTAGGACCAGTTTACGCTTTGTTCACTATACTAACAACCGTCGCCAGTTGTTTAAATGTGTCCAACTTATGAAATCGGCAAGAAAAAAGAAAGTTAGGCATCATCTCAAAGATGACAACTCCGATCAAACAGAGGACAATAAACACCACACAATGACATCATAGAACCTCAGAGGGATAAATGTACTGGAGCATAAGAATGGAGACAGAGCAAACTTTATGAAACTTTGTACTAATATCGGAAGTTGTAGTTTGTTTGGTTCCTATGAAATAGTACACAGCCAATTGAATGTGTTCTGGTGGAACTCCAACCCATAATGATAGGCGACTACGAAGCTTTAGCACTGAGATGAAAAAGCATTTGGGATAAAAACCTTTTGTAAACAACCGCTTTTGTTCGGAATGAAACGAAATCGATTACGTTCTTAATATTAACGTCATTTAGCCTCCCACTGCTAGAAACTTCATAAGCAGATTCTAGAGCAACATGCGACACTACAGCCTTTACAACCTGCCTTCTTCACAGCAAACACAGAAAAAAATTTTTAAAGAACAAAAACCACACGTTCCCACGACTAGAAACACCTACATATTATCCTTGGCCCCATAACGACGTTTCTTCTCAAAGAAAATAGCCGACGTTCACTTTTTTCCAACTAATCCAATTCGATTGGTTCCTTTGCCGCACAAACTAAAGGACGATCGGAAGGTACAACACTACTACTATATTGGCTTCATGTCTATTTCTTACTGTTTATTCGAAAAACAGTCCATCCACTTGAAGATTCATCCACTACAACGGACACCGTTTCACAACATTTTCCACAAAGATGCAGAAAAAAGAAACATGCAAAAATTCGGTCTCATCTAACTGCCCATACAACTTTCGTCTACATTGATGTTGTCAGCAAAGTGAATTTATTCTAACGTGGAAATTCAGTTCTTAAAGGCCAATTTCTTCAGCTTGTGATATTCCAAATAGTATCAGTAATTGTTAGAATTTACATATCACAGAAGGAGCGCGTGTGGCGCAGTGGTTGGAGGTGCCCTGCAACACACACACGTGGAGTCGATCCCCTCGCTCGTGGCTCACCAAGCCTTGCATCTCTCCGGGGTCAGCACACTGGTACCAGACTTGTCTGGGAGGATAGCAGCACTGGGTCGATACATCAGTAGGCCACCGCGAGTCATTGTAAAGGCCAGATATGCATTCAATCACCTCCAAGCGATGCTTAATGAAGTCGAATGCATGGTGTATTCCTCATGGATTGATCAACGCCGAGAGCTTTATCCTAGAGCCATTATATTCGACGCTAATCAACTTTATCTAGCTGTTCCCTAAACCACTTTTATTAGTGGCAAAAATATTAATAGGACAAAACAAAGCACAAGTAAACTATGAAACCGTTCCACACGTGTGTATTCCTAAATGGAAAGAAAAAAAACCAATTCTGGCACCTCACACGTCTTTGAGAGGAAATGTGCCAACAACAAAGAAGCAATCCCAGTCGCAGAATGTTGTAATCAAACGGCCTATGGATCGTCGTAGCGAGAACTTCACGACAGTATCGTAAAAATATTTGCTCACTTCTCCATTGCCGTGCATTTTTCCGTCAACAGAATGTCCGCCCAATATGAAAGTGAAAGACATAGTGATACGGAATCTGAAAACTGAACACCGTTAGGAGCTAAGCACAAGTACCAGTATTACAGCTTAATCAACTCTGCCGTATCATTTAGCACCGAAGACACGTTGATGCAGAAAACTATTGTCAGTGCAAAGTTATGCGGCATCGCCTGTTTTTCCAACAATCATTGAAAGAATTGAGCAATCGCAAGTGAATTCTTTGTCGTACGAAATCTTTCAGAGAGCTGTTGTTACTCGAAAAAAAAAAGAAAAAAGCATATTTTTTAAAGCGTCTGCGTGAACAATCAGACCAGTGCATCTTTCTGCTGTCGTTTTTCTGATATCACATGAAGCCAAGTTCCTGACGTCACATGTTTAGCGATTATCGTTTAGAGGGTTACATATCTGAATAGCACTCGATATCTTGGTCCTAGCGGCACTGGCTTGATCGTTTACTTGGCTTCATCATTTTCTCGATAGTGCGTCTGATAGATAACAGAAATACTGACCATGATTTCACCTGGCGTGCCTCAAAGAAGCATGAACCACCCAACTGACGAAATAGGGGTGGATTTCTTTTCATTGGTTTTCTATTGAGCGCTCTGATCTTCCTCCCACTCAACTATGTAAGTAGTTCATTATGTTCACTTTTGCACCCAGAGATACAGAGCTGAAGTAATCAAACATGTGCGTTCTGTTCAGCGTAAACAGCGTTTTTTACGCGCTTAGTTTTGAGACTCAAACATACATGAATCTTTCCACACACTGGTAGCGACTGTTCCAGTTGGTTAATGCTTGTAGTTTTGAGAGCGAATCATTTATCTAACAAAAATGGTCACTGGCTGCAAGCCATTGACTACCACTGCTACGTTTTCTTATTCGAGCTTTTTACACAACGTTCTCGAGATCGGAGTTGAACAGTTTTAACGAGATCTTCTCGAATTATGTAACCAAGTTGGCAAAAAAACTGTTTCTGATTCCCTTGTCTCAAGGTTTTATTTATTCGTCGGGGCTGGAAACAGCGTTGAAGCATTGATTGAACTGAGGTGGTTTTTGTCGAAACGGTGGATTTGTCAACCCGCTAGGGTTTTCAGTGCCGAAAAACAAGTTCGATATTTCCTCAAAGAAAGTCGTGTTAAGATTAGGTCAATGCAAAAATTGTCATTTCTTTGAATAAAAGTTAATTGCAATGTAGCCAACCGGTTTCCGATGAACACTGGCCGATAGCTTCAGCGGTTATGAAGCGGAAACGTTCTGACATGGTTCATCTTGGGCTTTCTCAGATGAAAATCTTACCCAACCAATATAGCGCCAATGTGGAACCTGCGCTTTTTTCGCGCACAATTCTTCGTGAAGACGGAACACCTCTTTTTGCCTCTGGTTCGTGTGTTCTGGGAAAGAAGTGAAAACGATGAGGTTTGAAAACAAATCACTGAGGACGGAAGGGCGAATGATCTAAATAAACACTAAATTCTTTGTTTTTTTTTCGTATTTTGTATTATTCATCTTCACCATCACCAGAAGTCCCAGCACTTCCCACATTTGATTCGTTTCTTAGCATTTATTGTCCACGAAGATCCAACTTTTACTTGTGGCTTCTTCGGTTGCTGCTTAAGGATTTTCATTTCATCTTGAATGTCGTAGAATGCTGGTCGAGCATTTCTCCCTGGAGTCCTGAGATAGCGGAGTTAGAGCGCTCCCAATTGGATTGCACTGAGTGATTTTTTTTCCCAGATAAGTCTGGTACCAATTTCCCGACCCCGGAGGGATGAGAGGCTTGGTTGGCCCTGGTTGGTTGGAATCGAATAGAATTGTTCGAATGCTCCAATTTCGAACACTAAATCATAATAAAAAAAATGAGTAATCGAAAGAAAAGCGAAGGCGAAGAATAGAAGATAAGAGCAGAAAAACAGAAAGTAAATTAAAAAAAAGCTGAGATATTTAAACCAAAATATTTGGGAAAAAAGGAAATATCATTAAAAAGAAACAGAAAGTTTTTAAAAAAGAAAGTTTATTTGTGATAGTTCTCTAAGGACTCAAAAAGTTCATAGAAAGATAACGTCTCAGAAGTACAAATCATTCAAGGAAGTTCATGTGAGAATATCTTAAAGAGATGGGTGGTTGAAGAGAAAAAAAATCTATGCGGAAATCCAACGGGAGATCTCTCAGTGGACGAGGATTATTGTTTCCGACGGGTTGACATGAAGACGTCGGTAACGGATGACAACAATAGCGATAAGCAGAAAAAGGAAAACAAGTACGATATGAAATGAACGGCATGAATGGAAACACGGAAAGAAGAATAGTGAATATCTTACTGAGATTAATGATTAGGTCACATTGATGTTACTCAGACATTCACAATATTCCCAAACGATATTGTTCTGTGGAACCTTCAGTTCTCGCCAAGATTTTCGATGTCTCTTTTTTTCTCAAACAAATCCAGTCGTAACCATAAAGAAATAGCACTTGACTAATGATGCCAGCGACCCTGGAGCCATAAGAATAGCGAAAATGGCGCACTAAGCTGCTAAGTGCACTCCACTTTGGGTTTGGGGCACGGTAGTAAAATTTTGCACGCATTTGCTCGTAATGTGTTAGGACGTAGGATACATAAGATTCTTTATTACTATACATATTTAATTCCTAAAGCGCGTATGGACACATTCCTTTCATTTTTTATTATTCATTAAGTTTTAAACATAGGTATAGATTTAACAATATAAAAGCGTTAAAAATACCTATGTGACTAAGATAGCCACAGGCACGTTGTTGGTCAAGTCGGTATCACTGTTTGTGACAAAAACATACTCTTCAAAGTTTCCTCAAGCTCTTCAAATCAGACGAAAATACTTCAAGAATCCATTAACGCTCTTCCGACGATGCTGGTTTTCGATACCTTACGATAATTTCTCGACTATTAGAGTATTTAAGGATTATCGATCCACACTAAAACATTCATAAAATTGAGAACGAAGTTTAAGTCTTACATCGAAAAAAACGGAGATGAAGTATTGACGATACACCAGGACACAACAATGTGAGGCTCAACGAATTCCCGTTTGTTCGCTTCTTTCACGTTCGATACAAGGATTTTTGAAACAATAAAGTGGAAGAAATATATGTCATGACGTCCAGAATGTTAGTACTCAATCGAGGAGAACAAGAGAATTGTTAGCCTTTAGGCAAATATTCGTGAACTCTAACAAACAGCTTTGAATGTAATGAATAAATCCTACTACGAAACTGAAATATGATGACTTGAAGTTCAAAATGGCTATTACACCCAAATAGTATGAGTCCTATAGAATTCACGACGTCGTGTCTGTGGTAATGGATAAAGGACAATCCGTTTGATGTCGATAATCGCCTTACGCCATGCATTCTATTCCATTAAGCATCGTATAGATAATTGAATGGGGAATGTTTCGCCTATGGAACGGCTTGCGAGGCCTACCAAAGTATAATGCCTTTTTGTCAATAAAGAAATAAAGAAGCAACCTCGTGTGTTGGGAATCATAAAGCTGGTGTTGTTATCGCACCAGACGACACTGCTTGTAATTTGCTGCAGCTTCAGCTGAACTGAGTTTAATGCCGATTTGTGCTCCCTAGATCAGTCCTGCTGACGTATGCTTGCTGACTCACTGCACTGATGGAGTATAGATAGAAAAGATTAAGAGAAAGGCAAATCAAGGGCCACGGTTGGTGTGGTGCGTAGCGTATAAGCCATCGGTAAACGTAATCGCGGATTCGTAGCTCAGATGAGGTTATGACTCTTGCTCATATCTCAGCAATCTTAAAGAAGGGATGTTTTACCTTGGGTGCAGAATCGAACCAAAGACCGCTTACGTATACCTCTAACCACTGCGCTTATACGCTTTCTAATTTACATTATTGTTCAAAATCTTTACGCATTGCAGGCGAAATAGAAGGATGAAAATAAAATGTTGAAAATAAAGAGGACAGATTTAGCTGGGATTCACTATCACGAAATGTTTTGACTTTTAAGTACAGTGTGTGAACGTTTCAACCATTTATACTCGGGCTTCATTGGCTATGAGTATCAATAGTCTATCCGCCTCATAAGTTATAAATCCTTCAATTCCATAAATTCAAACAACGAGTATCCTTTCAAAAAAGTGACTTTTATCCCACTTATATTTCAGTCCTTGTATGGTTTGCACTTTTTGAGCTAAAAATAGTAACCGTAATTCTAAGGTGACGAACTCGAAAAGGTAACAGTAGTGGTATTTCTCCAAGTACTTTTTTTCCATGACGATATGTCACGCCACAAATCGTCTAACACATTCACAACGATGCTGGCTTCTCGATAACTGCAAATAAAATTCGATGTATTTTAGGACTTGAGAACTCGGTAAACTTATAGAAGAGACTTCCACTTCGATCTAAGAATACATATGATTTTCTCGCAATTAAAACCCACTATTAGATCAGAATACCCTTGCTTAGAGTTAAAGTGAAAATGAAACAATGACGGATTTACGATCACGTTCGCCTCATGCAATAACAAGTTTTTTGAATTGTTACTGGCTTAAAGCTTACGAATAGTTCAGTTAAGCATGCAGCCTTTATAGATACATAACTTTGTTGTTTTCTATCCGACAATGAAGGGAATTCTGAGAGAATTCCCAACAGTGAGCAAAAAACGAAAACGTCACATACGTTAAGAATTACACAAACGTTCATCGTTATCAAGTCGGAAACCTACTTCACTAGTAAAACCAACAATCTTCGACATCACAAAGCTCAGTGCACATGGTTTCCCGCAACTGGAGTTTACTACTGCTACTACTACTTAGATACTTGGACGGTCCGTCTTCACAGTTTGTGCGAACCCCAGCACATTTGCCAATCGTCTCTTTAAGAGTTTACTACTAGTTAAGAATAACCTAATTTAGAGTTGAAGTGCAAATGAATGAAGCTTTAAATAGAGCGATCGAACTATTAGAATATGCTGAACAGGTGAGATTTCAATTTAAGCTAAGACCAAAGCTAAACCAAGAATAATATAAGCCTAGTTTCTTCCAATACGATGAATAGTCAAGCGACAAACTAGATTTACCTCTGTAATATAATACCAAAATAAAAGTTCAATAACACTTCATAATGGTAAAAAAGAGCTCTCGGCATTGATCATTCCCTGAAGGAGTAAACAAATTGGCAAGGTTGACGTGCATCAAGATGTTTGTCACACAGAGAATAATGAGTAGAGCTTCCAGTATTGATCAATCAATGCCTTAGAGTGTGACATGGACCTTAAAAAAGCTGAAGCTCTCGACATTGATCAATCTCTGAGGAATGCGCCATGGCATTCGATTTCATTAAGTATCGTTGGAGGTGAATGATTGCATATCTGACCTTAACAATGACTCGCGGTTGCCTACCGATGTACCGAGCCAGTGCTGCTATCGTTCCATACAATTATGGTCCCAATTTGTCGACGCTTCGTTAATCGATGTTTCGTTAATCTTCCATGCATTCCATGTTAAATAAAGTAAAAGATCTCGGCATTGATCAATCCCTGAGGGTTGCGCCACGCGTTCGACTTCATCAAGCATCGTTTGGAGGTGACTGAATGCATATCTGGCTTTTATAATGACTCTCCATGATCGAGCCAGTGCCAGTTTGCCAACCCCGGGGGGAAGTGATGGAGGGCTTGGCGGGCCAGGGGCGCGGGGATCGATTCCACGTGTGTGTCGCAGGGCGCCTCCTACCGCTGCGCCACATGCGCACTTCATAATGCTAATGTTTCATATTTTCGAATGAATCCCTAATATTTATGAACACATGCAAGTCTTAGGAAAAGGATATGAACAATACAGGAAATTTCAATCGAAATCCGGAAAAAGAACCTTCACCTAAAAACCGGACTCGACAAATGAGCAACAATTTTCGCTAGAAGAAATTAATAACGACTTTACATTTTTGTAGTTTCACTTCGTCTTCACACCACTAAAAAGAGTCCCTTAAAGAAATAAAACAAAAAGAGACACTACGTTGATAGATCTCATGGAGACGTACCACTAAATTAGTGGTCGGCCGTTGTGAAATCGTCGAATCCTTGAGATCGTGGTCCAATTTGGACGTGCACAGTGATCGTAATAGACCAACAAGCGGATTCACCCCTCATTTCGATAAACTTCTACAATATGGAATCTTCTGCACCTGTTGTAGATGAGAGGTTTGAAAATACGGGAATCGGAGGATGAGAAAGACGAATGTATTGATGATGACCAACAAACTTGTGGTGAGTGGTGAAATTCAGCAGTGCCTTGTGGTTCCTTAATTTACGATGGGCAGCCAAGACGAAAGAGAAGAGGGATCTCACGTTTTTTTTTGCACAGGGTATGACGTGTAGCTTATTACCAATTCGTGAAGTGATCAGGATTTACAATCATACAAAGTTGTTTGTCGACACAGGTGACGATCTATTCCCACACGTTGGGAATACTAGTAAATTGTTCGCATATTTATCTCCTGAATGGTTTTGAAAAAATATTTTTACCATACTTTTAGTCCACGATTCTTCGTGCCTTAATATGTGCGTCAGAAACCTGGTCGCTGCGTAAGCAGGATGAAAGATCACTCAGCGTTATCGAAAGCGCAGTCGAAAGGACGATGCTAGGAGCATCCCGTTTCACACAAGCAAGGGATGGGATCAGAAGCTCCGACCTGCGTCAACGATCAAGAATCAACGATGCCGGTCTAAACGCCAAACCATCGAGGATAAGGTGGGCCGGACACGTAATGCGTACGAACGACAACCGATGGACAACAGCCATTAGTGACTGGATTCCTCGGGATGCCAAACGTACTGCAGGATCAGTTTTCCACGAAAAACCCTAGAAGAAAGGTGTGATGCTCAACGAGGCCCAAGAGCGAGCAGAACCCATTGGGCTACTCTTGCACGCGACGAGGAAAAATGGAAAATTTACTGCCGCCCACACGAATCACTTGACGATCAACAGGACGACAGGTGATACAGGTGAGCCACACTCTAAATATACGAAGCAATTCTTCTACTTGGTTATTTAGAGATGTTTGATGGACGGATAGTGCATCCACTGCCATTATATGCCGAAAACTTGGATGACAACACAAGTGTAGCTGATATACACAAAGCTAACAGACTTACTACATCGTTAAGTACTTATGTTCTAGAAATGACCGGACCGCTCAAAAATGGAGTCACTGCGTTGGCTATTATAAGACGTAAGCAAACAGTGGCGATTTGGCGACTTCAGATTTCTCACAAAGAACCCCAACCGAGGTGACTGATCCTAAGCCTATTCAATGTAACAAACATTTTTGTTTGCTTTTCAATAATGACCCATGACCAATACCAGGATCCACCACCGTCCTGCTATCAAATTAGTTGCATGGTGGCAAATCTCCCTCTGATTCACATGGACTGCGACAACTTGTGCTGGTGACGACCTGGGACAGACTTTGGCCAGGCTGGCCTCGGGATTTCAGCATGTCACAGCGGCTAAATCAGCAAACCTTTGAAAAAAATGGAGATTATGCTGTCAGTGAGCACGGGCCATGCAAGTATCCAAGTAGGTGATGACCACGAGAAACTTAACTGTATTCAGGAACTATGAGCTTTATGCAGTCAGTATACATTGTAAGAATTATGATTGAAAAAAGTTGCAGATGGAAAATTCTGCACAATGTTTTTCTTTACAACATCAAAGAGAGATCGTGATAATAGGCGCCGAGAAAATGTATCCTTTCTAAAGAAACGTTGCCTGGTACAAACTGATGATCATGTACTTTGTGAATGCCTTGCGTTTTTATGAAATTCATTCTACCCAGTGATGCGGAACACATGTAAGCACTACGACTACAGAAAATGTAGTCCTTCTTAGAGAAATTTTACTTTACTGTCAGGACAAAGTGTCCTTAAATGAAATACTTCAAGGTGCAAGCAAGTACAGCAAAAGTAGTATCTACAGTCGGACTCAAATGAAACGAGCATACTCGTCCATAAAATGGCTTTTCGTATATTATTACGCAATGAGAATAGCAATTCTTGGCTCCTATGACACAACTGTGAAGTGCAAGCTATCAACTGAGTACAAAAGGTGCAACAAAAAAAAGCTATGCGCGGCAAAAGAATGAGCTGCGAAGAAAAATGCATTGAAATCGATGCACTGCTCACAATACCCATCAAAATGCACATTGAAATCGATGCGCATCGTCATGAATGGGTGAACAACTAGGTAAACGTGAACTACAGCACTTATGGAAGAAGAAATGTAGCCAGCGACTTCACTTTATAGCGCATAAAATCTTCTTCAAGAAAAAGTACAGAGTACTTACGAAACAGCAAAAACTGAGGATTAAGTCAGTTTCATAACAAACATTACAAAATAGTATAATTTACCAACATCGGGATCAACTACGAACTCATTTGTTTGAAGGGCAATTGATTTTGTAGATGTCCGCCTCATCGTGACTGCGAAGTGTTCCTGGCTGTCGGGCTGCGATGTGCACAGAGGAGATTCGTTCCCACGGCAGAGCCTCCCGTGCTGAGAACGAGACCGGCGTTTTCTTTAGGTAGTCCAGCTAAGAGTAAACCAATAATAGGATCCATCACCGTACTGGCAACAAGATCGCATGGTGGCAAATCTCCCTTTGATCCACAAGAGCAAAGACTGCCTGTGGTGGTGACGACCTGAGGCACAGTTTGGCTGGGATGCCCTCAGGACTCCAAGGAACCACAATGGCTAAGCCAACAAAACTCCGAAAAAGTGGAAACTATGCTAGGGTCGCGCAGAATCAGTGAACACAGGCCATCCGAGCATCAAAGTAAGCAAGTATATAGCTATGATAACAAAAAGTAAGTTTAGATAAAGGCAGTAAAGAATACTAATGTCTTCATAATGATGGAGGCGTAATGACTAATACTTCCGGTAACATTGCAGTTGACCACATATGTGTACTTAAAAAAACCACTTTGAGCAAATTAAGAGACTCGCAGCGAGAAAAGAATACTCATTGATCAACTAAGTGGTCAATATGAAGACATTGGCATGTATAGTAACTACCAACAACAGGAAATCATAAACAACTGATGAATGTTGCTACAGCGACAATGTCTATATTGTTCTATATTAGAAAATTATTCCTAAATAACATGGAATGAAGGGCGCGTGTGGCGCAGTGGTCAGTGGCGCCCTGCAACACACACGTGGAATCGATCCTCGCGCGCATAACCCACCAAGCCTTCCATCCGTTCCCTCCGGGGTTGGCAAACTGGCACTGGCTCGACCATGGAGAGTCATTATAAAAGCCAGATATGCATTCAGTCACCTCCAAACGATGCTTGATGAAGTCGAACGCGTGGCGCAACCCTCAGGGATTGATCAATGCCGAGATCTTTTACTTTATTTAACATGGAATGCATGGAAGATTAACGAAACAAATAAGAAAACAGACTATTACGATGTGGACGGACTGTAAGCAAACGACGGATGTGTCACTGCTGAGCATCCCTGACTCACTATCCCATTGTAATCAATAGGACGATTGCAGTGGAACGGAAAGAAAAAGACATTAGGTCTTAATCTCAAGAAATGTAACGCACAAATGTCTCACTGTAAAGATCACACAGAGTACTTTGATTTATTAGCCTAGTAATGTTGAGAATAAAGAACTTACAGAAACCGAAACCTGAAGAGATTATCAGGGCAACGGGGATAGAATGGAAGTAACTAAAAGCTTATCTCAATTGGAAACCTTCATGCCAATGAAAAGAAAATCAAATCTGGCACTAGAAATTGGGGTGTTAATAGCCGAAACCAGTCCGAGAAGGAAACAAATTAGGGCATGTCTGGATAAAGGAGTGACATGAACGACATCACAACGAACTTATTGAACTGTACGTCGTAACCGAATATTTTAAGCATAAGAAACTTTCCTTTTTGGTTCTGCGGCATCCAACTTCAGTAGGCTGGGGATACTCAGCAAGCTATGGAAACAACTTTTGTTTACAATAGGGATACATGAAGGAAGAGAGCCGATGCCAAGACAAAGCACGGATTTGAAAGGATTGTTATTAATCGTAAGGAAGGACTCCACTTATCGTCGTTGTCCATTTCAGGGAACAATTTGACTCATAGATTGAATGAGCTATTCTTTCAGCACGAATGCTAAGACAACAGTGATGTAGGAAAAAATAACAACAATCTCAACCATAAAACATCACTTTAAAAAACCGGCTTCAGAGAGTCTCATGATGATTACTATGAATGCCGCTGGGATAAATACCGTTAATAAAAGATACATTAAAGAACTGACCTTTTCGGTAGCGCTTTTTCTTGAATTTTATTGTCGGTGAGGTAGTAGGGCTAACCATCTATGACTGCATGATGTACGATGTAGTAGACCTGGAAACACATTGATCCGGCGAACAAAAGTTTAGCTACGTATAACAGATTAGTACGGGTATCACTGGTTAAATAATCCTGAAAAGCTCGGAACGCAAGCAAACACTGGATTCTTCGATGGCTCAAAAATATAGAAATTCGATAAATGTGATCTCTCGTCTTTTCCATTTTGAGTTGGGGCACGATATTCTTCTTTAAAAAAGCGATAATCTAGTAGATTTAAGACGTTGCTTAGGTCATTTTTTTCTCTGCTTTGGCGGATTAACTTACACTTTTTATATAGAGGAAGCTACAGTAATCATTAATATGTGAGTGAGTACGTTCTAATGTATGCGGATTGTAGTCGACATGTCGTTTCGGCTAAGTGGAGATGGTTAGGGGTTTGTTCTTAGTAGTACGCAAGCTTTCCAAATGTTCTTAGCACAGCTGGAGTCATTTTTCATGGTATACTCAGCTCCAGCAGAATGGAGGTCAACGAGCTACCCATAGGTGCAATTATCCGCCCAAGTCGCGGCAAGAGCGAACGGAACCGGGTGTTTCGACCAGTTACGCAATGATTGACCGGATCAGCGACAATATGGACAGACCTTGTTAAAGATGAGAGTTGATATTTGATAAGATTCATCTCCTTACGGCTAGGGATTTTTGCTAGGGGTCATCTTATGCATCTTAATGATCGCCTGTCTTTGTATAAGTCTAACAACAGCTTAAAGCGTAATTTTGGTAAACATAGCAAATTGGCAATGTCAGCGTGTACCAAAGTGTTTGTCACATAAATAGTAACTCTCGGCGTCGATCAATACCTGAGGAATGCGCGATGCATTTGACCTCGTTAAGCATCGTTTGGAGGTGACTGAATGCATATCTGGCCTTTAAAACGACTCGCGGTAGCCTACCAGTGTAGCGAGCCAGCCAGTGCTGTCATCCTCCCAGACAAGTCTGGTACGAACCTGCCGACAGTGGAGGGATGAAGGGCTTGGTGGGCCTGAAGCGCGGGGATCGATCCCATGTGTTCGTTGCAGGGAGCCTCCGACCACTGCGCCACACGCGTCATGTCATGAACCGTGGATTCTATTAAACAACGTACTGACTCGCAGGCTAGCCTAGTGATCTACTAATTAGGTCTTTTTAATCTTCTACAAAAGTCCGGCATCAATTTGCCGACCAGGATGGAATGGAGAGTTTGGTTTACTCCTAAAATAGGATCGAAGCAACGATCCCTCCCTCCAACCACACTGCTTCGCACGACCCCTTGCTAACAATTTAGGTGAGCATGTACGAAGCATTCTAACAATTCAATCTTTGAGGAATCATAGAGAGGCTGAAGAGGGAGAAATCCCAATCACAAATTGTAGCCAAGTGTAGTTGAGCACAATACAGTAATAACTGCAGTTGTAGTTGTACGAAAAGCAGTAGACGGTTTGCATAGGTATGCCGCTACGCTTGTCTCGGTGCACTTTTTCTTCCGGGACAAAAGTAGGGAGAGAGAATGACGGAGAGGAAAGAGAGAGGCAGAGACGGAGAATAAGGAAGAAAAAAAACGAGAGCAATAGAAAGACAGAGAAGCATTTTTGCTTGATCATTATGCTCTTGGGATGAATTTGCTACAGTTCGAGTTGCTCTCTAACCGGTAGAGTTTCTATCTACAACGTGTGCATGTTAATTGTGAACCTAGTACGTGCTAAGGGAGTATGTACAAAGTGTTCGTAGTTGATCCATCCGTGAGGGATCCGTCATGCATTCGACTTCATCAATTGACAAAGACGATTAAAGTGGGAATCCAGGACCGACTTTTTGACACGGACCTCGAGCAATAACTTCTCTTCTTTTCGCTGTTTCACATTAATCGCTGTTTTTTCTTCATGAGCAAAGACAAGACTGTTATTAGAGTGTTTATTCATTACCAATAACCGATGTTTCGGCAGTTTCGCCTTCTTCAGAGCCTGGAGAGGTCAAGTTGGCCGCAATCTATCCAGCCAAACACCTCCATAACCAAACAGAGAAAATGCTGAACCAAGATTTCAGTCACATTGAACACACAGTCCTTGCACACTCACCGCTTTCTGTGAGTCTTCCACTAAATATTTCACGTGGACACCAACCGCACGGAGTTCACATAGAGTCGTAATGTACCCATCTCCTCAGAATAACAGGCTTATATACTGCCAATATCACGCGTGATAATAAAGCATTCCTCCCTGCGGTTCACTTTCGAATTCTTGGAATTGATCCAGAATGCCTCGAGAATTTTGCGTGGTTGTGTTCTTGATTCCTGCGCGAGGATCGTAACCCGTACTTCAAAGTCCTCCCCGCTTTGTCTCTGGGTCCTATGCGTGCCTAGTGGGGTATTTGGTTTACGTTTGCCGACTAGGTGTTCTTTTATGCGGAAGCAGAGTGGTCTACCCGCCTCGCCAACGTATTGGTCCCCTGCCCGCTTTACAAGAGATCAGATAGACTGTACCTAAACTCATGCAGTCACCGTCTCTTCCATTGGGGCAAATTATGCAATTTTGCGTTGCACATAGACGGTCATATAGGCGGTTACGAACTAGTTGGCGCCTAAGATTACTCGGTGGCATTTCAACTACGTTTACCGAATTCTCTAGACCAGCCCTTCATAAGCAGCTTTTTTATAGCTGCACTTATTTCATTTGAAATGAAGGGCAGGATAAACGGGACCTTATTGTCGCTAGAGTTATCGTTTGGGGGCCTGTGGTTTCCTCTACACCTATCCTGAGCTACAGTTTCGTAGCCATTAGAAATGGCTATTTGCCACGCCAAGTTACGGGACTCCTCTCTCTGCTCTCTTCCCGTGCACACGTTGGTTGCTGTTCGAAACATGTTTCTTACCAGCGCCCTTTTCGTGTGAGAGGGGTGAGAGGAGAGGTAATGAACCAAGATGTTTTTATTACTTGGCTTTCGGTACCACTTCGTACTGTAGCCATTTTCTGACAGGCTAATTTGGACGTTCAGGAATGGAAGCCAGTTTTCTTTCGGTTTCTCTCGGGTGAACTTGATATACTCTGACTGTTCATTCAACAACTCGAAACATTTGTCCATTTCCTCTTGTGTTGAGCAAAGGACAAAACAGTCATCTATATATCTACAGTAGAGTAACGGCCCGAGATCGGTCACTGGTGCTTCCACCTTAGACATTAACGCAATGGCAGGACTTGGTGCCGAGTCGCTGTCCCATTCCCATTGCCAACCCTCCTGTTTGTGCGTAGTAATTTCCGGACCATCTGAAGATTGAGCAGCTCAAGCATTCTTTCAAGAGTGCCATCAACTGCTCTATCTTGAAACCATACATGTTTATTTCTTCTTCGTGTTTTATAAGGAGTTCGAATATGGCTTGCATTGCGGAGTCATTCGACACGTTTATATAAAGGGCGGTCACGTCGAAGGACTCCATCACGTACGCGCTGTTGGGCTGCGCAGTACGTAGACGATCCAGAAACATCTGAGTATTCGTAACATGGGCTGGAATGTGTTTCAACAGCTGAGTAAATATTAGTTATAAAAACCATGTTATCCTATCCGTTGGCCCGTCTACACAGCTAATGATAGGTCTAACCTTAAACAATGATGTATCGGTAGACGCAAGATCATAGCTGGATACTAACTTATTAGTTTTTGTAAGCAAGTACAAGACGGGATATGTTGGTAGGTCAACCTTGAGTTAAGAGATAACTGATGGTTTTAAAACAGTAGCCCTTGCCATTTTGACCCATTCTGGTTTAATTTTCGGTATTTACTTTTAAACTCCTTCTCAGATGATGGTCGACAAAGTGCCGCATCTTCAAGATGCTTTTTCGTTATCTTAACATCTAACTAATTGGGAATTACGACAAGCTCTCCACCCTTATCACTAATGGATAGTCTTATGTTTTTTTCTAAATTTTGTGTATAAAGTTTTTTTTTGTGCTGAGGTCGTGAATGTATTTGGCTGAGTACATTGCTTGTCAATTTGACCTTCCAAGTTCTAATGAAGGCGAAATCTCCGAAAGGTCACCTACTGTGAATGAATAAGTGCTGTAATAACAACCTCGTGTTTATTCATCAGAGCACTAATGCGGAACATGTGAGCTATGTAATGACTAATAGAGGCACGCGGAAGTGTGAAGTCAGTGTTTTTACCTTGCCAGGTAAGTCTTGTACCAATTTCAGGGCCAGCAAAGGATAGGGAACTTGGTGATCCGAATGAGCGAGATAGACCCAACGATCGATCGAACGTGTTTTGCAGGGCTTCTCTAACACCTTCGTTACACGCGACACGTAAGGATTAGCGATAAATATCTGAAGTGGAGGAAAGTCTTGGAGTAAAATGTATATAAATATTATATATTTCTTAAGAGAACCTGTGTAGCGCAGTGCATAGGGGCGTCCTGCAATATATCGCCGTTGGTTCAATCCCGCTGCCCAAGCCCTCAAGTCATTTCGTGTCGGCAATTTGGTACCGGAGCTGTCTGGGTGGATGTCAGAACTGACCTGAAACATCGAAAGGTCGTCGCAAACTAGTCAGTTATTGCAACTTTTTTAAAACCCACGTTTGTTGTGAGAAGTGTTTCGGCGCAACATCCTCTTATTTTGGAGGATAAAAAACATGACTTGGTCCACCAGTAGGCCACCGAAAGTCATTGTATAGGCCAGATATGCATTCGATCACCTCCACGATGCTTAACGAAGTCGAATGAATGGCGTATCCTTCACGGATTGACTGAAGTAGAGCGCTCTATCCTTTTTTGATCTTCATACCTCACGGTGTATGCGGAATGGTTAGTGATACAGTGCATCAGCGAGTAAGGTGCTGGTTCGACCACCTCTTAACGCTTTCCTCCAGTCCACTTAAGAACGCTTTAGCTCGGTTATCTTGAAGATTGCAAAAACAATCGGCTTTACCATCATCCCATAACGTCCGTAAAGAAGACGAAGACCTCAAGCAGTATCAGAAACAACATGACAAATGTTAGAAGACCTTTGTGCACGGTGAACACTTGGAAAACGATTCGAATCCTGGAAGTGCTGGGATCCGCGCAGTAGATGTAATGACGAGTCATGTAGTAATAAAAAATATTTTGCTTTTTTTATCCCTTCTACCTATTGAAGAGAGCAAAATCGTATGTGAGCTGCATATGGCTCACTGTATTGACACTGGCGAACAACTCACTTGGGCAAATCACTACGAATTTTGAGCCCTACTGGTTTCGCACAGATAAAAGGTTATTTTGCTGCGGCTTCGAAAAACTGCATAGTTCTCTGTCAGGTTTCTTTTTGTCAAAAACAAAATCCTACTTCTGCTAGTGATATCTGCCTAATCCATCTTCTATTAACTAATTGCTAGATGAAATCGATGAGACAAAGTTTTTTTAATGAGTATTTCTCATTCTACCAAAGAACGGAATGGTTTGACATAAGAGATACCACCTAGAAATGATTGCACAGAATTACACATCAATCAGATAAAGAAGGAAATGTTTTGCGTTCATCTTTTCTCTAGGAGTACTCTATGAGGTATCGATCCGTTAAAATGATAGAGGTGACTGAATACACATTTGCTGTGAGAAATCGCTTACATGACGTACTAAGTCGGTGTTCTTCTCATCAGGGGATAGCACGTAGTAGTGGTACTGGTCATCACAAGCGTGTTGTTGGTTCGATCTCGCCCGTGACCCACCAAGCTTCTCGTCTCCGAAGGGTGGGAAATTGGTAACGGACTTGTCCGGAAAAGAAATCACTATCTGTAATCAAATTGGAAGCGCTCCAGCCCGGCTATCTCAAAACTCCAGGGAGAATCGATTCCACCAGCATTCACGACATTGAGGATGAAGAAAAACTTCGCGCCGCAGCTTAAGTCACACGTAAAAGTTGGAAAACCATCGTGGATGATGGATGCGGGGAAAGGAATCGAATGTAAGAAGTGCTTGATGCCGCACAGTAGATGTGAAAGACTAGGAACGAAAAAAAATGAATTCCCCTTCCTGGATAATTCTTACATCAGTTTTTCGACCTAGGGATAGAGAGTTTGGTTTCCCCTGCAGCACGTAGACATCTCTATGAGGCTCATTGAAGTGGAAGGCTCATGGCGCATACCCTAAGAGGTTAGTCAGCGTGAAACGCTTTTCGCTCCTTTCCCTTACTGTTTGAGAAACTTACGATGTGGTTGAACTAATCACGCTGGAACACATGATAATTTCTAAAAACTAACTTTCCGTTGACCGTGGCAAGAATGATCAATGCTTTCTCAAATGAATGAGCTAATACAAGGTTGCTACGAAACTCTTGTTCGGTACTTTTCAATAACTTCATAACACCGTTTCGTTAGCTAAATCACCTAGAATTACTGGTTAATTAAGCGGATTATACATAAATTGAAGAACTGATTATGAAAGATTCGCGACCACTGACGAAACCCGGTGAAGGGCAAGATGAAATTTCTGGCTGAATCATCGGCGTGGAAGATATTCTGAATGTCGAGTGTCGAATTCGTCATGTTTTGTGATGCTTCAAAATACTTATGATGGTACATGACAGGCTAAATGAATAATTATATTAGTTTACTCTTGGATAACAACATTAGTAAACCTCTTGATTTGTTCGATACAGTGTTGAGTTAAGTTCTTAGCAATTATCAGCAATTACCAAAGTAGAGGCGCAACAACGTTATACGTACCAAACTATACAATTAGAAGAGAAAGAAAAAAAGGAAAAGATTTTCTTTGGGGATTCAATATAAAGGTTATGTGTGTTCAGATTCGTTTGCTTCTTACTCCGAGCAATTTTTGTTCCCTTCTGAAGTAATATTCTGAAGATAAAAGTTTAGGACGATTTTTTCTTGAGCTATTTTGAGCTATCGATTTATCCATTCTTCTTTTCTCTGCCACACAAGTTAGGTGCTAATTCTCCTACACTGGAGGGATGAGGGGCTTCGTTTGTACTTTTTGCGTGAGGGCCATGCAAGTACCGCGTGTGTATTGCACGACAGTCTCGACTACTTCTTTAAATGAACTTTCATTGTAAGCTACACATACACAACGGCAAAAAGCGAATAGCATCTCTGTCCTTTGACCCTTGTTCACGGGGGCCCATGTTCCTGTCAGCTTCTGGTCAACTAAGAATTTTTTTAACAAAGAAAGGTTTTCTAATAAATGTTCACTGTTGCTGCCTTTTCTCTCGTATCATAGAATTGCAGAGAACATTGCTCTACATGCCAAGTTGTCAAAGATATGGTGAGTAAGAATCCTAATGCGTATTAACGACAACCGATGGACTAGGAGCTGTGAGCGACTTCATTACTCGGCATGTCAAACGCACAGCAGGAAAACCACCGACTGATGGTCAGAGTTCTTCACGAAAAACCCTAGAAGAAAGATATGATAGCCAACGGATCCCTAGAGCGAACAGGCATGTGACAGGGGAGAAATGAATGATTTAGTGGCGCCCTATGGAGTCACTCGACGATTAACGTGACGACAGTTGACACAAGAGATGATTAAATTTTGTAGAGCATTCGTTGTAGTTGTAAGCGTAATGCAAATATCTTTCCTTGTTATTTTTTCCACACTTCAATAAGTTCCTTGGCCGCTCACATTACTTTGAATAAAGGTGGTCGACTAGCCGCCTAAACTGCTTCGATCAATGGAATCTCTGATGCCCTGAGAGAATCATCAATAATCATAAGGCAACGAACTTTCTACGAATTCACTTAGTACGACAATAATCATCTGGAGAAATGCCAGCAGAGGGAAGGGTTTCCGTAGGAAAACCACATTCGACCGGCATGCAGCTACTTAATGATTTGATTGAAGTAGATTCGATTTGATTTTGGTGTGGTTTTGAAGCAGTAGCTGAGTTCATACGTGAATCATATCACCTTCTCTAGGCGACTGTCGTAGGACAATGAGAAGAATGGAAGAGGTGTTGAGCTCACATTAGGTGTGATGCGATGTATGATCGAAATATTTCTTTTTCAAACATGTGTCTTTACAAACCTGACTCTCAGCTGCAAAGATTGTCCATGTAAAGAAAGGTCACAGTAATCAGACATGTTAAATAATAACTTCATAAAATTTTGACTTTTTATCTACTGCCTCTTACAATTTTTTCAGGTTAGAGTGTTATATGTGAGCCAAGCACAATGATTCTGAGATATTTGCAAAACCCCGGACCGCAGGTGCCTATGGTGAGGAATGAACGCGCTATTACCCTTTGCGGGTGGCTAACGCATTCACCACCACATTATGCGGGTCCTTCGTTTTGCCCGTCTCTCAGCTAGTTTACCACCACACCTGTGATTCGGAGTTTTCCATATATCTCAGCACCATTGTGGCTGAGTCACATATACTAACTTCCCTGCGGTGAAAAAAATTGCAATAGGCAGTAAATAAAAAGTTATCATCGTGATTTAGACTACAGCCTCAGCTTAACTGAGTTCATTGCCAATTTAGACTCCCCAGATCAATCCTGTTGACGCGTAATTGCTGGTGGCACTGATCGATAGTACTAGCTGAGAAACAGGGAAACGAAGGACCCGCATGGTGTGGTGGTGACCGCTTTAGCCTCGGAAAGGGTAATAGCGTGTTCGATCCCACTGCAGACACCTGCGGTCCTGAGTTTAGCGAATATCTCAGCATCATTGCGGTTAAACTTCATAAAATCTTTGACATGTTATCGTAGATGTCATTACACTGTCTGAACAAAATTTTCATTAACATATTTACGAGAGTACGCACCAATTTCAATGTTCACGTAATGCAGTGCAACGAGAAATGCGAATTGATTTCAAAACATTTAAATTCGTTTTGTTGATTTTGCCACCAAGAGTACTTGTTTGGCTAAATTTTTTGTACGATCTTTTTATGGGATGGTTAAGGGTGAACTACAATACACACGTTGTCTCTGGTTCAATTACCCTGTCCTCACCAAATCTTCTATCCCTCGAGGTCAACAAATTGGTACCAGACTTGTCTGGGAGGATAACAGAACTAATTTGATACATCGGCGGGTCACCACAAGACATGGCCAGATACGCATTCAATAATCTCTAACAGCATGATGAAGTCTAATGCATGGCACATCCCTCAGGGCTTGATCAAAACCAAGAGCTCTATCCTTTATTTATCCATTGTGCTTTTTGCACCCGATCGATAGCTCCTAAGCCGTAAAATGCTGTGGTCGACGTCTGTGAAAACCTAATTTGTACCCTTCGTAGTGTACAAAAACTGTTTCTCGGGCGATTTTCTTCGCCTTGGTACACGACTGTTGCAGGTGAGGGGGGTAATAAGATATTTACATTGGAAAGAGTACTACAGATGAGGAAAGTACCTAGATATCTTTAGTGCGAGTCCCGCAGCGATTCTTTAATATCACCTTTTCTATTGGGAAGAAGGAGAGGATAACAAAAGCGCGCATTGAGATCAGTGCACGATCCCAATCGGCGAAAAAGTTAGTGAAGCCCTATTGTGTAGGCATCAAGTGATGATTCTATGGCTTTCTAAGTATGAAAACGACATCGCTTATCTCGAATCGTTAACAGAACAATCCTTTGTGAAGACAATAACAACAACAATCACAATAATATTAAAAAATTATAAAGATCAGAGAGAAATTGAATGATGCATTCTTTCCACAGTTGCTAAAGAATAGCTATCCCAATGATATTTTGCAATAGTTCGTTAGATATAGAAGATTTAGTGCTATACAAGAGAAGAGAGCACATCTATTCGACTCGTAGAGTGTAAGAAACTCTATCGGAATCCGAAAAATGTCACTAATTAGAAGGACGTTCAAAGAAAAGGTAACCGCATATTGATTATCAGCAACTCCTATCGATTCGTCATGATTGATCAATTAGTGCGATTTTCGTGTCGTTTTGAATGCTCATACGAGCTCGGATGTCGGCCTTCATGGATCGCGAATCGCACACGCTTTTCCACCATTTACGAGCAGAATCCCAGACATATTTGCTCGTGTAGCAAAAGATGATCGACACCACACAACCCTATAAGTGCTCATCGATAGCAACACTGATAAAGAGGCCTCTTTTGTCAGTCATCGTCACGGATGGGACTTGACCAGCCAAAGACACGCAGCCGAATCCTTCTGGTTAATCCCATCCCTTCATAGTGGGAAAGATGGTACCAGATTTGTACGAGAGGACAAAAACACTGACTTGATACATTGGTAAAACCCCGAAAACTATTGTCTTGGCTAATATTCCCCAATCATTCACCTTAAAGGTGCTACTATTGGCAAGTAATTCACGGCACATCTCTAAGGGATTGAAAAACCTCAAACGCTTTATCCCTTTACTTTTTTAACAGAAAAGAGTCAAATAGAAGACGTTCAGTGCAAGTTTTTTCCCATTGTACTTCTTCATAGAAACAAATTGGCCCGCGCTTCTTAGTGAAAGTCTCCTTTCAGCTTTGGGATGATCAGGAAATAAGTTGTGGAGCATTTCATCTCAACATCAGTGAAATCACACGGTTGACATTTGTACAGTTTTTCAATTCTCATGTACAATAACTGTGCTCAAGAAAGGAAGTACGAGAAAGGAAAAATGAGTTGCCATCAACTCGAAGCCTCCGTTTTCAAACTTAAAGAATTGTCATGATTTCGTTGATAAAGTATAACATCAAATGAAAACCTGAAGTCCATCAAGGATAAGATTGACAACTTGATGTGTCAAATCTGGAAGACGGTAGATTGTGAAGAGAAACTGTAAGCCAAACACCGGTATCAGAATTATTGCTGCTCGAACTGCTTTCCTGAAACGCGAGGGTGTCGGATTAGGGTGATGCCATATTCTTATACGTGAAAAAGTTTGCCGGTACTCAGCTATTCTCTTTTCTTAAAACAAGTTTCTCAATTCTCAGTCGAGTTTCTTTTGATTCGAATGTTCCCTGTGGACAGAGAAGCTGGTTTTTTTCGGACTAATCTTATCATTGTTTGGCAATATAGCACGACAACCACAGAGCAACATATTTAAACAAAAATGTTCGAAATTTGGTAGACCTCACCCGATTCACCCTTGGATACTTAAATGATCCGCTCTCACGTCTTCATGAATCACCAAAAATCGTGTAGACTCCACTGCAATCCTTATGTGATGTGTTTTATTGGTTGCGTGAGATTTTCTTTCTGTAGAGTCTTGAATGATTCAGGGCTTTCGTTCTAAATTGTCATCTCCCAGTGTCACAATTTAAGAAATGCCCATGAACGCCCAGCAGTCATGGTAAGGTGGCAAACTTTAAGAGGAGTCAAACCAATTTATTACTTAAAATAGGTAAGAAATGTATTAACGGCAAGCGTAGCTCAGCGGTTAGAGGCGTCCTGCAATAGATATGGCATCGATTCCACGCCCAGGCCCACCAAGCCTTTCTTACCTCTGGGGCCGCCAAATCTGTGCCAGACCTGTCAGGGAGGATAGAAGCACTGGATCAATAATCGGTAGACCACCGCAAATAATTTTTAAAGGCCAGATATGCATTTAGTCACCTCCAACGATGCTTAGTGAAGTCGAAAGCATGGCGGATCTCTGAGGGATTGATCAACGCCGAGAGGTTTGCCCTCCTTCAACCTTTATTATTTAAATTATAAGAAGACAACCACAATGGTGCTGAAATATTTACAAAAGTTGAACACCAGACCAGCTTTTTCAAGCTGAGATAAAAAGGCAAATCTAGGGCCTCGGTGGTGCAATGTGTAACAATCGAATCACCGAAATGGGTAGTCGTGGCTTGATCTGGACTAGAGCCCAAGTTTTGCGAATATCTCACCACCTTCAACGATGCTGAGATATTTGCAAAACTCCTGACCGCACGTGTTTGCGGTGGAGAACGAACGCGCTATTGTCCTTTCCGGGGAGTAACGCGTTCACCACCACACACCGTGCGCTTCATTTGTTTCGCCTGTCTCTCAGCTAGTTCCATCGATTTCTGTCATCAGCAATCACTTCTCAGCGGGATTGATTTGGGTAGCCCTCCCCGGAAAGGACAATAGCGGGTTCGTTTCCCACCGCAGACACCTGCGGTCCGGAGTTTTGCAAATATCTCAGCATCGTTGAAGTTATATTTCGCATTATACCTTGCCATTAAAAAATAGTAAGCAGTAAATAAAACGGTTAAGATTATCTCTGCATCATTGTGGTTGCATTTCACGTAATACCCCGTCGTCATAAACTCTAATAGGCAGTAAATAAAAGCTTAACATTATAAGAAGGTAGTTCTAAATTCTTCACTTAAAAATAACTATGTGAAGATTTCATCAGTAATTAGAGATCACGAGCTCCAAGCAAAAGCCCAATATTCTCTCTTGCAAAGTTCTATGCAACAGCCGACAATGTCATACAGCAACACCTGGAGGTAATTCAATCCGTTAGAGTCGGAAGATCGAAAATCAAGAAATTTGATATCAACGAGTCGGAGAAAGTGATTAGTTAAGAAATTGCATCGTCCAAGGAGAAGTGTTAGTCATAGTCACAAAGAAGTCAGAAACGTAGGGTGCTAAATCGAGGTGTAGCTCTTTTTTGTCAAAAAAAGCTATCTTAAGTTGTTAAAGCTGTGTTAAGTTGTTAAAGTTGTGTTAAAAGTAGAAGTTATGTTAGAAGGTTATGTTTTGTTTTACGTAACCTCTTGCATTACCAACTTTTATTTATCCATGCCATGAGTAGTCAATACCTCGAGAGGCTGGTAAGCTTACGTGATGTTGTTTCGTTATTATTTTAATGTTTTGCCACCATCACCTTCTTTAGAGCTACAATAATTCCGTTCGGATATCCAGAGTTGTTCTTCAGTGGAATACGAGTTTTACATCGCATAGAGTCAAATCCATTACAGTGGAGCACTATATGAATGAGGTACAGAGTAGAAGGTGGTTCTTAATATCCTGTGTAGAAGAGCACTGCTTGATGAGAAAAACTACTGTGAACATTCCACTGTAATGATGGCAGCTCTAAAAAACGGTGGTGAGGGAAACACAGCCACAACGAAGACCTACTACGCAAGTGGACCCCTTAATACCTTCTTGTTAGAGTTGGAGCAGCCTCCCAGTTGTTCAATTGTGCACATGAGCAGTAATGGTTCTATTTATCCCAGTAGTATAACCTAAGTCGAAGAGCGCGATATTTTTTATCTGAAAACCTAGCTCAAAATAAATTTGGGCCATGACAGATTCCAATGGATAAACGAAAGTAAAGTACTTTGTATTTAAGATGTTATGCTCTCAAGGTTCCTGGAAAAAGACCAGCCCCTGAGAGATTCTCTGATTTACGAGTGGGACAAATGGTGACTCTTCTAGTGTCCCCTTAAGTTAGTTGATGATCAACGGGAATAAAGGTGGTAGATAATCGATGACTCAGTTTTTTATTCGTAGAAAAACAGAAATAAATGGATATAAAATGCTTTTTTTGGAACATGTGCATAAATACAAATAAACTTAATCAATGAGATGGCCATCACAAGAATTCGTTCATGTTGAGTCGAGAAAAACACCGCTATGGAATACCTCTAATGTTGATAACGAACGAGGGATGACAGTCGTCGTTGGTTTGAAAGTCAGCTGGACGAGATACCAATGAATTATGCGTGTCCACGGGTAATTCGAGAGCCCGCGTTTCAAAGTAAACCATTGGCAACCTTCAACCTCTTGTGCAATCGTTTAACAATCGTGAAACGGTTTTCTACTCTTTGACGTAGTCGGAACCCGTGGAAATCGGTGTAGACGACAGAATTCGGCTTCGGCTTCTACTAAGCCCATTAATCTCATCGTTGTCCACCACTCTGGTTCTAAGGTTCGGTTTACATAATCAACTAGTACAAATTTCGTTTAAATTGTAATATTCCTATTGCATGGATGAAATGTATATCTGTCACATTCAGACAAATCGATTTAAAATCAGATGTTTGGTTACTCTTGTCATTTAAGCTGGTTTGTTTTCATGCTATATCTAAATAATTTCTTCCCACTATTTACTGCCAATTTAGTCGCAGAAAAAACATCTAAGAGTTACTTTTTTTCATCTAAAAGTTGTGTGCTGTAAACATCTAAAGAGCGTATACGGTGGGGAACGAAAGCGTTATTACCCTTTCGGGGGCTAACGCAGTCACCACCACACCATGTGAGTCCTTCCTTTCGCTTGTCTCTAAGCTAGTTTTCTATCGATCAGTGCCATCAGCAATCACTCGTCAACGGAATTTATCTGGGAAGCCCAAATCGGCATTAAACCCAGTTAAGCTAAGGCTGCAGTTGAAATTACAATGCTAACCTTTTTTTATTTGCTGCTTACCATAATGTTCACGGCAGGGTATAAAACTAGAACTACCTTAAAGACAGGCGAAACGATTCACCCGCATGGTGTGGTGGTGAACGCGTCAGCCTACGGAAAAAGGTAGTAACACGTTCGTTCCCCCACCGCGGACACCTGCGGTCCGGAGTTTTGCAAATATGTCAGCATCATTGTGGTTGTATTTCGCATTATACCCTGCCGTGAGAATTATAGTAGGCAGCAAATAGAAAAAAAGTTAGCATCTAAAAAAATAATTTTTCACTTCAAGCTAACTGCTAATATATCCACTTAAAGTTTCTCTTTAACGAATTTGACTAAGTAGGGAGCAATTACACCCAGAAGCTAATTTTTATCTCAAAAGAAGCAAAAAAAAGCAAAACGAAGGGGAAAAATTGGTAGGTCGCTTTTTCACCACAATCCTTTCCTGAATGTCCCTACTTGTTAATACAAGCTCTAAATTATGTATACACTTGACGCCGACAATTTCATATTCACTTATACGCATATAATCTGCATGCGAAATCGTGTATAGGTCCAACCCTCAGCGGGCAAATGTCGAATATTCGAATATTCGATGTCGTGACTACCGCAGTCGGTAAAGGTCCGGTCATATATGGTTGCTGTGTATTTCCATGCATGCACACACTTAGATTTACTGATTATTTGTTTGGTTTTGAAAAAGCTCATGCAAGGTTTACAAAACGCGTTCAGTAAATATGATATTGATTTTTTCCAGTTTTCACGTTTAGCAACCTACCAAGACCCTTCACAACTTTGCTATACCTTTGGAGACTCTTCCATATATGCAATTTCATTTTAAATTATGTTTCTAGAGAAATAATCGATCAATAACCTTTTTTAGTGGGTTTCTTCTTCCTCAGTTGAAGGCGCTTCCCGTTCCTGATATCGAGTTTTTTCTTCTTTTTATAATCGAGATATTGTAAAGAAAAGTATAATTGAGCACAATTCTATGGAAAACGAAACTTGTACAAAAAACATCTTTATTCATTGCTTTACTTTCTGTTTCAATTTATAGTCACAAGAAGCTTCAGACGGTGAGGGGTTCTGTCTGCCACATGAATAAAACTTTACCTTTGCAGTAGGTGAACGCCGCTTTTGGACGAGTTTCACTGTATGCGTAGGCGTTTGTTAATAGAAGTATTGAAACGAAAAAAAGTTGAAAGTCAAGAAAAAAAGATGAAGCACAATGAAAACTAAATTTTATAACCACAGCAGGGACAACTCGTCCTAATCCAGCGACTACTTGTTTGCCCCAATATTACCATTAATAATGATAATAATCAAAATAAGTAAATCAGAAGATTAGTAACAACAATGGTATTTTTTAAGCACTCTTCAACAACTTTGAATTCCAAGCATGTATTGCCTTTAATATCACAGTCCCTATGACATGGATGTGTAAATCCGGACGTCAGTACTTTTCTATCGAATGATTGACAACGGCCATCGGTTGCAGAAAAGAGATTAGCAATCAAAGTTGTCACTCTTCACAGAGGACGTTTGCTTTTCAAAAAAAAGCCTATCGCAAAACACTTCTGGCCTCTGACCTCCTCGTCGGTCGAAGAGCGATTGGATTTTTAGGAAACTTCAGAAAAAGACTCACTTGTACTGGATTCGTTCCAAATGCGGGTCATGACGCAGTTTTTTCACAAGAATGTACAGTATCCACGACATCAGCACTACGTTTACCTGCAAATGTCGTGGATTAGAGCTTTTATAAAAAATAAGGCTTTCTGATTCTCTTCAGATTTGACGTCTCTTCCAAAGTGTTTACTTCACAATGGAAGAACGTGAATAGACACATTAACTAAGCCTGATTTTCAAAAATCCAGAAGAAATGTCGTCAGTTCTCACTGTTTCGTTGTTAAAAAAAAACTGTCTTCTGGCTTGAATTTTGCTTTAAATTAAAAAAACTTTTTGTGAACTTTTGCTCGTAGACGAATTCACTTTCAAAACGATATTTGTAAAACTCCGGATCACAACTGTCTGCGGTGGGGAACGAACGCGCTATTAACCTTTCCGGGGCTAACGCGTTTCCCCACCACATCACGCAGGGTCTTTCGTTTCCCTGTATCTCCGCTAGTTTTCTATGGATCAGTGCTGAATTCACTTTCAGTTGGTTTATTCGACCAGACAGACGATAAGTCCTGCAGAAAGTTGAGATTTTTTTGCCAAATAGGTCATTCTCACATATTTTTTACTTTGTGTTTCGACTTTTTGAAATCCAACTGAAAAATTTCCGATGCGAATTTTAAAGAAATGAATTTCAATTGGTTGTTGCCGTGAAATTTTAGGAAGAAAGGGAATTCACTATTCATAAGAGTGAAAACATGTTTGAGTTAGATAGAATATTCAGCCAAGAAGGAAATCAAATAAGGAATGTGGGAGACAGATTCTTTAAACTAAAAGGAAAGAGGCACGTGTGGCGCAGTGGTCGGAGGCGCCCTGCCACACATGCGATCGACTCCCGCGCCTTTGGCCCACCAGTTCCTCCATCTCTCCAGGGTCAGTAGATTGGTACCAGACTTGTCTGGGAGGATAGCAACACTGGTTCGACAGATTGGTAAGCCACCGCGAGTCATTGTAAAGGCGAGATATGCATTCAATCACTTCCAAACGGTGGTTAATGAAGTCGAATGCATGGCGCATTCATCAGGGGATTGATCAACCGACTTCTTAGAACGCAAGCGTTTTTACTTTTTCGTCGTCTTCTATTACGTATTTCCTTGAAAATGCAAATAAAGTAGGATCTAACGTAAAGAATCCCGATAAAAAATTGGAACACATTCTTTCGACTTCATTTCAGGTCGAATTAAAGGTTTCTTTTTTGTAGCAGGCAGAATTGTTTCATCCCAGAAGAGATTTCACTACCGTAATTCGAAATGGACTGAGTTTACTCTCTTTTTCATTTAATCATGAGTTCTAACCTTCATCTGCTGCTTATTCTTCTTTTTTATGGCAGTCTATGACTTAAAGTACAACAACAAGGTGCTGAGATATGAACAAAACTGGGAATTTGGAGTCCAACCTGCGAGTGCCCTTTCCGGGGCTGGTGTGCTTTCCACCACACTAACTGAGATTCTTGCTTTGCCTTTCTGTCAGCCCTATTTCTATTTTATCAGTGTTGGCAGAATTACTTCCGTTTAAAGGTGACTGCTTATGGCACCGGTAGAGGGAAAAATGCGGCTTAAGGGAAGACTAAACAACGGTCTCGCTTGGCATAGGGGATTCCTCGTTAGCCTTCACTAGGAGCAATGGCTCGAAACCCAACTGAGGTTTCGAGTTTTGCTCGTATCTCAGCATCCTTGTGACTGGCTAATTGACTGTGACTCAAGCTTGGGTTTAAAATCCTTGGATATTTTCTGTGTCCTACTAAGGGATTTCAGCTACGAAATTGTTGTTAGTGTTGTACAAGATTGAAATGATTCTTTACGATCGCACGTTCAATCCTTCCTTAAAGTAACCATTCCGCTCATATAAGCGGGATCCGGCAGTTAGACTACAATCCTCCAAAAACGAGAAAAGCGGAATTTTGCACCGGCTAATCTTGTTAGCCTCAAATTGATGAACCGATCGAAAGTTGGGATCACGGAAATGCCAGGGATGGAACATGAGTAATATTTTTATTTCACGCACAACAAACTCCGCTACTAAAGCCTCTATAGGTTAGAATTTCAACTATTCACGAGCACTAACAATCCATAACAGTCTGTGCAGGTCAGGCTTGATATATATGCATGCATCTAATATGTTTACATATAGGAAAGAACCACTGATATTGCAAGGAAAAGAGATGTTTATGACTTACGCATAAAGCCAGAATACACGGAATGATGATGGTAGATTCAATCCAGGCGTTCACTGAAGGCGACACCCAGCATCCTTCGTTGTCAAGACTTTCACGGAGAATACCATAAGCCACTGTGATCACCGCCGGTACGCCTGAGATAGACATTATATTCAGGGCATTCTCTTTCTTTTCTAACCACTCTTTCCATTTTTCCTTTTCTCATTTCTCTCCATTTTCCCGAAAAAGAAAAAAGTTCGATTCAAGAAAAGTACAAAAAAACCATTGGATATCGATAAATTACCATTATGAATGAGTTTCAATGTAGATGACTAAGAAACTAGCAGGGTTAAAAAACGTTTGTGCTTAACATGCAAGAGGTCTAAGGTCATTTATTAGTCATTTTCCCACAAAATGCATGCAAAAAGGCAAAACATTTAAAATACGGAGTACTTCAATCAATTATGAGATCGTTACTTTTCCATTTTGAGATCATACTCTTTAAAGGCAAGCGAAGAAAGAACGAAGACCTATTAGGATTAGGCATTTATCAAACAGGCAAGTATCGACACTTCTAAAAGGGATCGATAGATAAGGAAAAAGGATGAAGCTCTTGACGCTGATCAATCCCTGAGCGATGCGCCATGCATTCGACTTCATCAAACAAACGTTTGGAGGTGATTGAATGCATATCTGGCCTTTGTTTCGAGCCAGTGCTGCTATCTCCCCAGACAAAGTCTGGTACCAATTTGCCGATCCCGGGGGTATGGAAGGCTTAGTGGGTTAAGGCGCAGGGATCGATCCCATGTGTGTGTTGCCAGGGCGCCTCCGACCACTATGCCACAAGCGGGGATCGATAGTAGAACGAACAGAAATTTGATTAGACTGCTTGATTAGGCCCAGTTCGAAAAGAGGGAGAAGCGTGTTGAACTCTCGTTACAGTCAATTTATATCTATGTTTTGCACTGTTGTTAATGCTCAAATTGCGCTTACTGTGAGACTTTTAATAATGCTTCTGATGTCTCGGAAACAAACCCCAACATAGCAGTTTATAGATGGTGAGCCTGTCACCGTCGGCGCTGTCACTCTGAAGTAGACGGAACAAGTAGACGCCTTCGGCCAGCATCCAGCTGAACGTCGCCAAACGAAGAAAGCGCAACTGGATCAGAAACAGCAACCGGCATGAGATCTGGAACAATTTAGATTTGAGGTTTCTCGAAGTTTGATATTGGAACTTCAGTCTAACGGTGTTTTTCAATCCTACTAGGACTCCAATTTTTTCTGGTTTCTTTTTTTTCTTTTTTCTTTTTTTATGGTTTCATGAACGGCCTCCTTAGAAGAAAAAGGAATTATTTAAACCACGATAGGTGATGAACCAACGGATTAAGAGGTGAGTTTTATGTTTCCATCTCAATTTTAAAATCTTGAGTTCGTTATAGCGAAGTGGCATCAACTAAGGGATGGGCCAAAATTGAAGGCGGGAAGCATTTTGGATAACCAAGCCTTCAGATATTCTTCAATTTTGAGTGCCTTTTCTAATCTCTTCAAAATAGTACTTAAACAATATACTTAGGAGGAGCATGTACAATAAAAACCACAGAGGTGTAATAAATCCCACGTCCGAATTTTGTTCCGTGACATTACGCTTCTATGTGAATTCTGTGCGGTTGGTCTCCACGCGACGTACTCAGTGGAAGACTCATAGAACTCATAGAAAGCGGTAAGTGTGAAAAGCTGTGATCACTGTGATTGAAATCTTGGTTCAGCTTTTTCTCTGTTTGGCTATGGAGGTGTTTGGCCGAATAGATTGCTGTCAACCGGACCCTTCCAGGCTCTGAGGAAGGCGAAATCCGCCGAAACGTCAGCTTGTTCGTGAATAAAGAATAAGAATAACACCTCGTGTTTGCTCAACAAGAATACGTAGAACCACAGAGATGTATTCAGTAATTCGACAGCTTCCATATTTCGAATTTCGAGAAGAGTGAAAGACTAAAGGATTACTGTAGTTGACTAGAGAATGGTTGGAATTTAAACACTCATTAGACTAATACCGTTTACGATGCCAACTATGACGACGTCGGTACTCCAGAATATCCAAAATGCTTTGCCAACCTTAGAGCTCTGACATCTTTTTAGGATCTGTGCAGTAGTTTTAGTAACGGGCTAGGGTAGCGCGGTGAGTGATTAGGGGTGACGTGTCATACACAGGATCACTTTGTTCGATTCTGCGCCTCCGTCAAGCTAAAAGGTCTATCCTCTGGTGTCGAAAAATTGGTAGCACACTATGTGGAAGAATAGCAGCACTGTGACATACCTGTGAGTCATCTCAAGTGGTTGTATAGGCCAGATGTATTCAATCATCTCAACGATTCTGGATAAAGTCGGGCACATGGCACATTTTTTAGGGACTGATGAAAGCTTAAAGTTTATCCCTTTTCCTTTGTTTCTAGTAAAACTTTTTTCCGGCTGTTTTTACGTTTTTAGTAGGGGAAATTTTATCCACGCACCACTGCTGGAAAAGCACCCTCCACTTGTGAGGGTTCCATTCATCCCGTTCTTGTTGAAAAGCGTACGGCTAACAAAAGAAATGCTTCCGAACAATAATGTTTGTCCACGTATAAGCGCGCAAATAAATCACCATGAAAATCTCTAAAAACTTCATCCGACAGTTTGTAAAGTTCAGCTGACGGCCAAGAGCCAGCTTCTTTTGTCTATTCATGAACTTCGAAAAAATATAAGATACACCGAAGTCAGGTATAGTAAAAACTTTCATCAGACTGCTAGCCATTTTTTTAACTGGTCAATGATAAAGGATAAAGCTAAAGCTCTCGGCGTTGATCAATCGCTGAGTGATGCGTCATGCATTCGACTTCACTAAGCATTGTTTCGAGGTGATTGAATGCATATCTGGTGACTCGCGGTGGCCTACTGATGTATCGACCCAGTGTTGCTATCCTTCCAGACAAGTCTTGTACCAATTTGCCGACCCCGGAGGGATGGAAGGCTTGGTGGGTTATGGGCGCTGGGATCGATTTCACGTGTGTATTGCAGGGCGCCTCCGACTACTGCGCCACACGCGCCCTTTGGTCAACAGATCTATAAAATTAATAGATTAACATATTTTCTAGTTAAATGGAAAGAAGTCGTCCAAATGGGCGTACCATCGAGTTCAACTAATCAAATAAATGAGAATGGACGAATTTTTATTGCCTTACATAGCACTTTTTAATCACTACTTTGGGACACGCAGCGCTTTTATTTAGCAACAGTTAACTAAAAAACGTAGAGAATATGCTTAGCAAAGCTCAGCAATGCTTGTGAGAAATATGGTGCTTAGTAAAAGGAACATTTTTCACGATATCTAACCATATTCAAAAGTCGTAATTGTTTGAAAACGTAAATGGATCATCATTAGGAAACTCGAGGAACCGTTTAGGGCCTAGTACAGATGACATTTGCTATTTCACAGATAACCTACTGACTGGGCAAGATTGTCGTCCTCTATAGTCTTCAGTGTAGCTAGCACATTCCTAGTTTGTCACGACAAGGCAGCTAGTGCCTATGCTATTTCCCAGGATAGCAGGAATTCTTGGTGTTGGATTCGTGAGTAAAAATGTCGAGCTTATTTTTTAAGACGAGAGATCTTATTGGAAAAGGAAACCTCGTTGGAAAATGGAGAACACGACTCAGTCAAGATGACGTCGCACACCACCATTCCATATCAGAAAAGACGAAAAAAAAACGTACATGATTGGCAAATATGAGACTATCTCCTGGTGCTCCATCAACGATATAAAAGAAGCAATTGAAAAGGTAGAATAGGCCCGAAAATAAAAATGAAGTGAGCAGATGACGATGAACGATGAACATCGGCTGATGCCTCATCGGCCTGAAACAACGGCGCATTCAAATTGTGTCCATCTATGAAGAGCCTAAAAAGAAAATGAAAGGGGGTCTGAGACAAACATCTAGCACGATTTAAATTCGATGGGAGCGCTTTTTTTTTGCAAGTACTGTCAGCTGTTGAGCGACGATGACGCTCTTTAGTCTTTTTTAAAAAGGTACTCAGAGATTGCCTTTAGCTTAGAAACAGACTGCTCAGCAGAATGGCGATTAATGCAATTTGTAGAAAGGCAGCAGAGCAAAATCCTCATTTTGCTACATCGACCATATCAATAGAGCAATATACAATGCAAAAAGACACTCGAGGGTTGTCTCTAAGAGAATGAACCAGCAGACTCAACGTCAAGCGATTCTGATTGCTAAGATCTTTGAAGAATATCTCATCGTCGAAGCCCAGTCACTCAGACAGGTTCGGTAGGAACTAGGCACAGATGAGCGGACAATACAATAAGGTGGTAAGAAGAAAATTTGCTTCTGGTTTAGTAACTTAATGCTAGATGGATTAAAACAACTTCATACCGAAAAAAACCACAAAATGAATATAGCGGGTATGAGGCATACAACACTTATCAAAAAACGCGATAATTCCGGCTAGCAACTTCACTTGAGCCTCCTGAAATGATCGGTATCGTTATCCGTATAAAGCATGTACGGGTAGCCTGAAATGTTCGACATATTGAAAGTCAAGCTTACACGTTATCTGATTCAAAGAAAGTGCAAAAATCCAAAAATGGAGAGAACTAGTAGAGCAAGCCGTTTAGTTTAACTTCTAACCTGAATGGGGACACTGTAACAGGGTTGTTTTCAAGGAAATTTCGCTCCTGAGTTGAAGACACAAAAACTTTTTTTTTCGAATTTATGTCAAGATTCCAAGAATTTTTTTCAATCGCGTTGACGGGTGATTGCTGAGAGCGCCTATAGGTCAATAACACGAATGAGAGAAAGGCAAAGCCAAGGACTCGCATGGTGTGCTGGTGAACACGTTAGTTCCTGGAAAGGGTAATAGCGTGTTCGGTCCCTACCGTAGACACCAGCGTTCCGTAGTTTTGCAAATATCTCAACAACATTATGGTAATGTCAAGGTTTTCAAAAGTGCTGTCATTCCGAGTCATTCATGATGTACTAATGATTGTCTATTTGCCCGACATTGTTTTGTTTCTCTGGAAGAGATGTTTACTAGGAGTAAAGCTGAATTATTTATAGTATTCTTTTCTGTGGCTTCATAAAGCAATCTTTTTGGTTGATTAAAAAGCCACAGGCACATCTTCAACCCCTTTTTTTTCAGTGTCGTGGTAAAAATACCCCGTTATCAGTAAAATATGGGTTTGTCTTTTCAAAGAAAGCGAAACCTTTTCAATAATAAGTCATCAGTGCTTTAAACGACTCGTTTATTTGACACGATGACCGTATGTTGTTGAAAACCGAATTGCTATTTACGGTAACGGATTCGTCATCTGTCGGCCAATTCCCAACGGAATCTATGGCATCCGCGGTCTTCTTGGAAAAACACAGTCCCAATATAGAAAAAATTTCTCGAATGATTTATAAAGCCTCTGAACGGTTTACCGCCTCATCGTGGCTGGGAGGTGTTCCTGGGTGTCGGACTGTGATGTACAGCGGTGGGATTCGTCCTCCCGGCAGGGCCTCCCAAGCTGAGAGGGAGTCTGGCGTTTCCATCAGGAAGCCTAGCTAAGAGTAAACCAATAGCAGGATCCGCCACCGTCCTGGTATCAAAGTCGCATGGTGGCAAATTTCCCTCTTATCCACAAGGGCTGCGACTGCCCGTGGTGGTGAAGACGTGGGGCAGACTTTGGCCAGGCTGACCTCGGGATTCCGGGGAAACCACAATGGCTTAAACTGCAAATCTTCGATAAATGGTGATTATGCTGGGGCCCGCACAACCAGTGAGGACGGGCCGTTCAAGTGTGTTAAGTGTCAAGATTTATAAAGGCCGTCGACTAGTTGAAATGAAGACCAGACGAAAAGAAAAGACGCATTAGGGTCAGCAAGATTCCTGCAGGATGGTTATTCAGATGTTCAACATTTTTTTACAAGAATAGAGAGTCATTGCTGCAGTTCGTTCTCTGAACATATTACAGTATGAAGGTCCTCATAGATATACGAATTCTGCAGCCACGTCAAGCTTTCTTTGTGGAGATCTCCCAATAATAGCCACTCAGCCTTCTTTAGAGGTTTTGAAACTATAACGCTCAATTTATCTGATGGTTTATGGCCTCGTCTTGGTTAGCAGGTGTTCCTTGGTGTCGAACTGCAACGTACAGCGGGGGTTTCATTTCGATCAGTGTCTTTTGGACTAGCGTATTTGTTATTTCCGTCTAGAAGCTCAGCTAAAAGTAAACTTATGGCAAGCTTTGTATCCCTTGTATGACTTTAGTGCACAACAGGGACAAATGGAGTTTACTGGTGCCAGTCTGAGGTTCTCGGTTATTTGCAGGACCACAAGTGATGCAGATGACAAGTGATAACACCCACAATCCGAAATTTTCCAAAAGTATTATGATCTACTATTCACAGTGTAAAGAAACTTGTTAAATTGCAAAAAACTCTGAGATTTTTTCGAATTTTCTGGCTTACAGTGTCTGGAAGTGCAGGAGGCGAAGGTGTTAGCAATTCTATGCAATACACATGAGGTCTTTGGTTCGAACTCACGCCAAGTTATGAGAGCCTCCTATTCCACCTGGGTCAGTCCCAGACTTGAATGGGGAGCTGCAACGGATCCACGCGACCTAGAGGTACACTAATACGTTTATGCCAAGATTGCTGGAAGAACCTTCCCACTCGGTGTTCAACGACATTCATTAAGAAGATAAAATTATCGGGTAGCAGCCAAAATCACATCCAAATCCAAAGAGCGTCGTGAATTGGACGATAAATCCATGGAAGCAAATTCAGTATAAGACTTGACAGTGATACTTCTGTGGTGCTGAGGCTTGACATTTCTACTACCTTTTCGCTTCGCCTGTTGCGCCAAGAGGTATTCTTTAAAAGGTTTATATAGGCACACGAAGGAAGATATTCCTCACGCAGAGGACAGGAGAGTTTCCAGTCGCGCTTCGTCGTTCGATGTTTATATTCTAAAACGACCGTAGTCGATGATTTTCTTAAATATTAGTCGACTTTGATAGGTTTCTTCCCGACAAATTTCATTCAGCATTCTCGCCGTTTCCCTTGCTGCTCAGCTGCTCAGTGTCTTTCAGTGGGCTTTAATCAAATAAGCCTCCTGGTTCAGAGAGCAGTAATTGAGAAGCACTAATCGTCACGCTTTTTCGCTCATAAAAATTCCAATATATCACCAAATAGTCGCGAAACATCGAGTAGACGTAATAGCAGTAGTTGCCGATGACTTCGAAGTGTCAATGTATTCGGAACCCATGAAAGAAACTAATACGGAATGTTCTTCTATCACTCCTGTAGCACCTGTTGCTCTCACGGTTCATTTATTAACTCAATCAGGTAGCAAGATATTTTCTTTGTGTCCCTATAACAAGCCAGAGCTACCCATTAAACCTTGCTCGACAAAAAATATGAAAATCGTTGCGTATTTTCACATGAGATCCCTCATTAATAGCAATTTCGACCAAATCCATGCCCACAGGCAACTTTATGAACTGCGACGAAACTATTGTTGATATATCCAGTATAACTCTTTTCTGGTATAAATTTAAGATCATGGTTGTTATGAGCAATATTTGTTGTGAGAAACTTCATTTCCTTCTCTAACGAAGGAAAGGTTTTCTCTCTAACACAGTGGACCTTTTTCACTTAGCCCAACACTGACTTGAAAATATTACAGCAACGCTAGGGCAAAACAGAGCAAGGATACTGTTTAGTATGCACAAGGCCCTAGTTCGACTCCGCCAAGTGAGCCAAGTTATCCTATCTCTTCGGAATGTTAACGACAGTCGACTCGGTCAACATTCACGTGCTTTGAGAAGACCAATAAGTCCAAAAGCAGCAGGTGAACCCACCCAAACACACACATACACACCACACACACACACACACACACACACACACACACACACACACACACACACACACACACACACACACACACACACACACACACACACACACACACACATACACACACATACACACACATACACACACACATACAAACATACACACACACACACACACACACACACACACACACACACAGTGTTAGAAGACATTAATGGATGATGGAAAGGAGGAAAGGAATTGAGTGAAAGAAGTGCAAGAGAACCAACAATGTCCCTGACGTCAGGTCTAGCAAAAAAAAATAAAAAAAGGGGAGTTTGTGCAAAAAATCACATAAAGGATAAAAATATTCGGGATTGACCAATCTCTCATAGGTGCGTCATGAGCCGCCGTGTCCAATCGCAGTATCGTAGAGGTGTTTGACTGCACATTTAGCCCATATAGTGACTTACGGAAGCCTACGGACCTACTATTTCAGCGTTTTTCGTTTTTTGTCCTCCCAGATAGACACCAATATGACGACTACCCAGAATTAACCAGGCTAGGGAGCGAGTTCGAACCAAGGACTATGCGCGTATTGCAAATCATCCTTAACCACTCAGCTATACCCAACATGTTCTTGTGTCTTAAAATTTGGGACGATTGCACTCTATTATCAACACATTCTTAATCGCTATATGACAATAAGCTGAACTATTTAGCAATATAGCAAAATATTTGCTAACCAATGCTTTTGTTGCGCGCATTGAAATCAATGCGCCACGGGTTTGTATTTTTTACATCAGAAATAATAAAGTTAATAATGAAATGGTGGTATGATAAATTTTACGCATAGCTTTATTTCTGCTATCTAGTGATTGGAAAGAAACAGAAGCCTTCAGTCCGCTTTACTAAGTTTTCGTGAAAAAATTTTGTCAAGTTAATGCCTTCATGAACTTTTTTTAAAGCGATTTTGTTTCTTTGTTTTTTCTCATGCATTCTTTTTTTTTCTTTCTTTCTTTCTCATGCTTAAAGGTATTTTCATTCGTGAGACGACAACATTCGCCAGCTACAAACGAAATAATTTTTAAAAAAATTGAACTGAAACAAAGTGATGTCTTAAGAGCACGATCGACCGGCTGCTACGTTTTGTTCACTCAACGCCAATTCGAAAAGCCTGAGAGAGACACGACGAAGGACTTCCAATTCAAATACCATAGAAGCCGAAGAGTTTTTGAACTCAAACAACTTTAAGAGAAGAAAGGGTGCTTCTTTAAGCGTTAATTTCTTCATAGTTTCTTCCTCTCTTACTGATATAATCATCTCATTCGTTTTAGTTCTCATTAAAAACGTCTATTGTATTTCTCTACACTCTTCTACCTAAAGACAGTTAAATTTTTTGAAAAAACTAAAAGATTTAATCTTATTTAAGGAGAAAAAACACCTGTTGGACCATTGTACAACCGGAGTAGTCGGTCCATTCCGAATTTGTGCCTGGTCGACTCACCCATCCCTTGTCATTGCACATTTTATGAGATTCTAAATAACCCAAGAATTATATGTGCATATTAATATGCCGACAACATATTAAAAACACTTAAAGAACATGCATATTTGATATATATATCAATCGATCGACAGGCCCTAACATAACTAATCACGTAATCGTTTACTTTGTTCCAAAATTAACTGTCTGTGTATCGATTTTCTAAACTTTTACTTGCTTTCTAATTTTCGCTACGGTGTCCCAAATTTTCCGCTTGTAACAGCCACTTCCTTCTCTAACTCTACCATCCCACATTATAAAGAATTCCAAGGGCACGAATGATCTCTTTAGACGAATGAATGATGTATCTCGTTCAACGACAATCACGTCGTCTCATTGTGAAATTTTGCGAAAGATGAGACGCTTTGTCACGGACGATATATCGTGGAAATCCCAACACAGATGTGAAAGAAAGCAGGGATTCTTAGGATTCTCAGGAACTTCGCAGATGACAAGAGTTAGCGATGATGGGCGAACTGGCTCTCGATGAGCGAAAAGCACAAGTCGTATCAAATTCGCCGCACAAAACAGTCTAATTTATTGAGAGTTTAAAGCATCTGCTTGTGTAACGTGTAGCGCAACTTATTATTAGCGTTTTGAAGGATAACAATGGTTTTTTTATTCAGTAAAGTTCAATGCCCTTACCATGCATTCGAAAAAAAACAGACTGAGGGAATAAATTCTTTCCAGGTAAGATTTCTTTCGGATGAGATAGTGCTTCTTATACTCCGGTTATAGTAAGTTTGGCGAGCTATTAATGTAGATAAACCACTCTTATTATAAATGCGTTAATCCGGCAGTTATCCTGTAGTTACTCTCAGCCTTAACGACTCAAAAATAAATCTGTTGATTAGGCTTAAAACACGAATTATGTGACGGGTTAAAAAAATATGAGTATGGAAATTGTGAAAAATGTGAAAAATGAGAATATAGGAAGAATACAGAAGGAAGAATATGATGATTGGTAGAGAATGAATAATAGTACTACAGTCCAATAATAATAACAAAAATAATAATAATAATAGCAGTAATAATAATAATAATAATAGTAGCAATAATATAATAATAATAGCAATAACAATGTAATAATAATAATAGTAATAATAATAATAATGTAACAATGATGAATATAAACTACGGGAAACTACAAAAAGTTTTGATGCTAAACGTTAAGCATTTATATAAAATGTCAAAAATTAATGTAGATGTAAAATGAATTCCACATATGAGACTTCTACAGTACTCTGTGATGCGTCCGGTATGGCGGCTTCCCCGTAGATATAGGCCGGACAGTGGCCCTCGACGACGTGGCCCGGAACGGCGCTGTCGAAACACTGCCAACCGTCCCAAGTGGCCGGACACACTGCAAGCGGAATACTTTTTTAGAAAAAAATACTCTTTGAAAATACAATTATCAACTTGGTATTAGAACTCATCTCAACTGATTTAGTATCTGAGAGTAGTGAAAATATGATTTAAACAAAATGTGCCGATTTTTTATAGAAAAGAGGTTATAAAAAATGCATTTAAAGTATGAATGAAGTTTCTTGGAATTCTATCAACTTCTTAAAAATCGACTTCCATTGGACCTCAGTAACAATAGCCAATAATTGTGCAAACGATTAAGCTGATATGAGGTTTGTATAAAAACTTCTTTTTCAGCCGACTTTCCGGGGTCTTTTTTCTTCTTTAGATCCGGATTCGTCCAAATCGATGATTCAAAGGCGATCGTTGTCACGATGTGGGTGTTCGTAGCCGCATTGAGTGAAATCCAGTGGAGATAGAACTGCTCGAATGGGGAACCTCATCGCGACGAATATTGGTGGATTCCCGCCATCCAATATGTCTGCTTTTGGCGAGCTGGCCATCTGTGAACTTCGAATTTAGGCACTGCTCAGTTTTTTTCTTCCTACAAAACCAACCGAAATCAGTCATGTAACTAAAAAATAATGCTGCGAATGACGAATGTTGTATTGCAGATGTCCCCTTTTTTTTGAGCCTTAAGGTTTTTCATCAACACACTTGTGATCGCACTGGCTTTACGATGGAATATTGATGAATTCGATGGATTTCTTTGATAAGTGGAGCACTTAAAAAACATGAGAAACATTCTGAAGAAGCTTTGTCTATCACTACAAGTTTTTTTTTATTATACATTACCAGTCATCACATCCACAGTGCGGATCTCCGCACCTCCTGCACTCGATTCGTTTTCCTCGAATTCATCGCCAACAAAGGTCTCACAACATCTCCTTTGTTATGATGGCTGGTTTCGAAAACATCCCCCTTATTAAAAAATATTTTTAATCCCTTGACAAGTGATTGCTGATAGCACCTCTAGGTAGACACGAGGTGAACACGTTAGCTCTTGGAAAGGATAGTTGCGAGTTCGACACCACCGTAGACACCTGGGGTCCGCAGTTTTGTAAGTATCTGAACATCATTGTGGTCATAATTCTTTCGTTGTTGCTTCGTTTGCTGCTTGCGGATTTGATCTTCTTTATGAACGTAGCAGAATGCTGGTCGAGTTGATTCTACTTGTGATTTTGGAGAGAGCCGGGCTAAGGCGTTTCCACATGGATTAGAAGAGTGTTGGCTAAGGGCTTGAGCGAGCCCCTTCCTTCTGTGTGGCTGTATGGCTACCGTGGAGCTACCCCTCCCATTTCCTAGGACTGCATACAAAAAATATTTTTGTGGTGCTTCTTTATTTTCAATTCGTTTACAATCAAAGATTAAAATGTTTGCACAATGAAAAATATTTAGGGTTTTTGAGGTAAGCATTGGAAAGCATCCTAATGGACGAAACGCTGCATGTTCAACTTTTCTATTGTTGAAATACGACAGACCACGAAAAAAAAAGAAAAAAAGGATTTGAGGAAATTCTACACCTTACTGTCCAAGATCGATGTGTTACAACGAATCTTACTGCAACTAACAAAATTCAATGATAACTACGAAATTCCTGCATGGAGCTTAAACAATTGATTATTGGCGTTCTCATATGCATCGAAACCAATGCGTGTCGTTCGAGCTTGTTGAGCTAGGCAAACACAAACCTCCAGGAGTTGCTTGACTGCTGGGTAACAGCGTATTACGACAGCAATGCCTTGCTGCTTCACAGCAGTGCAAGGTAAGCGACACGAAACGTACGTAGAGCGGTGGATCGAGTCGCAATTCATGAAGTGAAGTGATTTGAGATCTGAAAGTGAAAACGGCAGTCTCTCTAGCAATCCATCGTAGTGGCAGAATTGAATTAAGCAGTTCTTCACTGACTCGAAATACCTCCATCACCAGACATCAATTGTTTTATCATCCTGAGATTATCCCTTGACATAAAACTATTAATGATAATGAAGGACAAGCTGGTCAGGTTAGTGTAGAAATCAAGACGTTGGATATGGCAGTGCAGGAGCCATCGTTTTTCCTTAGTGTTTTCCGTACATGAAAAATCTGGCCAGAAGAAAATTTCCAGAGCAAGCAAACGGTAAAACAAAACAAATAATGAGTAGAAGAGGATTCACAGTTAAAAATGTTGTTCCACATTGTCTGACGATTTAATATTTTAAGAATCGGGAAGGAAACTTTTTTCTAGAACTGGGAAATTTAAGAGACTACTAAGGTATTTTGTGCTCTAAAATTCAAGAAAAAAAAGAGGAAAAAAGAAGAGAAACTGAGACGTCGAAAATTCGTCGAAACCCCAGCAAAGTTCGAAATTCAGATAGCCAAGATATTGATTACCAGGCAATGTGTAAAAAATACTTATCGGAATGATCCTATTCTGGATTTCTTTTTTGCCAGATTATCCCAAATAAGTGTTTTGAACCTTATTCTGTGCGGGCCACTCTCAAATATATGTGTACTCTATTAGAGAATTTGTTCACAAATTTATGAATTTTGCTAATATGGGACAAAGAGAGCATTAACAAAAGTCAACTAGACTTCGAGAAAAAAATGCCAAACTTTGATTTCAAAAGCTCAACTGTCACGTATGGAGTCTTCGACATAAAATGACAAAATGACCGAAGGCAGGCCTTTTTTTCTACTTAAAAATAAGGACAAGGGAATTATATGCTGTTTAGAAATTGTGCTCGATATCCGAAAACGGGTCACCTAGCAAGAATCAAGGCTTAATAGGACTAAAAAAACATGACAAGGTTTTTCAGCTTTTTTTAAAACAGTTCTTGCCCCTTTCTAAACAAATCGCCCTTAGAAGGCCTGAGAACTAGAATGAAGAAGGAATTGGTGGCTATTTGACTTTGGTCTCACAGAGATCCACAGATCTGTTCGGTACTGGATTTTTGCACTTGAAAAAAATCCAAGTTTCATTTTTTTCTTTTGATACTTACATCTACAAAGCTTTTTCTTGAAGAAATTTTCCACGTAATACTTGGTTTCATGTTACATTCCGCATTTCTATACATTGTAGAGTACTTTTATTATAGTAGCATGAAATATTCACCGGCAAGGGGAAAGAGCAGTGGCTAGTGATGCAGTCTATCAGAAAGTAAGGTGCTTGTTCGACTCCCGGCCAACGCTCTCACCCAATCCACATGGGAAAACGTTGTCTCGGGCATTTTCCAAATTGCAAAGGGTCTCGACTCGACCAGCATTCCGCACCACTCATAAAGAAGACGCGGAGGCGGAAGAGCGGAAGCGGATGAAGATCAAGCGGAAGGTCAAGCGGCAAGCCGAAACAGTAGGCGGATATGTTCGGAGAACTTGTGGACAGCAGGTGTGTGAAGCACTGGGAGGATATATCCCTTCTCCATGGAGGAAGAAGGACGTGACTGTTGAAGAGATCAGGGTAGTAATCGTGAGTTATTTTCTCCAAGAATTCCTGGAAGGGGAAAAACTGCTCCGTCTTGGTGTCGGAGTGCAGTCATCTTGGTTTTGTAATTGGCGAAGTTTCGGTGATAATTTAAATGTTTTTCCTAATCTCTGCAGCTACGGACATAGCTGCTGCCCTTTTCTCTTCAAGATCCACTTTAATATTTCATCTGCATTGTTTTTCAAACTTGGACCTAAGTTGGTAGTTATTTGTGGCTCGTGCCAGCTTTACGCAGTACACGTGGGCTACCAGCTCGAGTATTTCTGAAGAAAGACGTTTCTTGATGCCTTGGAAATCTCAGCAGTCACAACGTTAAAGGGAAGAGGCTGAACATGCGGGTCGCTCTCACCGATATTATTAATAACAGTATCTTCCCAAGAGCATCTGAGCAAGTGCTAGTTTGCGGTGGTTTTGAGATTCCGTTTTTGAACTTACCAGCTTTCTCTCCCTTTCGCAAGAAATGGAATCGTGCACGAAGGAAGCGGTGGTCTAATCCCTTTTTTGAGGCAACATCAAAGTCGGTAAAACCTTCGCTTTACTATAACGTGGTCAGTTTCCCTATGGTACTCTGCATTGGGTAACTCCTACGCCCAGTGTTGAGAGCAGGTCTTCTACAATTGCGAGTTACCATGGATGGTATTAGTCGTTATGATAAGCTCAAACAGCCGCTCTCCCTGCCCATTCCATTCTGATCCGTAGGTCTAGGTTCATATGACGTTCGTCTGGGTGCAATCTTAGTGCTAAAATTTTCGATAATGATCTTAGAGAATGTATGCTCTTCTATGTAGAATTTCTCCAATTCCATATAGAACGCTTCGGCTTCGTCTTCGTCATAGCTTGATATCGGTACGTAAACGACGATGATTGTCGAATCCGGCATTGATTTACATCTGTTCAAATGCAAACGTCGAATTTGGGTTCTTAGTTGCTAGAATTAATCGATGCTAGTGGCCAAACTCGTGTTGACGAGAACGCCGACTCCGCCAGCTCCTATATTGTTGCATGTCATAAACGGCGTTGAATGGGTGGCGTCTTCTTGTCTTAGTTGGTCCGATGACGTCGTACCTCATCCTTCTTGCCTACATGATCAAGACCTCTAACGAGGAATCAGACGCGAGTGTGCGTGCATTGTAGGTATAGATCGTCACCTTAGTCTTTTGAGATGTAGACAGCCTAGAATAACTTTGAGATTTTAGCGGCCTCTCCATACTCGTCCTACCCGACACAACCATACTATGGACTCTTCAAGAATTAGGAGAATTAAGCCGTATGTGTTTATCGTTTGATATAGCTTGCTGAGCTTTGAACGGGGGCTGGGTATACTCACGGGTAGCTTGCCAGGCTCTCCCAGAGTGAACATGGAGCTTATTTGGTCATTTTGAACGAGAACACGCCCCCTGCACTCATACATGAATACGTCACCGCAGATACAGAAGGTCCTTGTCAAATCGGCGCACCAGAAACAGAGTCCATCCCCTGGATCCATCTGCGTCTTAGGGAACCAAAGGTCGCCTTTGGCTTGCGATTGATCCCCTATCCACTACCTAGCGAGGCACCACGTTGCTTCGCGACTAGCACAGCATGAGATCCCTCTTGGAGGTAGATTCATGGGATGTAAAATCTTACAATGCGAAAAAGTACAAAAGCTACCTTGATGTAGGTTTTTCACACAAAGGCTTCCTTACCTCTGTGCATCCTTGCTTGATAAAAAGAATCATAGGCATAACTTTTAAAATGAAATTATAAACAAATCATTAAACAATAAGGCAACAAATTAAAAATTGCACCAATTTTTTTTCGTAACTAAGTAAATACAATAACGTAGGTAAGTTATTTCAACTTTAATTGTGAAGGGTGCTGTTAATGAGATTTCATAAGGTACTTATAGAGTTGCTTATCTATAGAACTCCAAGTACCCCGCACTAATTCACTTTCACGGAATCTCACGATTACTGATGTCCACTACCCGTGTTGATGTAGCTGCAACTGACATGAAGCAAGTAGATAGCAAGAAGAACAACAACAACGTCTGGTCTGTTTGTCTGAGTTTAGATTTTTTATGAGTCCTTAGGAAACATTCGAAGAGTCCATAGAACAAAGAAAAAATGTCATAAAAGCAGCCGAAAATCGCGTGCTTGCACACATTATATTTCACAGCGACAGCTGTCCGAAACCTTGTCAAAAATTTTTGTTCCCATCAATAGTCCCATTAACTGCCTGCCACGACTGAAGGTTACCTACACACATGAGCCATTGATCTTGAGCCAGTGATCTTGAGTGAGCTCTTCAATGATGAAGATGATATTATGAAGATGATGAAGAAATATTAGAAACACTGGGTTGAAAGCAGCAGAATTATGTTTGAGAAAAATCATTGTCTGTTTCATTAAATACATTTATTGTTCCTTAGATTTAGTTGAAAAAAATATCGTCTTAAGGTTTTTGCTCTTCCACAGTGATGACGCTTCCCTCACTTGAACGCACTCTAAGGTTAGCGGTTTAGTTCATGTATTTTGTCGATAACGAAACATAGATGGACCCGTAATACCCGTAATATAATGAGAAGAATAGCTGACAGATGGATAAACGGAACTGTTAAGTGAACTTCACGAAGTCCCAAGCGTTCCAGGGCGACCGTCTCCACGTTGGGTGACGTGCTTACAACTAAAGTCAATCAGCTGTACTTGCAGCTTACGATGTTTTACAGATCACGGTATGAGACTCGCACGCGCAGCCATGCTGGAATAAAAACCACTACCATGGATGACGATTGTGAGCAAGGATGCAACATGCGCTGCGGTCTACACAACTCATGAAGACGGGCCGTTCAAGTGGCGAGGTAGGTAAGTATTCTATAGGCACTGCAGAACAACTCCGCTGTCTCAAAAGACACAAACAGCGTCACATTTTCCATAAGAAGCCATCTATTTTCAATGCATACGCCGCAAGAAGCTAGTCACCGCTGGAGCTGTGTTACGGCAGAAGTTTGCTCTTAGCTGAGCTTCTTAGGGGACAGGTCAAACTCTTTCCTGAACTGGATGATCCTGCTCCGAAAGAGTATGCCTGCGTACGTACATAGTAAGGTAAGATTAGTCTACTTTCACGACTATACCGCAAACCATCTAGGTTATAGAAACAAAAGAATGGAAGGAAAAAAAAGTGAAGATGAAGAGAGAAGTGAAGTTTCAAAAAAATGACCGTACATATGCTTCTTCATCATTCGATAAATGATATAATGTATGGAAAATCTTCAAACAATAGGGTTGATCAGCCCGTCGTTCCAACTTTTTAAATCTCTCTCACCACAGCATTTCGGTCAAGCTTTTAGAATATTAGAACGATTGGAGTTACGGATTCTAACAACTCCACGAAAAAATGAAATTGAAATCAGTAGAGTAGCCAATGCTTTAACTGGCTCGTTCAACTTTTGCAACGTAATGGATCATCCAGGCGGACGAGTTTCTCTCAAAAGTAGTGGACGAGTTTTCGCCATACACGTCCACACACTCAATTTCGTATTAACAAAAGCAAAAAACAAAAAATTGGACCTGCGAAAAGCCCTTTAAATGAACGATATTTAAGACAACTTCATTTCTTTGTAAATATTCCTAACATTCATAAAATCTTCATTTCTACGAATTCTTCATAAAATCTTCATTTCTACGAATTCTCATACCAGTTCTCATTAGTTGCTTTATATCGGTGAAGGTAAGCGCTGATTTGCGGATAACTTAAAAAATTAATGATCTAAAAAATGTTGAGTTTCTCGAACACTACAAAATGAGCTTGTATGTTCAAATTTGTTTTCCTTTGCAATACATTTCTCCGCTTTCTATTGCACTTTTTGTACCTCATCTCTCAAAGTATTTCTTCATTTGCCTTCGACTCAGTTTACGAGGTGACTAGCTGGAAAATGAAAGTGAGACTGAAAGCGCTGAGTGCACTTTCTTAATGGCTTATCAATAGAAGAAAAAATACGCTAATTATTCGTACTAAGACAGAACTAGGTGAGCGGCAGGCGAAACGAAGGACCCGCATGGTGTGGTAGTGAACGAGTTAGCCCCCGGAAAGGGTAATAATAGCGTACTCGTTCCCCACCGAAACACCTGCGGTCCGGAGTTTTGCAAATAACTCAGCTCCATTGTGATTCCTACTAAGGTTAAATGAAAGTCAGTTTACAATAGCTTGAAAGCACTCAATTTTAGAAATCAATAACTTTCTCTACTCAAAGCAAACTTTAAAGGCGATACGATGAAATAGAAAAAAATCATAAAAAAGGAAAAAAAAATGTCGATAGCACGTTAATGAACTTGATACGGAAGCAATATGAATGTGTTCCTTTTTTTGCTTTGTTCGTTGTTTGCAAGCGTTTTTTTAAATTTTGAATGGGGGCGTCATTAAATCTACACTCTTGGTCCGAGCACTTCTTGCATTCTCTTCGTTTTCCAGGCATTCCGCGTGTTGTTTCTGCTACTGCTTGAGGGTTTTTACCTTCCTAATGAGTGTTGTAGAATGCTGGTCGGGGCATTACCCTTGTGAACTTGGCGAGATAGCCAAGCAAGGCGTTCGCACATGGATTGGGGAGAGCGTTAGGGTGGAGGTCGAGACTGTGCTTTGCTTCCTTGTAAACTGCATCATTAGCCACTCTGCTACATGATTTAAGTTATCGTTTATAATATGCAAAGACAAGAACATGATATAGGACTAAAAATTGCATTCATATGAGCAATCTTAAACCGCTTAGTTATGAGGGTTATGAGGCCCATCTCCAAAAAGTCGATGGTAGGCGCACCAATAGCCATGATGAACTCTGTCTGATCCATACGTAGTGGATTTGGTAAATGAGATTCTTGTCCGATCTATGTCACTTGTACTTACTTTATACCTTTGTATACATGTACTCCCACTCATACTCATTATATTCCAAATTGTATGCTGAAAGTGCATTCTACTCGCTAAGATCAGTGAAAAAGAATGTAAACGACCTCATGCGAAAACTTTTATGCTCTTCAAGACAATGTCTTCTTCTTGAACAGACATGAGGTTTTTTAATAGCAAGGTTAATTTAATACAACACTGGCTGAACTTTCGGTGGGTTCTGCCTCTTTCAGAGCCTTGAAAGACAAGTTTATTCCAACCTACTCTCCCAAACACTTCGATAACCTCAAAAGAGAAGCCATTGAACCAAACTTCGAATCGCATTGGAATCAAAACACCTTCTTCACGCACTCATCGTTCTCTATGAATCTTCCAGTGAATATTCCCGCACACGGCAAAACTTTTACTTAGTCCCGATCCTTCTTTGATGCAGGGTATTATGTGAAATACAACTAGAAGGATGCTGGGATATGCGCAAGACTCTCAACCACGTATGGGCTTCGAACCCACGATTACCCTTACCGGGCTTGCATGCTCTCCATCACACTAACTAAAGCCGCTGCTCCTCCTTTCTCTTAACAGCTTTTTTACTCTATCGATGATGTTATCGATCGCCCGTCAACGAGAATGAGGAAAGCAGGGAGAAAGGCAGTGCAAGGGTCTCGACTGGTGTGGTGGATGATAGCGAGCTCCCAAAAGGGTGATCGCGTGTTCGAAGTGCACACGAGGTTCCGAGCTTTGCTGTTATCTTAGGATTCTGTGGTCGTACTTCTTCCCCACCGAGTTTACATTGGTGGATAATGTGCCTTTGATGACGCTATGATGCTCTTTGTTTCGCTCAAGCGGGCGAGTGAACAAGGTCTAACTTGTCAGCTCTGACAAGGAAGAAACTCACTGACTTAATAGCATTGCAGCATAGTTTACGGAAGTAGGGGAGAATCTCTTCCATTTAGATCAGCAAACAAAGCAATTTAGCAACGAGCTAAGAATATACTTTGAGCAAACACTTGACCATAAATCATTTTATAGATGAAGTAAAATGTTTTTCGCAGCTGTTCTGTTTTGTACAACAAAATCTGCTCGCTCCAAGTCACTTGAAAACATCACCGGTTTTTTTGGAAAAAAAAGAACTAGTTAGAAAAAAGCTCTGTAGACTGCCACTACGCTACACAAAACGGTATAAAATGACCCATCACCTCTAATTTTTTGGTGAAGGCAGTCGTTTTTATCCTTCCTGTTCCTTTATTTCAAGCCTTCACTTCCAGTAGTAGAATTGAGTTGTCCAGTTTGTCAAATTTACGAAGGCGCTGTTTGTACTGAGTGGTCTGTTCTGTTATTCTTAACTACCAATTCTATGCCGTATACTTATGACCCACATCATCGATATATTAAAGCTACCTTCATTCCTATGGAACTCTCGTAATGGGACGTTCGTATTGCACTAGATCCTCCCAACGGTTTACCGCCTCATCGTGGCTAGGAGGTGTTCCTGGGTGTCGGACTGCGATGTACGGCGGTGTGACCCATCCCCACTAGGGTCTCCCAAGCCGAGAGGAAGTCCGGCGTTTCCATCAGGAAGCGTAGCTAAGAGTAAGCCAATACCACCATCGTCCTGGTATCGAAGTCGCATGGTGGCAAAACTCCCTTTGATCCGCAAGGGCTGCGACTGCCTGTGGTGGTGAAGACCTGGGGGCAGACTTTGACCACGATCGCTTAACCAGAAAATCTCCGAAAATTGGAGAGTGCACTGGGGCTCGCACAACCAATGAGGATAGGCTGTTCAAGTATCAAGTAAGTAAGTATTGCAGTAGATTGAGGGGGTCACGCAACGTACATGTAGACGCAAGTTCGATTTCTCACCAGTGCAATCTAAGCCATTTGTGCATCCGAGTTGGGTGAAATTATGGAAGATATGTTTAGGAAAATAAAAAAAACTAATTTGGTATTTTGGTAGGCCTCAAACGAAATTGCAAAAAGCCAAAAAATGCTTTCAATCACATCTACTATGCTTAATGCAGTCGTCAGCCACCCCCTTAGAGACTGATGAAAGCTGAGTGCTTTATCCTTCCTATCCTTTAACTTCTTTAAACATCCATCGACCTTGCTTCGCACTAATGTTTTTCGTTATATTGAGGCCTAATAAGCCAAATTTGAGGCTGGCATTTCTGAAGAATTCTTTCGTTTCCTGTAGAAGTGCACAAGAGGATGCTGTTCCACGGCTGACCCATCCCAAGTTGCAAATATAAATGCACTGTTTGATTATCTCGTTTCTCTAACTGTTTGCAAAATGGAAAAGCTAAAAGCAAAAAAAAACCTGTTTCAATCTTTCTTAAGAATTCTTTGGTTACAATTGGCTTGGAATAATGAAAGGCAAAGGATGACGGATTCAATGTTGATTCATCCAGCCCATGACTACTTGCCATGCATTCGACTCTATTTGTAACATAGTAGAGGTGAATAAATTCGTATTTGGCCTACACAGTGACTTACCACAGTGCAGCGCCGTACCTAGTAATTGTTTTTATAACTTCAGAGAAGTTTGGTACTAAACTGCTGACGCTCGAGGGATGGGATTGCTTAGTTTGAGGCAGAATCCACTAACAGGAGTGTATTGCATCCCACCGTTAAGCACAGGTGGACACGTATCCGCGAACTACAGAGTTAGAAAAATTCTTGATCACATTGTTTCATCGTTGATGCATTAATCTTTTAAAGAATGACGTTTTAGATTTTCAGTATTGTGAGATTTTCAAGATTAGACGTTCCACGACTAGTTTATTCCCACAATGTCATCACAAAGAACTCGCCCCCGTCCATCGAATGTGCAAAATGTCCTATCGTGGAAGAAATTTGACAATTACAAATTCAAGAATGCCTAATAATCGGAGATTCTATGAAGACTTTTTGAACTTTCGATTTTAATGCACTCATCAAGAAATGAGTTCCTTTGGTTTATTTTTTTCCCACTTTTGGGACACTTCTGGTGCAGGAAGGCCACTCAAGGGCCAAATTGAAATGAAACGCAGAGTTCACATACTTTAAGCCAACTCATCATAAACGACCTTGACATCGTCGAGAAACAAGAACCACCACTTTTAAGTTCATGAGAAATAGAAAATTGAATGAGAACTTCGAGTATATAAAAGAAAGAGAGAGTAAGAAGGGAAAAACCTATATTCTGAGATGGAAGTCTTTTTGGGAATTATACAGATCCTATCTTTACATTCTTTTCAGTCAAAGCATTGCCAACTTACTACTGCTGCTTCTCTCTGTTTTAATTTTTTTCAATGGTTAACATTTTTTAGATGATCACAGTAAAACGAGATTGTTATAAAATAAAATTTACATGAAAACTGAATTTTCTTTGGATTGTTTACTAACTGCAACAAATAACACCTGCGCACTCTGTGTGAAAGAGCATCGCCGGATGAGTACGCCTCATTCGAGAGATGCTCCACTGAGGAAGATCGGACTCGGTGCGGCGGTGAAGACGTTACATCAAGAAAATGAACAATCGTGGACCATCGACTCGGACCATCGGCTCTGATGAAGACGAAGAGGTCGAAACATTAGCCGAATAAAGCTCGGTTATCGACCTACTATAAGCTCAACAATTTAAATACACGTTGATTATTATTACCACTAGTAGTATCACTGTTATTTTTTAAAATTTCAGGCCACCCGTTCCCCCACATTTACTGTACAGGCCCCACCACTTCTTCCAAACGTATTCTGTGCGGGCTGGGCTACTGCTTTAGGAATGTCGTCATTCTCACGAATGTTGTTGAATACAAATCGAGTCAATTCTATGCAGTGGCCATGGAGGGATGAGAAGTTTCGCGAGCACAGAGTAGGATTGAACCTGCACCGTTCTCGTGATGATCGGCATCACCACTGCTGCATTTCTCATCATTATTGCTACTATTGTATCCTGTCATGTTAGCGTCGACTACTTCTATTACTTTTTCTAATAATATAGGATTCCCTCGTGTGTAATTGCTACTGATTAATTCATGGGGCATCGTGTACGTCTTCGTGTAAGCATTATATGTTTTGCTGAGAATGATATTGGCTACTGCGAAGTGGATTGCCTTGAAAAAACAGACTATTACTAACGGATAATCAGTGTCATCACCCGTTCTGTATAAAAGAGCGTTGCCGAGTGAGACCATTCCATTCGAGCGATGCCGCTCTGGATTCGACTCGGCGACATCACGAAGATACACATTGAAAGAAGAAACACCTGTGGATAATCAACTCGGATCAATCTGGCTTTGAAGGGGCGAAGAAGCAGAATCGTCAGTCGAATAAAGTTTTTTTTTATCAACCTCGTGTTAGATTTTCAGCGGAAGCATGAACATTGACTAGTCAAAACGAGGTTGAAGAATACTCGGTTTTTTGAAATATTCTGCTTTGTTTTATGAGCTCCTATGAGATTCACTGGGTATCATTGTCATTTTCATCAACGAAAACCCGAAGGAGAGCCATATCGTTCGCAAGTTCTCAGTATTCGTTCACTGAGCGATATTGAACACTTTACTACATTTCCATTGAATATCGATATGTGTATTATTGACACATGCACGGTGTAGTGGTGTACCCTGTCCCAAACAACGACTGGCTTAATCTCGTAATCAGTGCCAAACAACCCTCTACCTCTTCGGGACCAGTAGGATGGTACGATTATTTCCTGGGATGACAAAAAAACAGAGCTGATACATCGGTAAGGCATTGGAAGCCATTATATCATCCAGATATGTACTCAACAAACTACATGCCGCTACGAATGGAATAGAATGCACGGGGCATTACTAACGGAATGCTCTACACCGGACGCTTCATCCTTTGACATTTTCTGCGTCAAGCTTCAAGAAAACGTTTGTTATGCGCAAATTCTTAATAATTGTGAGGTGATAGCAAATTCATGACTTCATATCTAGAAAATACTTTTTATAAACATCACAAAAAACAAAGAGCACTCGTATTCTTAAGGAGGCTGAAGGCTTTATGAGTAGTTTCCAAGTGCAAAAAAAGTAGCTGATGTGAATTCACTTTTTGTATTATCGCACGGAAACGAATAAATACAGAAATTATTTGAGTTCTTCTGAAACCCACGTTTAAAACGATGAAGCTCGAAAATTTCAGGAATCTTTTCTGACGAGTATTTTTATTTCAGTTAAAAAGTCAAATTTGGTTTTGAAATAATTATAAGACTACATTTCTACTAAGTAAGTTGCAGTTTAGTGGCGCTAAAATCAAATCGATGTCGCAGCATGCCTCTATTAATTTACAAACATCTATTGTTTTATTTATCCTTCCATGTGGGCAAGCGTGACGCAGTGGTCGGAGGCGCCCTGCAGCACACACACGTTGAATCGATCCTTGCACCCATGGCCCACCAAGCTTTTCATCCTTCCGGGGTTGGCAAATTGTTACCAGACTTGTCTAGTAGCATAGCAGCACTGGCTCGATACATCGGTAGACCACGGCGAGTCATTGTAATTTGTAATTGTATTTGTAAATTGTAAATGTAAATTTGTAATTGTAAAGGCCAGATTTGCATTCAATCACCTCCAAACGACATTCAATCACCTCTAAGTGATGCTTAATGAAGTCAAATGCATGCCGCATCCCTCAGGGGATTGATCAACGCCGAGAGTTTTTATCCTTTGTCCTTTATCCTTTCCTTTTATATTTCATAAATTTTAATCACTAGCCACATTCTTACACCTTCTTTTCGTCATATGATCATTTTGTCCCTTTTAAAGTGATAGCTTACACGGCAAATTTAGCATAACATTGGGAAGGGCTGATTTCGAAAGAAAAACAACTCCTACAATCCCTTTTTTTCAGTAATAATTTGAGAATTTTCATCTGCTCTCCATCCATATACCAGAAGAAGAGTACGTTTTGATTAAAAAAAAACTCGGAAAAAATTCATTTTCCGATGCTGAAAATCAATGAAATAATAGCAGGTGGCTAACGCGCAATGGTTAGAAGCGTTATTTCACTGCGATGGGTCCTGAGAGGGAAATTGTTGTGTGTAGAAAGTGCTACTCCATCTAACGCTACTTTAACGTGTGTTCGAATGGACGAGGACTAATCGCTTGACGAGAGCACATCTATCAAGTACGATGGAACTTTTTCACGACGTCAGATTGCTCTTTGCATATACGGAGAAAACAAATCTCTCAATGAGGGTGTTAGCGAAAAGATCCATGTTTATCTTCGAACATAAAGAACGTGTCGAAAGCCGATGTAATTCTTAGCGGATTCATTTGTAGCCAAACGTGAGCCTATGTAAATTTTGCTGCCATTTTCCATGCAATTTCTTCCGCCTTCTGCCTATATTTCATGCTTTTATTTGGCTCCACATTTTTTCATATAAGGCGTTTTTCGTCTTTACACCCATGTGATATTCATTAAGGAATGGATATTAAGTACCAGGAAAAACCATAATGTACAGTTAAACGATTTCATACGTCTAAATCGAAGACATTCCCAGCGAATCTCATCCAAGAGTTCCTCTAAGAGAAGGATAATAACTCAATGATGTAGTCATTTTATTGCTTTCGATGCCTCTACTTAATTAAATTGGACACGTGGCGCAATATAGAGGAAGATTTCTGGCGACTTCCGCCATCTGTCGTCGAACAAAAACACCTAGACGATCCCGTTCTTCTCTTAGTCATTGCCACTAATTTTCTTCTTCCTTTTCTCATTAATCATCATCTCGCTTCCTGAAACACCTCGCAATCGTCCACATAACGACGACAATATTGACCTCTTCTTTTATGTGGTTTAGTTCAAAAACTGCCGTATTTCGCTGGAACTTTTCCTGAATTTTGCCGTCATTGTCATCATCGCTTTATATAACCGCTAGATTGGGTGCTATCTGTTCATTTCCTTAGAAATCTGATGGCATCACCGTTATCACATCGCCTACTATCCAATGGCACAACGAACTGCATCAACAAAGTCTTCATTCATCTCAGTGGCCCGTTAGCGAGTTACTAAATGGACTCTACTCACTCGAGACACAAAAAACATCACGCTTTTCACACGAGAACGCTCTTCTTGTTTGCCGCTTTTCATGAAACGATGCAAATAAACGACCAGCTAACTCCTCTACCATCGCTAGGAGGAGGTAGGGTGTTATCACTAGTAGCTGATGTAAAGTGCTAGTCGTAGTGAGGATATTGAAACTCGAAACTGAGAACAGCGTTTATGACACTGAAAAAACAGAAGAGTACCTTTTTCGTTACACAAAACATTTCCTCAAGAGACTCTGCATTTTCGATACTGCCTGGGATTGTATATCAGGTATTTATCACGTCTGTTAGAGTGTATTCACTCTGTTAATCTCTAAAATTAACACAATACAGTGTTTATTTATGTGATCTTATAAACTGATCTTCTTTAGCTGATCCGAGGTTGGTATAGGTGTTCGTTGACGTTGTCGTTGTTGTTGGTCTGACGTTTCGGCGATTTCGCCTTCCTCAGAGCCTGGACGTATTTTATATTAGAATACTTTAGTTATTCGGTGTAAAAGGCTAAAGTATTAATGAAGATCAAGGTTTTGAATAGATCTATTTAGGCTCTGAGGAAGGCGAAATCGCCGAAACGTCAGCCATCGACAAACAACACCAACAACAACGACAACGTCAACGAACACCTATACCAACCTCGGATCAGCTAAAGGAAGATCAGTTTATAAGATCACATAAATAAATTTATTAACTATCTATGCCGAGGTTTATGGAAAGTCGGTCTTTTGAGATGTTCCGACAATACAGTGTTCTTTTCACCTAGACTTCAATAACTATAGCTTAGTTAACCTTGCGTTAGGAGTCCTGAACAATCAGTATTTCCCTTCCTTAGTATAGAGATATTACCCATGAGCAATCCAGTATATCGAGAACCTGAATTTCACAATTCTATAGCGAAATCATCGGCAACGTAATGAAATGGCCCGAAAGCAAGACATCAGCGTGCCGACATTGTTTATCGCCACTTTCCAAAATGTCACGTAAAATTTGGAATGAAATAACATGGAAGTGAAAGCCAGTGACCGGAAAAAAACACCATTTTCGTTTTGCTGATAACATCTTTCTCTCCAATTGAAACACCAAAAAAAAACAAGTGTTGTTCGGTTTTTACAGCGCTTCTTGAGAAATTGGTCATCGGTAGATTTCGGTGTTCTGAAGGAACAGAATTATTTGTGATGTCTCATTAACGCTCAGCGGAACGAACAGCTCTGAATGTTACAGCTACTTGTGTATAGACGGAGAGGTCAACATGACGAATGACTTAGCTCCTGAGCGGAGCAAGAGGAAATGAGTGGCTTGAAAAAGCTTGCAAGAACACTAAGGAGCTAGTGGAGGACAGTGGACCACTGACACTTTGCCCATCTTTTCAACTCTACTAGTCTTCTTGGCTTCAGTCTTGTGTAGGAAGACTGAACTCTAGGTGAATGTGATGAAGTATCAGTTGCCGACATTGACTGCACTCTCCACTATTCAAGGAATATCCCATATCACGCAAGTACGAAGGAGGAAAATGCTCTAAAGCCTAATTTACGTAGACGATCAAAAAACTAAATAGGCTGGTGAATATGACATCAAGTTGAAAATCGGATGGATGGGTGTGTGATGCCCTTAACTACAAGTGTTCGACAAGAGTGCCTGGTCAATTAATTGGTTTTATGAAAAGTCGGTCACACAACAAGAAGACCACCAAGCCGATGTCAAGACTTCTTGATGAACATTTCAGAAGTAAGACATGATTTTCTTCAACCCACAGAACGAGCAGTACCCACCTGGCAACTTTTGTGATCACGGGCGGAAGCGAATGAGGTACTTTTTTGGCGTCCATTCGTCCATTCGACGACCAGTTAAAGAATAGGTGGACAGGTAACGAGTTCTAATTGGTTTGAAAGGACCACAACTCGAAACTTAACGGTAATATATTTCAAGTTCAAAAAAAGTCTCGCTAGACACTTAGTGTTTAGAGTATTAAATTAACATTCAAATAACTGGACAACGCATGGAAATAGAAAGTCGCTAATGACAATTACTATAACAGACTGAGAAGTCACAGTTAGCAATCAATTTATTATCGCCGACAGCCAGGCGAAACGAAGGACCCGCATTGTGTGGTGGCGACGCGTTAGCCCCCTGGAATAGATAATATCTAGTTCGATCACTACCCTTAGGCACCTGCGGTCCGGAATTTTGCAAATATCTCAGCATCATTGTAGTTGTATTTTTGCATTATGTCTTGGCGCGAAAAAATTATAGTAGGCAGCAAATAAGAAGTTAACATTGTCAGCTTATTATATTCCTCCGTAGTCCACTGAGAAAAAAAACACAGCCACGTTCTTCTTATAATTAAAGGCAGATAGAAAAATGATCAACACGAGTCCTCTGACTAGAATTAGCTAGCTAATGATAAAACGACACTGCGATTTAGAAACATTCATGGTTGCTGCCTTAAAGAAATAATTCAGAAGCCGAAAATTCAATAAGAAGACCTTGACTGGAACCCTACAGCGTGCTCGACCCTCTTCATACCTGAAGATGAGCCTTGCTTTCTCTTATTGATTAATCGTAAACGAAACGAAATAGTTGTTTTCGTCATAATTCAACTTTTGTCTGAAAATTACCCAAAATTTATTAGTACACTTAAACTCCACCATTTACTCATTGTCGAGGACGCCTAGGTTTTGGGCTTTACTGACTTGCTGGCTTAACAATAAACAATGGAAAAAAGCTTTTCTATAAGTAGAGGACCGAGGGATTGCGAACACGATAGGCTTGTAGAAAAGACTTTGCTCTATCTCCTTGCCATTACTTAGTATGTGTTACTATGGTCCATCGTTTAAATTACACTCTATCACTATAACTACTTAGGTATTTTTTCACATTACATGTTAGTCAAATCATCGGTCAACAACCTCATCCGCAAAAAGAGGTTTTTCTCTAAATTTTCAGGTGCAGAAAAAACTTTGCTGTATTCTCATCCTTCCTACCTTGACCTGATTTCGATTATGTATCGAACGAATATATATGGTATCGGGAAGTCGTGGAACCCGCTGAACTGAAAATGTACACATTCTACATATCGACTGTTATGGGTTAAATTAGGAGAATAGCTAGAAGCAAAAACTTCTCGTTGTTGGTTTCCATGCAAAAGTCCTACTATAACCATTGAAAAGTGGTTTCTCTATTGCATTTGGTACAAAATGATGGTGTGCTATTCGAAGGACCGTGCGTGGTCTTCAGCGGCGAACCATCAACCACAGACCCCTAATCGGGCGTTCATCCCACTGAGCCATAAAAGATTGAGGTGCATCTGAGCGCTTTTGCTCATTTTCATACATCTCGCTCTAATACACTCTATATACCTTAAATTTATCAACTTGAAATACCACTTGAATTACGATTTTTCGTGGGCGAAAATCGAAAAACAGAGTGTATTGTTGCTGTAACTAACTCATAGCCATGAATATCATGAAAGATCCCATCGGTGAATAAAAAAACATCTCATAAAAACGGAGAAAAAAAACATTAATTTATGGTTAGTATAGTTAGGCAAGTCTGCTTCAATATATGAAGAATGGTTTTCTGAGACGGCAAAAAACACATCCACAAAATCTTCATGAACTGGATTTTGTAAGAGAAAACCATAGATTGCTGACCATCTTCATCTGTACTAGGAAAAGCTGTGGTGATTTCTTTAAATAATTCTACAGAGGGTTGATTTAGTGAACATCTACGATTCGATCTTATGAACAAAAAATTGGATCACAAACTAAAAACACACACTATCGTTTTCCTGAGCATTTCTGATTGGTTGTTTACACGGAGGATGTTAACCCAGCATAACTAGAAATGTCGGATGAATGAGTCAATGATGTCATCTGGGAAAATCTCCGAAAAAAAAATGACACTCTCATTGAGAGCATTCTCGAATATGATCTTGACTTTGTCAACACCACGAAAACGTAGTGCACGGTGACCCCATGCATAAAGAACAGAGAGGAATGAAAAGAAAGGGAAAAGAACAACATCCACGCTTCGTTGAACATCCGCCTGACCACGATGTATCCTGCAAAGGGAAATAAGTATGGCGCTATGGTTTTCGGTGCGCACGTCAATAAAGTCTAATTTTGAGGAAGAAAAATCCCAATCGTAGACATTGAGCGTTCAACATTCGTAATACTTACACAGAAACGTTGAGTTTACGACACTGTTTTTCAGCCTAAAAAAGAATTCTATTTTTTCTTTCCTGGACTTTTGCCCTTTAAAATTGCTTTAAAAAATATGATTACATCCTGTAGGTAGTAATAGAGCGGCTGGGAACCACTAACGGGAACTCTTCGCAGTCATAGCTCTAGAAGTAATCGTTTTATTGGTACATCCCCATTCTCATTGTATTCTTCATCTTCTTCGTCACCACAATCACTAGCATCATTATGATATTTTAAAACCGACTTTCCTGTAACCTTGGCATGACCAATCAATATATAATCTTTCTTTGATATGCGGGCTATAGGTTCAATCTAGGTTCAGCACATAGTTGTTAGGTCCAACTGCAGACCATCGACTCGGATAGGATTATCGGCTCTAATGAAGACGAAAGCGTCGAAACGCTAGCCGAATAAAAGACCATTTATTAACCTCGTGTAAGCTTATCAACGCAAGATTACTAAAATCATTGTTATTGTTATCGTTATCACTATCATCATCATCGACATACAGGAATACTGTTACTTCAGCACTTGCTTTTCTTTGGCTCGAACACAATGATCAGGTGAAAATTTTCTGAACCTTCTAGAACTTATTAACCTTTCATTATGTTGAGATGATGGCGTTAAAATCTCTGGAAGGAAAAAACGGCTTAGAGGGGAAGCCATCGGCAATAAATAGGAAGAAATAATGACAGTGTTGTTCAGCTTTCATGCTAGACTGCGATCAGAGGAAATGACTTTCTCACAATTAGTATGAATATTTACGATATTCCTCCAAACTTTTTAGATTTTCCGCGTCTTTTATAAAGGTCGAAGAGAGTTTCCATGCCATAAACTTGAAATAACCTTTGCGATCGAATGGCAAGTACTGGCATCCTCCAGAAAGATAATTACTTGACTTACTTTTAAATGACTTGAGTAGTTTTCTACGGAGATGCATGAATATGCACTAAGGACTTCCCAGTATATCGGTAGGAGTTATAGTCAACCTTTCTGAATCAAAGAAGTTAGTCATATCATATGATTAGTTTTCTTCCAGCACAACATCTATTAATTCCAGTCATTGGGTGGTTTATTCTCAACAAAAAAAAAGGAAGTAACGCCCAGTTTACCACAATATTTTAGCCAGAGGTAAGCAAAAAGGACTTGATTTATCACATCCACATATGTTGTGGACTAATCGCAAGAACACCTGTCACCACTAGAGTCAAAAAAGTAAACGTTCCTACGATCTGTTATGAGTGTGATAAAAGCCTAAAATCCCATAGCAAGTCTATTTCAGGATTCCGGAAAAAAAAATTATTCTCGATCAACATTCAGAAGAGTTAATGAGGAAAGACGACAACATATTCTCGTGAGGCAGTCGAAAATGAAAAGAAACGAAGAGGTGCTGGACCCTTTATGATGCGTTAATCTGGACCGTTTTAATAGCCAAGTGAGTAAGTTCATATAAATAAAGAATGGGGATAAAGCGTATGGCATTGATCAATCCTTAACGAACGTGCTATTCATTTGACACTATTCATAGCGTCATAGAGGTGACGGAATTTATATAGACTTTAAAATAGTTTCTCGATGTATCACTCCAATTTGCTCACGCTCCCAGATAAATCTATTAGCAAATCGCTGACGTTTGGCGGGATGGGGAACTTGGTCTACTTGGCGCGCGAGATCGAACCAAAGACTTGGAGCACCTCTAAAAACTGCCCAAACGCATTAACTCTTGTTAAAATATAAACAAACACAATAAATATTTAGAAATTTCCAAGACGACTTTTTTCACTAACATTCAGAGGCTTAGCATGCCATGTGCTCTTCAACAAGGAACTTCTTCATCAACCCTATGCATATGTTCGCAAAAGGCGAAGAATAAACGAATAGTTGAAAGAAAATTCAATTGTGAATAGAAGAGAAAAACTCAATCCATGGATTTGATTCACCAGGAATCATAATAGCCTATAGTTTTACTTCATCTGCACCAACTTTCAGGAAAACATTTCTAGTATTCTTCCACTTTTTTTCGTCTAAAAAATTGAATTCTAACAGCCGTGGACAAATCCACCAGGATTTCCGTGAATGTCTGCTAAACTGCTAACAGGTGATTGTTGACATAATAAAATAAATTCTTAAAATATCCCATATCTCTCGGCGTCCTGATTTTTTTCGAGGTATTGACGAATAAAAAAACAAAATGACTTAATTACTGAACATGAATGAATTTACCTCAGGTTTCTACACATCAAAGAACAATCTTCAATGAACAGGCTAAAAAAGAACTGGATGAAAAAGACAGCAGCACTATTACTCCCTGGCTTCAGTTACTTTCATAAAAGGAGGAAAAAGCAAAAGAAGAAATGAAGGCAAGAAAAAAAAGGTGAAAAGAAGGTTAACATTGTGTTTTTGTTACACAACATCTTTGTTGACTTAAACCAAGACAAAGTGATTGATGTGACCTGAGGATCTTCAATATATTATAACACTAACCGGCGTTCTTTGATTAGGTTTTGTTAAAAGAATGAGAATAACTGAAAAACTGAAGGAAGAAATTTTACGTTAAGAGCACCTCCTAGTGTTTTTAATACGCATTCATTGATGGGAAAGATGAATGTCATATGAGAGGGACGTATTGTATTTAGTCGTCACAGTTACACGGTAGCTAGAAACAGCTCGTCATAAAAAAATTCAAGAAATGTGGAAACTGAATCATATTCCATTCTGCAAGTGATAAAGGTGGTGATAAAAATGACAATTATGCCAATATGGCTCTCGGACAATTTTATTGGCGTGAAAAGAAGCACGAAAAGAGTTCAGATCTGATTTCTACACATACAAACTAACTCCTAAGAAAACTCCAAGCTACGCAAAGTGCATAGTGTTAAATCACGACCGTGACCTTGATGAACCCCACCCGAAAAAGTGTTTGAGGAAAGCGATAACCTTTCTAGGTAAGGTGAACATCCAACAAATATTTTTTCAATGGAGTGCAATTTTTGTTACAGAGGTTTCTAATTTAAAATAATAACACAGACATACTTTCTTGGATTGCTGACCTAAAAAATCAGGATAAGCAGAATTTTTTTCTTGTGCTTTACATATTCACCTTGGGCAGCTCCTTAGGAGAACCACAAGCTTATTCATACACAGATTTTAACAATGAAAAAAATTCACGATCATAAAAAAGTGAGGAGGAAGATGAGAACAAATAAAGCAGCGTCAGTTGAGTAGTCGTCTCAATTAAAAAAAAACCACTCGTAGGCTTTTCATCTACTAAACTTCTTTCACCAATGGAAAGCTTCGCAAAGGATCCTTTTTTTCTCAGTTTGAGGACTATATGCGATAAATTAAGTCTTTAAAAAAGTGAAAAATCTTACCGATTCACAGTGAATTCGGGCAGATTATAGACGACATCTGAATTATTGCAGTGACATCGTTCTTGGTCTGCTGGCTCAGGGCAAATCAGTAGCCCTGATGGACATCTTCTAGTGTAGTAATGTGTCATATAGGGAGCAGCGACCATGTAAATGAAATAGAAGCAATTGGCACACGCAACCGAGTCGAACTCCGTCGGTCCGAGATTCTCACCGGTTGACAATCGACAAGACATCGTTTGCAAAAATAGCTGTTGTGATTAGATGCAGATAGTCGACATGCACAGTCGAACAACACGTGGTATTTGAAAAGACTAACGCCACGCCCACGGAAGCCGGCGACCGTCGCGCGGAGGCCGTCTGGGGGCGGGCCCGTCGCACGCGTTGACCGCCGGAGGCGGGTTCACGCGGTGGTCTGCCACTGTGCGTGGGTTCAGAAGCGACGGTAGGTGTGGTCACAGAAGCTCTCGGCGTTGATCAATCCCTCAAAGATGCGCCATGGATTATACTTCATTAAGCATCGTTTCGAAGTGACTGAATGCATATCTGGTCTTTACAATGACTCGCGGTGGCCCAGCGATGTATCGAGCCAGTGCTCCTGTCTTCCCAGACAAGTCCGGTACTAATTTGCCGAACCCGGAGAGATGGAAGTCTTGGTGGGCCATGGGCGCAGGGCCGATTCCACGCGTGTGTTGCAAAAGGTGCCTCAGACCAATGCTCCACACGCGCCCCTATATATCCTTATGGTCAGAAAAAAACCGCAGGCGGTAAATGAGAATAATACCTGAAAGAAAACGACGCCATGTATTTAATGAATGAGTCCAGTAAAAAGTCGGCAACAAAGGTAATCGTCACAAGTGTCCGCATAATAAATAACAAACTTTATAACCTAAGCAATGAACTAACTAATGACAGTATTGATCAACCATAGAAGTAACCTAAAATAGGTACAAAAAATAATACTTGCAGAAAAAAAAGAGTGTGGATAGAATATGGAGGAAAATCCCTGCATCGGAAATATCGTTATGCAAAACTTTTCAAATGCAAATGACATCGAACTCGTCATAGGCAACGACTTCCCATGAAAGTCGTAATGGAACCAAATGCGTAAGGTGCGTCTACCACCTATCTACCAGTTGGGAAGTTCTAAAGGGAACTGTTATGGTATCGATTAGCAGAATGTTAAAGCAGTAGATGAACACCACTGGTATTGTCTGGGCATCAGAATGGTGCTGTAAAATCATGACTTCACAGAAATTTCTATTCCTGAAAAAGCCAGGGTACACCCAAATTAAATACATTCTACCTTAGAGGAATTGTTTATTATCATACTCAAGAAAAAATTGTTGCCTGAAGGAAGCGAAGAAACCAAAGCATCCTAGCAACAATCATCTTAACGAGGCTATCCTTCTACGGCTGAGAAAAAATAATGCAGTGTGAGAAAAGAAAGTAAATAAGACACTCGATAAGATTAGCTGAAAAAAACCACAGAGAAGAAGTGAGAATAGAGATAAGTGAGACAGTTTCGTTAATTTTTTGAAACGACTGGATATCTGAGGAGAAGGTCAAAGACCACCTGCGCTTTTCTCTAGTCTCCACCAGTCACTTCATTGAACCTTGACATTTCTGGCTCGCATCGCTGTCTCACAATCTGAACAGTTGGTGAACATCATGTCGCCGTGAAAGAACGAGGCGGACATCCGAAGAAAGTTCTGGCTTCTCGAATAGACTTAGTATCATAAAATGCTTATTCGTTCCTGTCGCACTTCAGAGTCAGCAATCAGCTCGAGTCACATGGTGGTTTTTGTTGTAGGGGTTTTTGGCGCAACGTGGTGGCCACGTGTGGCTCTCGGCAGTGTGGTCCTAGGGGCCACACAGTGGGCGGACTACAATGAAGCTTTGCTGATCTTATACAAGCCCATATACACTACACTTTCCATTTACCTGAGTGCACTTTTTTTTCTGGCAGACTCAACGTGGCAGGATACAATGCGCATACCAAGCTTTACATATCATATTCATGTAGTTTGTGTATTTGTGTATTGAATGCAATTAAGCATATATAAAAGATATAAATGAATCCGATATAGCGATAGGATTGAAACGACCCAGCATTCGATTTCATGAAAAAAAACCTCGGTAGAGGTAAGTATGTGGTGGCCTTCTGCCTCACTTCGAGCCATACCCAGCAGCGAATAGCGTCAATTCGTGACCAAATGGCTCGAAACTATTCAAATAACGGTCAAATGAAAGTCGGTGCCGAGAACTAGAGAGGTTGTACCAAGAAAGTTGTTTCAAGAAGAAATCAACTAGCAGTAACGCACAAAATAAATGTTAAGCTGATTTATTGTGCAGAGACATCGTGTCAATAGTCACAGCAATAGACCAACCCTTTCAGTCGGTATGTTGACTTAAATCCTGACCTCATCGATCAACCAGTGAGTATTCGATTCTTTTTTTCTTCTGTAAAATAGATAGTCTTAACTGCTATTTAAACAGATTAATTCTGTAAGCCTTAAAAGATTAACTCTCTAAGTCGTTATACAAACGGACTTCTCTCGTGTTCACCTCTTCAGAGAATTAGCGAATCAAAAGTGGTACGGATGTAACTCAATGCATTCATTCTTTCTACTTCTGTTTAGCAAACACGAGGTGCTATTTTTTATTCTTTACTCACGAACAAGCTGACGTTTCGGCAGATTTCGCCTTCCTCAGAGCCTGGGAAGGTCAAGTTGACTGCAATCTACACGGTCAAACGCCTCCATAACCAAACAGAGAAAATGTTGAACCAAATTTCAATCACATTGAACACGGAGTCTTTACACACTCACCTCTTTCATTTCAGTGCATTCAATTGTGAATATGGATGTTACCTTTATGCGTATGTTTTTTCATATCTTTCTGCTCGTTTTTGATAGATCATGAGCATTCCCACTTTTCATACCGGGTGATTTTTTAGGCGCAGAACATCATCTAACTGTCGATCGTCGAAAAAGACTCCATTCCTTACAGCAAATCTGGTTCGGTCACAACGGACCCTTTCAACTTTTCACTTGACGGGTTCGTCAAGAACTCTTCCAGATGCCGAACACCTGACAGCTTTGCCGTTGAGGAGAGAAAGCGATTCTTCGTTTGCTGATGCCGGTATTGAAGAACTTTCTCTCCGTTCCATTCATTGGCGTCTTACTGTATTGAGATAGGCCACGTTACTAGTGTTTGTAAATATTTATTGAACAAACATCACTTTAAATCAATCATTAGGCGAAAATCAATGAACTATACGCTTCTCATTCCGGCGGGTACGCAAACGAACAAAACCAAACAGTTTCCAGGATCGACTTTCTATTAACCTCGGCATTGGAATATGAATGCGTCGTTTTCTTGTTCAGCAATCGCGAGGTTGTTAAACAGCATACATTTACTTCCATAGAAAAAACACAATACAATACAACAGTAGCTGACGTTTCGGCAGTATCGCCTTCTTCAGAGCCTGGAAGGGTATACTGACATACAATTTACTAGGCCAAACGCTTCAATGACACTTACAACAAGACAAAAAACTATGGTAATTACATGGTCAACAGCTTCTCGAAAAAACACCGCTTTTTACGTGCCTTCCAATGAGGAAGATTAGAACAGCTGATTATAGTCGCATAAGGTTGATGACTGCACCATCCCACATCAGAAATTGATGCGAACATACGGGGTCAGGTCGCGTATGACCTCTGGGCATTCATCCCTGCTATTCATTGTAGGGTTTTTTGGCATTTATCCAAAAGCCTCAAGAAGTTTTCGCGCTGGTGTTCTAGTCTCCTGCGCAAGGATATTGACTTTTACTTCAAAATCGTCCCCGCTGTGCTTTTGTATCCTATGCGTGCCTAGTGGGGGTACTTTGTCTTAGTTTTCGTTTGCCATCTAGGTGTTCTTTTATACGGATACACAAAGGCCTGCCCGTTTCGCCAATATATTCATCTCCGCAATTATTACAAGAGATCAGGTATATCGTACCTGAACTCATATAATAATTGCTTTAATTTAGTTTAATTACCCAAAGAAATTCAGTGTATCTTAAGGAAAATCCACCCGAGAAATGTTTTGTGACCAAGACAACCACTATCAGTACGATATTGTGTCCTTGTGATTTTGTGAAATATCACTGGTATATTGAGCGATTCGACAAGAATCACCGATTAATCGAGTATTCGAATGCTCGGTTGAAGAACCTTCAGTGTTCGCTTTGACACCGAACACGTTCGTTTTTCCAAAGCGTAGTTATGAAAACAGTGTTGGGACTGCCATGTTACATCCCAATGTCTATATCCCATCTTGATGTGTTATGCGAGCCGTAGCGCATCATTACTATTTGAGATGTGCGGTTAAATGGGCTAAAGCGTTTTCATGATTCTCATCATCTGTTTGACTCCATCTGAATTCAACAAGACTTGAGTTAAATCATTATCAAGACTCATTACTAGGTACTAAGTGCGTGGTAGAAATTCTAAACGGTAATGCTTAATTGAAATTCTGATGATTGCAAAGAAATCGAATTCTTCAGTATCAGTAGCCCTGCTGAGAACACGTTTAGCGTAGTGGTTAGACGTGCTCTGTAATGCGCACTGGATCGGTAGCTCGTTCAGTATCACTTCCGAATAAATCAAACTTTCCATCACTTCAGGATGGATAAATTGTTTGCGAAGCTTGTCTGGGAAGATGAAAACGCTGACGTAAGGCCCTAGGAAACCACCGAAAGTCATTGTGTAAGCAGCACCTCTGTTATGCTACGAATAGAGTTGAATGCATAACTCATCTCAACAGATGCTCCAAGCTTCATTCCTTATTCTTTAAAACCGGCACTAGCTTTAGATGAACTTCTTGCTTCATACCTCATTTTGAAGTTCAGCAGCACTTCTTGACACTATTTTTGGGAAACCTACTCGGGCTAGTCTGACAGAGAACTGTTTGAATATTCAGCAAAAGAGTGAGGAACAAAAAAGCGGAGGTTCTGGTGTGATTGCATGAAGTGATATATCAGTGGTGAATACAGGTCTTTTACAAAGAACTTCTCCCACGAAACATCAAAGCTGAGGTTCTCTCCAGGGGAACCACATCGCTCAACATTGACATATCTTGATTACTTCGTACTTCGTTGTTATTCTGTGCTTAAAAAAGAAAAATAGAAAAGCAGGTATTCCCAATAGCCCAATCATAGCGCTCTATAAATTCTGCACTATTTCCTAACTTCCTTGCTTAACGATTTCCTTGCCAGCGTAAGTTTTTGTCGTTACTGTGTAAGCGCCCGAATCAACGGGACATTTGTGAAAGTAGTTTTTACAACGTTTCCGCTGAGCCACCAATTTTCCCACCAAATTACATCGAAACATGTATGTTAATAAGAAATTATACAGCATATATTGAAATCACGGCAGCTGACAGACGATGCTCAGTCGCCTGACCTTACCCTCTTTCCCTCTGACTGGCTATTTATTTTTTCTATCTCAGTCCCTCATCCTATTCTCCTTTCCTTCGTTGAATTTCACGCTTCTTTACCCGAGATGTAACGGCAAGAGCTTCTAATAAGAATTACTTCTTAACATGTATTCTTTCTTCGATAATCGTACACGAGGTTGATAAACAATTGTTTTATTCGGCTAGTGTTCCGACGTCTTCGTCTTCATCAGAGCCGACGATCCGAGTGGATAGTCCACGGTCCTTCTTCGTCTCGATGTGGTGCTTTCGCCTTCGTGTCCAGTTGTATCCTCCTCAGCGGGCCATCTCTCGAATGAGGCATTAAGAAATTCCGTCTTACTTTACTTCCTGTTATCATTTAAGATCGACTACTTCTAAATCTTCTCGATAAACAAGAGGAACATTCTGGAGAAAAAAATCGACCTTCTTATCGGATTGCCACATCTAAAATTTCCGTTTTGTCGAGAAACTATTGATGTTTTAACCTTTCAAAATACTCTTGAATAATCTTGAAGTCTTCTACGAATGTAGACACAGTATATTTTCTTCATTTCTCATCTTAGGTTTCTTTCCTTGCAAATGGTTTCACCTGGTGAAATGGTCAATTTCCCCACATTGGATAATTAGATTTCACACAGACCTGGAGACTCCACAAAAACTGTTGATAATGTTCCGTAACAATAATTCAAAAAAAAATTTACACATGGTCATATTGAGCCCGGAAATGTTTTTTCCTTTCGAGGAAGACAATGATTCATGAAACCGGTAATAGAAGCCTAAACGTCAAAACTCCTCTACTGGTATGTAGTGGTCATCAATCGATATGCATATTAATCATTGTGGTCTACTGATACTTTATTGCACATCGTTGTGCTTTATGAGAAATGTTCAGTATTGGTTACAAGCTTCAAACACATTTAGCGCGTAAACCGGCGTGCGTCTAAAACTAGCATTGCTTCGTTGTTTTTCATGACTCAGCACCACATGCTGTGCAAATCTTCACTTTTCCAAACAACTAGACTCTTTAAATTTGAGGTTTCGGCTGGTGCTTCATAATTTTTCGGTCTTCTTTATGAATTTAGTTGCACGATTGTATGCTGGGTCGAGGAATCCTAGGTTAGCCGTGCTAAGACGTTCTGAGAGCTTCGTCACAGGCATACGCCCGTTTTAATAGATCAGAGGAATTAACTGGTCCCAGACGAGTTTGGCGCTCAGTCATCGACCTTGAAGGAAAGGAGTGTGGAGAGGGTTGGAAGGTTTGATGAGTCCGGTGGATGTGGAACCAGCGCCTTGTTCTTAATGAGCGGCGCAACTACTATTGTACTACGCGCCCCCCAAATTAGTGTGGCAATATGCAGATGTCCTTTATTACCGAATATCGATCGAATAGTATAAAAAATCCCGTCAGTAGATGGAGTTAATTAAAAATTCTGTACTTCACAACTGTCCGTATAGGGATGGTGACTGTGGTAGTGATTCCTTTCCATTACGCTGACAGCCCCACCTGGGCGCGGGCTCACCTCGCACGTGGCCCATTTAAGCCCCGACCCTCACTCGGTCGAAGAATTGGTAACCTTGTATGGGAGAACCACAATGATGCTTAGGTACTTGAAAAACTCAGACCTCAAGCCGGACTCGAACCTGCGATCACTCTTTACGGGGGCTCACGTGTTATCCATTGCACCACTGATGCCCTTGCTTTACCTTTCTCTCAGCCAGTCTTTCACCCTAACGGTGCGATCAGCAATCATACGCGGACGGAAATGATTTGGGGACCACAAGTCGTCATCGAACTCAGTTAAGCTGAGGCTGCAGTCGAGATCACAATCTTATTTACTGTCCATAACTTTTTCCTTACTGCGAGAAGGGGAAAACCAAGGGCTTCAGTTGTCCATTGGGTAACACATGATCCCTGGAAAGGGTGTACGTGAGTTCGAATCTGGCCTGGGTCTAAGTTTTTGCAAATATCTCAGCATCATTATAATTGTAATTCACATAATACGCTGCCATAAAAACAAAGTGGACAATAAATAGAAGGTTGTGCACTGTATGGGACAAGTTCAATCTCTCAAATCCACGTGGTAACGCTCTAGCATGGCTCTCTCAGGATTTCTGATAGAATCGACTAGACCAATATTCAACGATACTTGTTTCAAAGACGAAAAAACCCTCAAGCAGCAGCTGAACATGCGTGCAAAAAAATTGTTTAAAGAGGTTAGTGGATGGCGATGCATGGAAACGAATCGGAAGCAGGTGTTGCGATCAGCGCAATATGCTATGTGTGACGTCTTACCTCATAGTGAGTAGTAATGATAAAAAAATGTGCTCTATTGTAATGGTCACTCGAAAATGGACTATGTTGCATATATCGACTGTATGGTCAGCTAGAGATAAACTGTAAGTGGAACAAAGTAATAAAGTACAATGAATAATATAAACTCTAAACATGATGATAGAACATCTCCGTTTACTGACTAGCTCCGTAATCGCATAACCTCTTTCCCTAGGGTACTAGGCGTTTAGTGGGATAAGACCTGAGGATAAGCCGTTCGGCATTGATCAAGCCTTGAGGGTCAACCCCATCATTACCTCTACTCTGTTAAGAATCGTGGAGTGGAATGAATACATATTTCGCCTGTAGAATTGTGAGGGGGTACCGATTTCTGGAGTCAGTGATTCTCATCCTCTCTCATAAGGCCACCACCACGTGGTAACTGGTAGGTGTTCCTGGCTGCCATACTACGATGTAGAGTAGAGGATTCATCCTCCGAACAAGGTCTGCAAGCTGAAAAGAAGCCCAGCGTTTCTATCTGGAAGCCCGGCTGAGAGCAAACTAACAATAGGATTCACTGCCGTTATCAAACTAGAGGCAAGGTGGCATGCCCGTGGTGGTGGCGACTTGAGGAAAGCCTTGGTTATGCTAACCTCAAAGATTCAGGAAACCACATTGGCTAAATAAGCAAATGTTCAGCCTCAGAGCAACCACAAAGGCGATTCCGCCTACGACGATGATCGTTGGGACAACCGGTGAATTTGACATCTGTCAGATCTCTGTGGCTGCTGGATTTTATACTGGACTTGATTAGTCTTTTTCTATGAGAAAATGAGTCAGCCATAAGCTGGAAAAGACCTCCTTTCATCGTCCTAGGGAAATGAAACAAATCATGAACGACGAAGATACTCTCAATAAAATTCTGTCCTCATATGAGTGGCAATTATGTGAACATTCGACCGAAGCCTACACGCTTCGGCTCCTCAAACAGGAAATTCATACCGCATCTCCATTACCACTCAGGAGTTGCTCAAAAAGGGAAGGACACTGAAGCTTGGTCTTGCTGCAATCCACATAATACGGCTGGTAATAAATGACAGTTGCAGAAGATCATTGCAGGAGGATCAACATCGGTGTAAGAGAAAAAAACTTGTTGGATGCAGCTTAAGAACAAATTAGTCTGAAGAATTGCCGGCGGGGTCTTTGCGACTATAATATTCCGCTACCCAACCTGATAAACGATGATGGGACTGTTACTAAACCAACTTCCGCTTGACATAATAGGACCATTACTACATCCCCCAGTGATATGAAACTTGCTTACTTACTTCGACACGTGGATGGCCAGTTTTCAATGGTTGCCTGGGACTCGGCATAATTTCCATTTTTTAGAAGTTTTGAAGTTTTGATGGTTTAGCTATTGTGTATCTTTAGCCCCGAGGTCAGCCTACCCAAAGGCTGCCGTAGGTCGTCGCAACCACAGGCAGTAGCCGCTCATCTGGTTAAGAGGGAAATTTGCCACCACGCGACTAGTTTGATGCCAGGACGGTGGTGAATCTTGTTGTTAGTTTACTCTCAGTTGGGCTTCCTGATGAAAAAGCCCCCAGACTCCCTCTCATCTTGAGAGGTCCTACTGGGGATATGAATGCCCCCCCGCTGTATATCGCAGCCAACGCCAAGGAACACCTCCCAGCTACGATGAGGCGGTAAACCGTTGGGAGGGACATGGAACTAGAAATGGAAAAATTTTTACCAATATTTGCCACTCTTTAGAACTTCCGTCTCAGACCTCGAAGCTTCCCCAAATAGAAAACCACCTGGGATTCTACCCTCTGAAATTCGAGTTGCGATAAAAAAGCGTAAAGTGAGGCACAGCTCCAACACCGATAGTGTCGGCGATTTTCACAGAGCTGGAGGGCACAAACGTCACATACTTTTCGCAGCCTGAATAAAAATTTTTTCCTTAAGAAACAGAAAATATGAGACCAGTGGAGAACCTAGCGTATGGTTATCCTACCCAAGAAAGGTGAAAGAAAAAAATTTTCGTAAATACCGTCCAATACGTTTATTGAGTGTACTCTACAAGGCGTTCACGAAAATTATCCTTTCCCGCATGCATACCTAAGATCTTGTGTGAGGCACAATGATTCCAACCAGTTAGAGGAAGCATGATTCCGACTAAGAAGTGGACCTGTCCTATACACGAACGATGGCTGACTATTATCAGAACTGCAACAGCTTTTTCGTGGCCCCTCACCATACCCACAGGAAAAGAGGTTTAACAAGACGGCACGACGTAAAATCGCCATAGCTGTTTACTGCTGCACTGCAGTGGATAATGAAGACAATTTATCGGGGCCAGAAGGGCATATGTATTTATGGAAATTCCTGTTAAATTTCTGTTTTGTTGACGAGAGCGTCATATTTTCAAGAGGTGCTATCAAAGCAGAGGCGATTATCAATGAGCTCAACGAAAGTGGGAGAAAGATCTGACTACGCATTAATCCCACTTCATGAGGAATCCATGGTGCGAAGGCGAACTAATCGAACTGGATGATCCTCTGATTACAAAGTCTACCTCGTACGTGTATCTTCGACGTTCAAAGAACATGGCGAACAACATGAGGGAAAGAATTAGACAAAAAGAAGGAGAGCAGTATGGCCTGCACATAGGCTTCTCAAATAAGTCACCGGCCAACTAGTAGACTCAAAGCCTTTTCGATCCAGCAGTTCACCCAGTCTTCTGTTATGCAGATGAAACACATGCTGACTTCAATCACTTTGAGAAATTTGCGCACCACCCACAAAGCCCTTCAACTATATGCTCAGAAATTTAACCTGCACTCAAAACGTCTAGCAGGAATACGCAGCTGAGGTCTTCGAAACCTATCCCATAATTAGAATCCAGGAGAATATACATCAGTAGGGAAACAGATTTACCAGCCACACGATGTGCAGTTAAATCTAATAGGATGTAAGAGTCCTCTTGGGCATCCATCCAGACGACGAATGGATATGTCCGTCAAGTACATGCATTCACAGATGGAAACCATTTTTAGAAACTCGGAATGAGCCTCACAAATGTCAACATGCTCGAAGCAGGCAACCATCATAGATGACGATTGCGCTACCGTAAAACAATTGGAAAATACTCTGGGAGTCCGCCGTATTAGTGAAGACGGGCCATCTAAGTACCCAAATATCTAAGTAAGTTTCTCATCCTCTTTGGAAAGTCTGGTACCAATTTTCCGATCCTAGAAAGATCACACTTGCTTTGTCCTGGTCGCCCTCGAAATGGAGTTGAAGACAACGCGTATATTGCTAAACACGCCCTTGGATGAGATATACGTATTGAAAAATAGGTGGGAAACTGGAGAACATGAAATTATCCATAAACTGACCTCAATACATAGAGGTAACGTCATGGGAAGATTTCCAGTAGAATCCAATAACTAACAAAAAAAGTAAGTAAGCCGGATTATAAATATTATGTTCGAAAACCGATTTTCGTTAAACCCCCGGTAGGGAGCTACTAGTATTTTCTTGAGTTATTAAGCTAACATAAAATTGTTGTATAGGTTTTATTCCTCTAAATTAATAGTTACTTGAATGGTTGAATTGCTTCTTCGCGTTCCACGAATAATCGTGCAGGCCCCGAAACACTGTCTATTTCACTGGTGATTTCGTGAATGACAAAGATTTCCCTTCATTTGACACTTTTGTGATTTCCCATAAAAGGTTCAACTGTCCGCGTGTTATTAGGGGCTCGATTAGAGTGTGCATCGAAATGAGGATTTCAGGTCTGCGACCCTTGTCAAAAGGTACGCTGCACCGGTCGAGGTTATTGTTCTATTACTCGATTTCCTCACATATTTTCCGTAAGTCGCCAACCTCAACGTAATGATTCTGTTCTTCTGTGTATAATAATTTGTTGTTATCTCACGTGTCTGGCAAAAAAAACTCGTCTGTCATCTAACCGTGGTGTTACGAGCTTTTCGCGTGATTGGGTACATTATTTAGAGCGCATTTGTGTGTCTCTTTCATGTTTTTTATACCCACTGATTCCATTCCACCACTCGAAAACGGCTTTTCCCAAGTACTAGCGTTTTGAAAACACCTATGTGCTACTCCGCCACAGTACAAAATTTTTGTTCGACAAGGCATCGATTGGCTACAAAAAGGCTAGCAAGATACTCTGTGAGACAAAAATTAGCTCTAAGCTTTGATCTAGAGGTGAATGATTAAATACCTGCCCTATACAATACATTGCATTGTCGTAGATCACCAATGTTTTAAGTCAGTGTTGCTATGCTTTCAGATATGGCTGGTTCCAATTTGCGGACCTCGGAAAGGTGGAAGGGTTGGTGCGCCTGGAGGCGGAGTCGAACCAAACACCACATGTGTATGGCAGCGAACCTCTAAACGGTGTGTTACATGCGTTCCACGCCGTGAAATAAAAGTGAAAAAGTAGCGTGCACATTGAAATAAAGATGTACGGGCAATAGCGTGTATCAACGCACAGATCGAAGCTAATGTGCACGCTCCTGTAAGGATTAAGTTGAGTGGGCCGTGCTAGAGAGTTCCGACTTTGCTCCCACTTGCCTTCTATTTACTCTGTTGTCACTAAGATTGAAATTATTCCTAGGACTGCATTAATCTTCGATGGAAATGTTGAACTTCTTCGCAGCCATGGTATTCCTGCTTAGGGTAGAACCACATGCTGTAAGTGCCCTTTCACCACCCAGCATGCTGTCTAGCCACAGCGAGTCGGGAAAACCACTGAAGAATAATGATTATACCTTCCATATAACTCGTCAGTTGTGTATTTCTGTAGTTGTACCCCAAATGGTTGAAGATAAGGTGGGCCGGACACGTAATGCGTATGAACGACAACCGATGGACAAGAGCTGCTACTGGATTCCTCAAGATGTCAAAGGTACTGCGGATATACCACCGACCCGATGGTATGGTCAGAGTTTTTCACGAAAAGCTTTGAAAAAAGGCATGATGCTCAAAGAGGCTCTAGAGCGAGCAGAACCCACTGGGGTACTCTTTCACGCGACAGGGAAAAAATGGGAGATTTGCTGGCACCCGCTCGAGTCACCCGATGATCAACGGGACGACAGGGACACGGGTGATAATTTTAATAGTTTGGTTCGCAAAGACACATCCTGATCGTACTAGCGTTTCGTTGATTTTTCTCATATTTATTGAGATCTTAGACACGAAATTGGTTTGACTGGCCTGCGAAGCCACATCGATATGTGGTCTAATCATTTTTCGAAACAAAAGCAAGAAACGAACATTCTATGCAGATCAATTGATGTCAAAAGAAGAGTGTCGCCCTTAGAAAAAAGTGTAAATGAAATGCTTTCTAAAAAATTTTTCGAGCTTCCTCGAAATCAATTATCTAAATAGCTCTAATGCACTTCTTCACGCCTTCATCCAATTTGGGATTCCACCTCAAATCCCCAAAATAAAAGTGTTGTCCTCGGCTACACTTTTTGCCAGGTAATGCCGTAAATTCTAGGATTTGCTGGACAACGATGGGAGCCAATTTCATGTAAACAGTAAGTAATAAGTAGCAATAAGAAGTAATAATAATAAGTAATAATAAGTGTGAATAATAAATAAATACAGGTATAAATAAATGGTAAGTAGTACTAGTAATAATAGTGACAATAATAATAGTAATAACAGTAAATAATAGTAGTGACAATACTAGTAATTATAATAATAACAATAATAATAATAATAATAATAATAATAAGTAATAATAGTAAGTAAAATAATAAGTAAAAGGGTACGGATAGCAAAGTGGTAGTGATGCCTGTCACACCGAGCATGGTGCTGGTTTGATTCCGCTCCGGGCCAACCAAGCCTCTCGTCCCTCCGAGGTCGGGAAATAGGTACCGGACTTATCTGGGAAGAAATCACTCTCTGCAATCCATTTTGCGAAGGCTCCAGGCCGGCTATCTCAGGACTCCAGGGAGAATAGACTCGACCAGCATTCTACGACATTCAAGATGAAATGGAAACCCTCAAGCAGCAATCGAAACCACACGTAAAATTAGAAAGATCTTCGTGCACAATGGATGTGAGGAAACGAGTCGAATGTGAGAAGTTCTGGGATCCGCACACTAGACGTGAGGACGGGTCAAAATAAAACAAAACGAAAATAAAAACACGGCAAATTTAGATGAAAATAGACTCCAAAGGAATTATGCAATTTAAAATTGAATATGTTACGCTCCAACCATATTTATTCAAGAAATATGTAGATATTCTCCCTGCTCTATCGCAGCAGCCGGTGCTTGATTCACGAAAAACAATGAATATTGGAACGTACAGATTGGGGATCATTCGCCCATTAGGGTGATCCATACATAGAAAGACGTTTTCATCCAAAAGTCAAGCTATGGGTAAACCGATGCAAGCAGTCATCGTCACGTTGTTGGCAGACCAACCCCAAGATGACAGAGTCCTTTAATCCACAAGGACTCACGATTAGGTGTAATATAGGAACGCATCATTGAGGCTGCTTCAAGATTTTTTGGGAAAACAAATCGCGCAGTCAGAGAACACAACTTCACCTTGCATACTAATCACTCAAGGCCGTCGAATTGGAGAACAACAGTTTCAGAATAAGATAGGCCATTAAAGCGAATATATGATATCGAAATTCGGACTGAGATCCGAAATAAGAGTCGGAAATGTTTCGCGGAAATTCGATGTGGAACAAGACTCCTTTAGAAGTTATTTTTTACCAACAAGAAAAAAGTATTTCATTAGGGGAATTGCTTAATAGCATAACTTACTCGACGATCGAGCCTACCCCCGCGAACATAAGCTATTGCATAAGGTCTTGAACTCGTTCGTAGTGCCATCATTGTGCAATGGATGAACAGCGCCGTGTCTATCTAACACTAAGTTGGAAAGGAGCTTCTTCTTGTGTTAAAGAGAAAATAGTGGGTCAATGGCGAAAAAAGTTTTCGACAAAAATCATTTTTCCACTTGACGAAGAGATTAAGGAGAATCCGATGGTTTCCATGGAAAATCCCACTCTATCAACTTTCATGAATCAACCGCAGTGATTCTGGGATATTTGTAAAACTCCTGACCGGGGTTGTCTGCGGTGAGGAACTATTACGCGTTCACCACCACAACATGTGGGTCCTTCGTTTCGCTTGTCTCTCAGCTAGTTTTCTATTGATCACTGCCATCAGCACTTCTGATGCACCCGTCAATGGGATTCATCTGAGGAGCTCAAATCGACAATGAACCCAGTTAAGCTCAGGCTGTAGTCGAAATCACAATGCTAACTTTTTATTTACTGCCTACTACAATTTTTCACGGCAGGATATTATGTGTGATTCAACCAGAATGATGCTGAGATATTTGCGAAGACCGAAACTAGGGTAACAGCGCGTTCGTTCCTCACCACGGACACCTTCGGTTCGGAGTTTTGCAAATACAACTTTTATGTCATTTTGTTGAACAGCTTTGTAAAAAGGTGTTTGCTTCACTCAAAACTTCTTACGTAGTTAATGAGCACCAAATGCCCTGAAAATCTGAAAAATAGGTACGATTGACCTCTAAAGAACGAGTACTGACCTGTTGGTATATTTGAGTCATAAGTACCTCATGCTCCCGATTCTCGCCCTAGTCCGGCATCAGCAAACGGTCTGATTAAGCTGACAGTTCCCAGGACCGACTTGCTATTAACCTCGGCAGAATGCGTCTTTTCTTGTTCAGCAATCGCGAGGTTGTTAAACAGCGTACATTTACTTCCATAGAAAAACACAATACAATACAACAGTAGCTGACGTTTCGGGAAATGTATGCTGTTTAACATCCTCGCGATTCCTGAACAAGAAAACGACGCATTCATAAGCTGACAGTGTTTCCCACGAGGCTCTTTCTATATCTGGGATGTACTCCACGAGGGTCATGCTTTTACCGAATAGTTCGGCCCAAAAACAATCCATTTTCTCCTCTCACCCTCACGACAATGGGCGCGTGTGGCGTAGTGGTAGGGGGCGCCCTGCAACACAAACGTAGAATCGGTTCCCGCGCTCATGGCTTGCCAACCCTTCCATCCCTCCGGAGCCGGCAAATTGGTACCAGACTTGCCTGGGAGGGTACCAGCACTGGCTCGATGCATCGGTAGGTCACGGCGAGTCATTGTAAAGGCCAGATATGCATTCAGTCACCTTCAAACGATGCTTAATGAAGTCAAATCCACTGTGCATCCCTCAAGGATTGATCAACGCCGAGAGCTTTATCCTTTTTTATCACCCTCACAAAACACTTAAGACAATATTTCATTAAGGACAGAAGCGCTTCACTTCAAAGAGATTGATGCTAGCATACTGACTGTACTTTGAGATATTTAAGGAAATGTATTTGCACCGATAGTGTAATCTCCAAAGATTGCCCGTAAGAAGAAATTATATAATGTCAACGAAAGTCTTCGAATCCAAAAATTTTGTAATGCTAAGTGAAAGTATTGACTTCTAACCGATTTGCTGCATCTCTAAAAACATCGTTTCCTACGTTTACTTTCTAAACAACTTCCCTATTCGATGGTCACAATCTAGGTTAGCAATATGGGTTTTATCGTCGAACATGTTTCATGCCTTGGAAATCCTTCGCGTTAGTAAAATATCTCGGCTTTTACTCGGCAATTTTATATCTATAGCTAGTGATTTATTTTACAAATTTGTGGTCGTGGAGATTTGCTTTGTTCTGCAATAATTCTCAGAAGCATGCTAAGTGTGGAGGGGAGTGCGGCAGTGTCCGTTTATTTAACAAACGTACGTAAAAGGATAAAAGGATATAGCTCTTGACGTTGATCAGTCCCTGAGGGATGCGTTATGCATTCGACTTCATTAAGCATCGTTTGGAGGTGACTGAATGCATATCTCGCCTTTACAATGACTTGCGGTGACCTAACGATGTATTGAGCCAGTGCTGCTATCCTCCCAGACAAGTCTGGTACCAATTTACCGACCGTGAAAGGATGGAAGGCTTGTGGATCTTGAGCGTAGGGATCGATTTCACGTACGTGTTGCAGAGCGCCTCCGACCACTGTGCCATATATATATATATATATATATATATATATATATATATATATATATATATATATATATATATATATATACATATATATACGTATGTGTAAAACGTGCCTGCATGTATATTTATGTGTATATATACATATATTTTATGAATGTGCGTTTGCTTGTATTTGCACGCGTGTCCGTACATGTATGTGCTTATCCGCTTATCCATGCATGCCCATATATGCACATATATGTGAACTGGTGTGCATATTGTCCATTTGTCCATGTGTCCATGTGTGTTTGTGTGTCTGTACGCCTAGCTTGAACATACACGTACACATACACACACACGCACACGCACACTAAAAATTCCTATTTAAAAACTTCTCAGTAGGAGCCGTTGTCAGCACAATGTTCTCTACTTCACGTGGAGTGTCGTTCGATTGAAACTACTCTACGATTACCATTTCTCATACATTTTAACATTTTTACGAGCCCATCGGCTTTCCCATCAGAAACAATATGTGGTGCTCGTTCGGTACACATATTTCCTACGTGGCATGAGAAATTCCCAAAATGGATCTCCGACAGCTTTCATTCAGTGTGCCCTCAATTCAACTCAAAATGAGATTGTCAAAGGGAAAGTTTACATCCAAACAGACTTTTTATGAATTTTTAGCACTGGCCTTTGAAGGAAGTGCGTATAGCGCAGTTGTTAGAGGTGTCAGTTGATACATCGGTAAGCCTCCGCAGGTGGCCTTATAAGCCAAATATCCATTAAATCGTCTCAAAGACACTTTGTTGATTTCAAATATGAGTCTGCACCCATTACGGAATGATAAACTCCAAAGGCTTTATCCTCTTATACTTCACTCATTGAGAAAGATCCGATATCGTGGGATTGATCACATTAGAAGCAGATTGAATACCTGTATAAACATCTGATTAACGACAGGACTATTTATTTATCAAGATTAAACATTATTTGCAGAAATCACAGCTCTAGCTTTTACTTGCTGTCTGCAGCAATTTTTCGCAGCGGGGTGTTATGTGAAAAGCAATAACAATGATATCACGATATTTGCAAAAGGTCCAGGCCACGGGTGTCTGCTGTGAGGGTCGAACCAGTCCACATGTGAATTAGTATTTGTAGAACTCTGTATCGTTCATCATTGTTTCTTTCTGCTGAGATACGTAATGGAAATTCTGACTAAGGGACCGCTGTAAAGGACATCCAGAAAGTCAGCAGAGGACTTTGTCATTTTTCGTAATATTTGGAAATATTTATGATAAACCGTGTATTGAATGCATAGCTCTATTACTTACTAAAAACAAACTCGTGTTTCTTTAAATCAACCTAGAAGTTCCTTCTTAGTTGTCGAGATATGTAGCGTAAGAATGAATGATTACCTAGGGAAAAAAACCAAGTAGACCTATGGAAGCTTTCTAATATGCGTTAGTGTTCTTCTTTTCTGCTTAAAACGGCTTTAATTGATTTTTTTGAGCAAAGCGTCCATGCATGTAAAGAATCTGGCACGTTTTTTTGTGAAGTGAACTTTTTTTGATGTCTTTGAAAAATATTGGTCTTCTTTGACCAAGGCCGTATCGCCAGAAGTGTTTAACATTGGATGGAAAAACATAGACAGACAAGAAATTTCCTACAATCAACAATAGCTTAGTATTGTAGATGTCTTTTTTGCCATGGAAAGGAAAATGTGGGTTTTTTAAGAAGTGTCTCGCCTATCAAAGAAACTTTTCTGTTCAATGCACGAAGACTATAACGCTATCTCTGAGATTCCACCAAGCATATTTCAGCTCATAGAGTAGTTTATTAAGTGATATAGAAATTGAAGTAATTCGCAGAGTTTTAGTTACAAGGTGCTGGTACTCATTCTCTACAATGATGTTAATCTGGTCCTGTTTAGAGCACATAATAAGGTTCGTCCATGAACGCATTTGGAGCATTGAAGCGATTGAGCAAACGGATTTTCACACCTGACTGTTCCCTATTGCCTCCTCATTTCCTTACTGCTGTCATTTTTTGTGAACCAGAATCTTTAATAGATTTCGAATTTAAGGCACGTTTAAGAAAAAGTTTTGTCCCATCTTGGCGATTTGGGAAAGATATTTCCATGATACCTTCCATTTCTTGGCTTCTCATATACTCCGTTTGTGGAAGAAATATAGCCAGTTCTCAAACACACTCCATTTTGGGAGAGTGTAAATGGGATATTCACATAGACGAGACGAGTGTCTTTTGTGTCAATTCGGTGTTGTTCCATCCTAGATTTGTCCTTTTCGCGAGTAATGGTCCCTTTTATTCGCCTATTAGGTACGGTAACTTAAATGAGGCCAAAAAAACGGGGAGCAATATTCTTCTGGGCGGAAAGCGCTTGATATTTATGTTGGCCATAAACACATAAATCAATCCACATTTTGGCTTTTCTTAACCAGATCAGGACGTTGCGATCGACTTTACGAAGTGACTTGTTAGTCACAATGTTTCTTGTCAATGGACTGTAGATGTTTCATCTTTAGTGTATAATTTGCTTGCCTCTGGAAATATGATAATCTTCTAGGTGCGAACTTGATTTGAGTCCGTCTTGATGGGCAGCTTGTCGACTTAAAGAGGTTTCCCCCTAGACGCTTAAAGTACGAAGTGGGCTTTTTTTCTGTGTGATTGAACCAGTCATATCACGTTTTGGAAGGGAACTTTCGGATTGTTCAAGTGATTATGCTGTTCTGTACATACGCGACTTTTTTCCAAAAGGCCACAAACTGCACGCTCTGCCTTCTACCATGTATTTCTTCACTGAAATCGTTCTTTGTGTCAACTATTGTAAGCTAAACAAGTTTTGACGGAAAATGGCCGGCCTGTGGTTTCATTCGAAATATTTAAAGTGCACCTGACAATGCAATGGTTATACAGTATGCCAAGGGTTCGAAGTTATTTACTAGATTTTCAGGTTTGCATCCAAGTCAGTATGGTGGTGGTTAGCAGTTCACAGGAGATCGGCTGAGAAGTGATATGTGATCTTCACCTACTGGTGTTCAAACTGCGGATAATATTCCAAGTTTGTTGTGATCTAGCTCTATAGCGCAGTTTTGTGGCAGAAAATTTGGGATTTGACGGAGGCTGTGTCGATCAATATGTACTCCTGTATCTTGTCCCGTGGTCAATTTTTTTTCTTTGAATACGGTAGATTTTCTGTCTCTGTTAGGTACGAACGCGAAAATTTCTGGCCACCAACTGAACCCTTCTTCTTCATCGATACATTGCACTTATTCAAATCCGAAAACTTATTGACACTTATCACTCGACTGCTGAGGTATTCTCCAATGTTTCACAAAGTCGTTTCACCTCTGCGAATTCGATTTTGTAGAGCTATGACAGGATTTGGGAAATGTAACAAGATCCACTAATTTCAAGCAGTAAATGGAAGAAGAAGCACCCGGAATCACTAACGAACGCGAAAGGTATTCGTCCTTAGTAAGCATCACAGAGGTGACTGAGTGCATACTTGGCTTGTGCAGTGACTTGATTGGGCTCACCAATGCAGTGCCTGTTTGCCGACTTTTGAAGCATAGAAGACTTGTTTTGCCCGGATTAAAACATTGAACCAACGACTCCGTGTTTACTGCAGGGGTCCTCTGCGCCACATCCAAAGTTGAACATAGTGCATAAGGAATTCCATTCAGTTGTGAATCTACTTCCTACACTTTTGCTGCTTATTGCTAATGTTCCTTACTGTTTGTGTTACTTCTTTATGTATTGGCTTTCTTGTTAGTTTATGGTCTATACCTGCTTTTATAAAAGGGTTTAATTGCACAAATTTTAGATGTCTTAGATGCAGCACATATATGAGCAACCATAATGACAAGATCACATTCTATTTTATCACCATCTTCTCAACACACAAAGTAGTATGATGGCTTTCACATCTCTAATTTCAGTTCAAAAATTCTATTTTCTATTCATTTTCTGTCCAAAAGGTCTAATTTTTTTCCTAAGTTTTGCGAGACGATTCATTGAAGCATGGCTTAACTTTAGAGGCACTGGAGACGTTAAATTTCTGTGGAAAGAGGGGGTGGCGGCCGGCTTGCAGAGCAGAGTTTCTCTTTTAAACAATGACAAGTACTTCTACTCCATCGTAACCACAATGGGACAGAAATTAGAAGCTTCATTGTACTGGTCGTTGGAAAAAATCGAACACCTCAACTACTTCCTCTAAACTTGACTAGATAGCTCAGATGGATACATTTCTATCTAGTACTGGTTGGTGTAGAGGTGATGCGGATTATGTCACTTCGGGACCGACTTTTCATTCCAAATGTCACTATTTTACAACGATGGTGCTGAGATATTTGAAAAACCCGGACCGCAAGCCAGCTTTCAACTCGTGATTACTTTTTCGGGGGTCCACATGCTACCTACTGCGCCAATGGGTTCCCTTGCTTTGCCTTTCTCCTTCTATTCCACATTTATTCAATATTCATCCATTCCTAAAATAACAACAGTGAACTATGCATGAAATGCTTTCATGTTATGGATCAGAATCACGGAGTGGTTGTTGGCAGAGACAGTTGGTATGTCATCCTGCCATGTTGGTGCCGAATATGGATAGGCAGCGAAAAAGAGATAATAGCATACATGTAACAGTAAGCAAATAGTATAAGAAAAGCATCCTCTAAGAGGCAGAATTATGGAGAACACAATGAGCAAAAGGTAAAAGTGCCCTACAATGCACACTGGATCGGTCTCTGGTTCGATCTCGCGCCCGACCAAATCAAACTCCAATCTTCCGTAGTTGTCAAAACAACATAAAGGATGTAGGGCAGTATAAAAACGCAGATTTGTTGTATCAGTAATCCACCGCAATTCATTGTATATAGGCGAAATAACTATTCAATCACTTCTAAAATGCAAGGTGTACGGGAAAAAAAAGGCATGGTTGACTTTTTGTCGATGTCTTTCTCAAGTCCGAACGTTTCAACCTTTTTTTCTTTCCGGCAATAATACTCGAATTTTGAAGTTTTACACACTTTTTGTCGTGGAAATAGCATCCGAGAAAAAAAACGAGGAAAAGGGAAAATTATTTAATAGAAAAAAGATAAAATCCATTTCAAAATTTTTTAAAATACGGAGTTCAGGAGGCAGAAAAGTTGTAATTGACTTAAAGTTAAGTCAATTAAAAGAGACCTCACTGAGTTGAAACAAAACAGTTTTCAATTCTGTGTGATAACATAAGTGTTTAAGGCGCGTGTGGCGCAGTGTTCGAAGGCGCCCTGCAACACGCACGTGGAATCGATCCCCGCGCCCACGGCTCACCAAGTCTTCCATCCCTCCGGGGTCGGCAAATTGGTACCAGACTTGTCTGGAATGATAGTAGCACTGGCTCGATACATCGGTAGACCACTGCGAGTCATTGTAAAGACTAGATATGCATTCAATCACCTCCAAACGATGCTTAGTGAAGCCGAATGCATGGTGCACACCTAAAGGATTGATTAAAGAAGAGATCTTTATCCTTTATAATAGAATTGCTGTTTGGGTTTCTTAAAACTGCGATTTTGGTTTTTTACTTTTAATTAAAGCGTATTCCTTCAAATGGTGTTATCCATTTCTTCTTTTTTAGTGGCGCATCCGCACAAATCGCAATGGCAATCTGCTCTGTCAAGGAAGCTGAACGTTATGGGATTTCAAGAAGAGAATACTAAGGAACCAGATGGAAAAATCTGAATACCACATAGAAATTCTGAAAATTAAGTGGGATTTCTGGACAGCACCTAGAAATTGGAGAAAAGAACTACATGGGAGTCCAGTGATCTCATGTGAATCCCAAGTATCCGAAACAGTTTCGATCTATCTTATGGATAGATGATTAAAATTGTATTGTCGCATTCTTCATGTATTCTACACCTTACAAAAAAATTTCTGAAATAAACACCTGAGAATTTACCTGAGAAAGACTTGAAGAATGATTTGAAATATCTTCGTAATCCATCGCATATTTCAAAAAAAAAGACTCACCTTTCAATTTTCGTTATTTGAAACGTTTTCTATAGGAGAAGGCAGTTTCATTCCAATCGAAGAATTTTAACAAATAAACCAGGAGAAAATACGTGAAGTAGTTATGGAGTATCAAATTGCGGCGGCTATAAATATGCACGATTTCTTTCAGAATAACTCGATAGACGACCAAGTGTAAAGCGTTTGGCCACGATCAATCGCTTAGAAACGCGCCATCTAATCTTCCCCATTCGTAGCATCAACAAGGGGGTTGAATGCACACCAGGTCTATATAATACTTTTGATGGCTTATTGTTGTATTAAATCAGTATTTTTCCTCCTATAAGACAAGTCTGTTAGCAGTTTGTCTAGCCCGGAGAGTTGGAAGGCTTGCTGGCCGGAGCTACAGCTGCGTCATCAAACCAGGCGAAGGTGTGTTGCAGGAGGATACCTCTAACCACTGGGCTTCTGCGATGAACTTATCGTACAAGAAATATCCCAAAGCGAAATTGAAAGTTAAAAACTTGAGGGTTTTTGCAGTGAGCAAAACTTTGGTGGTTTTTGTTTATTCTGTTTCAAATGAGTTGTGGCATGCAAAATTTCTGGTAGGAATTGTGAGATCTATTTAATGTCGGGTAGGAAAGAGATTAACAAGAAAGCTTCTTGTATTGCAGGCATAGAGTTTTCGCGAAATATTGACTTATTGATTGGCTGAACTAAAGACACAGGCAAGACTAGGGTTTCTGGATAGGCAAAACTAGGGTTTTTGAACCAGATAGGGTTTTTTCAGAAGGTCCGGAAGTGTGCAGTGTGTTCCCGAAACGAAGGAAAAGAATATAAACTTAGAACATTGACGGAAGTCGTGTGTAAATAAAGAAAACTTGAGGTCTCAAACATAAAAATGTTGTCAAATGGACTCTCATAAAGATTTCATGCCTCTCATTTGGCTTTCGATAACTGAAAAAAAGTTCCAAGAAGAAAACCTCTTGAAACATGAAGATCCGCGTCTTATCGGAATGCATTGCACTTAATTAACCGTGAAAAGCAGTTCCCTTTGTAGCGAGATTTAGTGAGGAATAAAGTAAGGTGACCTTACACTTATTAAATCTATGATCCCAAGTCAGGAGAAAGTAGCACAATGGCAATGAAGGCGATCATCATAAGCATGGTGCTGGTTCGATCCCTCACCGGGCTTGCCAAGCATCTCATCCATCAATCCAGGTCGTGAAATTGGTACCGGACTTATCCGGAAAAAAAATAATTCCCCTGCAATCCAAGTAGGAGTGCTCTCTAGGCCGACTGTCCCAGGACTACAGGGAGAATTGACTCGACCAGAATTCAGCGACTTTCATGATGAAAGGGAAAATCTTCAAGTAGCAGCAGAAGCCACAGCCAAAACAGTCGCAAGACCTTTGTGAATGATGGATGCGAGGAAACAAATTGATGGTGAGAAGTGCTGGGAACACGGATCATATAAAGGAACTTTAAATCTAGTTTAGGTTTCATTATCGTAGAAGGGGTGTAAGACTATTTTATCATTAGTTATATTCACTAGTAATTACTCACACTAACATAACGCTATTCCGTGCTAATAAAAGCAGTAACAGTTCATCGCTTTGACTATATCAACTGCCTACCAGGTTTTTGTTCTATAAGAAATCGGTAAGGACTAGACGACCCGGTGCCATATTTTTTTTAAGAATTTTTTTTATTCTATGTGACCGGTCTTCACGTCTACCTTTCGGATCCCAGCACTTCTCATATTCCATTCGTTTAATCGCATCCATTGTCCACGAATGTCATCCAACTTTGACGTGTGGTTTGGTTGCTGCTTGAGAATTTCCATTTCATCTTGAATGTCGTAGAATGCTGGTCGAACAGTTCTCCTTGGAGTCCTGAGATAGCCGGACTGGAGCGTTTTCAAGTGGATTGCAGGGAATGATGTTTTCCCAGACAAAACCAGTACCACTTTCCCGGTCCCGGAGGGATGAGAGGCTTGGTTGGCTCGGAGCGAAATCGAACTAGCACCATGCTCGTGATGACGGACATCACCATGTGCTTATCCGCCCATTTGGTACTATAAAAAACTAGTTATTTCAAAAGAAAGCTCAGGTTCAGCGTCCATTCGATTTTTTTCTTATGTCGGTATATTTTTCACACTTCAATAGCTTAAAATTGAGATCCTGTTCCGTCGAGTTATTTACAAACAACAGTCCCTATAAAGAGGGCCATGAAATTATTAAATCCGTTTAAAATTAAGATCCCTTTAATTCAAAACAACCTAGGGAATTTGCAATTGGAGTATGGAGTAAAACGATACTTTAACAACAGGCAAACACAACATACAAAGCTTTATTGCGGTAATTTTACGGATGCCGGAGCAACCGTAGTACCATAATACTGATAAATTGCATTCTCCCCAACATAATAACACAACTTTGCTGGTTTCGATCTTCAATCGCCGGCCTTTACGCTCTTTTCGAGGCTGCTGATCCTACCAAATTCAATGTGATCTCCGTGCAGGAGACGAAGATCAGGAAGACCGACACAACCCAAGTAGATGACGGAAGTGTTGTCAGTGGTGGGGGGGAAACTTTACGCTACGAAATGTTGGAGGAGATAGGTTCGTTGTACACCCATCTATTTTCTACCATATTCCATCATTTCTCGTACGACATCCTGTCACCGCGCTTGGTCTTTCTTCGTCTCCAAGTTGCGCTTGAAAGGAACTCGGTATCATCAACTGTTAGTGATCAACTTGTACAACTAACGAAAGTGGACTGAACGAGTTTTAGAATCAGTTGAAGAAAATAATCCATCCCGAGAAGTCCTACGAATTCGTTGTTGGAGACTCCACCACCTATATAGGAGAGGCCAAGAAGAATGAATGCAGTAGGAATGGAGAACGAGATGAAAATGAAAGCCGTCGTCCAGCACTTCTGCCCGCAGCACGTCTCTTCCATCGGACTTTATTGTCCTAGAAGAAGTAAGAATACCAATGGACATGAGGGTCTCCTGACGAAACGGCTCGTACGGAAATCGATCATATTCTCACGAACGGAAAATCGTACCTCTTTAACAACTCAGTGGTAGCTGGATTCTGTGCAGAATCTGACCTCTGCCTTCTCCGTGCGAAGATTCGGTTCAGCCACTAGATGGAAAGAATGTCTTAGTACAAGGAAAACGAAAGAATTCGTGCATAATGAGAGTATCCTCAATAAAGTCGTTTCCCTACATGTGCGGGAGGTAAAGGAAGATCCCACGGAAGACTACGAGACTCTCGTCGGATCACTTAAAACTTGTGCCGAACTCGCCTCATTTCCTCAAACAACAAAGTCATACCGCATCTCCACTACCAGTGAAGAACTGCTAGAAAAAAGAGGTAAAATGAAGCGAGATCCTACAGCAACACTCCTAGCACAGCTGATGATAAACTCCAGCTGCAAAAGAGCTTGATAGAATGATCTATAACGGTACAGGCTGAAAAACTGTTAAAAGCAACACCAAGAAACCCAGTCTGAAGAAAAACTATAATTACACCCTGCTGTGGTATCGAATTGATAATGGAGAAGTTTTGCACCAATTTTTTTTGCTTTTTCGTAATCCCCATCCTACGGTATAAAATCACCGCTGTTGAGAATTCACTCGGGATTCTACCCTCTGAAGTACGAGTTCCCATTGAGAACATGAACAGAGGTACATTTTCAAGGCTAGATAATCTTGGATACTTACGTGGATACTTGGACTGTCCGTCTTCACGAGCTGTGAGGACCCCAGCACGTAAGTGCAGCTGCGGATACAGCTGATTAACTTTGTTTACGAACACGTCCGCCCAACGTGTAGGTGGTCGTCCCAGAGGACGTTTGCATTCTCTTGGAGTCCACTCTACTGTTCTTTTTCGTCCACTCTGTCGTCTGTTCTTCTCATTATGTGACCGGCCCATCTATGTTTCGCTATCGATGTATATTCTCCTGGATCTGGAAGATGTGACAGATTTCGAAGGTCAGAGCTTCGCATTTCCGGCTAGATATTGAGAGTGCCGGCTATATTTCAGAAGATATCGCCCAAGCGCTCTGTGAGTAGTGCGAAGCATTCTTGACGTAGTTAAAGTATCAAACCCACGTCTCCGTACCATAACAGAGCGCTGGGAGGACCGTAGAATCGAAGAGATGAGCGCGGATTTTCGGGTCTTCCAGCTGGTTGATGGCTTCTTTGAAAAGCTCGAATGCGGCCCAACCTGCTGTCCTTCTATCTATTTCCTCCTTCATATTGTATTCCATGTTCATTGATCGCCCAAGGTGTACGTACGAGGTGGTCTCTGCAATGAGAGAGCCATCCAATTCAATTTTTTCGCCTTACAACCACGGGTTTTTTTCATGAACTGGGTCTTCTTTCGACTTATGAAAAGTCCGAACGTTTTCCCCCGCTTCGTTGAGCTCGTTGATCATCATCTCTGCCTCGCTAATACTTCTTGAGAAGATGACAATATCGTCGGCAAAACGAAGGTTTGATAGGAATTTTCCATCAATACGTGTGCCTTTTCTCATCCCAATCGAGTGAGTTCATTATCCACTGCAGTGCGGCTCTGAACAACTTTGGAGACATTGTGTCGTCCTGTTGAATCCCCTTTTCATATGGGTATGGGAAGAAGTCGATGGAAAAGCTGTATTTTCGTAGTGCAGTTCCGATAACAGTCGTACATAGTTCTTATGTAGGATAGGGTCCACTCCTTGGTCGACGAGCGCTGATAAGATTGCATTCGTTTCGACACCGTCAAACACTTTTTTCATAGTCGACAAAGTTAGGACTGGAGGGCAAAGTGGTATTCCCTGACAAACTTCGATGACCCTGGACACGGTTTGGATATGGTCCATACAGCAGAAATGCTTTTCCGAAATCCTGCTTGCTCGACTGGTTGCGTTTCGTTCAATGTCCTTGATATGAGCAAGAGGATAATCTTCGTGACGAGCTTGTAGAGTACACTGAACAAGCATATGGGACGATAGTTACGAAGATCCCTTCGGTCTCCTTTGTTGGGCAAAATGATCGTACGCGACGTCCTCCACTGGTCTGGGACTTTTTTTCCTTTTGAAGGTAGGCTGTCATATGATTTGCGAGAAGTACATGTAAATTGTGGCTTCCAGCTCTAAGGAAGTCGGCGGTAATATTATCGGGTCATTGAGCTGTGCCTCTTTTCATGCTTTCTATCGCAACTCGAACCTCCGACGGAAGAATTCCAGGTGGTTTTTCTCCAGCGGGGATATTAGGGTCCGGGACGGGGATTGTGGAACGGAAAAGGTTGGTGTAGAACGTTTACGCTATTAATTCCATATCATGGCGTGAACTTTTGACGATTCCATCTTCGTTCATCAGGGCTGGTAGCGGAACATTGTAATCACGCAAGTCCCGGATTGCATTTTTTTCAGACTGCTTCTTTTCTCTGCTGCTTCCAGTAGCTTCTTCTGCTTGTACCGTTGTAGATCTTCCTGCAAACCTAATCTGCAGCTGGCATTTATTACTAGCCATGTTAAACGTGTTGCAGTAAGATCAAGCTTTAGTTTCCTTCTCTTTCCGAGCAACTTCTTAGTAGTGACGGAGATGCGATTCGATCTTCTTGCTTGAGGAACTGATGCGAGTTCGGCACAGCTTCTCAGCCCTTCGGCAAGCAGCTCGTAGTCTTCGGTCGGGTCTTCTTTGATCTGGCAGTCACAATTTTGAATAGGGCTTCGTTCAGAATGTTTACATCGTACACAGCTAGACTTTTTCCTCGTGGTCGATGAAGACAGTTCTTTTCCAGCTTGCGGATGAATCGAATCCTCGGGCGAAGAAGGCGCTGATCGGAACCAGTACAGAATGACGAAACTACCGATGTGTCAAGTAGACACCATCTTCTGTTTGTCAGAATATGGTCGATCTCCGCCATGAGTCATGCCGTTGGCAGACTCCCATATCCAGCGGCGGCTTTCTTTCTTCTGGAAAAAACGAGTTTCCATGGAAAAGATGTGATGCGGACAGGCGAGACGGTTCCCATTCTCATTTCTTTCTCCTAATCCAAAATTTCCGATCCCTGTATTCGCTCTCGTTGGCTTTTCCTATTCCGGTCTTGAAGTCTCCGACAACAAATTTATGATATGCTTTATCATTGCGGATGACCTCCTCCAACTGATAGTAGAACGCATTTAATTCGTACTCATCAGCTGTGTCGGTTGGTGACTAGCAGTTGATGATAGTGACCTTCTTATGATGCAACATTTGAAGGCGGAGGACAGCTATGCGAGGGAAAGGATCTCGCATGAGTCGACGAGATGGACAATGGACGGGTGGACGACAAAGCCTACGCTGCCAACATTTCGTGACGGGACCTTTTCTCCACGCATCACAACGGTTTCGTTGTTTAGTTGGCGTATGTCGGTATCCTCGATTTTTCGTTTCTTGTAATGCGATCACATGAAATTTAATGCGATCTGCGGCCAAAAGGAACGGGCGTGAAGATCGGCGTCTGCGGAGAGTGTTCTGGCCTTATACGTGCATAGTAAGAAACAATCTCCATGGCATGTCGTGCGTGTGTTCTCAAATCTCAGATCCGGTTCCAATGACGTCCTGCGTAACCCGAGATTTTCCTGGCCTCTCACCGGTCGTCTCACAGCCTGACGTCATAGGTGGGAGCAGAGCACCCAGTGTGCGGGGTGATGAGGCTGGCCTATTGCTGGTCCTGTAACTTGGTCCTCCCTGGAGATCCTGACGTAACCTTGGAAGGGCGTATCCAGATCTTCGCCCACGATGTGGATCGGTGGGAGGTGTATTTTTGGTGACGAATCCTTCTTTTGGGTCTTCCGTACTAGTTGATTCGGAGAGATGTGAAAACCTCGACGGACTGAGATTAAACCCCCAGATAATCTCACAGCTAATTTCCTTAGACCTGGAAGGCAGAAATCAAATGCACTTCTTTCCGCCCATGTGACTCTTACATTCAGAAAGAGAACGTCTCAGAATTGTGGAGAACTTGGCGCAAGATCATAATTTCCAAGAACGGTGACCGACCAGAACTTCGTAACTACCGTCCAATGTGCTTATTGAGTGTGCTTCAAACCTCTTTATGAAGGTTAGCCTTTTAAGCATATGGAAATACTAAGATGAGGCACAACCAGTTAAAAAGCGGGATTCTGGCAGAGATTCTGCTGCATTGATCAGATCTAGACCGTGTCATGCATGGCTCACAGAAGTCTGTCTGGTTCACCATCTGCCCGTTGTCTTAACCTTTATCGACTACAAGAAAGCGTCTGACAGCGTCGAAAAGAATGCAATCTTATCAGCTGTCGTTCATCATGAAGTCATCCCTCTCTATACACAAACATTTGCTGACTGTTGTCGGAACTACAGCACAAATTTACAGCTTTGTTCGTGAACACCCCATCACACCCATAAGAAAAAGGGTTCGACAAGGTGACATCACATCTTCAAAGCTATTTACTGCGATGCTGTTATGGACTCTCGGCTGGGACCAGACCATCAAATCACCGTTTAGCGGACGATCCGAGAACTACCGGCGAAGAAGAGACGATGTTCCAACGGACGGGAAAAAGATTGGTCTGCTCATAAATAGGACGAAGCCCCAGTTCATGAAGAAGCCGTGGTGTAAACGTGAACATGTGCTGATATATTCATGTAGAGAAATCTGCGCACCGCACACAGAAGACTTGAACGATGCTGTCTTCCGAAATCTAACCGGCACTCACAACGTCTATCCAGCATGCGCAGCCCAGAGTTCGAAACCTATCATATCTCTGTGGTCAAGGAAAATAAACATCGGTACTAAAACACTGATGAGCCGATAACATGAGATGAAGAACAGATGACAGATGGATGAAAAGAACAACCCAGTGGACTTCAGCAAAATGCAAGCGTTGTCTTGGAAGACCACCCGAACGAAGGGCAAATTTGCTCGCGGCTCACGTCAACCATTCACGTTCGCAGATGGGAACGGTTTTAGGAATTCGAAAGGGGCCTCGCAGATTTCACCATGTTTGAAGCAGGCCACCGCCAAGGACTAAGACTACGCAAGAGAGAAGCAAAAATGGAAATTATGCTGATGCACACTCCACTAGTAGGGGCCGTCCCTATTTTCCAAATACCCAAGTGATAACACAATCTTAAAAATCAACATGATACTTAGCGCACGCTTATCATTTACATATATTTTTACTCATTTTCCATGCATAAAGGCGGGTGAGGTTAATTCTTCAGCTTTTACTTTATATGCGTTCGCCTTGCAAGAATCATTCGTCACCATTTATAGAAGAGCAGCCATGTCTGAAGTCACCGATCACAGAAAAATTGAGCATGAGCTATTATTTTTCAGTGTCCATTTTAATCAACCATTTTCAAACAATAGAGAGCTTGTTGTTTGCAATCCAACTTTTTTCATACTTTCACAGTGGAATTAACGAATTTGGTAGGTTTTTTAGGAGTATCGGCATCGCTATGGAGTCGAATAGGAAGCTTCTTCGACTTTCGACGATACTATTACAACATCGGTTTCATAATTGGGACGTATCCTCGATTTTTCTCTCAATTTCGGTACGTTAGTCGGTTTCAAAGCGCATGAAGTGTTATCACCTGTTCCACCTGTGGTCCCGTTGATCATCGAGTGACTCGAGCGTGCGCTTAAAGTGTTATCAGAAGGAAATTATTCCTCGCTATTTCTGGTCAGATCGAAATTCACTGGCCGCCCAGAAAATTCGCATCTCTAAAATTTTGAACGCTAAGAAGTCTTTCATAGTCGAACCGTTCTGGCAAGACTTACTGTATGCTTAAATGTGTTGGCTGCTGGTGTAACCATCGTCGACGATCAATGTCTTGCCACGAAGAAACGTATCCTATGCTTATTAATCAAAAAGACCTTATGGGGTGTAGTCTCTTATAAGATCAAGTGACTGAGTGGAACAGTCGTAAAATCTACATCCTGCTTTGGTGTGTGTGAGTGGCTAATTTGACTTGGCTTGCTCAGGAACATGAACAGCATTACGCTCTTGACAAGGGACTCCTTATTTTTATTGTCTGTGCTGAGATTGTGTCCTCCAGTTATCACTCAAGCTGGCAAGAATTTGCCGTCTATGAGGTTTCTTGAAGAAATCACACAATTTTTTTCATCATCCTGAGGAAATTTCTTCGGAAATGGACTTTATGTTGTGCATTAAACTTTGACATATGTTTTTTAATTTCCGGTCCCGACACCACCGTTTAGTAAGAAGGGTATGAAGAAAGAACTTTGGAGAGATTCCACCCGTTTTTTTTGCTTAATGCTTTCGTCGTTTGAAAAAAACATTTCGGATGAGGAGAGGACGAGAAGAGCGTGAGGTAGTCCATAGAAACTCATATTCGCGACTGAAATCAAGTTCATAGGCCACCTCACAAAATGTTGCACGCTTCCATCATCTGTAATGCTATTAATCGTTAAGTCGAAGGAGAAGAAGTCATCTCCGCTTGTCACTGTCAAGGAGGAACCAGAACTGGTAAATTCGGGTAGATTACTTGGATCTATTGTAGCACTACTTCACGTTTAGCTGGGCTTATGTGCAAATTACTGAACCAGTGTTCATCACAAGGGCATTCCTTTGCCACCATGAAAGGGTAGGCTATTGTGAATGCTTGGAAAGCAAACATAGCATGTCAACTAGCATTCATTAACAAACAGTATAATTTTCAGCATGTTTTTATATTGAGAAGAGTGTTAATAGTTACTCACTCACGTCTTCCAGATGTTGTTGTCATTAATGTCATATGGAATGGTGGAGATAACGTTTCGAGACAGTATTCGAGAAGGGTACACAGCACTTGACGCTCGATCACGATACGAAACACAAGCGCTACGAGAGTTTTTAAACATGCGCAGTTAAGCACAACTCTTTTTTGGATGCTGAACTTATTCAAGCGCCAAAATGACCTTCCTAGGTTTGGAATAGTTGGTTCAGAGTATTGTCAAGCTTCCGTTGCAAGTTGTAGGCGTTGCGCTGAGGGCTTATAATTCAACAAGCGTTTCCCTTTGCTATTGAAATATGTGAAATAGCAATTCCCAAAACCGATTTTCTATTAACCTCGGCACTGATTGATAATTCGATGTTTTTCTTCAATAAGGAGACACGAGGTTGTAATTATAGAGCTTATTAGGATACAACAGCGGACGTTTCGGCGGTTTCGCCTTCTTCAGAGCCTGGGAAGGTCAAATTGAGATGCGATCTACTCAGCCGAACACTTCATAACCCCAGTAGATAGCAGCCGCACAGAGTAATACAACTAACTGAAATGCTTACAACAACTAAACAGTAGGTGTTTAAATAAAGCTGTTTCTTAAGCGAATGCAAATTAGTTTTATCTACTAGGGTTATGAAAGTGTTTGGCTGAGTAGATCGCATCTCAATTTAACCTTTCCAGGCTCTGAAGAAGGCGAAACCGCCGAAACGTCAGCGATTGTATCCTAATAAGTCCTATAATAACGACCTCGTGTCTGCCTATTGAAGAAAAGCATCGAATTATGTGAAATAGCTTTTGTATGACCTTAGTAGTCATGCCTTTTTTGGTATTAACACTACTGTATTTCTGGAATGTCCGACTGCGGTAGGTGTGAACCTACCAAGAAATTAAAGACGTGGAAGAGTTTAAGGTCAAGGTAATTAAAGGTATAGGTGTTGCATAAAATCACTACTCCTAACAGTGTCTGAGCTTAGAGAAAGTTAATGTTTCAATTGCGATCGCATTACTTACAGAATACGTTATGACCTTATGACTGCATCGTCATCATGATCGATATGCATCTTTCTTACTACTGTATGAAATAAGGCATTTGAGAGAGACCCCTTAAGTTTTTCCTTCGCAGAAAACTGGCTATTTCTTTTCAGCATTCGATAAATTCTTTGTTGTAGACGATCCCATGGAGATGGCGGTGATGATGCTGGCACGAGACGGTGGTTCAATGCATCGGAAAGCTCATCTTGATGAAGCGGATAGAATCGTCGACACCATTTTCAATTTAACTATAAAATACAAAGATGAAAAGTTAAACTACAATGAGATGTGCAGCCCATATTGTTTTACTAAAGAGTTGTTCAAAACGTTTAAGGTTGGTTTTGCTCAATGAAAACTTCACCAACAGAAAGAAACCAGCACTGTCCAGTTCATTTCTGTGCGGTCGCCTTTAGTATTTCTTCTTTTTACGGTTCTATTTCCTATAATTTTTTCATTTGCTTAATAATGCTTTATTACTTCTGATAGAGACAAGTGATTTCGTTACCAAACATAGAAGAAAACTGTTACCTCTGTTAGTCTTAACACCTTCTCCTAATCGATCGATTTTGATCAGTTTAGGGAATCTCTAAGCAGGAACTTAGAGAATTCTGTTGGATCAGTGCCAGTGATATTTAGGGGGTGATTTTCTTAAAGCGTTTTTTTTCAGCGCTATTTTGACGTCAACTACAGATCAGCTGTAGAGAATCATTATTACTCGGATCTCTACAATCTCTCATATCCATTCGCAAGCATATGGGGGTTTCGGATTCCTATCGAGCAGTGTTTGTACGGCGTAAGACTAGTTGATAGCTCAAAACCATCGTCTAACGAATCAAATGAAGTCAGCTTGAGGGTGGGTGCTTCAAAGAACGTTTTCTATTCTTTCCGTACACAATTAAAGAGATTTCTTTGGAAGTAACTGCTCAATATGCGCGTTAAAGAATTTCACCAATTCCCAAAGTAAATGTTTAATACAGTGGTGAGGAATCCCTACCAAACAAATGGTCGTTACTACTTACTGGCACCCTGTGAAGTTAGATCCCTATTCCTCCGGACTAGCAAAGTTGATCGCTTTTGATTGCTTAGGGAATAAAAGCACTCATTTGTGTCACTGAAAAGCCTCAAAAAAGTCAGCCATTGTTTGGCCCAAGTATGCATTCATTGACCTCTGCCATTTTTAATAGAGTGGAATGCACATTCCTAAGAGGTAGATCCACTTCGGACGCTTTTATCATTTTTCCGTATCATGAAGGATTAAGAGAGCATTTGGTGTTGAATGAAGCACCGCAGTGGTGGGTGATTGCGTATTTGATCTACAGGGTGATTGGTGGTGACCTAGCGACATATCAGGTTTGTGGTTTTATCCTCCCATACAAATCCAATGGGGGCGTACACATGTAGCGCAGTGCTTAAAAGTGCCCTGCAATACACAGATGGTCTTTTCAGTCTCCCAATCAAGGTTCACCTAGCTTTCGTCTCTCTTAGGTCGGCAAATTGGTACCAGAATTGTCTGGGAGGATAGCAGAACAGACTTGTTACGGGGTAGACCACTGAAGATCATTAAATTGGCATTCAATGTCCTTTAACTATCTTTGATGAAGTCGGATGCACGACACATCCCCTAGGAATTGATCAGCGCAGGAAGCAGTGTTCTTCATATTAGCATCCAATTCTAATAGTAATTTGCCCCTCCTGAAGGAATGGAGTGTATAGGCAGCCCGGATCTCGGGGTCACACTAATGATCGACCAAGGTGCCTCTAACCACTGCTCTACCCGCGTTTTTATCATGTTATACAATGAATTATTCTCCGGCTGTTTTCACAGCTTGATGAATACGTTGTTTTTGCTGTGCTCTTCACAGTGAAAGCAATTCAAAAAACGTAAAAAAACGTAGCAATTTATTAGTGCACAGTTATTTCAAATGAAGTTTTTAGGCAAAACGATTTTTCTTCGACGACAATAAGGTTAAAGTGAATCCAAATATGCCAATAGAGTCCCAGATTACTAATATGGAGCATGTTTCGGTAAGGCAAGATTTAAAATGAGGATCAGTGCCATGAATTACCACATAACTGAATGGCGCGTGGGTTCACTCAAAGATACGGTGTCCGTGCCGCGTAACCACTTCTATCAGAAGCGCAGCTGCCTGTTGTGCGGCTCGCAGTATAAACGCGCGCCATTTGGTGGTAAACCAAAATGCCTTTAACGTCCACAACGCCTGGAATGGTCACTATGGTGTCCATACCAACCTTGCGTAGAGGACGATGTGTTCATTATGGTGTCCATTTTCAATTAGTTGGTTTCAAGAAGTTTTTTTTTACCACACAACTTATATATTCGGAAAGTAATCGAAAAAATCAGAACACGAAGATGAGACAAGACAAGATTAGTAACTAGTGATTTACAGAAAATCTTCTTTCGAAGAAGTTCATTCACCTGAACTCTTACTAGAAATTTATTGTTACAATGTATAACTTTCTATTTACCGCTTGCTATTTCTTCATCGCAGAAGATTATGTGAAATACAACCACAACGATGCTGTGATATTTGCAAAACTCAGTCATCAGCTCAGATTTGAATCTGTGATTGTCTTTTTCCTGGGACTCACATGTTACCTACTGTGCTACTGAGGCTCTATCTTTGCGTTTTTCTCAACCAGTCTTTTTACCTTAACGGTGCCGTCAGCAATTGCCCGCCAACGGGAGTGATCTTTGGAGCACAAATCGGCGTTGAAGACAGTCAGGTTGAGGCTGCTTAATTGTTATTTGGTTTTAATTACCGTGTTACTGTATGACCTCCCAACGGTTTACTCCGCGGAAAGGTCAATAGCGCGTTCGTTCCCCACCGCAGACACCTGCGGACCGGATTTTTGCAAATATCTCAGCATCATTGAAAAAACACCTAGTTGATACATGGGCAGGCACGTTAGTTATTGTATCGGCTCATAAAGCTCTTCGGGTAAAGCATCTCACACCTGATTATCGCTGAATGGTGTAGCGTGCAAGTTCCAAGAATCTGGAAATCAGATTAATAGAATGGTTGTGCAGAGTGGAGAGCGAACTGAGTCGGCAGAAGTGTCTGGTGAGTGAACTTATGTTGGGCTACTCTTACTTCATCGAAGTTCTACCGGACGACGATTGATTTTTGCCACCTAAACCACCTAAAGTGCTCATGAAGAGGACTTTCAAACTTTGAAAAATGTTCTTAACCCTTTAATATATCCATCTAGATTCTGCTATAGTTCTAAAATAATCAATCGTATTTCATATAGAAGGGCGCATGTGGCGCAGTGGTTGGAGGCGCCACTGCGACACACACGTGGAATCGATCGTCGCGCCCATGGTTCACCAAGCCTTCCATTCCTCCGGCGTCGGCAAATTGGTACCAGACTTGTCTGAGAGGATAGCAGTCTGTTTGTGGCTCGATGCATTGATAGGTCACCGCGAGTCATTAATTGTAAAGGCCAGATGTGCATTCGATCACCTCCAAGCGAGGCTTAATGGAGTGGAATGCACGGCGCATCCCTTAGGGATTGATCAACGCCGAAAGCTTTATCCTGTTTTATCCTTTTACTTCATTTGGAATGTTTTAAAATTCCTATGTTTTTTATCAAATTTAGTTAATCGCGATCTTTCTTTACGGGAATAAGAACACAACCGAAAGAAATATTGCATTGTCGAAATGGGAACTCGGAATTCATGAATTCACTAAACGGTACAACAAAGGACAAATAAATCGAAGTTGTCTGGTCGAAGTTTACGTGAGTCATTTCGGCTAAAATAGTAGAAGGGCCGATGGATAAACAAAGCATCAAACTAACCCTAAAAAGTAGGAATTAGAAAGCCTAACAAGCACTGCCGAACAATACTGCGAACAAGAGAGGTTTTTTCTAAATAAAAACCATTTTTATGTCTTCATCATCGGCATTAACTTTCGTTATTCTCTGTAACATTTTAAATAAACCATGGTGATTGGCGACGAGCGAGGCGTGGACCATCGCAATCGATATCACAATTTTTGCTGTACTGTAATGTATTGAAACAAAACTTGGGAAAAAAATCAACTTTCGCAAATACATCAGGAGCGTTGTGGGGTTCGTGCAAGATAGCTAGATTTTTAGCACTCCAAGGTTTTTTTGGTTCTAACATAAAGATGACAAAGCTTCGTCGGCGCACATCGTAAACCTATGGCCGCAATCGATACGCATTCTTTTTGTGGGAGCCATTCATTGCGTTGATCTTCGATCATCGATTACGACTTCTCTATTTATTGAACTAGGTCAGATATGTTCAAAATGTCAATTCTCTACTAAACCACAAGTTTATTGCTTTCTTCTGTGTATACAGCAATAGTACGAAGTAACAGTGATTGAAATCAGGTAAAAGGAAATGAAATCCTTGACATGGAGGTTAGCGAAGATAACCGAAAAATGTCACCATACTTCAGTACAGGTATGGAAGAGCTTTCTTTCCACAAATATCCCCTATCATCGTTTATACCATAAATTTCTGTAAAAGAAAAGACCAATTCAGTTTAGGATTCGCATTAATGTTTTCAACAGTGATGATTTGTCTGTTCTCTAGCTTGTGTTACCACAATGCCATTGATTTTGGGAAAATGTGAGTTCTATGTCGGTTACGGCATTCATTTGAACGATGCCGTATTTCATCCAAATTAAACATATGATGGCATATAGGTGTTTGTGTGTCGATTTACAGCCTGGTCGGTCTTGCCGCAATTCTTTGCCCTCTTCTTGCTATTACAAGCACTTTTGGCTTGCTCACGTTATTTGCTTCTCGTATAAACTCGTTGCTACTGGTGATGCCATTTCTCATCATGGGCGTCGGTAAGTGATAAACCCAATAAGATGTGTTGTGGTGCAATTTTTTTAAAGTTTTATGCTTCAGTTTAAACTCAGTATAGAAGGATTATTAGGATTAGGATGACTAGGACGATAAAGATAAAGGAATAATAGTCTGTCTGGGTAACTATCAGATGTACTGAGAAGTCAGTCGAATTACTACTGTGAATGTCTCACGTGCCAATCAGAGAGAAATATTGAGAAATATTTTATAAATGTATATGTATGTGTATATGTATATGTATACATATACATATATGCGTATAAGGACAGGAATGAAGCTTTAGGTGCTGGTCAATTACTGAGAGACATGACATGCACTGGACTTCATAAGTATGGTTAGAGGTGACTAAGTTCTTATTGGGACGTTGCATCGACTCAGTGTCGTTATCTTTCTAGATAACTCTGGCCAATTTGCTGACCTCGAAATGATGAAAGGCTTAGTGAGCACAGGACACGAAATCGAACCGATGATTGCGTTCGTATATTCCATTGCACCTCTAACCACTGTGTCATACGCGCCCAATTGTATGTATATGCATACCTATATAAATGCATACATACACGCATACACATATGTATATATCTTTATATTAATAAAGTCCTCTAACAGGTGTCGACTCGTCGTTTTTAATGATGCACTCGTGGCTGAAAATGGCTGGGCAAAATTGTGATGCTGCATCGAGACTTGGTAAAAATGTTTTTTTAAACTCCATTCAAAAATCAGTGCTTGCTACCAATTACCATAAAAAAGTGGAAGAGCTAACTTAGCGTGGTTAAAGTTGCAGTGCAGCACCGCATATGTTTATTGGTTCGACTTCGCAAACTTCGCAAACCAAGGCTTCCATCTTTCTGCCTATCAAGTTGATCACAAATTTATATTAGAAATTCTCGTTTCGAACCTAAGCCCGAGGACTGCCTGTGAACTCCTGGGAGCGATCTAGCAGGGCTAACTAGTTATTCGAGGAGAAGTGTCTAGATTAGCATTCAACCCCTATTGATAAACCAGCCAAATTCCTCAAGGGCCAGCTGAATCCATCATCCTAAATCGTCGTAGCTGACGGTTAAAAAACCAACTATCAGTGGAAAAAGCGTGGAGATCCGTGCCCGGTTATTAAAATAGAAGGACGCCGAGATTTGTTTCGATCATTTTAATAGAAGAAGTGGGAGAAGAATGGTGGCATTCGTAGAGATCTACGGGACTTTGCGATGTGGACATGAACTATTCAAAAGTATAAACTATTCAGAGGCCGAATCGTCTAAAAGAAACTAGTGATGAGTGGTAACCCATCCTTGATGAACTTGGGATGTAATTTCGTAATTTTGCTCAATTTAGCTTCGGTTTATGAAGAAAGTGGTCCGAGCATAACCATAAGCTCGATGACGAACGTGCTTTCCTTTGGTATTGGTGCTGTTACGCCCACGCCAGGTACATTCATAATAGTTGTTCTTTCAACCAGTAATGTTTATCCTAGCTTGTTTTTCATCTCATTTTTATTTATTTTAGAAATACGTTTGTTTTGTTATGGCACATCTACTGCGGTATTTCTAACCTACATTTTCCAACTGTTTTTGTTCGGCGCCACTCTTTCAATTGCGACTGCATACGAACGACCTCACCTTCACAATGAAGACCTTAATAACTCAAGCTGGAAAGCCATGGTACTGCACGTTCACTGATTTGAATACCTTAACATCTCTCCTAGGACTCTTACTGTAGCCGCACGCACTAGCTACACATTGGGAGTTATGATCATTTCCTGCTCGACGAGCAGCTTTGTTTCTTCAGATACGAGCTTCGACCAAAAAATAGGTTTAAAAAACGATTTGTGGGTTCTCGAAAGACACAGTTTCATCATGGTAAAATAAGAAAACTAGGATTTTTTGGCAAACATCTGTAAATTCTGACGGTTCTTGTTTCAGATAATAAAACCCCGTACGAGTTGTCTTGATTTGAAGTTTAAAGGCACAATTATTTACTGCGCATGACGTATGAATCGAAAATACACTCTTAACGACCTTTATTTGTTTAATAACAACGTTAACCAGCGGTTAACTAACAATTTTTGCGTTTCTTTTTAAAATGTTGCGAATGACGAACTTCCTTACATCAACTATATATCATCTACAGCATCCCCCACCCAGTAAATTCTCATCGTAGCCGGGAGTAAAGTCAACTGCGATGTACAACGATGGGGCATTCCCAATCAGGGTCACGCGAAAAGACGTGAAAACTGACATTACCCTGTTGAAGCTCAGATAAAAGGAAATTTAGCCAATAGCACTCCAAAAGATGAAATCACTCAAAAATAGTGGTCATTCCGAGTCGACTGAGAGACCGAAGCCCATTGGGTAGCTTGAGCTTAGGTTTGCCGAGGTTGCAACAACTCTTTGGCAGCTTCAGCCTCCACCTCATAGTATGGAAAGAAAAAGAGATGGCTGTATTTTCTTATAACAGCTCTGATCTTTTACTTTTCATCTACGAATCATCCAATGAGGAGCTATTTACAACTGCTTAGCTATTTCTTGTCGTCATAAAAGGCTTATTTCTCTAATACCGTAACTTCTTCAATTTTTTCTTACAACAGCATTTCATTCTAGGTTGATGTTATTTTGTTGAAATGTCTGCACATTCACAACTCCATCGTAAGCCGATTGGATGCAGCTGTACTCATTTTACTGTTGACTATCTTCTATTGGTACTATGCGCTATGCGGTGCATTCACAATGAGGATTCGACTGAATTCAGCGAAAATTCTGGCCAAGGACTCATATCTCCATAAACCTGATTCGCTTTTGAATTCGTTTGGTAGCCACATTATGGTTTTCAGCACTGTGGTTTATAGTGAAAGATAGTTATTAGATTTTCGATGACGTTCTTTCATTTTTTGCAGCAATCAATGATTTTCCAGTCTGGAGAGAACACCTGTCGCCGGTTTTACTAGTTCATAATCGTTTTGATATGACCGATATAAATTTAACAACACAGTTTTGGAATATGTTGAAAGAACTGGAAAGTCTACCACTTTGTAAAGGCTCGTCGTGAATCTTCTCATGATTATGATTTGTGGGTGTGTGTATTGTGTGTGTGTGTGTGTGTGTGTGTGTGTGTGTGTGTGTGTGTGTTGTGTATGTGCATGTGCGTGCGTGTGTGTGTGTGTATATATATATATATATACGTGTGTATATGTTTGTGTGTTGTGCGTGTATGTGTATATGCGTGTGTATGTCTGTGTGTATATGTTTGTGTGTTGTGTGTGTATGTGGATGTTCGTGTGCATGTATATGTGTGTATGTGTATGTGTGCATATGTGTGTATGTGTGGATGTGTTTACGTGTGCATATGTGTGTATTGTGTATGTGCATGGGCGTGTGCGTGTGTATGTGCATGTGCGTGCGTGCGTGCGTGCGTGCGTGCGTGTGTGTGTGCATACATGAGTGTGTCAGTGTGTTCATTTTTTACCACTCATGTAGTCCTTGCTAAAATGCACATGTGCATTACATGCGTACTAATCTCCATGGTGTTCCAGTGCAGTATCGATAATCATCCAATGAGTTCTTAAGTAGACGATACCAAATAATTCTTTCTGGTCCAAAAATTAGTGAAAAATACTTCATGTGATTGCTAAAACTAATTATGTGTCGATGATGCTGATTTGACTTCGGACGAGTTATCTCGTGCTTTGCGATGCCACGCCTTTCGGTAGAAATTGTGCTGCGTATACATCATATACAGTTTTGAGCTTTAATTCATCTCGTTGAAATTGAAAAATCATAACACTACGTATTCCTTCCGTTACTTTTCGCCAAAAAGATACCGTTTCGGAAAGTTTTGTTAAATTTGACCCATACATTACAAAAGTAAACATTCAGCTCTTTACAGGTCCAGCTTCATCATATTTGTGGTTAAGAGCTTTTGCTCAGAAATATAACAGGATCAAAGATGACTATCCTTACAATGTAAGTGTAGGAAAATAATTAGTTGTATAATTACTGGAAATTAAATGAGAGGCCATATCCAGCAACAATTTGAATCAAATTTTAGGCAGTATTAGATCCTAATAAATTGCCTGACTTCCTAAAGGAGGACCGGCGACACTTTAGCATGGCGTTGAAGCTCAACAACGAGTCGTAAGATGAATTCTTGTTGAAATAAACTATTATTTAGATCACATTAAAAAACTGTCTTGTCACAGTCCGGATTTCTAGTAAAAATTTCCTAACCAGTTTATGCAAATAAACTCCAAAATCGATCTGTTCGATATGAGCGATTTCGCTATATCTGACGAGTTTCCCCGTGCTAGTTCAGGATATAAAGAAATGTCAGTGACGAATCAAAAAGCTCGTGTAATATAGTGGTTAGGCTTGCGGTACGATGCGCATGCCCCTTGGTTGGAGACTCCACTTTGCACTGCCTCTCAAGGCCTCCATCTCTATGGACAACCTTACCTCTCAAAACCTCCATCTCTATGAGTTCAGCGAACTGGTAGAGGACTAAGTCACCTGTATCAACTGTAGTCCCGTTGATCATCGAGTGACTCGAGCGGGCGCCAGTAAATCTTCCATTTTTCCCTCGTCGCGTGCAAGAGTAGCCCAGTGGGTTCTGCTCGCTCTAGGGACTCGTCGAGCATTATATTTTTTCTCCTAGACTCTTCATGAAGAACTCTGAGCATCGGGTCGGTCGCCTACCAGCAGTACGTTTGACATCCCGAGGAATGCATTCACTAACGGCTCATGTCCATGGGTTGTCATTCAAACGCATTACGTGTCCGGCCCAACTTATCTTGGACTGTTTGGCGTACAGAACGGCGTCTTTGATTTTTGATCGTTGACGCAGGTCGGAGCTTCCGATCTGATCCCTTACCTCTGTGAAACGGGTTACCCTAGTATCGTCCTTTCGACTGCGCGTTCGATAACGCTTAGTGATTTTTCATCCTGTTTACGCAGGTACCAAGTTTCTGACTCAGGCGCTAATGCAGGAACTACATTTGAGTCGAAAAGGTGGACACGAAGTCGAATGTTGCTTGTTCTCTTCACTACATCATCGATGCTCTTGAAAGCTCCCCAAGCCGCTCGTTTCCTTCTGCTCAGCTCTGGAGCTAGGTCGTTCATCATATTGATTTCCCCACCTAAACATGTATAACTGGAGCATTCGGAGATATTCGTTCCGTTAAGCATGAATGGGGCATGCGAAACCAATCCGTTCTTCATGAACGTCGTTTTTTGTGAGATTTAGTTGAAGAGCAATCTTTCCACAGGCTTTATCAAAGTCGGTAAGCATTCGTTTCGCTTGACTAATGTTTGATGTTATAAGGACGATGTCATCAGCAAAGCGAAGATGGTGTAACTGCCGACCATCGATTTTCACTCCCATATTATCCCATTCCAATGTTCGCATGACGTTCTGGAGGGTGGCGGTAAATAATTTTGGCGAGATGGTATCGCCTTGCCTAACCCCTCTTTTGACGATATCGTTGTAGGATGGTGATATATTGGTTGTGAAAATTTTTATACAGCTCACGAAGAATCTTTATGTACTGAGTAGGGACTCTTTCACTGTCAAGGGCTTCCATGACTGCGTCTATCTCAGTTGAGTCAAAGGCCTTCTGTAAATCGTTGAAAGTGAGACAGAGTGGTCTTTTGTATTCTCGCGATGCTTCAATAAGCCTTGTTATCTTATGGATGTGGTCCATCGTACTAAATCCTTTTCGAAACCCCTGCTTGCTCACATGGCTGTCCTTCTTCCAGTGTTTTGTCAATCCTGTTTAGGATGACTCGAGTGAAAAAGTTCGTAGACGACAGACACCAAGCAGATTGGGCGATAGTTGCCGATATCGTGTAGGTCACCCTTTTTGAACAATAGCACGGCCTTGGTGGTCTTCCACTGAGTTGTGATCTTGTACTCAGACAGGCAACGTGTGAAGTGCCGAGCCAGTGTGTTTACGAGGACTAGCGGAAGGTTCTTCAGGTATTCTGATGTTATCCTATCCGGACCTGGTGTTGTTCGATTTTTCACCGACGAAAGGAAGGGAGAGCTGGTGGCACAACATATCCATCGTGCTTTATTTCATATGACGAAAGGTGGACGTGGGTATCGAAGAGATCCGAGTAGTATTCGTGAATAATTTTCTCCATTGCCTTTCTGGACGCTGTAACTGTTCCGTCTGGGTGTGGGAGTGCAATCATCTTGGTCTTGTAATTGGCGAAGTTTCTGTGGCTTTGCGAATGCTTTTCCCAACCTCTGCAGCTTCGACAATTACTGCTGCTCTTCTTTCTTTGAGATCTTCTTTTATCGCCTATCTGCACTGTTTTGCAAGTTCGGACGTTAGTTCGCGGTTGCCTGCAGCTCGTGCGATTCCACGCTGGCGTATCAGTTCGAGTGTTTCAAGAGACAAACGTCTCTTGATAACTTTCGAACTCTCATCTTTCATAGCGCTAACGTGAAGATGTTGAATGAGCGGATCGTATTCCTCGTCGATGTTATCGACAACGACATCTTGCCAGCAGCCGACTAATGAATTTAACAAGTCTCAGTTTATGGTGGTTCTGGGACTTCGCTTTTTGAATTTAGCGGCTTTTCTCTTTTCCGGAATCTTCCACGAAGGAGACGGTGGTCTGATCCGGTGTAGAATTTTGAGACAACAGCGACATTGGTTAGGCAAAACACAAAAGATCGACTTTCTATAAACCTCGGCATAGATAGTTGATATATTTATTTATATGATCTTATAAACAGATCTTCTTTAGCTGATTCGAGGTTGGTATAGGTCTTCGTTCTCGTTGTCGTTGTTGTTGGTGTTGTTGGTCGATGGCTGACATCTTGGCGGTTTCGCCTTCCTCAGAGCCTGGACGTATTTTATATTAGAATACTTTAATTATTCGGTGAAAAAAAAGGCTAACGAGAACGACAACGAATACGTATACCAACCTCGCATCAGCTAACGAAGATCACTTTATAAGGTTAGGCGAAACCTTCTATTTACTATGACGTGGTCTATTTCGTTATGGTACTCTCCACTGGGAGACTCCCACGTCCAGTGGTGAGGGTGGGGTTTCTGGAATTGCGAGTTACCATGGATGGTCTTGGTCGTCATGATAAACTCAGATAGCCGCTCACCCCTATTCGTTCCATTCTAATCCATGGGTCCCAATGTGACGTTCTTCAGACGTTCTTCTTGGTGCAATCTTGGCGTTGAAATCTCTAATGATGACCTTCAAGACTGTATGACTTCCCGCAGAACTTCTCCAAGTCCATATAGAACGTTTCGACTTCTTCTTCGTAATAGTTTGATGTCGGCGCGTAAACGACGAAGACTGTCAAAGCCCGTACTGATCCACATCTTTTTAATCATAAACGTCCGGTTCGGGTTGTCAGCTGTTCGAATGAATCGATGTTCATGGACAAACTCGTGTTGACGAGAACGTCGACGCCGCCGACTCCTCTACTGTCGCATTTTCCGAGGAACAGTTCTTCTCCGGTGTCATAGACGGCGTTGAATGGGTGGCGTCTTCTGGTCTCGGCCAGGCCGTTGGCGTCGTACCTTTTCTTCTTGCTTGCATGAGCAAGTCTTCTATTGAGGACTCAGATGCAAGTGTACATGCATTGTAGGTACAGATCGTCACCATAGTTGTTCTTTATCCAGGCAGCTTCCATTGGCCCTGAGATTTTAGCAGCCTCTCCGTACACGTCCTACCCAACGTGCCGAATAGGGTGCTCTTTCGGGGTCAGGGGAATGAGGCCCGTTTTTTCAACTGTTTTTAGCTTTTTGATACCTACGTATAACTTGCTAGGCTCTGAAGGTGGGAGCTGGGTATACTCACGGGTAGCTTGCCAGGCTCTCGCGGGAGTGGACATAGAGCTTATTTGTCAGAGGCGACTCCTAACCGCCTCCCATATACTTCCGTGCCACATGATCGCAGGCTTTTGGCCGAATTGACTTGCAGAATACAATCCGCACAAGCGAGAACGCACCCACCCACGCATGCATGAATACGCCTAGCATATACAGAAACTATGTGCGAAATCGGAGCAGCAGAAACAGGGAGTGCATCCCCTGAATCCACCTGCCTCTCACGGAAGTAAAGGCCGCTTTTGGTCCGCGATTAACCCTCTATCCGCGATCTGGGGACGCGCCACGTAGCCTCAGGACTAACCGGCTCGAGATCCCTTATGTGAGGGAGATCCGTGGAGGGGACTAAATAAGAGGATGAAAACGTTGATTTCTCACATCCGAAAAATTTACAAAAATCATGGTATGGGCCAGTTTATGCATTCAATCATCTTTGCGAAGGAGTTTAATGGATGACGTTTCCCTAAAGGATAAATCAACTTCGAGCCGTTTCCACCGAACAATGAGCGGTGCCGTGTTGTTGAGATCACAGCACTCGAGGGTGTGATTGTTCATTGGTGAAAATGCCCCACGACCTCCAACAAGCAGCCATGGCGATGGTGCCATCAATTTCATAGCTGTGAATGTCTGTCGTAGTTTTTGTATTCTACGGATTTTGTCAACTTTCAGCGGAAATATAACGGTCGAACGCTTTCTTTTCACGGTGGGGTTTAGAAACATATCAAACTGGGACGTTCGAATAGCGCTTATGACGCAATGGAGAGATGTAATAGCAAAGTGAGAGTGACATTTTCTATTTTAATCAGCAGGTTTTTAAACAGTACCTGGTATAATTTGCAAAACTCTGACCGCAGGTGCCTATGGTGAAGAACGAACGCGCTATTGTCCTTTCCGGGGAGTATCGCGTTCACCACCACACCATGCGGGTCCTTCGTTTCCCCTGTCTCTCAGCTAGTTTTATCGATCTTTTTGCCATCAGCAATCACCCTGTCAACGGGATTGATCTGGGGAGCCCAAATCGGCATTGAACCCAGTTAAACTGAGGCTATAGTTATAATCACAATTTTAACCTTTCTACTTACTGCCTACTCTTCCTGATGGCAGGGTATATTGCGAAATATAAATTATATTATTTTTTTCTGAATTATTTTTCCCTATTTTATATTATTTAAAATTATATTTCGCAATATAGCCTGCCATCAAAAAGAGTAGGCAGTAAGTAAAAAAGGTTAAAATACCTGGTATTTTTTCATGGAAAAATAATGTTTTGAAACGTTGTTGAGCATTCCAGATATCCCGCCCTGAATATGACCGTGTATGAATCGGCAGGATTCTTTGTGGATCAAATGCTGAGTTTGAAAGCTGTCACAATTCAAGTGGTGTTCTTCTTCCAATTGCACAATTTTTTGTAGACTACAAAAGCGGATAACTGCAAGGAAAAACATGTAGATAACTATGAACAAAAACAGACGGCGGTTATAACTATATAAACCGGGGTGGGAGCAGATGGACTAAAGACGTCAAAGAAGAAAGACATCGAAGAAGAGACAGACAGAAAGAAAACAAAGACATTGGAAAGAAAAGAAAATAGATAGATATACATATCCCCACATATATAGATACAGACAGACATACGCGTGTAGACAGAAGACGATTGAACATTCAAGGCTCCTGTCCTACACCTTATTTTTTTTATTGCCTTCTCGTGGTGGCCATGACATGATATCTGATTCTTGGTGCTTTTATAAAACGTATAGATTATCTTTAAGCCTTCATTGGAGTGGGATGGGATCTAATGAAGAACCGAAATAATTCACTCATATAGATGGATTTTCAGACGGCTCTTTTAACTGTGGTGTCGATGACCGTGGTTTGTGCGACGTTCATGAGGAGTGTGATCAACATTGTGACAGCCGCCGCTTCAATGGCATCGATCAGTATCGGTTTGAAATCTATAAGACATTTCACATAGAACTCACTCTCACCTTCTCAAACCAAGATGACTTCATCGTAACAGGTCACCTCCTAGCAAAATTTGGTAAAAAATATCGTACCTTGATACTTGAATGGCCCGTTCTGAGAAGAACGGTGCTGCTCCAGATGGATTTCCACTTAATTGGCATATTGCTACTTGAACGAAATCGTTTGGAGCTGTAGTCTCGAGACTCCTTCGTAAGAGCTTATCCAAGTCGTCACCACATCTGTAGCAACGTGATCCTGCATCTAGGAACACCTCATCTTCGTTTTCAAGCCTGTACACCATTTGAAATGACTAATTTAAACAGAATGATGTTTAGAGGATGATTGCCGGTCACAATTTCCTTGCAATATGCATGTAAAATATGTGGGCTTTTCGTATCCCAAAATCTTTCTTATTGGCATACTTTGTTGTTTTTTTCAGGTGTGATAGGAATCATGTCAAAGATGGGCTTCGATCTCGATCCTGTTGTAATGGTATCATTTCTGATGACCATCGGTATGAGCGTTGATTACATCGCACACATCGCATATCACATCCAGGTCTATTACTCTTTTTTTGAATTCTATTGTATCTGAGGAATATGCTACTTACTGCTGGGAAAAAGAAAAAATATGGTCTGCTATCACTAATCCAATACTAAAAATAACAAAGTTTACTTTTCGTTCCACTTCGTTCTTCTCACATGAACGAATATCGCGTGGATAACATTGTGCGTACCTAGACCTTCTTTTACTTGATTCATTTCCACGCATCCATCGTCCATGAAGGTCTTCGGGCTCCTAGCGTGTGATTTCGGCTTCTGTTTGAGGATTTTTTCGCCTTCATCACAAATTTCGTTGAATGCTAGACCAATTCGATGCTCCGTGGATCTTGAGAGAGCCATGCGTTCTCACGCGGATTACAGAGAGTCGCTTTGTTCTAGAGAAGTCCGGAACCAATTTCCCCACTACGGAGGCACGAAAGGCTTGGTAGGTTAAAAAGCGGACTCTAATTAACCTCTGGAAAATCTGAGCCATCCGAGTAATGGACGGGATCGCTACTACTGCGCTAACCGTTCTTTTGGTTCTAAAATGTTTTATGAGATACGCATATCCTCGCCATAGTGACTGTTTTCATTCTATCGTAGTACCTACAGCGCCATTAACATTTAAATAGCGAAAATGTTGCTAGTTCGGAAGTTTGCTCAGCAGTGTCATGAAACCGCCGTGTTAAGGCTCTATGAGGTGAGTGAGTTATGCATTACCTTATGACTTGGCCTCTTCCGTCGGATCGAAGCTAATTTGTCTGTTTGTGACTGAGTTTTCCTCAGAACGACAACGTCACTTCTTACGCGAATTTAATCATAGTTGAACTTCTGAATAGAAATAAGCTTTTACTCCCTGAATAACCTGAGCGACATGATGAACTAGTTAGCTGTTCTACAACACTGCTCTACAGGGAGGGACACCCACTTATTACGATGTTGGGGTAAGTCAGATGAATAATTGAGACGTCTTTTGATATTGTGATAAACTTCGGAATAAAGTAATACTTCAGCAAGTGTTTCTAGGTCCAAATTTTCTTCTTCCTATAAAGGAGAAGAGAGGAGAGGGTTAGTCTTAGTGACCAGTAGTGTGCTCCAGAATTTTCCCATTGGCTGTTATTTCGTATTCGTAAGACACCTTTCCGCTGTCCGATTGAACAAAATAGTTCCCTAGGGGAAACATCATCTCTTTTTTTCATATTGTTAACAACAAGTTAATACAAAAACTAAGCTTCAATGCGGTCTTTGTCCAGTGTTTAAACTTAGCGTAGCCTAGCTATTTACTAAACTAGACATTGATGAATGAATCCGATGAATCTCTGTCAGATTTTGAACGCTTCCAATATCACATACTGATTATCCTTGATATAGAAAGCAAGTTCCTTTATTTACTTTATTACAGGTCGACTCTAAAAACGTGAATATTGAAGGAGAATCGAAAAAGTATCTAAATGGTATCGATGAAAAAGTCGACAATGCTGTACAGTCGGTCGGCTTGCCCATGCTACAAGCTGGTTTATCCACTATCCTTTGTGTTCTTCCACTGCTATTTCTACCAGTAAGTCTACTTCCAGAAGAGTTAGTAGATGACGAGGTCGACATTCTTACGAAGTAAGTAATCAGTGCAATGGAAAAAAAAACGTGAAAAAGTGTAGCTTATGAAGAAGCCGATCTAAAGGAACAGGGAAAGAATCTCTTGAAAAGACTCGTTTATATCGAATAGTAGTAGCCGATATGAAGCAGCACACATGCGATCAGGATGCAATAGACCGATTGTCGATTGGTTTTTATTGATTTTCGTGCTTTGTGACGTTCTTAGTATACTTCTAACCACTCAAACGATTTTTATTTCTTTAAATAACGATTGTTCTCTTTTTCATCCATCGAAGGAAATCTATATAACGCTCTTTTCAGGCATACGCGTCATCTGTTTTCGTTACGGCGATTATTCTCGTCGTAATCTTAGGTTTTATACATGGACTAGTTGTAAGTACTGCTAGAATAAGAGATAAAACACATAGGAAATTTCAGGACCTCATCACGTTTCAGATTCTGCCAACATTTCTTCTTCATCTTCCCTAAGGATTCAAATGATCGCCAATTCTAGAAACCAATATCGATCGATCGCAACAGATCGAACACTTCTTCATCTTCAAAAAAAAATTCGAGATTTCCTAAAGAGAATTTGGTGACAAAATTACGAAAATTTCAACAATTGTATTACATTAGAAAGTATTCTATTGAATAATTGTAGACAACAATCTATACCAATGAGAAAAATATACTTTATTTAGCATATTTAATTAAATTAGTGGAGGGATAAATGTAAATTAAGTAAATTATAGGTGTAAATGTTTGTTTATGTGACTTATTTCTCCCGCAAATAAAATTCTGTTGCTTTTTTAAATCCGCTTTAGCACGTGCTATTATCAACGATGTCTTTGAGCTTTACGTAAAATATTACTTGGATGGCCCGTCCCCACTGGTTGCACAGGACCCAGCATAATCTCGATTTTCTCGGAGTTTAGCTGGTTTAGCCATTGCATTTCCCTGGAGTCCCGAGGTGAGCCTGGCCAAAGTCTGCCCCAGGTCGTCACCACCACGCGCAGTCGCCACCCTTGTGGATCAGAGGGAGATTTACCACCATGCAATTAGTTTGATACTAGGACGGTGGTGAATCCTGGTCTTGGTTTATTCTTAGCTGGGCTTACCGGTGGAAACGTGGACTCGTTCTCAGCTTGGGATGCCCCACTGGGGGATGGGTCGCCGCACATCGCAGCCCGACGCCCAATAACACCTCCCAGCCATGACGAGGCGGTAAGTCGACCACCCCCTCCCCCCTCCTCTTCCCTCTTGCAAAAAGAAGTAAAAATTAAGTAAAAGCTCCACCGAAGAAGATGAGGAAAATAAGGCATGCTTGGGCTTGAAGATAAGAATGTTTGAGAGATTGCAACAAGAACTTTATCCGGCTATTTGGAAGCATATTCTCAAAGCGTCTCATCTGGGTGATCTCACCGCTCCCGGATATCACTAGGGTTTTCTCATTGTGATACATATGGAAGTCGACTAATGACTTCCCAGCAAGTCGTGAAATACCTTTGATACGTATTTTCCTTTGTTGATAAGCTAACACGAGGTCGATAAAAACACTTGCTAGCTGAATAAAGTGTTTTTTATTCGCCTTGTGCTGGCTTATCAGCGGAAGAATGCGTATTGATTAGTCATTCCGAAATTAAAGAAAAGTCCGTTTTCGAAACACAGTACCTTTCATAGTTCGATAGCATAGTTATTCTCTAAGAAACAAAAAAAGATCGGCGTTGATCTATTCCATAATGATCTGCCATTCACTTCGCTCTATTCGGTATTCTATAAGTGAGTTAATGCATATGTGACCTATACAGTAGCTTTCTGGAGCCTAGCGATGCATTAGATCAGATCATTTTTACCCTACCAAGCAAATTTGGCACCAATTTGGTAATCTCGGATTGGTAGAGTAGTATGCGGGCCACCCAGGACAGCTTTAACCACTGTGTTAGAAAGCTCCGTCGTTCCTCTATGGGAATACCCATCTCTATCCACTTATAGGACAATCAATAATCTTAGACACTTAGATCCTTGGATTGCATGTCTTCATCATATAGTTCTCAATACTTCTTCACTTCGTTTTGTCGTTTCATAAACGCCACTAGCGAAGAATTGGTAGAATTCTTGCATAGGTTCAGTTGTGGTTTGAAAATTTGTTCGTCCTCTCTCTTTTCACTGGCCGACATGTTGAATGCTGGTTGGGCATAGCTCTCGCCGGAATCCCAGGTTATTCGTGCTAAAGCGCCCTGGTTCTCGATGTTCTTGCTGCCCTGCAATAAGGATTCTTCCAGAACGGCTGTGACTTCCTGTTACGACGACGAATCATGTGATTAGTCGAACGACCGCTCGTGGACGATGTAATCAACCGAATTCACTTGATTCAGCTAAAGTGAGCAAATCATTTTTACGTTTCGACAAATGATGATGACCAGACAACATGATGTTCAGAAATGCCGAGAATTTCTCGGACTGTTTTCTTTCCAAATATGAACGACCGACCATATAAGGGTTGACTAAGGACATTATGCTATGTAGACCTTTGAGCAGGGCGTGTTCGCCTTTCAAAAATAGCTACTTCAGGGAGGATATAATAGAATTACAATCAATGTCTCATCCTGTGCAGAGTCATATAGCCGTCCTCCTCATACGGATCACTGTGAAATCATACCCATCAGTGAAGAATTGTAGTAGGCAGTAAAGAGAAAAAAGTTGACAGCGTGATTTCAACTATAGACCCAGCTTAACTGGGTTCAATGCCTATTTGTAAGTGACACTGCAAAATAGACAAGATCCTAAACGGTTCGCTTAAAAGAGCTTTTCGAAGATACCATATGCATCGCGCGTGTTGCTGAGTGGTTAGAGCTGTCCTGAAATACACATAGGTTCGATCGCGCACCAGAAGCTTACCAAGCTTTGCATCTCTCCGGGTTAAGCAAATTGGTGTCTGGGAGGATAGCAGCACTGATTTCATCGGTAGACCACCAGATGTGATTGTATGAGCCAGATATGCATTAAATGATCTCTAACGATACTTAATGAAGTCGAATGCATGGCGCATCCTTCAGGGACTGACCAATGTCGGGAGCTTTTTTTGTCCTTTTACTATATCCGTCACGTCCCTTCAGTTAAATGGCATTACACCTGCGCAGAGAATGCGTTCTTCATCAACAGCGCAACGTCGAAAACATTCATAGACGAAAACAAAGGCGATCAGGATTAAGAACTTTGATGCCATTGTAAAACCTATTCTGTTAGCTTAGTATGAAGCCTGTGAAAAGCTGGATGGAACTCAATGAACACCGAAGGCTAAAATTCGCTAAAGATTGCTAAGTTGCCGCAATTAGCAACGACGACAAGGTGTAAATGGAACCATTGGCATTGGCTTATCATAGAAACTGGTACAGAAGGAGGTAGAGAGGTCTGTTCGATGGACTGAAGTAGACTTCCCAGTCCAGTAGATTTGAGTGAACCGTTAAATCTCTGTGGTAGCCGCGTTCGAGTCACTGTTGGAGGTGGTCATAGACTTGCCATCCTCTTGGCGGTTTTTCTCATTTCTCGAATAGATTCTGGTTGACTAAAAATTAGCGTCCTTCTTCTAAAATTTCCTTTCATTACTAGTTTTTTAAACGATTTTAAATAGTCATACTAGGAGATTTATGGAATTTATGCATAGCTGACGCCAGTATTCATTCTACCGCAGTTTTATTACGGTTGGCTAGTTTTTCCCTACAACTTTCTCTTTTCTAATCGCTAAGAAATATTAAGAATTGAAGACACGGTAGTAAGAAACAGGGAAAAATTCTTCCCGATTGTCTATAACCAGAGTTCCCCTTTCAGAAAAGGTGTGAACTGACACTCACGCAACGACGCCTAAGTTTCCGCCCCGCCCACTGTGAATTCCGTGGAGGGTCATACAGTCCACTGTCCCCTAAGGAATGACTCTTATAGAGGTCATGTTGTGGCGTAAGTATTGAGATGTGCCCTAGCCACCCGTGACCTACAATTTTAGAGTCATGTTGGTAATGATACTAATTAAAATCTATTCGGATTGAGAACATAAGGAAGTCTCATTGTTGATCTTCAGAATCTTTATTAATGGCTTTAACGGGCCAGATATTCCAAATATGTATGTAGTATCATGTGTGTATTTGTCCTATCTCTAATTCCGTTGTATTTCAAGAGAGACGATGAGTACCACACTTTGGCAAGATGCGCTTTCATCATCGTCTTTGGAAAGAATGTAGCTACGGGTGCTTTCCGTTCTTTATAGCATAACTTCACTCTTAGCTGGCTTTCCGGATGGAGGTAACGAATCTGTTCATAACATTGATGAGCCAACTGGAATTAACCCCAGCCCCTGTTCATTACAATTTGATACCCTGAATTTCTCCGCCTCATATATCTCAACCCTCCCAGCAAGAATACACAATGAAATACCCATTAGATTTGTTAGTTTTACCCTTTTAAATCGTCTCCGATGATTTACAATGAGATGACAAGGTCATTTAAAATGTAAAAAGCTAAAACTATGGAGTATTGTTGAGGCAAATTCACGAGTGCGAATAACGCGCTGTAGGGGAAATCCATGACCCGATCAAGATGTTGAATCTGTAGCGCACATGTAAATAATGAACGACCGTGTTTTTGTACCTGTTGGTTTAGTTTTTCTTCATCATGAGCATCTCATTGTTAGGGAAATAGTGTACTAAAACGACTGCTGTGCATCGATTAATTACTTACCTAGACGTTATAAGCCTCCCAGGACGTCCGCTCATTTCGCCGTTCTGTAGTTGAATCCAGAAAGTTGGTCGAGTATATTTGTGGATTCGGCTAATACCTGAAAGGCCTCATTCCAGCTGGCTTAAACATGAAACGAAATCTTCAACGCATCGTTTTCGAGCTCGACGGTGGTGCCATTCTGGTTTTCTGGGGATCCGCTCGCAGGTCATCCTCGTCGACCCGTTTCCATGTCCCTGTTGTTTAATGGACTCATCAGTGTTCACTTTTCGAGACGTATTTATCTGGCTAACCAAGATAGTGTAGAGTACGTCGCATCGTCTTCTTACCAACACTTTTGAAGCGGCGAAATGTTAGGGGAACGATGGTGCAGGAGGAAGATGCTCGTAAAGTGTTTTGTGGTAAAGCAAACGATATCGTTGGAAAATAAATGCGGATCTTATTGAAGAGCGTTTGGTTCGGTACCCTGATACGACAAATCTCCAACGTCGTATCTGCCCTAGACTTGTTACCAGTTCTGTTGCTCTTCTGAGATGGACTCTTCACACATCGCTGATAAGCAGAAGTGTTGATAATGGAGTTTGTATTCTTCGTGCTTTATCTAAAGCAAGATTAATGCTTCACGTGTTTTTTGATATTTTCGCTGCTGGAATGGATCTGCTGCCACAAATAAATATCTCCAGACCGTGATGGCGGTTGCAGGAAGCAGACGTCAGAATATGACAATCGACGGCGTCTGGGAAGATCTCTACAACGGTCTAAAGTCCGTCTACTTACGAGAGGTGATGAAATCTCAACGATACATGGAACTCTACACGTGAGTTTGTAGTCTGAGATTTTAAGTTGTTCATATTTCTGACCTTGTTACTTTATGAAAAGTTAGTGACCATCCTTTGTGTTAGTTTATCGGCACACCTTTGCCCTGTTTGAAAACCACTGAAAATCTTTTATTGAAGATAATTGGCTTCTATGTGGTTCTAGAACTACTAATAGTCGCTTTTTCTGAGACTATCTTGTTGCCTTGGGTACTATGGTTTGTAGTAGTGTTCGCTTTGAATACACAAGCCATAAAGGGTAAAGAAAGAATAAACCGTTCGGCTTGATCAATCCCTGAGGGTTACGCCATGCATTCGACTTCACTAGGCATCGTTGAAAGTGGTTGAGTGCAGATCTGACCTATACAACGACTTGAAGTGGCCTTCCGATGTATTAAATTAGTGCTGCTGTCCTCCCAGACCAGTCTGGTACCAATATGCCAACCCCGAAGATATGGAATTCTTGGTGGATCCGGAGCGCGGGATCGAACCAAAGGCGACGAATGTATCGCAGGGTACCTTTAACTACTGCGCTATACGCGCCATGCACACATTGGTATGAAGTCTTATTTTCCCATGAAAACTGCTCAATTTCAGGTACTAATTGCCTTTTCTGAGAACCATAATTGAAATTATGTTAAAAGTAAAATAACTAAGAAAATCGAAAATGTTTAAACTCGGGATCGTAGTGTCTTACCGTTCTAATTCTAATGGAAAACGTTTTGATTTATGGTGAATATGAATACGTTCTTAATATCTACGACGTGGCGCGTGTAGCGGAGTGGTCGGAGGCACCCTGCAGTACACAAGGGATCGGTCCCCGCCCCCCAGACCCACCAAGCTCTCCATCCCTTCAGGGTCCGTAACTTGGTACCAGACTTATCTGGGAGGATGGCAGCACTGGCTTGGTACAATAGTAGGCGGCGATGAGTCATTGTAAAGGCCAGATATGCATTCAGTCACCTCTAACGATGCTTATTGAAGTCGAATCCATAACTCGCATCCCTTAGGGGTTGATCAACGTCAAGAGCTTTATCCCTTTTTATCCTTTAGTTGTGGTGCGCAGATAGTTTAATTTGAACATGTTTGGGGCTTTAGTGGAGAGATGTCTGTATTGGGCTTTCAGAAGCGTTTACGATTTCTGCACCGCCATTTCTGTTAACCAGTCGCCAGGAGTTGTTGGTCGAGCCAGTCGGTCGAACGCCCGCTCATCCCATAGGAATCTCACTGCCGAAGATGGAGCAGCGCCAGCTACAGACTTTGTGGGCGTTGAGATGTACTCGAAACTCAGCGCTTTCATAGAGACATACGTTAAAGAGAAACTGGAAGGTGCTCAAGACCTTCTTGGGGAGGATCTGTTACACTACTACACGACGCAATGGTCGGAATTTCGGTTTTCTTCGAAGGTATCGGATATATTCATGTGTACATTAAATTTTACGGATTTTTCAAATTTGGACTTTGTCATATGTATCTGTTGCTCTTAGCAAAGATTTCCTTGAACGTTAAAGGTCGTTGATGGAATCTTCTCGTACCTTAATAGACATTGGATTAAAAGAGAACTGGACGAGGGAAATGGAAATATCTACATGATCTATACGGTATTGTTAGATCAGTTTCCTTTTGTTTTGCATCTGGTCTTTCGAATTTGTTTTGTGCTTTAGAATTAATTCTTAAGGACAGAAAGGTAAACATACGATAAGGTTTATCGACAAAGCAGCTTGATTAATTACAAAATTAAGAGGCTTTTTGCACTGACCGTATCTCTGTATTGTTAGGTAGCCTTCATATAAACTTATTCTTCTAAAAAGGCTTGAAAACGTGTGCATAATAAGAATACAGTTATAATGATACTGAGATGCTTGCAAAACACCGGACCGTAGGTGTCTGCGGTGGGGACGAACGCGCTTTTACCCTTTTCGTGGGCTAACGCGTTCGCTACCAGACCATACTCTAAGAATATAGTGATTTAAAAGAACAATTTTGTCGCATATAAGTGTGCTTTACAAGAAAACATTAGGGGTTTCTTGTTTCAATGCATAGTTTACGCTAGGCGAAAAGTTTTCACCAAATTTGCTCTTCCGCTTATGAAAAGACTGTTAGTCCTAATGATGCTCAGACAGGAATTTGCTGATAGCACCTATAAGCCAACAACACATCTGAGAGAAAGGCGAAACGAAGTGCTCGCATGGTGTGGTGGTGAACGCATTAGTGCCCGGAAAGGGTAATAGCGAGTTTGGTCCCCACCGTAGACACCATTGGTCCGAGGTTTTGCAGATATCTCAGCACCATTGTGGTTATATTTCAAATAATATTCTACTATTAAAGAACAGGCAGTAAGTAGAAAATGACTATTTATCTTGTTCATCATTTTGTGAATAGCTTGTGGAAACCATGACAGATTCTCCACATTGCTCTTTTTTTTCGATTTAAGTTAGCACTCGTAATTTGGAAACGGATTTTATTCATGGAAAGCAAGGAACGTGTCACCGATGCCGTGCTTGAGCTCATCAGACGAGAACGCAACGGTGAAACTGTTTGCAGAAAGCTTATACGTGACGTCACCGATTGTTACGGTAAATGTTTTGTCGACTTTTCTAGAGACTTTTCTAAATAGATTATTACCGTGTAGGAAACAAGAAAGAAAAACACAAAAGTTTACCAATTATTCTCCTATCACCTGTAGTCCCGTTGATCGTCCAGAGGCTCGAGCGGGCGCCAGTAAGTCTTCCATTTTTCCCTGTCGCGTGAAAGAGTTTCCCAGTGGGTTCCGCTTGATCTAGAGACTCGTTGAGCATCATATCTTTCTTCCAGACTTTTCGTGAAGAACTCTGAGCATCGGGTCGGTCGCCTTCCTGCAGTACCTTTGACATCCCGAGGAATGCATTCACTTACGGCTCTTGTCCATCGGTTGTCATTCATACGCGTTACGTGTCCGGCACACCTTATCTTTGATTGTTTGGCGTACAGAACGGCATCTTTGATTATTGATTGTCGCCGCAGATCGGAGCTTCGGATCTATTCCCTTACTTGTGTGGAACGGGATACTCCTAGCATCGCCCTTTCGACTGCTCGTTCAATAACGCTAAGTGACTTTTCATCCTTCTTAAGCAGCGACCAAGTTTCTCGACGCATACGTTAGGGCAGGAAGTACCGTTGAGTCGAAAAGGTGGGCACGGAGTCGGGTGTTCCTTGTTCTCTTCACTACATCCTCGATGCTCTTGAAAGCACCCTCAAGCCGCTCGTTTCCTTCTGCTCAGTTCTGGAGCTAGGGTCGTTCATCATGATGATTTCCCGACCTAGATAAATAACTGGAGCATTCGGAGATATTCGTTCCGTTGAGCATGAATGGGGCATGCGAAACCAATCCGTTCTTCATGAACATCGTTTTTTGTGAGATTTAGTTGAAGACCAATCTTTCCACAGGCTTTATCAAAGTCGGTAAGCATTCGTTCTGCTTGGCTAATGTTTGGTGTTATAAGGGACGATGTCATCAGCAAAGCTGAAGATGGATGTAACTGCCGACCATCGATTTTCACTCCCATATTATCCCATTCCAATGTTCGCATGACGTTCTGGAGGGTGGCGGTAAATAATTTTTGGCGAGATGGGTATCGCCTTTGCCTAACTCCTCTTTTGACGTCAATGATAATATCGTCGTAGAATGGTGATACCTTGGTTGTGAAATTTTTGTATAGCTCACGAAGAATCTTTATGTACTGAGTAGGGACTCCTTGACTATCCAGGGCTTCCAAGACTGCATCTATCTCGACTGAATCAAAGGCCTTTTGTAAATCGATGAAGGTGAGACAGAGCGGTCTTGTGTACTCTCGCGATACTTCAATGAGCCTTGTTACCGTGTGGATGTGGTCCATCGTACTAAATCCTTTTCGAAACCCTGCTTGCTCACATGGCTGTCCTTCTTCCAGTGTTTTATCAATCCTGTTTAGGATGACTTGAGTGAAAAGTTTGTAGACAACAGACAGTAAGCAGATTGGACGATAGTTGCCGATATCCTGTAGGTCACCCTTCTTGAACAATAACACGGTCTTGCTGGTCTTCCAGTGGGTAGGGACCTTGTATTCAGACAAGTAACGTGTGAAGAGCCGAGCCAGTGTGTTTACGAGGACTGGTGGAAGGTTCTTTCAGGTGTTCTGATCTTATCCTGTCCCGGACCTGGTGTTGTTCGATTTTTCACCGACGAAATGGCATGTCAGATTTCGGAAGGGAGAACTGGTGGCACAACATATCCATCGTCCTTTATTTCATATGACGAAAGGTGGACGTGGGTATCGAAGAGATCCGAATTGTATTCGTGAATAATTTTCTCCATTGCCTTTCTGGACGCTGTAACTGTTCCGTCTGTGCGCCGGAGTGTAATCATTTTGGTCCTGTAATTGGCGAAGCTTCTGTGGGCTTTGCGAATGCTTTTCCCAGCCTCTGCAGCTTCGACCATTACTGCTGCTCCTCTCTCTCTAAGATCTTCTTTTATCGCCTGTCTGCATTGTTTTGCTAGTTCGGACGTTAGTTCGCGGTTGCCTGCAGCTCGTGCGATTCCACGCTGGCGTATTAGCTCGAGTGTTTCTAGAGACAAACGTCTCTTGGTAACTTTCGAACTCTCAGCTTTCATAGCGCTAACGTGAAGATGTTGAATGAGCCGATCGTATTCTTCGTCGATGTTATCGACAACGGCATCTTCCCAACAGCCGACTAATGAATTGAATAAGTCCCAGTTTGCGGTGGTTCTGGGACTTCGGTTTTTGAATTTAACGGCTTTTTTCTCCTTTCCGCGAGAAATAGAATCTTGCACGAAAGAGACGGTGATCTGATCTCGTATAGAATTTTGGGATAACAGCGACATCGGTTAGGCAAAACCTTCTATTTACTATGATTTGGTCTATTTCGTTGTGGTACTCTCCATTGGGAGACTCCCACGTCCAGCGCTGAGGGTGGGGCTTCTGGAATTGTGAGTTACCATGGATGGTCTTGGTCGCCATGATAAACTCAGACAGCCGCTCACCCCTGTTCGTTCCATTCTAATTCGTGGGTCCCAATGTGACGTTCTTCAGACGTTCTTCTTGGTCCAATCTTGGCGTTGAAATCTCCAATGATGACCTTGAAGAATGTGTGGTTTTCTCTGTAGAACTTTTCCAAGTCCATATAGAATGCTTCGACTTCTTCTTCGTCATAGTTTGATGTCGGCGCGTAAACGACGAAGATTGTCAAAGCCGGAATTGATCCACATCTTTTTAATCATAAGCGTCCGGTTCGGGTTGTAAGCTGTTCAAATGAATCGATGTTCATGGACAAACTCGTGTTGACGAGAACGCCGACACCGCCTACTCCTCTACTGTCGCATGTTCCGAGGAACAGTTCTGCTCCGTTGTCATAGACGGAGTTGAAAGGCTGGCGTCTTCTCGTCTGGGCCAGGCCGAAGACGTCGTACTTTATCCTTCTTGCTTGCATGAGCAAGTCTTCTATCGAGGAATCGGATGCAAGTGTGCGTGCATTGTAGGTACAGATCGTCACCAAAGTTCTTCGAAATCCAGGCAGCTTCCATTGACCCTGAGATTTTAGCAGCCTCTCCGTACTCGTCCCTACCCAACGCTGCGAAATTGTGGGGCTCTTTCGGGGTCAGGGGAATGAGGCCCGTTTTTTTTACTGTGTTTAGCATTTTTGATACCCACGTATAGCTTGCTGGGCTCTAAACGTGGGTGCTGGGTATACTCACGGGTAGCTTTCCAGGCTCTCCCAGAGTGTACATGGAGCTTATTTGTTGGAGGCGACTCCTAACCGCCTCCCATACACTTCCCTGTCACTTGATTGCAGGCTTTTTGGCCGAATTGACTCGTAGATTACAATCTGCATAAACTAGAACGCACTCACACACGCCTGCATGAATACGCCCCGTAAATGCAGAAAGTATGTGCCAAATCGGCGCAGCAGAAAGCAGGGAGTCCATCCCCTGGATCCACCTGCGTTTCAGGGAAGCAAAGGGTCGCTTTTTGGTCCGCGATTAACCCCCTATCCGCCACCTGGGGACGCGCCACGTAGCCTCGCGACTAACCAGCTCGAGATCCCTCATATGAAGGAGATCCGTGGAATTATTCTCCTACTTCCTTTAATCTGTTCCTCTTAATTCGCAGAAAGGAAGGTTTATTTGTTTCAGTCGAGCTGGGGATAGAAGAAGACGAGAGCCCGACTCAAGACCGCACTTCTCAGTCGAATCCTAATGCGAAACTTAGGGTTTACGTGGATTATTTCGAAGCGAAGTTTCTGAAAGAGACAGAGAACTACTATGCTAATGAAGCACAAATTTTTCTTGAGAGCAATCCATTGACGGAATATATGAAGAAGGTTATTGTTGCATTAATTCATTCTTTTCTTAGCTTATAACGGCACAATATTTGATTAAGCCTTTGTTTTGTTATCACTAGGTGAAACTGACGAGTAATTTAGGTTGAAAGAAGGCTGGAAGATGAACGGGCACGATGTGACATGTATCTGCACATGACAACACAGGAGCCACTATCAAAGACCTGTGAAAAAGGTTTATTCATATTTGTATCTATCAAGTTGATTTGAAAACATTTGTGGAATTTCAACGAAATTTTTTAAATGCTGTAACCCAACGCAAACACAACCTCACGTAGTTGGATACTTGGATGGCCCATCTTCACTGGTTGTGCTGGCCCCATAATAATTCCCATTTTTCCGGAGTTTTGCTGGTTTTTGTCATTGTGGTTTCCTGCAGTCCCGAAGTCAGCCTACCCAAAGTCTGCCCCAGGTCACCACCACCACAAGCAGTCGCTACCCTTGTGTATCGGACGGAGATTTGCCACCATACGACTAGTTGGATGCCGACCGGTACGGTGATGGATCCTGGTGCTAGTTTATTCTTAGCTGGACTGATGCCGAAACGGACCTGATGGAAATTCCGGACTCCCTCAGCTTGCGAGACCCTGCTTTTGGGACGAATCTCCCGTTGTACATCGCGGCACGAGACCCGGGAACACCCTCAACCACGATGAGGTGTTGAAATGTTAGGGGGAAGCTCAACTTTATTGATCAAAATAAGGGCGTTTTGAATCCAAACATTGTTCCTAATGATGTTCAAGTTTATTTGTTTTGACAGCTTAGAATTTTAATGTTCCAATGTCGAAGTGTTATTCGAAGGCATTTCCAACCACCGTTTGGTTGTTTATGTTTTTATCAGCTTTCGGTTGCAGACATGCTTGAAAACCAGTTGTAATTGTTTAACGGGAACCCTGATGAGTTTAATGAATGTAGTAGGAGTCTGTTGGTCAATTCATTGAACTGTTATATGACGTTTTATGTTAACCGTTTAGGGAAACATACACGGTTTTGTAGGATTTCGTTGATTTTGGCAGTCTGCTGTGATCGTTTCGCCAATACTGAAGACATTTTCTTACATCTATCAGCCAGAAAATGAGAATTATCACCGTCATTGCGCTGTAATTTTGCTTCACAACCGTTAAGGAGCTTCATCTCAGTAAAATCACTGTATTGAACGTAGTCAGTTGTGTAGGATGCACTTTTTCGTCATACATTACAATGCAGTCAAGAAATGATCGTTCACTTTGCGTAAATGGAGCACGGAACACATTTCGTACGACGACTTCGCTGCCACTCATTCATTTCATACAGTATCCTTTCATCGGGTTTTCCCGACTTTTTGAATGATTTATGCTTGGCGAACGACTATTGGATTGTGAACGTTGAATTTCTCTACAGCTGTCCGAGTAGTTCTTGAAAGAGCAGCTTCCACCACCACTCCGATGTTTACTGGTGGTTGGCACCCATGTCTTCCATGATGAAAGCTCACATCTATGATATGGAATCTTACGAATCATTTTTGTATAGTACCTTTGGAAAGCTAAGTTCTAGAAGAATACCATATACCAAATTGTTGGGCAAGAAACAGGCTTAAAAGTGGTGCATATCAACAAAAAGATATTTATCACATGGTTATTTACAAATTCTATATCGATTGTAACGGACAGTACTTTTACACCAACCTAATAAGCTGTTTTTTTTTCTTTTTTATGAAGCCTTATGAGGAAGGTAGTTTGCGTTCTGTCGCACTGTTGGTAGTTTTAGGTTCTTATTGAAGCGCAGCTTGAATTATTCCAACATGAATTCGGCGCGCTGCTAGAAGCAAACAAGGATGACGATCTAGCAAGGATGTATAAAGTAAGTGTAGGCTTTTGAGGAAATCTAGAAATGTTATTCTTGCTTCTCTTCTAGCCCTTCTGGGTTAACTATCTCGCTTCTGTTTTGTTGTAAAAGATGGCGCTGAAAACCACTTAGGCTGATGTTTCAAATATAAGCCGCCCTTGAAATTCATCTGCAGTTGTCATCAGTACACTTAAAGCGACTATTTTGTACCTAAGAAAATACAGTGTGGAAATCAGTCCTACCGAAATTACTATGTTTGTTTTGTGAAATACAAACAAACAGGTTGAAGTATGAGCAAAACTCTGAAGTTCAAGTAGGCTTCGAACACGCAATTACGTTTTCCCGGGGCTCACATGTTATCCACTGCATCAACCATGGTCCTTGCTTTGCCTCTCTCTCAACCAGTGTTATATCTCTAACGGTGCTATCAGCGATCAGTCGTCACCAGAAATGGCCTGGCGAGCAAAATTCGCATTGGAGTTAGTTGAAACTAAAGCTGTAGTCGAAACCACAATGTTTAAATAATGTTTCCTGCTTCGTGCCAGGTAATTATGTGAAATACAACCATATGGATGCTGTTGTAGCAAAAAACAAGAGGGCTCAATTGGTGTGGTGAATAGCACGTGAGTCCCCGGAAAGGGCAATCGCGGATTCGGAGCCCACGTGAAGTTTCCAGCTTTGCTCATATGTCAGCATCTTTGTGGGTTTTTTTTTAATATTTGGTTATTCTTAACTACTTCCGGTAATTGTGAAATTCAGATTTGATGGACTGATTATTTTTTACATCACATTAACAAATCAGTCACACAGTTAGTGAAGAAGACAATTTTTCAGTTGTGCGAACGTGTCGAGGATGGATTGAATAACCTACGTTCCGCATTGGAAGCACACATAACCAAAGAAGGTCTTGCTGCTATTGCCAAAATTGCAGACGCAGCCTTTACTGATGCTAAGCTCTACGTCACTACAATTCTCTCTGTTCATAATCGATATTCATCTCTTGTCGGAAGCGCGTTTCAGAATGAGTCCGGTTTTATCCAGGCGCTTGACAAGGTGATTTTGAGTTGTTCTCAAAGCCACATTTATTATTTGTATCTTGTTTTGCATCATATCACTCATATATTAGGCTGCAACCACTTTCATTAACAAGAATGCTGTAACTCGTCGCTCACCACAGCAGTTGAGCAAATCACCTGAACTACTCGCAAAGTGAGTATACGCCTTTTTCTTGGTACGAAAGAAGCGAGAAAACTTGAGACAAAAGGGACCATTGTTGTTTCAGGAATACGTAGTATTTAAGTCTAATTTTAGGTCACAAACTTAAGTCTGAATTTGATTCGCGCTTTTCATTTTCCAGGTATTGCGACCAGCTCCTTCGGAAAAGCAGCAAAATGCCAGAGGAGAACGAGCTGGAGGATATGCTCTCTCAAGTTGTAGGTTTATTGGTTTCTTGGGTGTAATGTAATACTACGTAGCTACTGACTAACACAAAATATATAATGACACTAATTTATATTTGATATAGTCAGTTTGATTTTCAGATGGTGGTATTCAAATATATCGAGGACAAAGACGTCTTTTCCAAGTTCTACACAAAGATGTTCAGCAAAAGGTGTGTTCCATGGTAGTATTCCTTACTTCTTTGCTTTTTTTCATTGGAATGGGCTATGGCTACGTCTGCTTAGTTGGTAATGGTGTTGTAATATGCAAATTTCCAGGCTCATATCAGAAACATCAGCGTCAGAAGAAGCAGAAGTTAGCTTGATTAACAAGTTGAAGCAGATGTGTGGATTTGAATACACAAATAGATTGTCCAAAATGATCAATGACACTCAAATCAGTAAGGTATGCCATTTTATTACTAGGCGATAAACACGACCTTTTGTGTGGGTTGGATTTCTTTTTTGCGTATTGTTTTCCTGTACTTCAGAAAAGATTGCTGTATGTAATATTTATGATAACGCAAGATGCTTAGTTTAGGATTCTTGCTGTGAGTTTCGTGATTATTTGAATAGCCGCAAGATCGACTTGACATTGGACTTTAGTATGCTCATTTTGAGGTTTGTTATATTGCTGATCTTATTCGTTTTTTGCAGGAAACCTATCAAATATTTGTAACATTACATTTCCTCCTATTCTTGCATAAGAACGTGTGTAGCGCAGTGATCGGAGGCGCCCTGCAACACACACGTGGAATCGTTCCGGCGCCCATGGCCCAATAAGCCTTCCAACCCCTATGGGGTCGGCAAATTGGTACCAGACTTGTCTGGAATGATAGCAGCACTGGCTCGATACATCGGTAGGCCACTGCGAGCCATTATAAAGGCCAGATATGCGTTCACTCACTTCCCAACGATGCTTAATAAAGTCGAATGCATGGCGCATTTTATCCACTAGTCTTTCATTGTCAATATGAATATTAATGATTAATCTCATCACTCCTAGCCCTTCACCATTATTTCAACTCCAAGTGAATTCTATGTAAAAAAAAATCGTAATAGTGCGTCTTCAGACGTATTTGTTTGAGTAACAATAATGTGATGCAAATCCGGTTTTTTTCTTTCTTTCTTATTGCGAGAGGAGATCTTTTGTACAGTCTTTCATTACTTTCACGTATTTCCCTCATATTGCTCCTCAGTTAGTTTCTTATTTCAAGTTCTGGATCATGGCCTGCTTTGCCGACACTGAAGATGCATCTTCCTCGAATGCTTAACTTGGCTATCGAACACTTCACATCATTTTACAATTCGAAACACAGTGGTAGGAAACTGACATGGGTGAGATTTTATTTATCTCTTTCATCACACATGCCGATTTGAGTTGATTTCAACTCATAGACAAAGGGACGCAAAGGTCCGTATGAGTTCAACTTTTTTTTCCTGATGTTCTATTATGCTGTACACAGCACATATTCTTACATTCTACTGAAGATGAAAATGCGATTAAATGGACCAAAAATGAAAAAAATGATGAATGGTCAGAATGAAAATGAAATGGTGAACAATCGAAACTGTTTCTTACATTTTTTCTCGAGACTTATATTTCAAATACTGAAAAGGATCAAAACTAGGAGTTCCGTAGAATGCGACAGAATAGTGTCCTCCAATGTATTTTGGCATTTCCAGTTTTCCTACACCTACCGATGAGAACTAGGATAATCCTTCTCTGAAATGAATCTTCAGCCAGGGAAAAACATATTTGCCAGTTCTTGATATAGACGTGCTTTCCTCGTCTAGGAAATCATTCATAGGCCTTGTCAGTATGGTGTGCTCACATCTCCAGTTATGCAGTGATTGTTGCCAGTCCCCGTCCCTGTCTCTTGTAGTCCCGTTGAACGTCGAACAACTCGAGCGGGCGCCAGTAAGTCTTCCATTTTTCCCTGTCTCGTGCAAGAGTAGCCCAAGTGGGTTCTGCTCGCTCTAGGGGACTCGTTGAGCATCATATCTTTCTTCAAGGCTCATTTGTGAAGAACTCTGACCATCTGGTCGGTGGTCTTCCTGCAGTACGTTTGACATCCCGAAGAATCCAGTCACTAACGGCTCTTGTCCATCGGTTGTTATTCATACGCATTACGTGTCCGTCCCACCTTATCTTCGATTGTTTGGCGTACAGAACGACATCTTTGATTTTTTAATCGTCGACGCAGATCGGAGCTTCGGATCCCTTCCCTTACTTGTGTGGAACGGGTATACTCCTAGCATCGCCCATTTCGAGTGTGCGTTCAATAACGCTAAGTGACCTTTCATCCTGTTTACGCAGCGACCAAGTTTCCGACGCATACGTTAGGGCAAGAAGAACCGTTGAGTCGAAAACGTGAGCACGAAGTCGGGTGTTCCTTGTTCTCTTCACTACATCGTCGATGCTCTTGAAAGCACCCCAAGCCGCTCGTTTCCTTCTGCTCAGCTCTGGAGCTAGGTCCTTCATCATATTGATTTCCCGACCTAGATAGATATAACTGGAGCATTCGGAGATATTAGTTCCGTTTGAGCATGAATGGGGCATGCGAAACCAATCCGTTCTTCATGAACATCGTTTTTTGTGAGATTTAGTTGAAGACCAATCTTTCCACAGGCTTTATCAAAGTCGGTAAGCATTCGTTCCGTTTGGCTAATGTTTGGTGTTATAAGTACGATGTCATCAGCAAAGCGTAGATGGTGTAACTGCCGACCATCGATTTTCACTCCCGTTTTATCCCATTCCAAAGTTCGCATGACGTTCAGGAGGGTGGCGGTAAATAATTTTAGCGAGATGGTATCTCCTTGCCTAACTTCTCTTTTGACGTCAATGATAATATCGTCTTAGAATGCTGATACCTTGGTTGTGAAATTTTTTGTACAGCTCACGAAGAATCTTTATGTACTGAGTAGGGACTCCTTGACTATCCAGGGCTTCCAAGACTGCTTCTATCTCGACTGAATCAAAGGCCTTTTGTAAATCGATGAAGGTGAGACAGAGCGGTCTTTTGTACGTCTCGCGATACTTCAATGAGCCTTGTTACCGTGTGGATGTGGTCCATCATACTAAATCCTTTTCGAAACCCTGCTTGCTCACGTGGCTGTGCTTCGTCCAGTGTTCTGTCAATCCTGTTTAGGATGACTCGAGTGAAAAGTTTGTAGACGACAGACAGTAAAGCAGATTGGACGATAGTTGCCGATATCCTGTAGGTCACCCTTCTTGAACAATAACACGGTCTTGCTGGTCTTCCAGTGGGTAGGGACCTTGCATTCAGACAGGTAACGTGTGAAGAGCCGAGCCAGTGTGTTTACGAGGACTGGCGGAAGGTTCTTCAGGTGTTCTGGTCTTATCCTGTCCGGACCTGGTGTTGCTCGATTTTTCACCGACGAAATGGCATGTCGGATTTCGGATGGGAGAACTGGTGGTATAACATATCCATCGTCCTTTATTTCATATGTCAGAAGGTGGACGTGGCTGTCGAAGAGATCCGAGTAGTATTCGTGAATAATTTTCTCCATTGCCCTTTCTGGACGCTGTAACTGTTCCGTCTGGGCGCCGGAGTGCAATCATTTTGGTCTTGTAATTGGCGAAGCTTCGTGGGCTTTGCGAATGCTTTTCCCAGCCTCTGTAGCTTCGACCATTACTGCTGCTCTTCTCTTTTTAAGATCTTCTTTTATCGAATGTCTGCACTGTTTTACAAGTTCGGACGTTGGTTCGCGGTTGCCTGCAGCTCGTGCGATTCCACGCTGGCGTATTAGCTCCAGTGTTTCTAGAGACGAAACGTCTCTTGGTAAGTTTCGAACTCTCAGCTTTCATAACGCTAACGTGAAGATGTTGAATGAGCCGATCGTATTCTTCGTCGATGTTGATCGACAACGTCATCTTCCCAGCAGCCGACTAATGAATTGAATAAGTCCCAGTTTGCGGTGGTTCTGGGACTTCGGTTTTTGATTTTAGCGGTTTTTTTTCTCCTTTTCGCGAGACAGAGAATCTTTCACGAAGGAGAGGTGTTCTGATCCCTTGTAAAATTTTAGGGACAACAGCGACATCGGTTAGGCAGAAACCTTCTATTTACTGTGATGTGGTCTATTTCGTTATGGTACTCTCCATTGGGAGACTTCCCACGTCCAGCGTTGAGGGTGGGGCTTCTGGAATTGTGAGTTACCATGGTTTGTCTTCGTCGCCATGATAAACTCAGACAGCCGCTTACCCTATGTGACGTTCTTCAGGCGTTCTTCTTGGTCCAATCTTGGCGTTGAAATCTCCAATGATTACCTTGAAGAATGTGTGGTCTTCTCTGTAGAACTTTTCCAAGTCCATATAGAATGCTTCGACTTTCTTCTTCGTCATAGTTTGATGTCGGCGCGTAAACGACGAAGATTGCCAAAGCCGGAATTGATCTACATCTTTTTAATCGTAAACGTCCGATTCGGGTTGTAAGTTGTTCGAATGAATCGGTGTTCATGAACAAACTCGTGTTGACGAGAACGCCGACGCCCGCCCAACTCCTCTACTGTCGCATGTTCCGAGGAACAGTTCTTCTCCGGTGTCATAGACGGAGTTGAAAAGGCTGGCGTCTTCTCGTCTCGGCCAGGCCGATGACGTCGTACTTTATCCTTCTTGCTTGCATGAGCAAGTCTTCTATCGAGGACTCGGATGCAAGTGTACGTGCATTGTAGGTACAGATCGTCACCATAGTTCTTCGAAATCCAGGCAGCTTCCATTGGCCCTGAGATTTTAGCAGCCTCTCCGTACTCGTCCTACCCAACGCTGCGAAATTGTGGGGTTCTTTTTCGGGGTCAGGGGAATGAGGCCCCTTTTTTTTTACTGTGTTTAGCATTTTTGATACCCACGTATAGCTTGCTGGGCTCTGAACGTAGGGGGCTGGGTATACTCACGGGTAGCTTGCCAGGCTCTCCCAGAGTGGACATGGAGTTTATTTGTTGGAGGTGACTCGTAACCGCCTCCCATATACTATCCTGTCACTTGATTGCAGGCTTTTTGGCCGAATTGACTCGTAGAATACAATCCGCATAAACTAGAACGCACCCACACACGCGTGCATGAATACGCCCCGTAAATGCAGAAAGTATGTGCCAAATCGGCGCAGCAGAAACAAGGGAGTCCATCCCCTGGATCCCACCTGCGTCTCAGGGAAGCAAAGGTCGCTTTTGGTCCGCGATCAACCCCCCTATCCACCACCTGGGGACGCGCCACGTAGCCTCGCGACTAACCAGCTCGAGATCCCTCATATGAAGGAGATCCGTGGCGATTATTGCCAGTATACACTAAATTTCTGTGACCACGTTCACCTCTCAAGCACAATCGGAATAACTTAATTCCGCACCTATACCTCTCATGTCGACTATACTGGCGGACACTACTAAGCAGCAGGAGGGACTGGCCTGCACACACACATTCTTTCCATGCTTCTGTATTCCGCTGCGATTCCTGTTGATTAGTTCGATTAACGGTTTAGTGTTGTATAACTTGTTTCATCGGTCGTACATTACGGCATCGGCAAAATGTGTCATAACATGGAATACAGTAGGATATATGAGCAAGGTTAGAACTCCGGTATTCCGTGAACTGTGACGTTCAAAGGATTCCCACCTTAAGATTGACCGAAGAATCTTTACAAAAAAAATTTACGTCAAAAATTCTAGATTCTCACGGCATACCTTCTGTAGTCCATATCTTTTATTTCCGTTCACAGTAACGTGCCTAATGTTTAGAATAAACTTCTTAGAACTTTATCGGCCCTGAAGAAATTGTCCAGACTATTTTTTAGGCACGTTACTGTGAACGGAACTAAAAATTGACCAGACCAAATTCTTTCGACAGGTGGGATCGATCTCCGCGCCTGTGGATCACTAAGACTTCCATCCTTCTGAGGTCGGCAAATTGCTACCAGACTTGTCTAGGAGGTTAGCAGCACTGGCTCGATGCATCGGTAGACCACCATGAGTCATTGTAAAGACCAGTTGTACATTCAGTCACCTCCAACAATGCTTAATGAAGTCGAATGCGTGGCGCATCCCTCAGGGATTGATTAACGTTAAGAGCTTTATGCTTTTTATCCTTCATCTTCTTTCGAAGATCCGGTGATTATGAGGGCATGCTTTGCGAAGCCACTTACCGCAGGCTTTATTGTATTCGTCATAAACGTCACATTACTCATCCTCCGTTCATTTTCTTGAGGCGCATCGGGTTCGCAAGAGGTCCCACGAAATTCTTCCTGAGCTTATTCATTGTTGATTTCCATTATGAGGCGATTGATATCCGATTCCTCATCTGCCGATTTGTTTCATGGCTACAAAATTAAATACTTAAAATGGCACCTGTGGGTGTCATCTTCTTTCTAGTGTTTGATTCTGCTGCTTAGAAGTTTTTTTTCGCACTTCTTGTGATCAATCGATAGTTTCTCCAATGCGGATGCTGTGACGACCGTCATCCATGGGATGAGATCTGCCTAATAATTTCTCACGAATTTCTTACTTTGCGGCGAGAGACTGGTGCTGTTGAAAAGGGTGCAGCGGAGAAAGAGTAACGGGTGAAAAGGCGCAGAAATGCCTTTTTCCGTTAAGAACCGGCAACGCATGAAGGGTGCCGCATCATTTTTGAGAAGCATTTCATTCGTTTCTCATTTTTTTAGTGGCTACGATGACTTTTGGCGTATTGTAAGGAATGAGAGGATATCAAATGCGCAAGGTGGACATCGTAATATTGTTTGCAGAACTTGTACAACTTAATTAAATATTGGGAGCACTATGATTTTATACTGGACCAGTACTTTTCTCCGTACACAAAAGTTGCGTATGCACCAAAAACATGGGAGGGTGTGTAGAAGACCATGGAGCACACAGGATTAGAAGGGCGCGATGATTTTTAAAACGCGGAGAACAGCTTATTTATAGAGCGGAGATCACGACAAAACGGGCGAGGCTACATGGAAACTCGCTGTGTGGCGAGTGTAAAACCTATAGGTGTCACAACGAGCGTAGCGAAACGTCGGACGTCTTCCATTCCGCAAAAACGCGAAATTAGGCGTCTTTGCCAGAGGTTTCACGAATAAATTTGATCTAGAACGATAAACGACTTCTGACTTTTGGATTGTGACATGTTGATAAATGTACTCATAGAGCAGTTGAGTAACCTTCTTTATAACTCCTCGTTTCTTAGGCTCCCACTCATTCAGTTCTGGCAGTTATCGACAAATAATCGGGAGTTATTCGAAAGGTGCCATAGTTCGAAATGTGGGCCATGCAAATTAATTTCCGACCAAAATTGGCGGTTTTTTCCAAGCCCTATTGTTGTGGTGGGTAATGCTTATCGCATGGAATGGGCTGAATATAAGAAGTATTGTAGTAAACCCGGTATAAGTCACAAAAATGCTTCTAAATCTTGCCAGCATTATGGTTGGATTGTGGACCATGGTAAAAATGTGGTAAATAATCCATAAATGGTCGATAAACCAAGCGCTTTTCTATAACCTATGTGGTGTTGTCAGCCTTTCAAGTTCTCCAGATATCGGAAATATATGACTTATTGTTAAAAATTAGCATTGTTTATTATTTGCGATATTTTAGCCCAACCGAATTTTGTTGCTTTTACCACTGACACGAAAGAAGGCGTCTTCCTATGCAGCAGCCACGAAAATTTGAACATGTGATGTTATGTTCTAATGTACTGCACAATATATCTTTTGAACACATTACAGGTTGTCTAATCTGTCGTATCCTAATACGGTTGGGTATATATGTATATATAGACGTGCATACAATGTATACATGTGTATATATACTTGGACACATATATACATGTACATATATGCTGTAGTGTATGAGGGCGGATAGCACAGTGGAAGTGATGTCCGTCATCAGGAGCATGGTGGTAGTTCGATTCCACACCGGGCCAACCAAACCTTTCATCCCTCTGGGGTCGAGAGATTTTTACCGCACTTCTCTGGAGAAAAAATCATTTTCTGCAATCCATTTGGGAACTCTTCAAGTCCGCTATCTCAGGACTCCAGGGAGAACTCTCGACCAGCATTCTACGACATTCAAGGTGAAATGGAAATCCTCGAGCAGCAACCGAAACCACACGTAAAAGTTGGAAGATCTTCGTGGACAGTGGATGCGAGGAAACGAATCGAATGTAAGAGGTGCTGGGATCTGCACAGTAGAAGTGAAGACGGGTCATATGAAATAAAAAAATAAAAATAAAAAATATGCCGTATTGGACACATCGTATGTTGTGAAATGCATCACCAAAAGCTGTCAGCATCGTGGCTGGATGGTGACATAGTTTTCATCTCACATATGGGTTGGAAAGGTTGCGAAAATATGGAACTATGCCTAGACAAACAGAAATTGCTTACAAAGTACAAGGAGAAACCAGTTACTGTGTGGGTAGTGTGGTCGAGATGTTTTGATTCCAACTGTCAAAGCTTATGGCGATAAAATGGACGTTATTGGGAATGAGTATGTTAATATGTTTAAGTGAGGAAGACGAAATAGCCGAAATGTTAGCCATTGAGAGTCAAGGATTAGCAACCTCATGTCATATGATCAGAAAGATGGTCTTAACGACAAGTTAACTACCTTATTAATGATGAAATTAGTCGAAAGTCGCTCTTTGGGATTGTATCTAAGAGCTTTGAATTTTATAGGTGTTGTCACAGTCCCGTGGCGAAATGTATTCGTATGGTTTTGGAAAAAAATACGTTCTCACCGTAAGTGGATGTTCTTGTCTTTCTACGTTTTCATGTTTATTGATTCCTTTGTGTTTTACAGTTGAGTGTTTACGAAAGTTAACAAATAAGGACGGGATTTACTTTTCAGACAACAACAGCGCAAATGGCTGTCCTTCTTTTATTCAATGATTCGCTAGAATACACAACTAAAGCATTAGTGGATTCTTTAGGCATGGACAAGAAAACCCTAGCGCAAGTCCTCGTTTCTCTAATCAAGGTTTGGCGTTTAGTCTTTGAATCACATTCGTTAGATGCCTTCGAAAAAAATTTACCGTATTAGAATATTCGACAAGTATTGTTAGTGGAACAGAACTGATCTCTCATATTTGTTGGATTCATCTCTTCACTTCACGTCTTAACCACGCTTTATAGATAGATGGTCTTCCGTATATTTTTATGATAGAGACAAGGAAGCACTTCTTATTTGCTACTACCAAATTTTTAATTACTTCATTTAGTTTATTTCAGAACGACGTCTTGAAAAGCTCGGAAAATTTGGATACATCTAGTGAGCCGAGTGATGAGATTGTAGTCAGCTTAAATTTGAAGTATTCAAATAAGAAAGTCAAGGTATGTGTATATCGATATGCTGAACTTTCGGTTACGATAATTTCCCATATTTATGGAAAAACATTGTTAATAACACGGCTGAGAGAAAGGCGGAGCGAGGGACTCCCATGGTGTGGTAGTGAACGGTTTAGGCCACGGAAAAGGAAATAGCCTATTCGGTCGCCATCGCAGACACTAGCGGTCCGGAGTTTTACAAATATCTCAGCATCATTGTGCTTATATTCCACATTATGCCCTGTGATTAAAAAAGAGTAGGCAGTATATAAAAAGTGACGACATTGTTAATTCTATTATTAATCCGGAGCCAATGTCTTATTTGTTTAGTCGTTTGTGTCCAGCATAAATTTTTTTAAAGGTTGATCTATCGAAAATGGTTATGCGATCTGATCCTAAACAAGAAACAGAGCATGTTCAAAAGAACGTTGATGAGGATAGGAAAAGTGTAATCAATGTATGTTTAAAAATTCTCTCTATTCCTTATTTAATCGTCATGGTAGCTTTTTTTTCTTGTGAAGACTTTTGGGAACAAGAATTTTCGTTGTTGTGATTTTATATGAGTTAGAATTGAAGTCTTCATGTATAAACAACGAATTTTAGGCTTGCATTGTAAGAATCATGAAAACAAGGAAGAGGATCTCTCATTCACAACTAATGACTGAGGTACTACGTCTCACTATAATTTTTTCATTTAAATCAGGCTGTTGAAATGTCACAGTCGCGATATCTTTGTCCATTATTCATTTTTCACTTGCCTTTTTTTTTTCTTATCTCGCTTTTCATCTTCCCACGTTTCCATTGGTTTTCTTATCTTTCTGAAGGTACTCATATATTTTCTTTCATGTTTTACTTACTTGGATAATTAGATGGCCCATCTTCACTGATTATGCGGATCCCAGCGTAATCTCCATTTTTCGGAGTTGCGCTGGTTTAGCCATTGTTCCGCTGGGGTCTCGAGGTCAGCCTGGCCAAAGTCTGCCCCCAGATCGTCGCCACCACAAAGAGTCAGAGGGGTCAGAGGGAGTTTCGCCACCACTCGACTAATTTAGTACCAGGACGGTGGTGGATCTTGGTATTGGTTTACTCTTAGCTGTACTTCCAAATGGAAACGTCGGACTCCTCAGCTTGGGAGACCCTGCTGTGGAGATGGATCTCCTCGCTGTACATGGCATTCAAACACCAGGAACACCTCCTAACCACGACGATGCGGTAAACCGTTGAATTAAAAAGTCATGTTAAAAATCAAGTCGTGTTAAAATTTTTTTCATGTTTTACTATGAGAAATTGCTAACTACACTAGTCTTGCCTTGTACAAATCTGATGATTCATATCATGTTTGCAGATAACAAAATTTTTTCCGACATCATGCTTACTTTTTCTGTGTGGGAATTTGCTTCTGTAGGTTTTGCAACAACTGACAGCCCGATTCAAGCCAAGCGTCGACATGGTGAAGCGTTGTATCGGTCAACTTATAGAAAAGGAATATATGCGTCGTGATGAAACTGCTCGAGACATGTACGAGTACATGGCGTAGCCATGGTGTGTGATCAGTACTACCTCGTTCTCGGTCTCTACGTTAGTCAGTCTCGCATATTTTCTTTTCCCGGTGCCACTTGCCCTTTTGTCTTGAGTGAAACTGTTTTTTTTTTTCCTCGAACACCGTTTCCTACGTCTAAATCCTGTACTATTTTTTCCATTGTGTATTGTGGTGTTTGCTTTTCCAATTTTTGGGTCTGTGGTGATCCCCTGCAAATCGAGTCGCCAAAGAATCTCTTTTTCCTGATGTATTCATTTGAAATTTGTAAAAGATTTCCGCTTTGTGCGCTAAGAATTTCGACGCAGGGTAGGTTGGAGTTCCGCTGAAAGTTTTGCCATTGCGATATCCTCTTCGAGTGATTTATGGTACATATACTGTCTTCCCTCAGGTTCACCAACATGACGAAACTGGCCTTATAGTCTCACTTGCTTTTGGAGACCACTGTATCGTTTTACTTGGTCTGGTAATCGTACTAGGTTAACTACGTATTGGTTCTTTCCTAACTGGATGCACTTCCTACTTGATATTTGAGAAGAATAAGCGCAAGTGACTGTAATTATAGTGATCCCTGAGCTGATCGAGCTATAGCATTAATAATCATGGGCAGATAGGGACAGAACTGGAACTTATCATAGGGTAAAAAGCATGATGAGAGGTCTTTGTAGCATTTGCGGGGTTGGCTGTGATTTTTGTATCTAGGTGTGGGTTGATTTACGGTATATAACTTCTGACTTCTATAGAAATTTTTGTCTTTTAGTTAATGACACCCTCTTCTACTCGTTTTTTAATATTGCAACAATACAATATCGTTTCCCCCAACGGTATCGGGTTAAATTCTTAAATGTCGGCACTCACATCGTGTACGTTTCCTTGGTCTTGATTACTAGTTTCGTATAATGTGTAGAAAGTTCCTACATTATTTGGTATCCTGACGATTCTCCTCCTCTTTTGCATGCTCGTGTAGTATTTGTTATTCGTGACCGGCCAGGTCTGATGATACTTGATTGAAATGATGCGTCATTTATTTTTCTCGAGTGGATGTAAATTTTTGCTGTTACTCGTGATATACTCGATAGAATTTATTTCATTCACTGTGAACAATGTCTACATCTCATCCTGAGGGAATTGTCGCATAGTTGTGAATTTCATCCTGAAGTACGATGTACCACTATGCTGACTTTCCTTCTTTGCGTTACTTTAGTACTTCCTTGTGCATAAATGAATTAGCTGCCATTTTCTCCACATATTTTAGACGAATAAGGTGGAACTCCGCAATTTATTTTCACACAGAATCCGGGTATCTGCTCGGGTTTGGCTAATCCGACTATGATTCCAAACTACGTGTGGTGGTGTCTTACGCCTAAATTTCTAAGATAAAATCGTTCGAAGATATGAGAAGCTTCTCGTATTTATGAAATCGTCAACTGCATAGTTTTTTTGTATTCTAAGCAAGCGATAAGTTTGCGAAAGTAGATTACTTGGATACTTGGATGGCCGGTCCTCACTGGTTGTGCGGGCCCAAGCATAGTTCCCATGTTTTCAGAATTTTGCTAGTTTAGCTATTGTGGTTCCCTGTCGTCCCGAAGTCAGCCAGGCCAAAGTCTGCCCAGGTCGTCACCACCACAAGCAGTCGCAACTCTTGTGTAACGGAGGGTGATTAGGCACCATGCGACTAGTTTAATACCAGGACGGTGCTGTATTCTGGTACTGGTTTATTCTTAGCTGGGCTTATTGATGGAAACGCCGGACTCGTTAGCTTGGGAGACAGTGCTGAAGCAATGAATCCCCACGCTATGCATCGCAACCCGAGATCCAGGGGCAGCTCCCAGCGACGATGAGGCGGTAAACCGTTAGACGGGACATGTAGATTATAAAACACTCATTAATTTGTTTGGTAGATGGACGGTATCGTGGTAATGCCGTAATTATTTTGAACGGCTTTCTTATAATGTGCTATAGATTTATTAGAAAGAGTTTGGTTGAATGAGGTTAGCAGTACGGTAGCTGCTAGTTGTATTGTAATAATATCGCTGCATAGAAGGATTACGCTTCAGAATGTGGCAGTATTGGTCAGTGGCATGGCTTACAGTTCTGTTACCATGGGTTTCATGCCTTTTCCCGGGCGCTGCTCCCGACGAAGGCGATGTCAGCCATTTATATCCGATCACACAGATAGCAATAGGATTTGATAGTCACACGTACGCTATGCCGTATATCCTCGGTTGGCTAGAGAACATCGAATATCCGAAAAAACGATTGAGAGTCATACTTTACATTGTCAGCAAGGACGACGCTGCGGAAGATCAAGTAACTTGGTGGAGAACTTCTATGTCATCACTGTTCGCATCTTTGACGATCGTCAAAAATGAGAAGAACTGGCTAGAGGCTGCGCTGAGATCAGCCCGAATAAGTCGGGCCAATCGGGTTCTGATTATGGACGGTAGCACGATACCGTTGAGAAACACGTTGATCCAAATGAGTTTTTTTTAAAATTATATTATGGTCTTAAAAACCATTTCTTCATTGGCTTTGTACTGGACAACCTTGAGAATGAAATTCATTCTTCGTAGTTCATTCGCTTCAGAAATATATTGAATCCCTATTATCGGGGTCTGCTTCTAAAATTTCTTTCTTTTGAAAGCTTCTTTGGATTTAAGACCTAAACTCTACCTCTGTCGTAATGTGCGCCTTCTTTGCTTCCCTGCTGGACAATGATGTTTCAAACTGTGAAGAGATTGACGAAGCTTACCGTACTCGAGAAGTACAAGGGAGAATAGAGGTGACTTTTAGTATTTGAGCCTTTTACGAAATTTGCAAAGTTCGAATTACTTCGTAACATAGCATAGTGTGAGAGCATCAACTTTCGAAAGTATAAGTGGCCTAGCTAAAGGGACTTCAAAGCTAATGAAGTTCGTCATGGCCCTAACGGTTGGGTAGACTTGATACTGAGAAGAGTAGTCGGTTATCTCTGATTTCAAGGATGTGCCACAAGTTGCGTATTATAAGCTTTATCCTTTTTGCACTTTGTTTGGGACTAATTTTTTTGGTGTCTAATATTTTTCATAGTTCTAGATTTCGGAGTCAGTTCTGCCCATGTTGGTGAATGTTGATTTAATAGATTCTTCCTACCTTACATTCGATGCAGATAATATTCCTTACTATGACGGTAGTCTCGATCCTCTTAAGGTAGGTAACGGGTGTTCATGTGGTTATTTTCAGGTTATGCTTGAGTAAAAGTGAATGTGTTTCGCTAGCTTTTACCTTTTCACTTTTTAGCAAATCAGTCATGTACATCATAGCTTGCGTCATTGTTTGAGGTATTTACTGAATCGGCAAGAAGAATGGATATCGAGTTATGGATTGACAATCTGAAATATTATGGTTTATATATCGACGAAGCATTGGAACTTGATGCGAGACGAAGAGCAGTAAGTTTCAATGTTACCTGCTTGTTTCTTAAATTCCCTTTCAGTAATTTTCCTTCCTTTTACTAATACATAGAGGAAAGTTAGTTGACGCTTATATGAAGAGCTAGATTCTTTTGCAGCACTTACTTAAAAGGAAAATTTTTTTGGTTCAAATATTCATACGATGTTTGAAAATATTTTTTACAGTAATTCAAATGACAGACTTTCAGTTAACCTCGGCATTAATAACTATTTTGTATAAATCGTACGAACTCTAATCGCTGAATTGACGCGACCTTGTTAAGGGATAAGAAGTTCTCGGCTTTGTTCAATCGCTGAAAGACGCGCCATGCATTCGACTTCGTTTAGCATTTTTTGGAAATGGTTGAATACATGTCTGGCCTTTGCAATGACTCGCGGTAGCCTACCGATCTATCATGCTAGTGCTGCTATCCTCCCAGAGAAGTCTGGTATCACTTTGTCGACCCCAGAAGGATGGAGGGCTTCGTGAGCCTGGGGCCCGGGGATCGATTCCATGTGTATTGATGGGCGTCTCCGACCACTGCGCTACACGCGCCCTTTTGCGAGGTTGTTATCATTTGTAATTCGAAGGCTGAAGTCTCTGGAACATTCCCTTCTCCAGAGCCTTGGCGTATTTTGTGTAAATCTTTCCACATGTATGATGGTGAGGTATTCGCAAAACCTGGACGCTAGGCCTGATCGAACCGCGGAAACCCTCTGCTCGCCTTTGCTGTGCCACGCGGGGCTTTTCGTGATTAGCAGTCACAAGGCAGGAACACCTCAAACTTTGGTAATTAAACCTTTATACGCGTATAATTACCATTTACACAACAATGCAATGAGGTTTGTAATTTATGTACAATAAATTACAAGTGAGGTAGTTCTATGGGTTTTTAACTAATAAAATGCGTTTGTATGCACCAATGTAACAGCTCATAGCGCAAGAATATGAAAGGCGCTTGCGGGAGTGAATTAGAGTGAAGAATTGCGTGTAAATTACCTGTGAGCAATGAGAGTTTATAACATTATGACGATAATGAGAGTTTATGATATTAGTTTATGACGAACTTATGTTAACAACACAACGTAATTACATGAGATTCGAGTATTAGCAATGCAGGAGCTATGGATTACAGTTAATATCATTACACCCTAAGCAAATGAATTTTTAAAGAAAGATTAAGTGGGAGGGAATAAGAGTGATGAATGGCAACGACGATTTCCAAGGCATCGTCAGAAGCCAAATGACAAATAAGAGGCGTGGCTAGATCCGAGCGAGTGGCGTGGGTCACGGGGTAACGCCACGGGTCGCAAGGTCTCGCACCTAAGCATTGCGTCGTGCCTGGTATTATGCCCGTGGTTTATCTGATGGTTATAGTTGCCGTATTTGCTGACGTGCCCGATGGTTAGGATGGAATATGAATGTAGGGCATCCGGCACCATCAGAACACATAAAGAATAAAAGTTGCAATAGAGAACATTATTTTCTATTAGATAATGTTTATTGGTTGACTTGTCGACAACTGTATCTGCTACTTTAAGTACAAGATAATGCGACCACTATGATACTGAGATATTCGAAAAAAAAACTGACAGAGAAAGACAAAGCCATGGCGACAGTGGTGCCGTGCGTAACAAATGATCTCCCGGAAAGGGTAATCGCGGTTCGAATCTAGTCTGGGATCTGATCTCAGAGATCTGAGCTTTTGGTTGTATTTCACATCATACCCCCTGCTGTAAAAAGTAATAACAGGCAGTAAATAAAGAAGTTAACATCTCGGTTTCTTTCCACATAATTCGGTGAACTATCTACAGTATTAGTAAAACCTGTTGTACAAGCGAATGCCACTTTATTAAAAACTACTCAGTGCATTTAGGATGTGAGACCACCCGCGTATTGCTTGCGTGGGATAACCACTTAAACACTTCTAAGTCAAAAAATCAGGTGGTTTTCTGAAATTTATCCAAAACGCTTCGAGAGCTTTGCACCTTTCTGTTTTGGATTCCTGGGCTAGGATCCGGACAATCACTTCAAAATCATCGCCGTTGTTCTTTTGTGTATCCAAAGCAGTACTTTGGCGATTTTTAAGTTTTCCATCTAGATGTTCTTTTATGCGGACACAAAGTGGTTTACCCGTTTCCCCAATGTATTCTTCACTGCATGCCTAACATGAGACCAAGTATGTTGTACCTGTACTCACGCAATCCCCGCCTCTCCCGACAATTTTCCGAATTATATTGACTATCACACAGGTGCTTGCGAACTTACAAATGAGGTAGAGTACTAGGTGGGAATTTACCCATCTCTCAGTAGGGTTTCTTATTTCGTTAGATGTGGAAGTTGGCTTGAAAGGGGTCTTATTTAGGTTTGACAAACGTTTTGAAGCCTTTAGTAGGTAATCAGAGATTATTGAACGTAGGGACCAGACCATATCTGGCTTCCATTTTTAAATCCCTAAATAAAGCTTTAAGAAAGTGGCCATATCACAAAATGGTGTCGAAAATCAAGTGGTAAAAAATACTACTTCACTAACTCTCCTGTCATCCATCACACAAAAAAGTACTTGTCAAAAACATGTACCGAACAGGTAGAAATATTTGCACAGAAGAGTGAGGGAACGAGTGGTCAAAGTTGGCATAAAAGTAGCTACGAAGCAGCGGCGACTCTGGTTATATCAAAAGGTACAGTGATGCCTCAGAACAATGTTTCAAACCTAAGTAAGATCCCTTTCAAGCTACTCTTCATATCAAACGAAAAAGGTTACGCCATCAAGCAGTGCCTAAGTAAAAGTAGTCTTAAAAATTATCTGGAGGTTACTGACCTCGCAGCAATAACAGCTCCCTACGACGTCAGATAATTCGCAATCGGCTCTGTGATCGTATGTGCAACTCAGAAAATTGTGTAATCTGCCCTAACAGCTGAGAGCGAAATTGCATTAGTCCAGCTTCTGTATACATAGTCTCATGTAAGGCATGCGGTTAAGAATAATAAAAAAGGATAAAGCTCTCGGTGTTGATCAATCCCTGAGGTATGGGCCATGCATTGGACTTCACTAAGCATCGTTTGAAGGTGACTGGATGCATATCTGGCCCTTACAATGACTTGCGGTGGCCTATCGATGTATCGAACCAGTGCTGCTATCCTCCCAGACAAGTATGGTACCAATTTGTCGACCTCGGAGGGATGTAAGGTTTTTTGGGCCATGGGGGCGTAGATTGATTCCACGTATGTGTTGCAGGGCGCCTCCGACCACTGCGCCACACGCCCCACGCGCTTAAGAATACATCGGGGAAACGGGTAGATGACTCCGTGTCCACATTAAAGAAGACCTACGTGGTAAACTTGAAATTCGATAAAGTACTTTTCTAGCGACACCTACGATACAAAAGCACAACGGTCGTGATTTTAAAATAACTTTTAGGATCCTAGCGCAGCAATCAGAAACATCAAGTTGCAGGACTCTCGAAGCGTTTTGGATAATTTTCAGAAGTCCAAAGATGAAAAAGACTAATGGCTCACTACGACGCGTCACCTGTCGTCTCTTCTGAGACTGTTTTTTGTTCTGGCTGGATTTCACTCATCCCACGTGACCAAAATGCGGGTGGTCTCACACCTTAAATCCGTACTCTAGATAATTCACTCAATTATTTGGAGAGCGTCGCCTAAAGTACGTCCAGACTGTGAACACGATGTGGCCGAAACGTCAGGAGCCGTCGAATTACAAGTGATAGCAACCTTATGTCAGCTCATCCTGGGCTGTTACTAAAATTGTCATAAATATTTTTTGCACCTTGTTGTATGTACTTTATCTACGCTTTTCTGCGTTTGAATACTTACTGAATCGACTTAAGAATGCAAAAAACCATTTGGTTAATGTTGATGCTGAAATCATTTATTGTACTTGTTTTGAAAATACTTGGGTGATTAGTACAGTTTAAATCATTTCATTACACATGAAATCTTTATGAGTAGAATCTTTAATGGCTATTTTTTTTGATTTGGTTGACTACTAGAATTTTTCTGTTGTTTCGTTTAAGATTCGTTACATGCTGGCTGATTTGATTGCGGACGGTCTGCATCTTCCAATTCCATCACATACGGTGCGACCATGGACGCTTAATTTGCAATTATGGGATGTTGATAAGTTCGTATGCATATTATGGTTGTCATTTTTAGTCTTTAAAAAAAGTCAGCGTTGATCAACCTCTGAAGGATGCGCCGTGCATTCGACTTCACTAAGCATCGTTGGAGGTGATTGAATGCATTTGGTCTTTATAATGACTTGCTATGGCGTACCGATGTATCGAACCAGTACCGCTATCCTCCCCAGACAACTCTGGCACCAGCTTACCGACCCCCGGAGGGATGGAAGGCTTGCTGAAATTGGTGCGCGGGATCGAACCCATGTGCATTGCAGGGCGTTTCTAACTACTGCGCCCCTGTTGTTGGCAGTCGTTAGTACTAGGTGTTATTAGTTATCATTATTATCTTCTGTTTACTATTATTGCCTATTTGGTAACAATACTATGAATTACTATCGTTGCTGCAATTTACTCCTGTTATTATTATTATTATTATTATTATTATTATTATTATTATTACTGTTATTATTATCACTATTATTACTATTATTATTCTACTAAGAGTCGCTGGCAACTCAGTAGTAGTGGTGCCGTCCATCACGAACACAGTGCTCGTTCGACCCCGCTCCGGGCTCACCAACCCTCTCATCCGTCAAGGTTGGGAAATTGAAACCAGACTTGTCTAGGCGCAACTCATTCCCTCGACTTTGTGCAAGAGCGCTCTAACACACCTAACCCAGGGGCTCGAGGGAGAATCTACTTGACCAGCATTCAACGACATTCAAAAGAGGACGAAATCCTCAAACAGCAGACAAACCCACACATGAAAAGTCCAAGACCTTTGCGGATAACATATGCGAGAAAACGAACGAAATGCAAGAAGTGCTGAAATCCACACCATAGGTGTGAAGATAGCTCGTATGAAGCGAATTAATGTAATAAAATTGTACTAAAATTTTTATTTACCACTATTGAATTTCATAAATTCTTCGTAGGATATTTTGCTCGTCGTAATAAGAGAATGTCTTCAGAATTTACATGATAAACCTCAAGCGTCGACCGGAACGAAGAGCAAAAATGGAAAAAATCTTTAAAGTTTTAGGTAAATTACTACTTATATTACCTCTGTTTTACCTTCATCTTCTATGGCTATTGTTCGTTTTTATATGAATCTTTCTACACCACTGTCAACTATCACTTGTTGCACTTTTTTCATACAGGAATTAATGCCACTTATTGGGAAGCAACTGATGGTCGAAATCTTCCATCTGAATACCCATATCGTGTCCTTCCCGGATATCTTGATCCGTTCCACCAAAGACCTATTAAGACTGGCGAAATTGGCTGTTTTTTAAGCCACTACAGGTTTGGCATAGTAAAGAATGGTGCGATGAATTTTTAAAACGCTTTTCAAGCCGGTGCACTTTCAACATTACGTTTGCCTTAACTATTTCGTCGTTTTGATGTAATTTAATTCAAGGATTTGGGAAGAAATCCTAAGACTTGGCCTTCGACGAGTGGTCGTATTTGAGGACGATTTGCGGTTTGCAAACGATGGTCTTGAAAGAATTAGAGAAGCGTTGGAAGATCTCGACACTTCCAAATTGGATTGGGATCTCATTTACTTGGGCCGAAAGAAACAAGCCGATCAGGTAGTTGCGATTCCGTCCGTTATCTCTCAATGTTGGTTTTGTTTTTGAAAATGATATGGTGTTTCTGTGTGAATTTTCTACTTCTTTTGCAATAACAATAAAAATGTTTCCACATTTGAAGTCCATTTGTCGTTTCTACCATATTGCTTATTGGAATCAAGTCTACCTTAGACCAACCGATCTCTCCATTACAAAATATCTACTCTACATTCCAGGTATAAGAAGCGTATCTCTTTTCCTCCATCAATCGACTTGTTTAAGGACAACATTAGCACACACACAACGCCTTAGCGCTTTGATGTCGCCTATCTATGAAACGAGATCCAATACCAGGATCCACCACCATCCTGGTATCAAACTAGTCACATGGTGGCAAATCACCCTCTGATCCGCAAGGACGGCAACTGCCTGTGGTGGTGACGACCGGGGGCAGACTTTGGCCTTGTCCAAGTATCCAAGTATGCAAGCATCTATGAGATGATCAGCATAGCTGGCATTACTGTTGAAATGATGAACACCGTTAACATTACTGCAACAGCTAACGCCAGTAATGTTAGAGAAGCAAACTCAGCAGAGCTCAATAGTAGCTGCCTTCATATGCAGTAAATGTGTTCTTTCTGGCAAAGCCACTTTACCTTGATTACCTCGATTTCGTTACTTTATGACTATTCTACGGTTGTATCATTGTCAGGTAACAATCGATTACTAATATCGACTAATACTGACTTTAGGAAGAGGTATGGGTGCCATATCATCGACATCTGAGCACCGTCGGGTATTCGTACTGGACTCTCGGTTACATTTTATCAGCAGAAGGAGCCCATCGGCTGTTGGATGCGAAGCCATTGATGAATTTGCTACCTGTTGACGAATATTTTCCAATAATGTTTGACAGACATCCCAATAAGGTAAGTGTTTCAAGTCTTCAGTTAATGTAATATTTGGTTTTCTTATTCGTTTCTGGGCAGGTCATTCGTTTGTCCTTTCAGAGCCTCTTATTGTGTATCCTGCATATAAAACTATTACGATTTCCCAGTTGACCGCACATAATCCTTCATCTGTCATGTTTCATGTTCAATGTTGCCATTCTTTATATAACAGAACATCAATGCGTCGTTTTCTTTCTCAGCACTCGCGACGTTGTTAAACAGCGTACGTTTACTTCCATACAATAACACACATACAACACAATCGTAGCCGACGTTTCAGCAGAATCGCCTTCTTCGGAGTCTGGAAGGGCATAATGATTTGCAATTTACCACGTCAAACGCTTCACTAACACGTACAGAAAGATGAGAATCTAAGTAGTAGTCACATGGTCAACAGCTTCTCGAAAACCCACCGTTTCTTACAAGCCTTCCACTGAGGAAGAGCCGCTGATCAGCGTCACATATGGTTGACGACTGCAACTCCCCACATCAACGATCGATACGAAGGTACGGGGCGAGATCACGTGTGGTCTCGGGGCATTCCTCCCTGCTGTTCATTTTAGGGTTTTTGGCATTTATCCAAAAAGCCCCAAGAAGCTTTCGCGCTGGTGTTTTGGCATTCTGTGGAAGGACAGTGACTTTTTACATCAAAATCGTCTACGCTATGCCTTTGTATCTTATGCGTACCCAGTGGCGTACTTTGTTTTGCTTCTCGTTTGCCATCTAGGTGTTCTTTTATGCGGATACACAAAGGTCTACCGTTTCGCCAATATATTCGTCTCCGCAGTCATTACAAGAGATCAAGTATGTCGTAACTGAGCTCATGCAATCACCGTCCTTGCCAAAAAGGCAAATTACGCAATTTTCTGTTTCATAGACGGTCACACAGGCGGTTACGAACTAATTGACGACGGGGAGTATCGGATGGTATTTCTACTATCGCAACCGATTCCTCTAGATGTGCCCTTCTTAAGCACAAGCACAAATGCGGTTGACGTGGCACCAAGAAAATCCAGGGTCACCATACTTAGGGGTATGAGCATACCTGAAAGCGCGGGTTCACTATTAGAATTGGGCCCAAGCTTTGCACGATCACAACCCATTTCTAACGCTAACGTGCGTAGGATGGCATGCAATTTGTATGAGCTTCAAGATCGACTCCACTGTCAGGCCAAGCAGGAAATAATAAGAAAGTCAAGAAGTGGCGAGACTACTACCGTCTCCTTTTCCTAGAGCGTTTTTTTAGACAGCAGGACCCTAACGTGGAAGTTGATATGAAATTCCGCATGTTTTCGGACGACGTTCTCCAAACCCTAAATCACTATCGCGGTAGAAAGTTTGCCTTTAATCTCACAGCCGCACAAAAATGTGGTATACGAGAAATTAGAGATGTAATTAATTCAAAGACCACTAGACTATCAATTAGTGATAAGGGGGTGGAGGGAGAGTTTCTAGTTATCCCTCGCCAGTTAGATGTTGAGATAACAGAGGTACATCATAGTGATGCCACCCTTTATCGCCCATCATCTGAAAAGGAGTTCAAAAGGCAATACCGAAAACTTAACACCCAATGGGTCGAAGTGGCAAAGGCAGCAGGCTTAAAACCATCTGTTATTTCTCACTATAAAATAGATATACCAACGTGTCCCGTCTTATAGTTACTTATTAAAACACATAAGTTAGTATCAGCTGATGATCTTGCGTCAACCAACCCAACATCCAAGGTTAGGCCCATCATCAGCTGCGTAGACGGGCCATTGGATAGAATTACATGGTTTCTTAGCTTAATACTCACCCAGCTGCTTAACCACATCCCAGCTCACCTCACGAACACCCAAACGTTCCTAGAACGTCTACGTAACGCGTCTCCTAATAACGCGTACGTGATGGAGTCTTTTGATGTTTCTGCGCTCTACACCAACGTATCGAATGACTCCGCAATGCAAGCCATTCACGAACTTCTTGTTGAACATAAAGGAAGAATACAACTGCATGGCTTGTCCATCCAGCAGTTTATGGCTCTTTTAAAGGAGTGCCTAAACTGCTCGATTTTCAGATGGTCTGGGAAATATTATGCGAAAATGAGAGGGTTGGCAATGGGACAGCGGTTCGCACCAAGTCTTGCCATCGCTTTCATGTCTAGAATAGAACCCCTCGTTATCGATCTCCAGCCACTACTCTCCTGTAGATACATAGGTGACTGTTTCGTCATTTTCTGTACTCAAGAGGAGATGGACAAATGCTTTGAGTTATTGAATGAGCAGTCTGTGTACATCAAATTTACCCGGGAGAAACCGAAACAAAATTGGCTTTCATTTCTTAACGTTCAAGTGAACTTATCAAGCAGCTGTTAGATGACAAAGTGGTACTGGAAACCAAGTAACAAAAACATCCTCGTTCATTTCCTTTCTTCCCATCCTTCTCACACAAAGAGGGCGATTGTGAGAAACATGTTTCGAACAGCCACCTTCGTGTGTACGAAGAAGGAATTAAGGGAGGAATCGCGCGACTTGGGTCGGAAAATAGCCATCTCCGATGGCTACGAAGTAGTTACCGCATGATATAAGTTTAGAATGAGAGCGACGCGCCCAAGCGAAACACTTGGCCGAAAGAAAGTCCCGTTTATGTTGCCCTTTATGGTGTTGTAGCGTTTGACCTTGTAAATTACTTATTATCATGCCGTTTGAGGCTCTGAAGAAGGCGATTCTGCCGAAACGACAGCTACGATTGTGTTGTATGTGTGTTATTGTATGGAAGTAAACGTGCGCTGTTTAACAACCTCGCGATTGCTGAGAAAGAAAATGACGCATTTATAATCCAATGCCGAGGTTAATAGAAAGTCGTTCTTGGGAACTGTAACAGAACATAATTTTTCCGTCGATCATCATTTCTAGTGTGAAGAAATTTATTATGTCTCATTGCAATAATCTGCTCTTACCCTTCTTCATCTGTTTTTCTTCTTAATATCTTATTCTTTTTTTGCGACTTTTTTCTTATTCTTCTACCTGTCGTTTTATTCTGTTTTCGTTTTTTTTTCGGATTCAAATCAACGTCTGACTTTACCATCTGACTCTGTTCTATTTCTTCTCTTTGCTGAATGCCTGTTCCAACTTTAGTCCTCAGAACATCTTTTCTTTTGCGAAATTTATCGCGTGTCATCAGTTATCGACCCCAGAGTGTCACCTGGTCAGCACACCCTCTAGCTAGTATTAAATTATAGCAAACGAGCACCAATGAAGTCTCCATTCTTCGTTGAGGCTCCTCGTGAAGGATGTGGAACATCAGTTCCGTTGTCGACTTAGTGTGCGCTGACGCTTGTCTCTCAGCAGGGTCTTTATCTAGCAAATATTGTTTAGACCCATGACGTATCCGGCTCGCAATTTTATTATCCTGTAGCATGACGAAATAACTTTTAGTCCCTAATTTTTTGAGCAGCTTTGGTCATAAGTATATAATGGTCTTTATTCTTGCATTCAGCGTTGTACTCCTGTTGTAGTTTTCTTGAGAGCATGTTGAAAAACGCTAAGGGTAGGTAGACTCATACTAATGTAACACTCAAGTTTCTATATTGTTAGTTGAGGCCGTAGGAATCATGGAGTCTAAAAGGCAGGTACAAAATTGTGTTTTATTTGCCCGATTCCTTTCATCTACTTTCGTGAACTCCCAAAACCGCTCGTTTCCTCATGTTCAGCTTTGGTACTAATTCATACTGTTGTTTTGTAGAACCAGTTGGAACCAGTAAATCAATAACTAGTTGTTTTGTCGGATGTGAATTTTTTCGATGACCGTCGTTTTGTTTTTGTTCATTAGTAAGCCGACGTGTAGCTGCAAACCGTCGTGATGGACTAGCGGTCATTCTACCAGTCATTGTGTGTCATGAAAATGGCCGTCAGGAATGCATTAGTGGTATGACCAGATCAGGTTAATGCTTATTAAAAATCATTAGGAGAGTCGTATGTAGCATTGTTTTTCCCTTTCATCTATGAGAGAGAATTTTCCGTAGTTATTCCTTGCAATAAGGAAACCGAAGTCGAGAAGCTTCTTTTCTAGTTCATCACTGAGTGACGTAAATGAGTTATAATAAAGCCCGCATTTTTTGTCTTGCATTATTCCAATACCTTAGGTTATCCTAGTTCGTTCGTAGGATTTTGTGACATGAAGGGGGTGTGTTGGTGGATGTTTAATACTTCATTTGAAATCCCGAAACCAACCTTACTACGTCTACGATATGATCGTGTTTTGTACGTGAGACCGTAGTTTTGTGAAAAAGCTTTTACGAAAACATCAAATTATCTTGTACTCCACTTACTGCAGTGGCTGGTCTAATTAATGTAATTTTGTTGCAAGTGATGGCAGGGTCTTCCCTTCGGGCCCAACTTAGCTGGTATCTCGTCAATGTGACGACCTATGGGATAGGTATAATATTCATAGATTGAAAAAGTTTGTAAAAAATTACGAGTAGAATTCATATAAACTGTTGCGTTGTTCGTACTCTTCAGCACATGGTCATGAACGCTAGAAGTCGTCTCGTTCTTTTATAGGAGTTGACAACGTTTGGCTTCTCCTTTGTCGGCGCTAGCAGCATTCAAAGGGACAGTTTTCACCTTTTTCTCGCCGTCGAGGCTCTTATGATTTTACACCACGTCGGAGTCAACGAAAAGAATAACGATGCTTTATAATTTTTATTTTCTTCTTGTCTTATTGGTTTATCGATACGTACAATCCAACACTGTGTATCTTATCATTCCTACTATGTCGTCTTTAATCCCGTTGATCACTCGAGCGTGAACCTGTGAAATCTCCACGAGTCTGTGCCGGTCTCGCTTACTTGAAGGAGAACCGAAGTGCACACAGAGTTTTGTCACGAGACCTTTTATACTTGCTGTTCATGCCAAAAAGGTAGTCATTGGTCTGTTGCCGAGTTATTCCGTGGGATAGGCTATTCGAGTGGTGCACCACCACTGATTCGATTCGATGCAACAGCGAACAACCACATCGTGACAGTGACCTGCTGTGGATGTTCGACTCGAATTAATTCGGCGCTGAAGAAGACAAAGACGTGGAGACGTTAGCCGAATAAACCCTTTTATCAACTTTTATTGCTGAACAAGAAAACGACGCATTCATATTCCAATGCCGAGGTTAATAGAAAGTCGATCCTGGGAACCTTTTTATCAACCTCATGTTAGCTTGATAGTCCAAGAAGGTGTATTTTGATTGCTATTTGAGTTTTCGGACGAAAATGTCAGATTGTTGTTCTGCTAGGTTGACTGTATTGAGAGGACCAAGCCATCGCTGTATATTGCAGTTGCAAAACATGAACGTGGCTTCCCATGGTGAAAAGATGAGCAACTGGAAGTGGACGGTCTTGTCATTACCGTTATTAGTTGTTTCTTCGTTAAGCCACCCACGGAAACATGGGTCATGTGTTTCAGCAGTCGGAGTTCCATTGTTAGAACCAGCTTTTCTTGCCCAAATAAGTGCTTCTAGAAATCGAGCTTCTTTTGAACACCATGATTCAATCTTTAGATTGATAAAGCTTACATGAGGTTATTATAAACCCTTATTCGGCTAAATTTTCGGCGCTTCCGTGTTTTCCAAAGTTGCGTTGATCTGACTCGAGCGTCCACGGCCGGTCGTTATTGCGATATGGGTCTTCATGGTCGCACCGAATATGGACAATCGACTTGAATGAGTGCGGCTCTGAAGAAGTTCAAGTCGCCGAAAGTCGGATGAATGGAAGTTTCATAAAAAACTCATGTTAGCTTAGTAACCTTAGAAAATATCAGATAACTGTGTTAGCATATCAAATGAATAATGAGTGGTTCATCGCCGTGACTGTGTTCGTAATGTCTCCAGCTTAGCTAGCATTGCTACCATTGCACACTGGAACGATAATTCTTCTCTTGTATCAAAGATCGGCTTATCCTCAGCTGGAGTATATTTACAAATTTTAAGTGGAACGAATAGGACTAGTCAGTTAGTTTTTCTGGAGTGGAAATATAGAGCCTTGATAGACTATAGGCGGATCTTCCTTGACCGTTATATGGATCGTTCCAGTTAGAAAACAGCTGTTCTGTGAAAGAAAAGTGATAAAACTAGGAGATACTAGAATACAAGTATGAATTTCCATGTGTGGCTAATACCAGTGCATCTGAGCCAGGAGCCCTCATACTGAAGTTCAAGGAAAGTAGGTGGTGCTTGCCTTTTTGACTTTCCGCAGTCATCTACTATTCGTTGTGTGGGAACGCACCAAATACTCTATCCCCTAACTATTATGATTCTGTCGTTTTCTTGTTCAGCAATCGCGAGGTTGTTAAACAGCATACATTTACTTCCATAGAAAAACACAATACAATACAACAGTAGCTGACGTTTCGGCAGTATCGCGTTCTTCAGAGCCTGGAAGGGTATACTGACATACAATTTACTAGGCCAAACGCTTCAATGACACTTACAAAAGATGAAAAAACTCTATGGTAATTACATGGTCAACAGCTTCTCGAAAAAAACTCACCGCTTTTTTACGTGCCTTCCAATGAGGAAGATTAGAACAGCTGATTATGGTCACATAAGGTTGATGACTGCACCATCCCACATCAGAAATTGATGCGAACATACGGGGTCAGGTCGCGTATGACCTCTGGGCATTCATCCCCTGCTATTCATTGTAGGGGTTTTTGGCATTTATCCAAAAGCCTCAAGAAGTCTTTCGCGCTGGTGTTCTAGTCTCCTGCGCAAGGATATTGACCATTTACTTCAAAATCATCGCCGCTATGCTTTTGTATCCTACGCGTGCCTAGTGGGGTACTTTGTCTTAGTTTTCGTTTGCCACCTAGGTGTTCTTTTATACGGATACACAGAGGTCTGCCCGTTTCGCCAATATATTCATCTCCGCAATTATTACAAGAGATCAGGTATATCGTACATTATGCAATTTGTTGTTTCACATAGACGGTCGTACAGGCGGTTACGAACTAACTGACGACGTAGAATAGCCGGTGGTATTTCAACTATCGCTACCGATTCCTCTAGACCTGCCCTTCTTAAGCATCGTTTAATAGCTACGCTTACTTCATCGCTAATAAAGGGCAATATAAACGGGACTTTCTTTTGGCCAAGTGTTTCGCTTGGGCGCGTCGCTCTCCCTTTTTAAACTTATCTCGTGGGGTTACTATTTCGTAGCCATTGGAGATGGCTATTTGCCGAGCCAAGTCGCTCGATTTCTCCTTTAGTTCCCTGGTTGTGCACACAGAGGTGGCTGTTTGAAGATGGCGGTTAGCAATGGGACAGCGAGTGGCACCAAGCCTTGCCACTGTGTTTATGTCTTAGATAGAAGCTCCTGTTCTCAATCTCCAGCCACTACTCGACTGCAGATATGTAGATGATTGTTTTGTCATCTTCTCTAAGCAGGAGGAGATGGACAAATGCTTTGAATTATTGAACGAGCAGTCTGGAGTACATTAAGTTCACAGGGAGAAACCGAGAAAAACTGGCTTCCGTTTTTAAACGTCCAAATAAGCCTATCAAATAGCGGTTACCTGACAAAATGGTACCGAAAGCCAAGTAACAAGAACATCCTCGTTCACTTCCTTTCTTCCCACCCTTCACACACAAAGAGGGCGCTTGTGAGAAACATGTTTCGAACAGCCACCTCTGTGTGCACAACCGGGGAACTAAAGGAAGAATCGCGCGACTTGGCTCGGCAAATAGCCATCTCCAATGGCTACGAAATAGTAACCCCACGAGATAAGTTTAGAAGGAGAGCGACGCGCCCAAGCGAAACACTTGGCCAAAAGAAAGTCCCGTTTATGCTGCCCTTTATTAGCGATGAAGTAAGCGTATTGATTAAACGATGCTTAAGAAGGGCAGGTATAGAGGAATCGGTAGCGATAGTTGAAATACCACCGGCTACTCTACGTCGTCAGTTAGTTCGTAACCGCCTGTATGACCGTCTATGCGAAACAACAAATTGCGTAATCTGCCCTTACGGCAGGGGACGGTGATTGCATGAGTTCAGGTACGATATACCTGATCTCTTGTAATAATTGCGGAGATGAATATATTGGCGAAACGGGCAGGCCTTTGTGTATCCGTATAAAAGAACACCTAGATGGCAAACGAAAACTAAGACAAGGTACCCCACTAGGCACGCATAGGATACAAAAAGCACAGCGAGGGACGATTTTGAAGTAAAAGTCAATATCCTTGCGCAGGAGACTAGAACACCAGCGCGAAAAACTTCTTGAGGCTTTTTGGATAAATGCCAAAAAACCCTACAATGAATAGCAGGGATGAATGTCCAGAGGTCATACGCGACCTGACCCCGTATGTTCGCATCAATTTCTGATGTGGGATGGTGCAGTCATCAACCTTATGCGACCATAATCAGCTGTTCTAATCTTCCCTCATTGGAAGGCACGTAAAAAAAGCGGTGAGTTTTTTTCGAGAAGCTGTTGACCATGTAATTACCATAGAGTTTTTCATCTTTTTGTAAGTGTCATTGAAGCGTTTGGCCTAGTAAATTGTATGTCAGTATACCCTTCCAGGCTCTGAAGAACGCGATACTGCCGAAACGTCAGCTACTGTTGTATTGTATTGTGTTTTTTCTATGGAAGTAAATGTATGCTGTTTAACAACCTCGCGATTGCTGAACAAGAAAACGACGCATTCATATTCCAATGCCGAGGTTAATAGAAAAGTCGATCCTGGGAACTATTATGATTCTTTTATTGAGATAGGTTGTAACCTTTGTTCGACATAGAACGGAAAAAGAACGATTCTCAATCGTACGGTAAATAAGAACAGATCCACTGTTTTACGTCTGTTAACACTTAGTTCCTTTCTCAATCACAGTTGTTCTTTTTTATCGGCTGTTTTTCGAAGGTTTTATTGGGAGATGTTTTTGAAAAGTTTTATTAGGGTTTTTTAAAAAAAATCTCTGTACCGTTGTGATCTTGTAACTGCTCTTGTAGAGTTAATTAAACGAAAAAAGTTCCATCTAAATAGAAGAGTTCAGAAACTGGCACGTCATGTAGCATTTCCCATGACTGACTTTTTGTTAATCTTTTTCCTTGTTCAGTAATTCAATGTTTTGTTCCTGAGCAGACCCGAGGTTGTCAATAACAAGGTTTATTCAGTATTGGCCGTCGTTTCAGCGACTTCATCTTTTCAGTGCTTGGAAAGGTCAAATTGACACGTAACCCTGCTTAGCTAAACATAACCTAAGCGGAAAAAACAATAATAGGTTTTCATTCGCATGATAAACATCCTCTTTTAAGCACTCACCGTTTTGTTGTTCGTCAGTCTTCAGAATCCTTTAACATTGCAGCCCTTTGTACAAACATGTCGAATGACTCGACTATGCAAGCCATACTCGAAATCCTTATGCAGCACGTAGGAGCGATGAACATGTATGGGCTTTCGATTCAACACTTCATGGCCCTTTTAAAGTAGTGGGTAAGCTGCTCAATGCTCGAATGGTCCAGAAAATGCTGTGCACAAATGCGAGGGTTGGCAGTGGGGCAGCGACTGGTTTTAAGCCTTGCCATTGCGTCCATATTTAAATTTGAAGCCCTTGTACTCGATCTTCGGTCATTGCTTTACTGGATGTATATCAACCATAGTTTTGTCATTTGCTCAGCACAGGAGGAGATGGACAAATATTTTAAATCGCTAAACCATTAATCAGTAGTCAGTATACGTAAAATTCACCCGGTAGAAACCGGATAAAGACTGGCCTCCGTTTTTTATTGCTCATATTAACCCGTCTAAAAAACGGTTGCATTATCAAATGGTACCGAAAGCCAAGTAACAATAGCAGCTACCAGTGTGTGCACAGGAAAAGTACAGAATGAAGATTTCTCTGAAGTTGGTATGATAAGCAGGTATTTCCAGTCGCTACGAAACCGTAGCTCGTCGGCATAGATTTAGAGGAAAAGCGAAATCACCAAACGATAGAAACGATATGTCCGACGAAGACAAAAACCCATTTAATCGGCGCTTTAACGAACTAAACACGGTTTTAAAACGATGCTTTAAAAAGGCCGCTTTGCAGAATTCGGTTTTAGTGATTGAAATAGTACCGAACATCGTAAAACATCAGCTAGTTCGTAACCGTTTATATGACCTTTCTACCCAAAAGATGGTGATTGCATGAGTTCAGGTATGGTGTACCTGATCTCTTGCAAAGCATGTGTGGAAGAAAGCGTTTGCGAATGAGGTATACCACTCCGCAACCTTGTAAAAGAGCACCTAGTTGGGAGGCTTAAAGTCAAGCGAGACACTCCACTAGGTGTGCGAAGGGCATAAAGACGTAACGGAGAAGATTTTGAAGTAGAAGTAACCATTTTCGCACAGGAATCCAAATTAACGCCTAAGATTTTGAAGCGTTTTGGGTAAACCTCTGAAATTCAAGAATGAACAGCAAAGTGGAATGCTTTGTGATCACGCGTGACCTCGCGCCATACTTCAGGCTGATTTTTACCTAAGCCAGGCACATTCCTCATTGATTTAAGACTGTGCCGCTGACCTGCAACAGTAACCGGAAGATTAATGAAGAACAAAGCGGTTAGTTCCCAAGATCGACTTTCTATTAATCTCGGCATTGGATTATAAGCGGTTAGTGTTGTTTACTTTGTTGACGAAAATAATGTATGGAGTTTTTTTCTGCTTTGGTTGTGAAAATGTTTTGCTGAGCAAATAAGGCGTCACTTTGACCCTTGCAGGCTAGGAAGAATGCGATGTGGCCGAAATGTCAGCCGGTGCTGAAAAAATCTTGTTATTGAAAAACTCGAGTCTGCTCAACAATAAAACGTTGACTTACTTAACAACTGGTTAACGACTACCAAAGTTCCACTTTTCGAACATTCACCTCGCCATTGTTTCAGTATTGTTTGTTTTCCCTTGAAGAGTAATCTCCTTCTTTTTTAAGGAATGGTCATCTCGTTTTCCTGTGCGAAATCTACGTGCATTCACACTTTATCCGCTTGTAGTATCTCCGCAAAGGTACACGCATGAAGAAGGATATGTTAGCGATACAGAAGACTCTATTGTTGTAGTGGATGAGCATACTGATGTGCAGCCGTCAAAAGATGAATTGTAGGAAACCTGATTCTTACAGTTACTGGTTAGTAATTCTCACTTGAGAGCTACCAAAAGCTTTCTTTACTGCCTGGTTCAAAAATTGCCTTAATGTTCTGCATTTAAGTTTTTCTTTGACTGGATGTTCTTTTATCATAGCGGTGAAATTGCCTTCTAACGTTGCATATTATAGGTGCATATGATAAATAACATTGTTTGAATCCTTTCCAGCATTTTTCTTCACATTTTTACTTACAAGTCAATGTATTTATTTTGTTTAAGAAGTCCTCCGAGCAATACTTAACTAAGTCTTGAACATCCTGATGTGATTATTACTAGTAGTGGATTAGTTCTACTAATAATATTTCTTTTTTAAATATGAGATTGTTGTACGCACTGTACCAGAGATTATGTTGTTCATTTTTCGCTTGAAGATTCAGCTTTCTTCTTCCTTTCAGTTACGACAAGTTTATTTAAACTTTATCTGTATAGTCACATCTTCTTTAAGTTTAATATGCTTTAGTATGACTCATGAGGGTGCTTCAATGATTTGTCTTACGATTACTGCCACACAGCTTTATTGCCAGTTTGTTTGCCTGTTTTCGTTTTGTAATATAAATGATTTTTTTTCCCCTGCTCTTGAAGTTGTTAAGGTATGAACCGAGAGTCTTTATTAGTGCTCGAGTATTCTTCTAAGCTTACTTGTTCAAAAGAATTAGAAATAAGCTAAAATTAAATCTGCGAAGATTTGATATTTTATCAAATTGCTCCTTTTATGATCACCTGTGGTTTTTTAATTTGTACTCGTAGCTTATAAGTGCAAAACATTCTTTCATTTGTGGATTAGGGTGCGTTAATCATGTCATTGCTAACTCACTTGTATCACTAACGACCTATTGCATCTGGTCGACCAGTCAGGTGCTTAATTTCCACACCGTGGAGAAAGTGTGCGGTTTAGCACTCTAACGGAACAGATCAAGGATTCATAGAATTCTCCTGGATCCATTTGTGTCGCAGAAGTACATTGTTGGCTATGTTCTTTGTCTCTGATATGTTCATCATCTAGTGATGATACACCACACAGCTCGACGTGTAGCCGACACGGCATCTATCACAAGAATACAGTGCATTGATCACCATTCAGAGAAAACCACCGCATCAATTAAACCTTTGTTTTGTTAAAGTGTTATTTGAAAGGATGGTTAAAGAACAAGTGCAAAATCTTAGGTCGTTATTGGTAAAACATATTTTTTGTGACATTTTCTGTCATAACTTTATGAAGCTTTGTTGTGCCTCTTCCCTTATTGGCTTCGGGTTATTACTTATAACTATTTTAATTCTTAAGAGTTTGTCATGGATCTCAAAGCTTCTGTCCGAAATGTTCAAGCCGTTCCTCATGCCGGGCTTTAGTCCAGAAATGACAACCCCATGCATTAAAAAATAAGTGGATAGAAGGCCAATTCTTATTGCAGTTTTGGGCGGTTTGATAGACATGTGTTCTAGCATCTTCAGTTCAGACATAACTAAGTGTTCCACCAGTTGAATTTTGTTTTCCTTGTGAAGAGTCCTCACCTAAGTTGAATATAGGTTTTGACTTTGGAAACACTCCACCTTGAACCATCAAAAACCATCCAATCTGGTGGATAATTTTTTGGTCACGGTGAGAGAAATGTCTTGCATCGTTCTGATAATGAGCTCTCCTTTGAGATGGTCGGTTGAGATCTTGATAAAGTTAATCGGGCAAAACAGTAACGATGACATGTCAGCAAAGTTGAAAATCGTTAATTAGACTTCACTTGATTTTGAAAGCAGCCTCCTTTATTGGGAAATAGCTTCCAGATTTGTTTGAGATCAGGCCGTTTCTTGGAATTCACTAGAATTGGCGAATAACTCTGATCGATATGTGGGAACAGCTATACCTGGGTTCCATGAAGAGTCGACTCGAGCAGCATTCAGCGACATTCGTAAAGAAGAGCAAAAATCCTCACACAGCAGTCGAACCCACGCACAAACCCAAAGACTTTCGTGGGATGTGGGTGTGAGGAAATGAGTCGAAGTATAAAAATGTGATAGAATCGACGCATAATGTGATGTCGTGGCGTGTAAAATAAAAAATATGTTTTATGATTGAGCAGAAACATGACACGTGGTTTTTAGTCGATCAAAACGTGGAATCACACTAGCTGTATTTAGTTGAGATAAAAAATTACACTATTATAGAAAACGTAATCGTCTCTTCAGTACTCGCAGCTGTGAACAAAGGCGAGTCTCCGGACGGCGCAATGGGCTGCGTGTGGTCGAGTGCGGATCTCGTTGGAGGCGGCTACCGTATTAAAATAGTGAAACAGATCGCTGAAGGTGGATTTAGCCAGGTGTGATGTTTTTGCGACGATCTGTTTATTAGATTTAATCTGTCTTTGAGGTTTCGTTTATCGAGAAAGATTTGTTTAATTCGCAGACCCTTCAAACCACGAGTTCTAGTGTTGCAGTTACTCTGTCACTGCTAAGCTTTATAATCATAATTCAATACAGTGTTTATTTGTTTAAAAAAAAGTTGTCTTCTTTACTTGGATACCTAGATGGTCTGTCGTTGCATAACCTGTGGGACCCAGCACTTCATCAGTTCGTTTCGCTGCTTTGAAATCTCTTCCAGGTTTGAGGATCTGTCGTTTTCTGTCTCCCTCGATGTGTTAAGTTTATGTCATGAGCTTGATTTTCCTCAGTGCATCTTTTTCCTGGTTTTCATCATAGATAATGCTGGTCCTTATATATCATAGGATTGAGTATCTTCTTGCGGCTATGATTCTTCCTGGCTGTGTGGCTTTCCACTGGTTCCAAGGGCGCGTGTGGGGCAGTGCTCGGGAGCGCCGTACGATACACATGGGATCGATCCCAGCGCCCCCAGGCTCACCAAATCTTCCATTCTTACAGTGTCGGCGAATTGATACCAGACTTGTCTGGGAGGATAGCGGCACTGGCTCAACAATTGATAGGCCACCGCGACTCATTGTAAAGGCCAGATATGTGTTCAATCACCTCCAGCGGTTCTTAGTGAAGTGGAATGCATGGCGTATCCGTGTCCCTTTTGATAAACGCCGCGAGTTTTATCCTTTTTATTCTTTGTGATTCTTCCAGGACGCTAGATACTCCTTTAACGGAGGTTGTTCTTGTGATTAGTCAACCAATCTGATCGACGACAATTTGAAAAGCTGAGTCCGATTGTATTTCTTGACTTATTACTCATTCAATACAGTTGTACATACATTTGTTTGCTGTGATTAAGTATCTTAGCTTATCCCAGAAACATGAAACAGGCTTCCAGTGTTTTTTTCTTCACAGTTTTTCTACTTTTCTAAGGAATGATGAGAATGGTGAGCAGTATCTTTTCCTCTCTCTCTGGCCGCAGTGGTCTGTTTCGCTCGTTGTGGCTGGTGTTCCTCCTGTGTGCTAAACTGCGGTGTTCAGCGCAGCTTCGTTCTTCAAGCATATTCACCCAAAGTTTGAAATAGTTCCGTGTTTCCAAACTAAAACTCGCCAATGCTAAACCAGTGCCGGGATTCACTTTCTGTTTGGGTAAAAAGCACAACCACTATCTGGTAAATAGAGACGATTTGAGGAAGCCCTAGCACAGCCTTCGAGGCAAAAAAAAGGGAAATCTTGCCCAATCGGCGAATTGCCGGTTAAATGAAAAGTGCTATATGTGGTATTCTTAGTGATTCTTGAAAAAGGGCTATTCATTCATTCAAATGAGTAGAAAATGAATAAGTGAACATAAAAGGTAGCCGTCAGTTTGCTAGTTGCTGTTGTGTAGAGCGTAGCTGTTATTTGTAAATGTTGTTTCTGTTTGATCATTGTGATATTTGTTTATCCAAAGAGGTATGCCTGTTTTAGATTCTATTCTGTACCGATATCGACAGCAAGGAAAATTTTGCGGTGAAGAAAATCGTCAAACATTCACGTGAAAGCGAAGAGCGGATAGTGAACGAAGTTAGTCGAGCCTCTATCACCGTAAATCATGTATTTAGCCGGCACCTCTTTTCGACCCCATCTTTGACATTGTTTCATTCCCGTGCGTGGTTTTCAAACATATTGGGTAACTTGAAGAATTATTTAACTACATATATTTAACCCAGGGGGCTGATATCACAGTGGTAGTGATGTCCGTCATCACTAGAATGGTGCTTGTTCGATTCCGGTCCGGGCCAACCAAGCCTGTCGTCCCTCCGGATTCGGGAAATTAGTACCAGACTTGTCTGGGGAAAAAAATCACTCTGCAATCCAGTTGGGAACGCTTCAGTCCGACCATCTCTGGACTTCAGAGAGGATTGCTCGACCAGCATTTAAGACATTCAAGATGAAATAAAATTCCTCAAGCAGCAACCTAAGCCACACTTAAAAACTCAGAAGATATTCGTGGACAATGCCTGCGAGCAAACGAATCGAATGTAAGAGGTGCTGGGATCTGCACAGTAGAAGTGAAGACGGGTCATATAAAATAAATAAAATGAATAAAATAAATATGTGCTCTTTCTTCCATAAGCTTACACGAGGTTGATATACGATATTTATTCGGCTAACGTTTCAACGTCTTCGTCTTCATCAGAGTCGGCGATCCGAGTCGATGACTCGAGACCACGGTTGCTGCTGAATAAATAAAACAAAATAAAAAAGTGCTGAAATAAAAAATTTAATATTTAACCCATTTTTATTTAACATGACATTAGTTGATTTCAACGAATACCTGCACTTTCCAGTTCTGCGAAAGTATACGTTGAACTCAGAGTGAATATATTAATAAAAAATAAAGGCTATTATAATCTACCGATCCTTGCCAACAATATGCGAGTTTTCCTATTCTACCAAGCTGAAATTCTGATTTTCTACACCTCATGAATCGCTTTCCTTCACATCAGGACTCATGTTGTTAATAGTGAAATGAATGAAAATACTTTGTTTCGCCGAAGAATACCGATGCCCCCATCCGTCGGCTGCCGCTTTTCACTTCGATTTTCTGGTAACTAAGAATTTTAGAGAATTTTTATATATTATCCATCATCACGTCTACTGTCGGATTCCAGCACTCCTCACTTTCGATTTGTTTCCTCGCAACCATCATCCACGAAGGTCTTCCAAGTTTTTGCGTATGGCTCCGGCTGGTGCTTAAGGATTTTCATTTCGTCTTAGATGTCGTAGAATGTAGGTCGAGTGGTTTCTCCCTGGAGTTCTGAAATAGCCGGGTTGGAGCGTACCAATTCGGTTTGCAGAGAGTGATTTTTTTTCCAAACAAGTCCGGTTCCAATTTCTCGATCCCGGAGGGATGAGAGGCTTGGTTGGCCCATGAGCGGAATCGTGCTAGCACCATGCTCGTGATAACGGAGCATCACTGCCACTTTGCTATCCGCCCACCTGAAGTTATGCATATTTATTTATTTATTTATTTATTTACTTATTTATTTATTTGTATATATCCTCTGTCGAAATGGCAGGATCTGCTTTAGAAGTGTCCACAACTTAACAAGCACAATTGAAAATTTGGTCGTCAATAAAAAAAAGCTGTACAATTCGCCGACGATCGGCTGTTTTTGCAACTTCTTACCAATTTATATGGTTCGTTATGTTAGTTGTGTTCCAAAAGTATAGTTCTCAGCTTTTTTGACGATTTTCTTGCTAACGCTGTCTTCTTTGTAAGACGATAAGTGTACTAGGTAATCTGGGTAGCAATTTTATTTAATTTAGTGTCTTCAAACTTTGACGCTTTCATACATATGCATAGGGATGCGTGTAGCGTAGTGGTTCGTTGTGATTGAAATGCGCACTGCATCAGCTTCTGTTTCGATCCCACACTTCGGGCTTACCAAGGCATACATCCCTCCTGCATCGGAATATTCATACTAAACTTGTCTGAGAAGATACCAGTACTGACCTGGTACATCAGTTGACCACCGCGAGTCATTGTATGGTGAAATATGCAGTAAAACCACCTCACTATGATTGATGAAGTCGAATCTATGGCGCATCTATCATGGATTGATCAACGACGAAAGTTTTATCCTTTTACCCTTTACATTCCCGTGTCGAGCGCGTGTAGCGAGTGATTAGAGGCGCTAGGTTAAGAAAGTGTTTGGATAAATTGATTGCATATCAGTTTGACATTTCCAGGCCATGAAGAAAACAAAATCGCCAAATAGTCGGTTCATAATCCTAATGATACTGAGATATTTGCTAAACTCCGGACCGCTGGTATCTGCGGTGGGAACCGAACACGCTGTTACACTTTCCGAGGACTAACGCATTCAACACCACGCTATGCGAGTTCTTCGTTTCGCCTGTCTATCAACTGTCTTACTGACCTATAGTTGCTATCAGCAATCACACATCAAGATCTGGGGGGCACAAGTCGGTATTGAGCCCAGTCATTCTGAAGCGTCACTTTTTTATTTGCTGTCTACTCTTTTTTTAATGGCAGGGTATTATGTGAATTATAACAATATTGGTGCTGATGTATTTGCAAAACTCTAGACCGCTAGTGTTTGAGGCGGGGACGAACACGATATTACACTTTGCGCCTTACTGTCACCCTTATTTTACTAAATAGATGTTGTTATTTGACCCACGGATCTCCCTCATTTGAGGGATTCCGATAGCCGGTTAGTCGAGAGGCTACGTGGTGCGTCCCTCGGTGGCGGATAGTGGGTTAATCACGGACCAAAAGCGACCTTTGCTTTCTTGAAACGCAGGTGGATCCAGGGGATGGACTCCCTGTTTCTGTTGCCCTGATTTGGTACGTACTTTCTGTATTTACGAGGCTGTGGGTGCGTTATCCCTTATGCGGATTGTATTCTACGAGTCAATTCGGCCAAAAACCTGCAATCAAGTGACAGGGAACTATATGGGAGGCGGTTAAGAGTCGCCTCCAACAAATAAGCTAAATGTCCACTCCGCGAGAGCCTGGCAAGCTGCCCGTGAGTATACCAACCTCCCACGTTCAGATCCCAGCAAGCTATACGTGGGTATCAAAAATGCCAAACACAGTAAAAAAAACGGGCCTCATTCCCCTGACCTCGAAAGAGCCCCAATTTCGCCGCGTAGGACGAGTACGGAGAGGCTGCTAAAATCTCAGGGCCAATGGAAGCTGCCTGGATAACGAAGAACTATTTTGACGATCTGTACCTACAGTGCACGTACTCTTGCATCCGAGTCCTCGATGGAAGACTTGCTCATCCAAGCAAGAAGGATAAGGTACGACATCATCGACTTGGCCGAGACGACGCGACCCCCACCCATTCAACGTCGTCTATGACACCGGAGAATAACTGTTCCTCGGAACATGCGACAGTAGAGAAGTTGGCGGCGTCGCCGTTCTTGTCAACACGAGTTTGTCCATGAACATCGATTCATTCGAACAGCTTACAACCCGAACCGAACGTTTATGATTAAAAAGATGTGGATCAATACCGGCTTTGACAACCTCCGTTGTTTGCTCGCCGACATCAAACTATGACGAAGAAGAAGTCGAAGCGTTCTATATATACTTAGAGATGTTCTACAGAAAAGGCCATACATTTTTCTAGGTCATCATTGGAGATTTCAACGCCAGTATTGCACCAAGAAGAACGTCTTAAGATTCACATTGGGACCCATGGATTAGAATGGAACGAAGAGGGTGAGCAGCTATCTGAGTTTATCATGACGACCAAGACCATCCATGGTAACTCGCAATTTCAGAAGCCCCACCCTCAACGCTTGACGTGGGAGTCTCCCAATGGTGAGTACCATAACGAAATACTTGGATACTTGGATACTTGGACGGTCCGCCTTCACGAGCTGTGCGGAGTCCAGCACATATGCCATTCGTTCCTTTCTATCGCAGTTGTAGTCCATGGTGGTGGTCTTGTTCGTGCATGGTAGCGCTTGCGAGTCTCGTACCGTGATATGTGAAACAACTCCAGCTGCGGGTGCAGCTGATTAACTTTGTTTACGAACACTTCCGCCCAACGTGTAGCTGGTCGTCCTGGGGGGACGTTTTCATTCTCTTGGAGTCCATTCTACTGTTCTTTTCGTCTCTCTGTCGTTTGTTCTTCTCATTATGTGGCCAGCCCATCTATGTTTCGCTATCCATGTATATTCTCCTGGATCACAAAGATGTGACGGATTTCGAAGGTCAGGGCTTCTCATTCCCGCTAGATATTGAGAGTGCCGGTTATATTTTTAGAAGACATCGCTCAAGCGCTCTGTGAGTAGTGCGAAGCATTCTTGACGTAGTTGAAGTATCAACCCACGTCTTCGCAGCATAACAGAGCGCTGGGAGGACCGTAGATTCGAAAAGATGAGCGCGGATTTTCGGGTCCTTCAGTTGGTCGGTGGCTTCTTTGAGAGGCCCGAATGCGGCCCAAGCTGCTCTCCTTCTTCTGTCTATTTCCTCCTTTATGCTCTTTTCCATGTTCATTGATCGCCCGGAATTTTCCATCAATACGTATGCTTTCTCATCCCAATCGAATGACTTCATTATCCACTGCAGTGCGGCACTGAGCAGCTTTGGAGATATTGTGTCGACCTGTCGAACCCCTTATCCTATGGGTGTTGTAAGAGGTCGATTGAAAAGTTGTATTTTCGTAGTGCAGTTCCGATAACAATCGCACAGAGTTCTTATATAGGACGGGTCCACTCTTTGGTTGACGGGCGCTGATAGGATTGCATTCGTTTCAACACTGTCAAACGCTTTTTCCATAGTCGACAAAGGTTAGGACTAGAGGCAGGTGGTATTCCCGGCAAACTTTGATGACCCTTGGCACGGCTTGGATGTGGTCCATGCAGCAAAATCCTTTCCGAAATCCTGCTTGCTCGACTGGTTGCACCTCATCCAATGTCCTTGATATGCGCAAGAGGATAATCTTCGAGAAGAGCTTGTAGGGTACACTCAACAAGCATATGAGACATTAGTTATGAAGATCCCTTCGGTCTCCTTTCTTGGGCAGGATGACCGTACGCGACGTCCTCCACTGCTCTGGGATTTTTTCCTTTCTAAGGTATGCTGTCATATGATTTGCGAGAAGTACATGTAGATTGTGGCCTCCAGCTCTAAGGAAATCGGCGGTGACATTGTCTGGTCCTGGAGCTCTGCCTCTTTCCATGCTTTCTATCGCAACTCGAACCTCCGACGGAAGAATTCCAGGTGGTTTTTCTCCAGCGAGGATGTTAGGGTCGGGACGAGGATTGTGAAACGGAAAAGTGTTGAACGTTTCCGCTATTAATTCTATATCACGGCGAGAACTTTGAACGATCCCATTTTCGTTCATCTGGGCTAGTAGTGGAACATTATAATCACACAAAGTCCCGACGGCATTTTTTTCAAACTGCTTCTTTTTTTCTGCTGCTTCCAGTAGTTCTTCTGCTTGTACCGTTGTAGATCTTCCTGCAAAGCTATTCTGCAGCTGGCATTTATTACTAGCCATGTCAAACGTGTTGCAATAGAATCAAGCTTCAGTTTCCTTCTCTTTTCGAGCAACTCCTTAGTGACGGAGATGTGAACCCATCTTCTTGCCTGAGGAACTGAGGCGAATTCGGGACAACTTTTTCAATCCTTCGACATGCAGCTCGTATTCTCCGATCGGGTCTTCTTTAATCTGCCAGTCACGTTTGGATAGGACTTCGTTCAGAATGTTCTCGTCGTATACAGCTAGGTTTTTTCCCTCGTGGTCGATGAAGAGAGTTCTTTCCCAGCTTGTGGCTGAATCGATTCTTCGCGCGAAGAAGTCGGTGATCGGAACCAGTACAGAATGACGGGACTACCGATGTAGTCAAGTAGGCACCATGTTCTGTTTGTCAGAATATGTTCGATCTCCGCATGAGTCATGCCGTTGAGAGACTCCAATGTCCAGCGACGGCTTTCTTTCTTGTGGAAAAACGAGTTTCCATGTAACAGACGTGCTGCTGACAGGAGTCCTGCGAGACCGTTCCCATTCTCATTTCTTTCTCCTAATTCAAAATTTCCGATCCTGCGTTCGCTCTCGTTGGCCTTTCCTATTCTGGCGTTGAAGTCTCCGACAAAAAAATTTATGATATGCTTTATCATTGCGGATAACTTCCTCCACCTGATAGTAGACCGCATTTAATTCGTACTCATCAGCTGCGTTGGTCGGTGAGTAGCAGTTGATGATAGTGATCTTCTTATGAAACGACATTTGAAGACGGAGGACGGCTATTCGAGGGAAAAGGATCTCGTATGAGTCGACGAGACGGACAATGCACGGGTGGACGACAAAGCCTACGCCGCCGACATTTCGTGACGGCGCCTTTTCTCCACGGATCACAAGGGTCCCGTTGTTTAGTTGGCGTATGTCGATCTTCTTGATTTTTGTTTCTTGTAATACAATCACGTGAAATTTAATGCGATCTGCGGCTACATGAAGGGCGTGATGATCGACGTCTGTGGAGAGTGTTCTGGCATTATACATGCATAGTAAGAAACAATCTCCATGGCGTGTCGTGCGTGTGTTCGTCAGATCCGCTTCCAATGACGTCCTGCGTAGCCTCAGATTTGCTGGCCTCTCACCGGTCGTCCGGTGAGAGGACCATAACGAAATAGACCATATCATAGTAAATAGGTTTTGCCTAACCGATGTCGCTGTTGTTTCAAAATTCTACACGCGATCAGACCACCATCTCTTTCGTGCGAGATTCTATTTCTCACGGAAAGGAGAAAAAAGCCACTAAATTCAAGAACCGAAGCCCCCAGAACCACCGTAAACTGGGACTTATTCAATTCATTAGTCGGCTGTTGGGAAGATTCCGTTATTGATAACATCGACGAAGAACACAATCGGCTCAATTTTAACCTTTTTTACTTGCTGCCTACTCTTTTTGATGGCAGGGTATATTGCGAAATATAACTTCAACGAAGCTGAGATATTTGCAAAACTCTAGACCTCAGGTGCCTATGGTGGGGAACGAACGCGCTATTGTCCTTTCCCGGAAGTAACGCGTTAACCACCACACCATGCTGGTCCTTCGTTTCGCCTGATCGATAGAACTAGCTGAGAGACAGGCGAAACGAAGGACCAGCATCGTGTGGTTGTGAACGCGTTACTTCCGGGAAAGGACAATACGCGTTCGTTCCCCACCATAGGCACCTGAGGTCTAGAGTTTTGCAAATATCTCAGCTTCGTTGAAGTTATATTTCACAATCGGCTCATTCAACATCTTCACGTTAGCACTTTGAAAGCTGAGAGTTCGAAAATCACCAAGAGACGTCTGTCTCCAGATCTCCAGAAACACTCGAGCTGATACGCTACCGTGGAACATGTGCTTGCCGACTTTGATAAAGCCTGTGGAAAGATTGGTCTTCGACTAAGTCTCACAAAGACGATGTTCATGAGGAACGGGTTGGTTTCGTATGCCCCCATTCACGCTCAGCGGAACGAATATCTCCGAGTGCTCCAGTTGTGTCTATGTAGGTGGAGAAACCAATCGATCCGAGCGTCCCTGACTCATCAAACCTTCCATCATTCCACGGTTGGCACATTGATACTAGATTTGTCTGGGACGATAGCAACACTGACTCGATACATCGGTTGGCCACCGCGAGTCATTCCTTAGGTCATTTATGCATTCAGTAACCTCTAACGATGCTTAGTGAAGTCGAATGCATGACACATCCCTCGGGGATTGATTACCGCTGGGAGCTTTTGTCCTTTTTTGTCCTTTTTATTCTTTACTTATATAGTAGAATTTGTGGGAGGAGGAAGGCAAGCGAAGGTCAGTTTTTGAAACGCTCATCGAATATGTCTAAAATGGATAACTTTAAAATAATATTATCAAAATATAACAAAACGCTAAATACAAATATCTATACTGGTCGACCTCATCGTGAAGTCGACATCTTTGCTGAAGGCATCACTCCATTTCCACATGGAACATGAACATTCTCGAAAACTAAAGTTTAGGCTTCGATTCTTCGCCAACTGTCCAATATTCGGAATGTTGTGCCATTGTTGGCAACGATACACACCAATTATGTGAGCTATTTGGTGTTTCCATTCTACCGAAAAGGTTCCGTAGGAGACGAACTTTTGCGAAGGCGCTCCAAAAGCGACTATTTCAGTCAGGCTACGGTAAGTGCTTCCTTGGCAGTTATGGTTTATGCGGCTTCTGACGGTTCTACTCACAGAGTAAGTTGGTGGTTCAGAAAGAACTATAGTATTTTGAGTTTTCCAATCCCATTAGATATTTGTTTGTCACTCGTGAAAGTGTTAGAAAGGTTAGATCATCATTTATTTTATAAACTATTCATTTGATTTCTTTTATTATCTATTTTGAGAATTCTGGCATTTAATTTTCGGTGATACGTATTTTTGTTGGAATATGCGCAGCCGTTCGTGTTCTACATCGACTCGGTTATGTGCACAGAGATTTGAAGGTATGGATTTGTTTTCTGCGTTTTATCTTTCTTTTGTTTCTTGTTTCCGTTGTCTTATGGTTATGCTTCCTTGAAAATATGCTTCTTCAGAATATGAACCCCGGGGAAAAAAAGACGGAGCGAAAAAATACACCTAGCAGGGTCCAGGATGTCAGAATTCATTTCTGATAATGAGAAATATTGTATTTCTTATTGGCAAAATTCTGCAGGCATTCATAGTTTTTCTTTCACTTGGTGAAATCGGTTTTTTGCTAAGCTACTTTTGATACTGGCAACCACAAATATTTTCTGCCGTGAGTTCAAAGTGGTGGCTGCAGGCCAGTGGTTAGAGATTATATGCAACACACACGTAGTGCTTGCTTCGATCCATCGCTTCGGGGTATTTGGAGAATAGCAATACTGATTCGATACATCTGCAAGCTACTGCAAGCCAATATATAGCCCAGATATAAATTTAGTGACCTGTAACGATGTTCAGTAAAGTCGAATGCATGGTCGAATGCATCACTCAGCTATTTATCAACGCCGAAAGCCTTATCTTTTATCCATTGCGAGTTAAAATCAGTTTACAGCGATCACTTCGCTTCTCCTTTCCTCTTTCTTACGTAGGAGTTGGGTTAGAAATAAATTCAAAGGGCTTAGGAAGTCTAAAACTGCAGTGACAGTGGAAATCCAAACATTTTTTCGCGATATGTTACTAGACTTTTTTTCTTGTTGTTCAGCTTAAATCTTGCTTTTTAGGTGGCGAATTTTCTGCGAACCGATGACGGTACACCACTTCTTACCGATTTCGGCTCAGCAACGAGGTGAACTCTAGTTGTGCGAATCAGTTCACTTATGGGCATCTTTATAAGTAGTACATTTTATGGCATTGAAATGTGTGTAGATGAAATTGCACCGTTGTTGAGAACTTCTGGCATTTGGATAATCGTAAGAAGTTCAGACTCTAGTTTTCTACGAGCGTGAATATCACTGGTGCCTCGGTGAATCCATGAAATTTCTATGTTGAATTATCTATAACATTATGCTTTTTTTTTATTATTTAAGGCAATTTTTTTTCACTTCTCTTTCAAGTAATGTTCCCACATTTTGACCAATTTCTGCAAATCCCGATGCTTGTCACTAAAGTAATTTTCAGAGTTCCTATTACAATTGATTCTGCACGGGAGCAGCAACATATGGTTGATGAAGCTGCTGAGATGTGTTCGATGCCGTACCGCGCACCAGAATTGTTTGACTGTCAAATCGGATCAGTGATTACAGAAGCTGCCGATATTTGGGTAGGTAAAAATAGAACTCGTTAAGAAAAACACTTCTGATTGTAAAAAAATAAAAGGTTAAGGCTTTCGGCATTGATTATCTTCAACAATCGTCGCTAAGGTGATGCACATCTGGCCAATACTGTGGCTTTTTTAAAGCAATTGGTTATGTCACCACCGTGTTTGTTATTCTCCCTAGACAGGCTGTGTACCAATTTGCCTATGCCTTTTTGCTCGGGGGTTTGGTTAGGTTGGGAAGCGAGTCATGGGCTACAAATGCACTGTGAAGTACCTTTAACCACTGCGCTACACGTGTTTTTTGACCACTTTTTTATGAAAAGCACCGAATCAAACCTCTCTGCACAAGTATCACAACTAAATTCTGATTGCTTTCCTAAAGCGTTGATTCTTTCTCGAATGTTTAGATATTCAAAGAAAAGAAGAACTTTGGGAACTTAGTCTTTGCCTTCCTTCCATTTTCTGTCGTTTCTTTCTTTTTACAATAACTGAGCAGGTGATTTGTATTGACACAAATTTATTGCGAATGTTGCAACGTCTTACTGCTTCGCAGTGATGACGGTTGTTAGCCTAGATGAGAGCACATTTCTCTGTTCTGCTAATAAATGGTGAACTTAAATGAGTAGATAAATAGGTGTGGCTTAAAGAAGAGAAGTATTTCGAACAACCACAAAAATTTGAAAGAAAACTTAAGCGGAAATATTTCAGAAGTTTTTAAGTACAGAAATTTTTCGTTTATTTCTTTCTTTTTTCGTAAGGATTATTCTGATTATTCTCTTCCACACTTTCAGTCACTTGGTTGCTGTCTCTATGCTTTGTGTTATTTCGTCTCACCATTTGATCTTGTCTATGAAAAAGGTGACAGTGTCGCGTTGGCCGTGCAAAGTCCGGAGAAGATCCAGTATCCCGATGTGAAGCTGTGAGTTTCGTCTACGGTACAGTTTTTTTTACCGTAAGTTACGTTTGGCAGCTCCAAACTTCTCATTCCCATCTCTCATGCGAGGTAGAGAATTGGGTGTTTTATCTTAGGTTCGGTGACTATGGTTCCAGTTTGCTAAGGTAGTGGTCGCCTAATAACAACTGTTTTCTAATAAATGATGGTATTTTAATGCTTTAGTAAACTCAACTGAGCTATTTCTGATTTGAAAGAAATCGTTATCTACAAAATTTATATGAATAACTGTCAGAGTTTCATACTGTGGTTTTGGTTTGGTTATTTTTTCTTATTTTACTTGACTCATCTTCACATCAACGCTGCCGATTCCAGCACTTCTTACATCCTATTCGTTTCCTCGCATCCGTCACCCGCGAAGGTCTTTGAACTTTTCAAGTATGAATTCAGTCGCTGCTTGACGATTATTGTTTTCTTTATAAATGTCGTGGAATGCTGGTCGAGCCTACTTTTCCTGGAGTCTTAGGGTAGATGTATTAGAGTGTGCAGGCGTGGATTTTAAGGAGTGAGTTGCGCCAAGTACCAATTTCTCGACCCCGAAGGAATGAAAAGCTTGGTGAGCCAGCGCGTGGTCGAACGCGCACCTTGCTTTATAATGAATTGCATCATCACTACTGTGCTGCCCGCTTTCTTAGTTATTACTTCTCAGATATTAGTTTAAGTGGCTACCTTGCTTTTTTAGTTCTTGTCGTACTTCTAAGAACTCTTCTTCAATTCTATGTTTCTTTTTTATTCCAACGATGTTGCAACTCTCAGGTTTATCTGATGATTTTCACTTCATTGCAGATTTGATAAGCATTTGATCGAGGTGATGCGTCGTCTGCTTGTTGTCGAACCAAGTCAACGATTGTCCTTAGAAGAAGCTACAAACATGTTAACATTACTAGAAACAAATTCTAAAGATACTCGTGATGGCGCTGTGATTGTCTAGTGTATTCGTACAGTGTACATTTTTTCAGTAGTTTCGTCTCGTTTTGCTGGAGTGGTTAAATTCAAAAATCGACTTTCATTCAATCGACTTTCATTCAACCTCAGCACTAACAAACAAAATTATGCTGTGTTCATGAGTGTACACGGGGTTCTTGTAAAAAAACACTATTGTGGCTAACGTTTCGATGCCTTTGCCTTCTTCCGAACCGCAATGATTCGATTCGAATGTCCACAACAGTTTTTTCGAATATGAGTATTCGTACTCGCGTAGTTTATCCATGTGGTGTTATTCCACTGGATTCGCGTCGATGCGACTACGAAGACCAACATCGCAAAAAAAAATGCTGTGGACTCTCAGCCTGAGTCATTTCGGCACTTAAGAAGGAGAATGTTTTAAAACTTAGTGATAATAAAGGTTTTCTTTCCAAGAATAACAACATCGGATAAACTCGTAAACACAACGAAGTATTGATGTTGTAATTATTCTTTGCCTATTAAAAGGTAGCCATCTGGAGGTGCCAAGTCAAATTAGGTGTTTGGGCAATTGTGAAATGTTTCTGTGAAGTCTTCGATTCTCACACCTGTTGTTTCTGTCTATTGTTTAATCTTCTCCCTCCCTATTTTCTGAGTTGTTTCGTAAAACGTGGTCTATTTTAATGTGTTATACTAGTAAGTGATAAGTTTTAAGGGTTGAGTATCATGTATTGATTCTGTATTTGTAGAATCAGGACATAATGAATACAGCACTTTTTTAGGTACCATATGTTAGGAATATCTGGAATAAAAATCTGTTGGATCAGGAACTTTTAAGTTGAAAGACAAAGATTGACAAATAGAAATAAAGAATGATCGAAAGATTGAAATAAGAATAATAAGGGTGGAGGAGACAGCATCAAGATGTACGGATGTCCCTCACTTTCAATACAGTGACGATGCCCAACAATCCAGCATTCGTTTGTGTCATTTGGTTTATTCATCTCCTCTCGTCCCATCCGTTCATTATTTGTTTAGTGTCGGACGATTAACGAAGGAAATGACACTTCACTGCAGAACAGATGTTACTGCTAAACGAGCGTATCTTTCATTTGTTTATTTTTTGAGATTTAAATTAATAGTGGTTGTAACCATCGCTGTCGACCACCCTCGATTAATGGAGATAGTGGATATCAATACCGATCATCCAAAACCAAATGAAGTGGTTAAGTTATGATTCAGTTGTATGTAATTTGGATTTTATTTTCAATGAACAACCATTTGAAGCACAGACTGGTCGAACAGAGATGGAAAATTGTCTACAGAAGAAGTCGGCTTTTTAGTATCATTGATAGCTGTTCTCTTTTTTTTCTAGTAGACGAATAAACTGAACCCACTAGGCAGCATCAGAATGGGCTCGCGACGAACTTTGCTGGCAGAAGTTTTTTCTTGAATAGCTACGTAATATTGATCTACCATCTAAGTATCCAAGTGATTATTGATGTATATTATGGCCTCCTATCTAAAATATCACATTTTGTTTCCGACGTTTCATCGATTTCAAGAGAAAACGCTTCTGGCTCACAAACGCAGTTTAGTTTGTAAGCGGTTCAGCAAACGTCAATAATCACCCCCTACGAGTGCGAATATCGTCCACTGTTGCCAGATTATGGATGATGACCTGGCTCGTTTTCCATATTATCATATGGTGGATATTACCGAGTTTAAAATGTTCGACATGGGCGGATAGAACAGTGGTAGTGATGTCGGTCATCAGGAGCATGGTGCTAGTTCGATTCTGCTCCGAGCCAACCAAGCCTCTCATCCCTCCGGGGTCGGGAAATTGCCGGACTTATCCGGGAAAAAAGTCACTCTCTGCAATTGCAATCACTCCACTTGGGAACGCTCCAGGCCTACTATCTCAGGACTCCAGGGAGAATTGCTCGACCAGCATTTTACGACATTCAAGATGAAATGGAAATCCTCAAGTAGCAACCGAAACCACACGTAAAAGTTGGAAGATCTTTGTGTACAGTGGATGCGAGGAAAAGAATCAAATGTAAGAAGTGCTGGGATCCGCAAGTAGACGTGAAGAGAGATCAAATAAAATAAAAATAAAATGTTTGACTGTGGTGAATATCTCTTCGCAGACCTCACTTCATCTAAAATCTGAAAGAACTCAAAGAATCCAAAATCCTATATGTGCTAGTAATCGTGTTTTTAGAAACCACATTGATCATTCTGCTTCACGCCATGCGAAAATTAGATTAGTTCGTTCATCTAAGCGAAGTGTGATTTGTTATGAATGACTGCATTCTGCCGCTGTGATGATGTATGAAGGCGACACTGACGAGATGGCTATCCGTATCCCCTTCAAATGAAGGCCGTCGTTTCGTGTCACATTCGATGGACGATGATGACGATAGAAAAACGTCCCATCAGCAGAAATGTGTTCCCGTTGATGAGCTTCGTTCCTGTTGAGTGAAGAAATCGCACATCAGTGTATCTTCAGATTAGGCGAACAGATTTTTAAGCATCGGCTGTCAATTTCATTCTGCCGATGTTAAAAAAACGATCTCAGTGCTTCATCTTAGGTCTTCCATGACGTCTTAGGTCATTCATGCTTGGCGACATTCTTATTCTTAATGAAATAGTTAATGTTCTCGTGTATCCATGAACTCCGAGTTTCTAAAAAACTCATTTTACTCTTTTAAAGTGCGGCTTCATTCCTCACTGTCTTTGTGCTGTGGTTGATTATTATTGTCACCATGAACTGAATTTAGGCATTGGTATAATTCGTAAAGAATTATTATTATTATTATTATTATTATTATTATTATTGCTGTTACTATTAGTTTCCATTTCGTTTTTTTTATTTTAATTTCTCTTTTCTCTGTGGTTTACCGTATCAGCGTGGATGAACTGCGTTGTGCAGGCGATAGATAGTGTTGTTCCAGCAAGTTTATCCAGGCTGGAAAGATGTTCGGTGGAAAAACAATTAGGACTAACCGAGAAAGCCATGACAAAGCTCACCGAGCTCGCCCTTCTTCTTCCTCTGCGGAAAAGACCTGAGCCCAGCGCTTCGGACTGTAAGCCTAATGAGGAAGTGCCCATTCGAGCTAATTAATGGTTGACAGATTAATAAGTGATACAAGTAGTTGTTTTAATAGTTCGTTATCATTTTTGCTTTTTTTTCTGAACTATTAATACTATTTGTAAGCGTAGTGGTTAGAGATCGGATTTTCGTAGGGCGAGCTCCTTGTGGTCCAGGAAGACCAGCGACCTCCTTTGATAAAGACCTGGAGATACTCTAGCGAAACTGTCTTAGAATTCTGGGTAAAATCAATTTCACAAGCATTCAACGATATCCATAAAGGAAACAAAACCCTCAAGTGATACCTGAGCTTTTACGTAAAATCCAAGGACCTTCGTTAATGACAGGTGCGAGAAAACTTACCATAAATTAGTTGGTGGGCCCTGCAGATTACGTGAAAACGGTTAACGTGAATAAATAAATAGATTTTTTAGTAATTACTACTAGCAGACACTTTAACGAAAGCAAATTTTCTCCCAAGATTTTGAGATGAGCAGGCTGTTATTTATTCATAATCGGTGACGCTTCGGTGGATTGCACCTTCTTCAGAGCCTTGAAAGGTCAAGTTACCTACCCAATAATTGACTCTCCCAGATACTTTCATAATCTCAACGGAAAAAAGAACCAAGAAACCAGACTTGAATCGCATACGAAGCAACCTAAGACATTCATTGTTTTCCATGAGTCGTCCACTTATGTTTACGAGTGGTGGAGATAAATGGCACAGAATTTACATAGGTGGGTAATGTGCCTCTGGAGTAGCTGGGAGTGTGCCTAAGAAAATCATTCTGAGATATGCTGAGTCTGAGTATGAGATACGAGCTGTATCCGAGATATTGTGCGAGATCAAATATGATCACAAGACAATCCCCTCTGCTGCTCATCTTCGGAGTCTTGGAATTAACATGAAAGACTTCTGCGCTTTGACGTTTTAGATTCCCATTTTAAAATGGTGACTTATACTTTGAAGTCTTCTCCTTTATTTCTCTTCGTCCCTATGCACGCCTAAAAAGGCATTTTGTTTAACTTCAAGTTTAGTTTTACCCGTTTCGCCACACTATTCGTCCCCGCACACTTCACAAAGAATCGGATAAACCGTAGCCAAACTCATGCAATCATCGCCTCTACCGTTAGAGCAAATTATTAATTTTTGAGTTGTGCATAGATAGTCCTAGGAACGGTTATGAATTAGCTGGCGTGGTAGAGTGTTCGGTATTATTTTAATCGTTGTTACCGATTTCTCCAAACCGCTCCCCCTTTTTAAGCGATGTTTTATGGCCGTGCTTATTTCGTTGGAAATAAAGGAAAGAATGAAGACGACGTTATTCTCGCTAGAGATGTAGTTTGGTGGCATCCATTAAAGATGGCTAATTGCTGCACCAATTTCAAGGACTGTTCCTTCCTTTCTCAAACCGACCGCATAACCTCGTTCTCTTTCTGCTGTCTTCCTGTGCATATTTTGTCATACCTTGGTGGCTATTGGAAAGGAAACACATTACTTAGGAGCGCACCTTTATGTGTAGGGGAAGAGGAGAAGTAATGCATCAGTTTTCAATACTTGGTTTTGGATATCAGTTTGTGATGTAACTATTTCCGAATACTTAGTTTGAGCTTTCAAAAGTGGAAGCCAGTTTCCCTTCGATTTCTCTCAGATGAATTCTGTGTACTGTGACTCCTCGTTCAACAATTCTAAAAATTATTGAGTTTTCGACCAATGCCGAGATCAATAGAAAGTCATTCCTAGGGAATTACTGGAAATTCTTCTGCTTGTGAAATACGTTTTTCTCCTGCGATAATGTACAAAATCTCGGTTGTAATCCACAATCAGGCTGAGATATTTGCAAAACTCCGGACCGCAAGTGTCTGCAGTGGGGAACGAACGCGTTATTACCCTTTCCGGTGGCTAACGCATTTACCACCATACCATGCGGGTTCTTCGTTTCTCCTGTCTCTCAGCTAGTTCTATCGAACAGTGCTATCAGCAATTGCTCGTTAGCGGTCTGGGGAGCCCAAATCGGTGATGAGCCCAGTTAAGCTGAGGCTGTAGTCGAAATCACAATGTTAATTTTCTTATTCACAGCCCATCAAAATTTTTCACCGCATTTGTGCACCTTCAGGGAATTGTGGTTGCGTCACAACAGTGCTGAGATATTTGCAAAACTCATTACCGCAGGTGAACGAATGCGATATTACCTTTCCCGGGGCCTAACGCGTTCACCACCAAATCATGTCCTTCGTTTCGCCTCTTTCTCAGCTAGGTTTTAAATTTCGCAAAAATGTCGTCATTTAAATGACGCGTGAAAGTTGGCCGCTTTTTCGATACTCTGGATCTTCTGGGACGGCATCCTGGCGAGTTGTCTTTTCACATATGCCGTCGGAGCTCACTAAATCGTCATCAAAGTTTTACAGTCTTTCGAATTTCGACGTGTTCGTAGTAAATTTTATTTACTGATAATATTTACAGTTCACTGTCTTTTAAGCCTGTAGTGTGTAGCTGTCTGGGACCATTGGTCCCGTTTTTTGTCCTAAAACCGTTTAAACTGAATACTGTTCTTCATCTATAAAGAAATCAAAGCCACTGGTTATTCTCGAGATTTCCGATTCATTAATTGGTCTTCTCATCTATTTTTCATATTTTGGAGAATCTTTTTAATTATTGAATAGTTAGAATTGCTACCCTCACATCTCATGCGGGTTTCCAGTGCTTTAACACTCGTTTGTTCCATTGTAACCGTAGTCCACGAACGTTCGTATGTGGATTCGACTATGGCTGAGAGATGTCATCTACTATCCTCACTGATATGCTGGATTCCGTCGAGGATTGTTTCCCTCTTTCTGTTTCTGCTGTAACCCTGTCATTGCCATGCTCTGTCTTTCATACAGTTTTTAGGGGCGCTTGTGGCGCAGTGATTGGAGGTGCCTTGCAATAAACATGAGATCGATCCTCGTGTTCAAGCCTCAGCAAGCCTTCCATCCATCCGCATTCGGCAAATGGGTACCAGACCTGTCTGAAATGATAGAAACACTGGCTCGATATATCATCACCTCTAACGATGCTTAGTGAAGTCGAATGCAACGCAAGGCGCATCCCTCAAGGATTGATCAACGACGAGAGCTTTATCCTATTTCCTTTATAGGCTTTCTCAGGGGTTCCCAAGTATTCACCTTCGACAGTTGTTGAGTATTCCTAACACGCGCATTTCTGTTTGCTTTCTTACAGAAGTAGTGTTCCCTTCACCCTCAATTGAATTGTGATCGTGGCGAAATTTTATATGGCAGTAATATTCAGAATAATTAATTACATGCGCTATTTTTTGGGCAAAAAATTTCAATTCGTCCCGATGACGTCACTCCAATCGATTTCAGACATGAGTTTTTTTTTAATTTTTTTCGGCTCTTGCTTCTTTAGGCTAGTTGTTGAGAAAGGTTGAAGAAGGTAGTGCAGTCGAGATAAACGTTGTTTGATGAACCCGCTAGAGATTATCTGTTAGTGAAGATTGTTTAACATAGTTTTTAGACGAGGTGAAACCCAAGTGACCTAGAGGTGGTGTCTTGTGACCTTTAGAAGAGATGATAGTCAAGCGGTGGTCTAGATGGTAGGGTCGTATAAACAGAACTATTTAGCCATTAGCATTATCGTCATTAACACCGGATTCTTATATTCTTGTGGGACAACGACATATGGCCGAAGCCAGTGACAATTAGTGGTGATGGTAGCAGTGGTTCCGTTGCCAGTTCGCACATTACTGCTTTGGCGATGATTTATGACAACACGATTGCACACCCAGATAAAAATGTCGATGAACCAGAAGCGCGACTAAAACGTCGTGGCTTTACCTTCACTGTATCATAAATTCCGCATTACCCACACCGGATCCTTCTCGGTACTTTTTTCTATGGTTTTCACTTCCTCAAATGTCTTTCCTTCTTCGCCTTTTTCTTTCGCAATTTTGAAATGGAACAGGATCGTATGCCAACTAAAATCTAACAAAGTAGTCTTATCTACTTCTGGGAGAACCTTGTAATCACAGTGACACGGTTGTCATCATCTTATTTGAGGCCATGTGATTTACTGTTAATTTGCTATTCGATATATTATTGGAAACCCAACCTGCACACGAAAGATTTTCTTTTGTTTTATAAGATTACGCTAATTCTTAAATGTGTTCCCATGCATTTTCCTAGTCGCTGCTTTTTTTTACTGCAGTGGAATTCTGTCGATTATTTCGCTGTTTTATACGCCTTCTTGACCATTCAGTTATTCATTTATTTAATTGTTTTATTTATTTATTTGCTTATTTATTTATTTGTTTATTTATGCACCCAATTATTTAATAAGTCCTTTTTTCGCATCGCAACTTGTGCAGTTCTCCAGACGTAACGTTAAATCTACTACTTTTTGGGTGCAATATGAGAAGATTTTAAGAAGAATCTCTGAGTTGACCATTCCTCCATAAGGGCTCGTTTCATCACATCCTCTCTTCTTTTTGTTCGCCGACTGTTTATAAAATTTCACGTCCATCTTCTGACTGTGTCTAACAACTTAGTAGAGCGATCAGACAAAACGGCGGTTCCCTGTAATCATTTTGAACGGTTTTTTTTTCGCCGACACTAATGTTGCTCTTATTTGTCAATCCAGGATCTCCCAGGCTGAGAAAGAGTTCACCTTTTCTATCAGGAAGGTCGGCTAAGAACAAACCATTGCCTGGATCCACCACCGCCCTGGTATCAAACTAGTCGCATGGTGGCAAATCTCCCTCTGATCCACAAGAGCGGCGATTGCATGTGGTGGTGACGAAATGGGGCAGACTTTGGCCAGGCTGACCGCACTACTCTAGGGTAGCACTATAGCTAAACCAGCAAAACTCTGAAAAATGGAGAAGGTGTTGCGGCCCGCACAACCAGTAAGTACGGGCCGTCCACGTATCCAAGCAAGTATTAATTTTTACATGAATTGTCCTCAAATACTCTGCGGACACTAACACTTCTATATTCTCTCCATTGGATCACATCCTTAACCTAAAAACAGTACTGGGGCGTGAGTTCTGTTCTCACTTGAGGATATTGTCATCTTCTTGAATGTCGTTGAACATTGAGCGACTTTATTCTGACTGGTAATAGCTCTACTAAGGCTATTCGCAGGTATTCATCACAGACAGTCGCCAACCTTTAGAGACTGAGGACAACCTTTCTTCTAGAACTTTATTACCAGTTTGCACACCTCGGTGGTTTGGCAGACATGGTTAGTACAGACGGGGAAGAACTACAAACAATCCGCGTATTACTGAAGGACATCTCTGGCTGCTGCGCTTTTCCTCTTCACCTCACTCTCCTCTTTACACTATTTCATAACACTGTATTGTATGAGAATTTCTACCGAGTAGCTGAGTTTCTTGTTATCCCTGTTACCTGTTAACCATATGATGAGTGGTTGCCCTTTGTGATTATGCTGCTCAAACTACGTAAACACACTCAAATTACAAACAAATCGTGACTACATCGTGACGACAATGCCACCACCACCAGCACTTCCACCATCGTTGTTGCCATCATTGTCATCGTGAAGTATATTGAGAACACCGAAGTCATTGATTACAATGCTTTGGATGGCTGGATTCCATAACGCATCGAATATAGTTACTGCGAATTTCTGATTTCCCTGAGTGATTTTAAGGCGTAGCGAGTTAAAATCAGTGTATTCAGTTCGTTAGTCCTTGCTTTAGTAAATGAGAAATGGAAAAATCCTAAGGCAAAAGGTGAGAGTCCAGTTCTGGACTGCCTGGGTTATTGAATACTTAACAATCGTATAAATTGTAGAGAAAAGTTAGAATCAATACACGCGATCGTCGCTTTCCCACACATGATGTGGTCTTGCTAAAAGTCACGTTGTCATTGTTCTGTTTTTTTATAAAGAACGACTTCAGTAATCTCATCTTAACATAAAATAAATTTAACGGTGTTCCATCGAAGATGATTCCTCTCAATACGACGTTGACGACTACGGACATCAACTCGGATAATCGGCTCTGAGGAAGACGAAGACGGTAGCGGAAAGGAAGCTGTTTATCAAAATCATGTTGATTTATCAATGGAAGAATGCATGTTGAGCAGTCATATAGAACTCAAAGGAAAGTCGGTTTGTAAAAGTAAATTGATTTTAATGGTTTTGTTGATGAAAATGAAAGGCCTTCTTCATTTGGAGAGATTTCTCTCCTGATCATCGCTCCTCTGGAAAACTGTGGATTCGTCAGTTTTTCTTTTATCAAAGCACGAAGAAGCCAGTTTGTATCGTTTCAGGAATTGTTAAATTTTTTTTCCAGCACAGAAAATCGTTCAAGCGGAGAATCCGGGAAAAACAGCATTTATTTGTATTTGTTCAGTGTCCACCTTTGTTCTAGGCTCTTCGATTAAGTGTCTCCTGCTGAACATATGATAATTTTGAAATCCAACCTTGTATTTGGCGATGAGTAGGATATTTCTGGTAAAGTGTAGCGCATTGGTAAGTGGTGCCTACGCCCATGCAAAGTAAGAGTTCCATCCTTCCAGGGTAGATCAATTCTTGCAAAAATTGCGTGAGAGTATAAATAACTCCTAATTATAACATTAACAGGCCATCGTCACTTTCGGTGAAGTTCAAATATGCATTTAATCACCTCTACAATGCTACGAATCGAGTCAAATGCATGAAGAGTCCTTCGAAGATTAATCAATGTCGGACGCATCATCCTTTATCCTTTGTTGGAGATTTCACGAATACGTTTACAGTTCACTGCACGAAGACGACCATAGTTTGTTTCAGACCAATAATTTATTTATCCTTCAACGACATGAACATCTTTCGGATGCTGCGGCTTTCGGTATTCTCCTTAAGGCGCAATACCTTGATGATAGTTGAACACGATTTCGTGGTTCCTAAACAGAAAACCAACTAAGTATTGAAAAAAATAATGGAAGCGCAAGCACCGGCAATAAAATAACAGAATAACTTTTACAATGAGTTCTGCGAAATCGAAAGTCAGGTAAATGACAAGCCTTTCTGTCTACTTTATATCTAACACTTAGACCAGCTGTTGAGAAATGCACAATCTCGTCGAATACACATTTGGCTGAGTGGAACGGAAAGACAGTTAACCTGCTCTACAACGCCTTCTTGGATTGCTGAGCTAACGTGAGGGAGGAAAAAGGGTTTATTCAGCTGACGTTCCGACGTCTTCGTGTTCTTTAAAGCCGATGATCCTGATGACCGCCAACCGTCGACTATGACGAAGACGAAGACGTCGAAACGTTAGCCGAATAAATCTATTTATCAACCTCGTGTTAACCTAATAATCCAAGAAGGCATAAATTATTAATGCCGAAGATAAATGACGGCAAGTTTTTTGAAATATTGTTAAGCTACTTCACAATCTTCTAAAACCGTCAAATGTTGTCCGAGTATCGAAAGTATGTATATCATACGGTTGAGTTGGCAGGTAGCCAAATGCATAAGCCGATTTCTGAGTGTTGACGTGAAATCGTTGAGTGATTCTTGTTTTTTTCGTGATTGAAAATCGGTCACATTCCCAAGGATTCGTCACTGGCTCGTCGTCGAAATCGTGTTCTAAGTAGCCAGTAAAAGTAATTACTGCCAATATTGTTCTGTCTAGGTCTCCTAAGCGGTTCGGGAAACTACCCATCATTTTCTCCAGTTTTTTCCATTTTCCAGCCTTTCTTAGCAGAGACTTCGTGTTTAATAAGCTTGGGAAATTTTTTCTTCTTCAGGACATTCAACATGGTGTTCGTTGTGAGTTCTAAGTCTTTTCACAGTTATCCTGATTCTGAGCTTTCGATCCTGATTAAGGAATGATTTGTGATGATAGGATACGACTGAATTGAATATAAAACCTCAACTATTATTCAACTCAACTACTATCATTAGATTTCGTGAGTGGTTGAGTTAATGTGGGGAACCCTGCGAAAGGTAACAGGTACTTCAGGATTTCTCCATTCTTTTCCTACTTCACAACTTACTGATCATTTTTTTTCATTGTTTCTTTTGTTACTCTGCAATTCTTGTTATGTCACCCATACGATAAATGCCTTCACGTGGAGGTAAACTTTCCTTTTTTTTTCTTTGTTCTTTCTCTTTTCTGTTTGGCATCGTGAAAATATCCAAAAATGATTTTCAATCAGGTCTAATCTAAACATTTTGGCTGATTTCACGGTCTAGCCAAATAAAATCTGTCTCATAGTGGTTTCAAATTTCCAGTTTTTTTTCCTTCTGTTAAAATCACTCCGAAAAAATACCCTACCATCCATTCATGATGTATTCTGGCGATCGATTAGGAATGCTTTGCAATGTTAGTAATACTAGCGTAATTTAGTGATGATGAGGAGATTTTATACTCACAGTATGCGGAATTGATTTTTTTACAGAGTTACAAGGGTTTTTGTGCAGATATAGCGCAGTACGTTGACAAACACCTTGTACGCAGCTGCAGAAAGAATCGTCAACAAAAAATTAACTGTTTTGTCCTTTTTTTATAGCGCAATAGTTAGAGTTTCCTCACAACATGCACTTGTTCTATGATTCGATGCTACGCTTAGGTCAAACCACGCTCTTCACCTTTCTGGTGTTGGAACATTGATACCAGACTTGTCTGGGAAGGTAAAACCTCCAAGCTAACACATCGATGAGCCTATGAAGTGATTTCATGAGCCAAATATGCATTCAGTCGCTTCTATGATTGAACGAATAGAGTCCAGTGCGTGGAATGATGGTAGCCCAACGGTTTGTTCTTCTATTGTTCATCACAAAGAATTGAGAAAAAACACCGGTCCCGCAAACAGTTTGACATCTAAGAATACGGTATCGTCAGTAGTACAATTTTCTGGTAACGTTAGTCCACAAATTAATGAAGTTCCGGGTTACGGTAACTTCTTTAATATGCATTATCCACAGTCATAGTCATTCATTTTCGTGTTCTACTTCTCTCACTTTAGTTCTTACTACTATGTGTTAGCTCTTTGCAAACATTCTAAGGTCATCACTCTCGTAGTTTGCATGTAGGTAAAGGTCAAAGCTCTGTATTTACCAGAAGTAGCGGAGTAAACAGTGAACGTCGACCGAAGCCGATAAGCTACCTCTCTCACGCGAATTTTTTACTCACATGCTTTAACCATTGAGGGTTACACTATGTGAGTCCCTAATTCCTATCATCTCTCTGTTAATTCGGCATCTTTTTTCTCCCTAGATTTTCCACTCTTAGCTGTCTCAATAAAAAACAGATTTCCTCAGGAGGATTACATCATTACCACAGATTCAATTACTTCCTCGTTCTACACTTTCTACAGCGCTCCACAATCGCTAAAATCTAAGTGAAAGTTATCGTTGTCAGCTATGAAGTTGAAAAATCATCAGCGAGTTGGATTACTCTCTTTCTCACCTTTTCCTTAACGCTTTGTCGCAATATAGCCGAGCGTCATCCAAAAAGTGTGCCCAGTGGATCCCTGCTCTGCTGCGAAATTAGCAGTCCTTTCATCAGCACGAACATCTGCACGTCGATGAAAAACAGGAAATATTTGATTTTGTTCGCAATAACAGGGCGAGCATCGCCACCAATTCTCTATTTTTTCGACGGCTTTTTTCATATAACTCTAGTAGAAGTGCTCTTGAATGCATTCAAATCAGATCTTCATATACGGTAGCTCATTTATGTTGTCAAATATTGCCGCCAGTGCCCTGATTGTCTGGATGCGGTACTGAATCACGCGAGACTTTAGGCCTCGTAGAAGGCTCTAGCTCGAGGTTTGTTGATGAGATGATTAATTGAATCGTAAAAACGAGACTGAAGCTTCCACTAGTCGATTTGCCCATTATTGTTTCTTCTTTGGGCGCTGAAGCTATCTACTTTTACTTCCAGCTTCAAGCAGTCATTGTTACCTCAGAGGAAGTTCATTGAACAGTAATGTCGAGATATCTTGAAGACTGACCACAACGATAAAGTTGTGCGAAGCTTCGATTTTGCCTAATTTCTGCCTCGTCATGGAGATAACGATTCATCCGATAGACTCACTATGGCTCCCACCACACAGGGCAGTTCAGCCGACACGAAGACTCTGGTCGTCAGGCGGCTTATTGTTTGCACGAGTGCGCCCTCGCCGTACATTCCCATCCTCCCAAACTCTTTCACTACCATTTTAACTCAATAGACCCTCGTACCCTTGAAAATACCAAGATTTCGGTTAAGAACTGACGATAAACGGCTGCCGATCAGTCGAAAATGTTTTTCAACAGACGCTTGACACTCTTATACAATTATCATGTTATTACACTACGTTAGTTCGTCACGAAGCGGTCGAAACTCATTCGAAAAAAATAAATTTCTCATCTATTGTAAAGTCTCTATTAAGATGGTCCAACTTTGTAATGCTATGTTTCTATCATATTTTCCAAGTCCCTTGTTTATCACATTTTATTTCTGGAATTTTTGCGGCCAATCTGAAGATTTGAATATTTTCGAGAATTTTCTACGATCTGCTGTCGAATTCTGCAATTATAACCATAATGGACTTTCACTAACATTTTTTATTAGCACAGTGATTGTTGTTCGAAACGATGGAGGGTGTAATTAGCCTGGTGCGCCGTATTGAACCAAGAGTCATCAGGGTATTGAGGTACATTTCTAACCACTGCGCGACACACGCCACCATCTACTACCTAGTTGTTTTCTTTTCGACCCTAATCGACCCTACTCTGAAGAAGACGAAAATGTTGAAACGTTCGCTCAATAAATCTTTTTTATCAACCTCGTCTTTGTTTAGTAATAGAAGAGGGTGCTTAGTTATTATTATTTTGCGGATTCCAGCAATTATTTCGTCCGGTTTCTTTCCTCGCATCCATCATTTACGAAGGTCTCCGGATTTGCGTGTGCGTTCGACTGCTGCTTGAGCATTTTTTTGCTCAACTCATCATCGTCAACTGAACGAACAATATATTTGACTGCTTCTTCTTACGCAACTAAAAATTGTTCTTTGATCCCTTTTTTCATAAAATTTGCTCCACTTAGTGAAAAAAACAAGGAAGATCGAATAGAAATAGATTACATAATGTCCGATAGAAATGCATGAATAAAATCATGCCAAGAAACATAGCGTTCCAAGAAGAGAAAAATTTTAGCGCGAAGTTTTCAGCCTTAACTCCACCGTAATAATAAGCGCAAAAGTTGAGCGAATCATGTTTCCGCCGGTAGCGCAGTGATTAGAAGTGCCTTGCAATGAATACGTTGTTGTTCATTGGATACAGCGCCTCAAGCCAACTAGGTCCTCCAGTCCCCTGTAATCCGAACATTGGCATCGGATTTGTCTAGGAAAATAAGAACACTGACTTCATACAGCAGAGGATGACGACGATGGTGACGTTGACGATAACGATGACAAACATGATGTCTATCGGTGAGGAATGAGTTGAGATCAGCTGTTTATTTTTTTTTCTGTATTCTGGTTGAAAACGTTGAAGGAGAAAGAAACGGAATGAATCGAGTAGTTCTTGATTTTTTCTTCACCTCGATTGATCCAGGCAAAAAATGCTTACTTTTTGTACGATTATTTATTTTTCGAGAGAGGGCGGGCAACTGCGTCATTAGCATTTCATTTCATGTTCATTAGGAACAAAGCGCTGATTCTATAATACCACGCACCAGGCTCATGGGTGGAAACTGTAGCAGACTTGTCTGCTATCAGCTCACTCTTTCCGTGGTAGCGCCCAGCTACGGCTGTCCCAGAATTCTGAAAGAAATTGACTGCACTAGCATTCAAACACATTCAAACTAGACATTCATAACGAAGCCGAAGATCCTAACCTATAACGGAACCGACAAACAAATCAGAAGACTATTTTGAATGGGAGGGACGATTGGAACGAAAGAAGTGGTGGGATCCTCACAATACGTAATGTGCCATGGTGTACAAAAAGATTATTGTTCCGTAATGGTAACAAAGGATAAAGCTCTTGCCGTTGATCAATCCTGAGGGATGCTCCATTCATTCGACTTAATTAAGCATCGTTTGGAGGTGATTAAATGCATATCTGGTCTTTATAATGACTCGTGGTGGCCTACCGATGTATCGAGTCAGTGCTGTATCCTCCCAGGCAAGTCTGGTACCAATTTGCACACCCCAGAGGGACCGAAGGCTTGGTGGGCCATGGGCGCAGGGGATCTATTTCTACGTGTGTGTTGTACGGTGCCTCCGACCACTGCGCCACAAACGCCTATTCCTATTGTTCCATAATGGTATGTAGTATAATGGGTTCTCATCAGTATTACGCTGGTTTTCTGTCCGTCTGAGCGTTCACGATGAGCTCATGGCAGAACTCATCCGAGTTCAGTTGTTAGTACTTCAACCGTGTCGTCTCTTTCGTGTTTATCATATTCCACCTTATTTTTTTACCTTTACTTTTTTTTCGCTCTGAGTGTCCTCCAAGTGCCGATGGTCTACAAGTTTCACGTTCACAATGATAACGTCCATTATGGTTCCACAGGTCTCTTGCTTTATCGTCATCTTCATCATCATCGCCGACACTAGCAGATGTTACTGACAGGTAATCATATACGACTTGTCGAAAATTCTATGTTTCTTGTGTGCTGCGCTTGACAACTAACTAGATAGCAACGAACTGGATGAGCACAATTAAAGAAAGCGTTCGACGTTGATCAATCTCTTATGAATATGGCACGAACCGTCGGTTACACCAAGCGTCGTCGATGTTATTTAAAGCATATTTAGCCTGATATCTTTTAGCAACCTGAGGATGTACCACGTCAGTGTTTTCTCCTCCCACACAGCTCTGCAGCCAATGTCGACCCCGAAGGGGGCTGGATACTTGGCTAGTCTGGGGGTGCGGTATCCAACCAATGACCCGTGTATATTGCAGGACACCTCTAACCACTGGGCTACACGTCTCCTGACGAGCCAAAAGTAATGTTAGAAGTGAGAACTATCGCGCCCACGTAGTATTTTCGAGCGAGGTTGTCATTGAACATCACGGATGCCCCTGATAAAGATCATATCGTATCAACGAGACCGACAGCGCACTCCAGCTTTCTAATCGAGCGAAAAAAAACAAGAAAGGGATTGTTTTTCCCTTTTTTTCTTGCTTCGCTGAACGGTTGAGAATAATTGTACTCTTTCACGTATGTTAAATGCAGTTGTAAGTGTTTATTTGAAATAAAGCGCCTGTTCTTCCTTTGTAGAGTATTGGCCGTTGTCGTTTATATTAACTTTTGCAACCACAATGATGCTGAGATATTTGCAAAACTCCGGACCGCAGGTGTCTGCGGTGGGGGAACGAACGCATTATTACCCTTTTCGGCGGCTAACGCGTTCACCGCCACACCATGCGGGTCTTTCGTTTCGTTTCGTTCCGTTTTTTTTCGTTTATTAAGTTTTAAATAACTAGAAAAAGAGTGCGAAGTGGTTGTATATTCATCTTTGTTCTCAAAGTTTGGCGTAATATGTAAGAATAAAAGAAGTATTTTATCACTAACAAGATGTTGATACTAATGCTTCTCCTCTGTTTCTTCCAATTCCCGGGTCGGTATTGAAAATTTTACTGTTGACTATGGACTTTCCGATCAAAGAAATATTCAATAAGCTAGATGGCCAAAATTGTGCTTACATCCTGACGCTACCGCCACCCCGAAATCCATTCAGGATCGCTGGCATTCATCAACTGTCAGTGATCAGTTTACTGCAGCAAAAAGAATGTTCTCTCTATCCGTAACAAAAGTATGGTTAAAAGCTTTATGCTGCCTACCATCAATTCATGATTAGGAAGTAGTTGTAACTCAAAAGAAAAAACGAACACTGGGAAACTCGTCCGCTTTCAGTCAACCATGGATGGTGTCACTGAATATCCGGCATGATTACGTTGTGAATATAACGTGACCAATGCTGACAATGGTGCCACTGTGAAATTGTCAAGTAGAACGCGATTATATCCATGAAAACCGATTACGTGATGAAATATGAAACTCTTGGCCTGTTTTTTTCTTTGCTTCTTTTCTCTAACTACATGACGTTAGTCGTCCGAACGATAGCAACTGTGAAAGAGTTATCAGTGTATAGATGAAGACGACAAATAACAACTGGCTCCGGGCACACTCTTTCTCTCCAGGATTCATTTTGCCTTAATGGACACATCCGAGATGTGGACATTACGTAGTCGAAATGAAGGGGCGGACTTCAGTGCTGTTATCGAACGGCGCCGTTGAGAAGGTGTTGTCCGTTGGGATTACTCTGCTTCATCACGCAAATGAGAAGACGAATCCAATCCGAAGTTCCGACTCATATCAACGATTTAAAACCAGGAAGCATGCGTTGTGATGTCGAAAATAAGATCGACTGCAGACGTGATGTGCTTAATGACAGGCGCTGAACAAGAACACTCTACGCCTGTGTTCCATGGGCTGTCAATCATAACACCATCGAAAGCTTTGCACGAGGAACGTGATGCTTTGGGTATTTCTCAACTACGAAGGGCCCAATGAACAATATTGGAACGCAAAGAGGAAGATTTGAGACCTTACAGGGACCCATTTCAATTAGTTGATGCTCAGCAGAAAGCCAAGCGCTAGCTGAAAAATGGATGACCGTCGCAAGACCTTTCTGCTAGGCTTAATACCTCTTGCCATGCATGTAAATTTTTTGAATAACTTCAAGTCACTTAGCGTCTTGCATTCAAATTTCCATAAAATTTGATTTTCGCGAAACAAAATCCACTTAGCCGACTCTCCACGAAGCACACGTTGCCTGGTTGAAGCTGCTGACTGACGCTCACAACTATACTCAAATTTTTGCCGGTACACTGCTTGTAACCGTCAACAAAAACTTTTCCCACTTTTCCCACTAACAAAATAAGACTTCAGTTTCCAAATTCTTTCTCATAAGCGATATAATCTCGGATTTAACTTGCAAATAAATATATCGATTATTTATGCAGAGGTTTATGCAATTTCTTTTTTGTGGTTATCCTATTTTCTCTACATTCCTAAATACCATTATTTGTGTTCGAGCCATTTTCTTCCAAAATCTATACTGAACTTTGTAAGCTAACTAAGCGGAAAATCCCATATTTTGGTCCATCTCTCAATGAGAGCTATGAAAATTTCTCGTTTCATTCGTTGAGGAACAAGAATAAAGACATAAGTGTGAAAGGTGGGATAGGGTTCAGTTAGTCAAGTGGGCCAACTTAACAATCTTTGGGATTTTTGTAAAATATACGTCTGAATCAATGTGCTTCAAGAATTTATAAGTGTGTATCATTATTATGTGAATAAAGGCCCTCAATATTTACTATAACTACTCTAATGAAGGTTGTAAAAGATATTATATAGTAAATAATGAAACTCTCATAATCTTTACCGTTTTTGGCAATCCACTCCATGTTTCCCAACGATAAGGGACTATGTCCTTATCAAATTTAATAAACACCAACTGCAAAGGTTCAACAAAGCACCCATTAGCCTTTCCATGTAGGAGGGAAGTCTGACTCCGTGTGAATAGGTTTATCCGAGGACGACAATGAACCACAGATTATATTTATCCCATTCCAAGGATCTTTGCGGAAGTCCAAATTCCTTCTTAGCTCTGCGATCCCGCTTGAATATAAATCCTTTGCTGCACAGACTAGTTTGACATCGAGAAATGTCTATGGTCAAGTGGACAGTAAACCTATAATGAGACAACGATTAGAAGTCTAAATCAAAGTCTACAAAAAATCCCAGCGTGTTCAGTGAGGTTTTCATTCGTTTGAATAAGCAATTTACTCATGAGATTCTTAAGACTCTGCTAAAATGGCCTATTTGTATTTAAATTGTTATTTTTTTTTATAGAATTCGCATAGAATCCGAAGGCGAAGTTCTGCAGAATTCCAATAGTAGTGTAGCAGGAAATTGTTCTTTACTGACAGCTCCATATGCTCCGCATGCGATGGAAATAATCCGTTATACATTGACCAGCTATGTGATGTCTAAACACCTAATGGAAGAACTAACAGAACGATACAGATGTTGATAGCATTAAAACCGCCTTCATTCAAAATATTTATGTCCTGACATAAAGGTGCTGCAGAATCCGACCTAGTTGCTGATATCATCCAAACTGTTTTCATTCAAAACATTCCCGGCGCGAAGATACAGATAAGTTGGAGTCAAATGTTGACAGCTTTCAAATCCTCTTGAAACATATACTTTCGAGATACTTGCATTGTTGACCGAACCGTTCGACACATGCACTGGCACAGTCGTAACTGACAAAGAGCTCATACTAGATTCAACCCCTGACATTCACTGGATTCTAAAAGGCCTGTTCATCAAAGGAAACTAAGTCAAGTTTGTGAAATTCTATTCACTTTCCTTCCGCAAACTATTCAGCATCATTTTAGAACCTGGTCTTCATTAGACGACATCATTTCCTTAACGAAACCGACATTGATTTATTAACCTGTTTGGATTAATTAGCGGGGTACATCAGCAATGTTTTCGTTGACTGCATAATCTATCTCATACGAAGGATGTTGAGATCCGTAGTCGCTAGGCTACTAGCTGTATCCACAGGTGATGGACGAAGGTTTAACACGCACGAAAATTGACATTATACATGACCTAAGACATAGGAATATTCTTAACTGCCTGTCTATACTGTTCTTGATTAGCCTATGCATTCTATTTAAACATAACCAATCTACTTAGGTGGATACCGTTAAGCGTATACAGACCCACGTTCAGTAGAAGATCTCCAGAAGAGTCACCGAAGTTAACAACGAGTTCTAAATCCTCATCTTAGCCCAGCTAAGAGTAAACCTATGTCGCTACAGAGCCTGGCAATCGAGCTGTGGCTACATTTTTTATTGGAAAGAAGTAAAGTCTGTGCGAAAAAAAAGTCTTCTGTCCGAAAACTACTATGCTTCGTTTCAATGAGTTGAACTCATAATAAATGGCAGTATTACTGCAGGAAAAAAATGTGGAAAGGTAATTTTGGAAGCATCTCCATTCAAAGCATGCTTCATGGCTTGCGGAATCAGTCGTTCTGGATTACCAGCTCAGCCTCATGAAGTAGTCATTTGAAGATGGGGGAAAGTAGCAACTGGAATGCATTGCATCAGCAATCACTGCCCAGTCAAGATCAAAAAAGACCTAAGTCTTTCCATTTCATAATTTTTTGTTGACAAAGTGACGAATGATCTGGTAATTGAAAAGCCCACATTGTGAAAAGTTCTTGTTGTCTGTGTCTCCTCTTCTTAATGGCTTAGAACACTGGTCACACAGCAGGTTAGAGTAGGTTGTCAGTGAGGTAGCACATACACCTAAACACCTAACAAACTTCGGAGCAAAACATCATAGTGAGTCCTGTGGTGCTATCGTTATCACAAATTATTCCCTCTTTACTTGTTTTTTGAGAGGGTGCTGTGTGAGGGATTTTGATGTGCCCAGTACTTATCCCTACCATGCATGCTACTATTATCGAATACTTCAACTAGTAGGTCTAGTTAGGGAGATTAGTAGACAAGTTAGTAGCAACGATACTATAAGGTAGTAGCCACAGCTCTTAACACTCTTTGTTCTAGCAGGTCACTTTGTTTTTCCATTGCTTTGATTTTTTTGGCTCTCTTCATATGAACAACCATGTTCTGAATCGTAATAGCTAACATTCCTAGAGTTTTAGCTGACGACATTATGTCACTTAATCCCAGAATTCACTTTTTATCCAATAACAATCCTATTCATAAGTCAGCAATCCTCTTTCTAATGGACAAAGGGCCGAGTGATCCGACAAATAATCTCAGTGATTTCTTCATCCTTCGAAATATCCTTGTTGTGAACGAGCGACCCGCTGCGCTTTGTTGCGTCCAGCTACACCATTTCGCTTGAAAAAATAGTTAAAAGCGAATTTATTGACGAACGGTAAAATATAAAGTGTCCGGTGCTAACTAGTTCATTAAGTGTGCACCATGACCCATTGCATCGCAGGAGTGATTAAATGCATATTTGGCCTCTGCAGTGACTTTCAAGAACCTTCTGATGCATCAAATCACTCTTTTAGCTCTCACAAGCTCCTTCTATACGACATTATCGAACCCAAAGTGATGGAGAGCTTGGTTTCTCTGGACGCGGAATCGTACAAATGACCACATGTGCATTGCGGGTCATTTTTTGACCACTTCGATAATGCTCTATTGGCAGGTATTAAAACAAAGAAATTGACTTTCGAAAAAAGATTGCATAAACAAACAATTGCTAAGATTGGGTATTTGTCAAAGAATCGTTGAGTGAGATACCGTCCACGGACTGATAGGTCACATTCGATCGGTACACATTTGGGTGGCCGCCGCCATGAGTCTGATCGTCTGTGCGGTTTGGTTAGGTCTCATCAAAGATTCATTTTTATTTTTTGGGAAACTTCTTTGTTTCTATTGAATTTCGCTTCATTTCGCTATTTTAGTCAGTAGTTTCCGTAAATGTTCAATAATTTTGTGCACTACTTTTTGAAATCTTGTTGAGGACTACGTGAGCCTCAGGTGACTCCAGGTAGCTCTCACAGCTTGGTAATTTTCACCACTGTTAGATTTAAATCCTTGTACGTGTATTTGCTCATTGTAAGCTAACACTAGGTTGATAAGAAACTTTATTTGGGTGACGTTTCAACACCTTCGTCTTATGCAGAGTCGGATTGATCTCAGTCGATTGTCTACACTTCATCCCTCTTCTGATCTGGGTCTTCGTGAATACATCGAGTCGAATGCTCTGAGCTTAAGCTCCATATTGGAAGAACAGTTGTGGACAATGGACTCGGATCAAGCCGGCTCTGAAGAGACGTAGGCGCCGAGACGTTAGCTGAATAAAATCTCTTATCGAACTCGCGCTAGGTTATGTTGATTAGTCATGTCTTGGTTAAGGGAAAGTCGATTTTTGTAACACTAAACCTTTCCATCCACACCTTCGAAGTTGGCTTGCAATTGGAATATCTGAAAAGAAAACAGTGGAGAGAAACTATTCTAAAAACTTAGAGCAGTGAAGACGCTTTCTTCCGAGCTCATTCAGAAACGTTGTGCATTTTGATCTATTTTTTTTCCTGTCAATGTTCTCATGAGTTCTCAGGAGTACTTCAATCAATCATCGCCATGCATCCGGTGACAGGCGGCGGCCATCCTCCCATACGAGAGCCGCCGTCGTTCTCGTCCTCTAGCGAATCATCACATTCTCATCAGTACATCATCAGTCTCGCAATGTTTTTTCCACCTATTATTTTCCGTTTTCCCATTGGTTTTTTTCTTTGTTCGATTTTTTTAAAATGTATGATGAGTCATTGCTGACAATTCCGTTTATCTTCGGCGATTTCAAATCGTCACTGAGGCTTTTTGTTTTTCTCTCAGTTTGCGTCAGTGTTCGCATTTTCCTCCAATCATCTTCACTCTGAATATCATTTTGTCCTCTCGTTTAGTTCAACGGATGGTTTTTTTTAATCAAACATTGAACACTTATGTACACTGCTATTTTTTCCTACCACTTACCAAGTGGTCTTTAAACTTTTGTCTGGATTTTTTATGTTTAGCGACTTCAGAGTTCTTTTATGGAGTTTTTATTTGAACATTTAGTTAACAACGAAGCTTCCATCTCTTCCTTTTGTTTCTTTATGGGACTAGTCTTCCATTTCTATACTCCATAGATTAGATCGATCGTGTTCTGCTTAACGTACATATCACGCATTGGTTAGTAGATGTCTTCAAAGAACTTTAGAATGTTCGGGAGTGTTCTCGGCGGTATTCCTGTTGCGCTCAAAAAACTTCCGCACCCACGGCTTTAAAGTGTAACGGGTGACATTAAGGTGATCGAATGGCTCTTTTTTTACCATCTTTCATTCCTATAGCCGTATTTTCTTCTGTACATCTTTACATATTTTATATATTATTATACATTTGCATTTTGCTACTTATACATATTTTACATTTCACGGCCAGATCTGCAAATCTGAATAGATCATTGCGCCCGCAACGATACAAACCATATGCTTATTTGGGTACTTGAACAGCCCGTCTTTACTGGTTGTGCGAGAGCCAGCACAATCTCCATTTTTTTTCTTTTCTGGAGACCTACTGGTTGAGCCATTGTGGTTCCCTGGTACCCTGAGGTCAGCCTGGCCCAAGTCTGCCCCGGATACAAATCATTGAAAAAAAGAACGATACAGAAAAATCTGATCACATTGGTCACGCCGGAAATTCCAACAAGAACAAAGCAGATGAAACGACAGAGGGATTTAAATGAAGGACTTTTTTCTCTGAAAATTTATTCATAGGGTCAAGTGAAATGGCGTTTTATTCGTCAAGTGTAAGCTTGGAATCTAATTAAAACCAGCAGTGGTATATATTTTGAGAGATTCAGGAACATTTTCTTCTGTTGAAGTTAACTGGAAACAGCAGGGTATTTGAATTGAAGCTTGTATGTTATTGTAAGCAGATGCTGATCTATGTAGTTCTCATCCACGTCCTGCCCAATCGAGCTCAGCTTAATTGAATTTTGGACTTTGTTCTGGTGCTTTCGTGATCTATTGTGTTTTTATTTCTGCTTGAAAAGTTTTATTTTTCTCTACTTATTGCTTCAAATGTTTCTGATTTGACACAAAACACACGTTTTTCTCATTTGTGTCTCTCATTTCGCATCAATTGATTGATTGAACGCCAATATTTTGACCTATAAGACTTCTAGCGATCGAGCGAGAAGTAGCCAAACTGTTCACTCTCCAGAAAGGAAATCGCTTTAGCCCTTAGCTCAGTTTCTGATCCCGAACGTTCTATATACTAACTGTCAACGATTATTCTTAGAAGTCTTCATTGTCGGAGAGTTCGTGTTTTCAGTGGAATTCAACTTCTTACAGGGTATCGTTTTTCTTTAAGTCGATGACAACTTCTGCATTAAGATTTTCGATCGCTTTTTTTTCTAAGTATTTCCTTCAACTGGCAATGTTTTGCATAGTGGAAAGTAGACAAATGAAGCTCTGAGGGGTGGGAACTCATCCATATTCATATTTACACCTCTTTTGGGGGCCTTATCGTGAAATCGTGTAGTTTTTCAGTGGTATGTTTATTGTTACTTTCGTGGTGATATGCATTGAATTCAATGCAACAGTTGCAGAATAAACAAAATCTGGGTGTTTTTTCGGTTCTGAACCAATATTTCCTAGCGCGTAATGATGAAAAAATTAATGCCGTCGAGAATGTGAATAGTGTCGAGATATTCTTTTATTGTTGTCATTTTTTGGTCCTTTTTTATTGTCTTTTTGCTTCGTCTTATTGCTATATCTATCCTATTATACCGAACTATTATTTAAACGCTGTAAATCCATCTTTTAAGGGACACGTGTGGCGCAGTGGTCGTAGGCGCCGTGCAACATACATGGGATCGATCCCAGCGCCCTGGCCCACCAAGCTCTCCATCTCTCCAGGGTCGGCAAATTGATAGACTTATCTGGGAGGGTAGCAGCACTGGCTCGATGCATCGGCAGGGCACCCACGAATCAGTGTAAAGACCAGATACGCATTTATTCAACTCCAAACGATGCTTATTGAAGTAGAAGGCATGGCACATCCCTCAAGGATTGATCAACGCCGGGAGCTTTATCTTTTTTATCCTTTTCTAAATCCATCTTCTATGAATGTTACTTTAAGGAAATGAAATATGCACTATAGTGAATTTCTTTTAATAAAGCAGCTTGCATCCTTTATCATCCACTCCTTCTCGTGGCTCAATGGTATTCCTTGGTGTCAAATCGCGATTTGCAGTGGGAATTTATCTTCTCCCTCGCATGTTCGCTGAAACCAGAGTGAAGTTCAACATTCTCATCCGAAAAGCAGCTATGAGTCAAATAGTGTCAGGAGTGATTTTTATCATGGCAGCAGTTGCTAGCTGACAAGTGGTGACGACTTGTAATGAGAACCTTGACCCGGCTTTCAAGACTTCGACGAAAGAAAATCTTGCCCAATCAGCAAACTACCTTTAAAATAGTTTGAAAGATTCTGTGCAACTTGTGAAGATGGGCCATTCAAGTGTTCAAGAATGTAAGTAAATAAGTCACTTAGCAAACATATAAGGTATCTCCTTATCAGCTTGCCATGGAGTCCATGATGATGTTTTAGCCACATGGTATGGGCAGCCCAGCCCAGTTTTAGTGATGCTGTTAAATTCACGCTACTCCATGCTCCAATCAGCCCCGTGTCCTCATCCCTCCATAATCAGGAAATTCGTACTGGACTCATCTGGGATCAGCTGATTCACCTGAATATATAAATGCTGGCGACCGCCTGTGATGAAGATCCGGGATCACCCTGACATGGGTATCCCAGAATTCGATGAAAAGTCGACTCGATCGGCATTCAACAACAATCATAAAGAAAACCGAAAATCCTCAAGAAATAGCCGAACCCACACGGAAAATTCCGGAGACTGTCGTGGAATATGACTGTGAAGAAACAAATCGAATGCAAGAAGTGCTGATAGTCACATTTATGTGACGAAGTTGAAAAAAATTTGTTTGTTTTGTTTGTATTTCCTCTTGTTCAAGTTCTGCTCTTCGACTTATTTAAGACTTTGAAAAATTTCTGTCTTGATAAATTATTTTGTTCCAAAGTTATAAATTACTATATCCTGAAAAATCAGACAAACCGAAGACTTCGAAACGTTGGCCGAATAAAGATTATTTATCAACCTCGTGTAAGCTCACCAAAGAGAGAATACATTTTGAAAGAACTGTTCATTTTACATTTCCATTTCTGTTTTTGTTCTTAGGCAAAGGAACAAAGTGTTATGAAGTCCAGTGCATAGATGGTTTAAGTACATGTTATTCAGTAAAAGCTAAACGATAAAGCTCTCGGCGTTGATCAATCGCTGAGGGATGCGCCATGCATTCCACTTCATTAAGCATCGTTCGGAGGTGAGTGAACGCATATCTGTCCTTTACAATGACTCGCAGTGGCCTACCGATGTATCGAGCCAGTGCTGCTATTCTCCCAGATAAGTCTGGTGCCAATTTGCCGACCCAGAAGGTATGGAAGGCTTAGTGGGCCATGGGCGTTGGGATCGATTCCACGTGTGTGTTGCAGGGCGCCTCCGACCATTGCGCCACACGCGCCCTTGTGTTATTCAATACATGTTATAAAATTCAGCCATGAACTGATTAAGTATTCATTGGTATTTTCGTCATCTTGTCTCTAAAGTTACATTTTTTTCCTGCTTCGTTTTACCTCATTAATCTAACTGATACGCACCACCACATTCACTCTTCGTTAAAATTCTTCTGCAGAGGAAGTGACGTTCAAAGACGAGTGAAAGATAAGAGACAAAACCTTCAACGTTGATCAGTTCCTTGGGGATATGAGATGCGTTCCATTTCATCAAGTATCATAGAAATATAGGTGGCCGCGTGCGTACTTAGGACTATACGATGACTTGTGGCAGCTTACCGACCTATTAATCTAAGTTTGTGTGTTTCACACTTCCAGACAAATATGGCACTATCTTCTGACTCAGTGAAAAGAGCGCTTGATCGAACTGAAGGCTTTGTCTGTTCTAGATTACCTTAAAACGTGTCGTATACAAACCCTAAGGTTTGCTATTAATTCACCGAACGTGAACTGATAATGAGTTTGAGTGGCTTGGTACTAGACCGAGCCAGTAGGTGTGTAGTAAGCTTCTAGAATTGTCGTTAATTGGCTCTAGGAATGATTTGTCAATGTGGTCTTAGTGATTTTTGTCTTCAAGCAAAATGCTCAACACAGTTTCATCTTGCATCTTTAGACTGATTCACTTCTTTTGCCATAAGGAATCCACACCGAGAAATAGTGAACTCCTAATTCACATCATCCGTAATCTTGGCAATCACTGATGACTAGGGCATGCATTTCCCATTCCTTCTCATATCTCGATGGACTTGTCTATTGAGCTCTTTTTGGGTCGATAACAAAGAGCAGAACGCTTCTGTCATGACAGCACTCATCTATACTGTTTTCGACAAGAATTTGCCAACAGTAGGTATTCCATCTTTATAATAGGAATCACTGCCTAACTTCTTAACTTATGACTTGTTGGGCACCTAATCAAAAGATTTGTTGGTTGACCGCGAACCCAACTGTATCCTATATACTGTGCCCTCATTTGATTTCAGGCTTTTTTTGCCAAGTCGGCGTCCAGTATAGGGTTCAGAGAGCAAATCATTTAATATAATCGAATGTACACAGAAGGTCTGAGTCGGTTCATCGCCGGATAGATGAATCCCATTATGGGGGGCCCTCCCATGTCTCAGGATAAATACAGTACAGTCTCTGATTGCTGTAGGCTGCAGAATATCGAAGCCAACTAGCTTGAAATCTTTCACATATGGATGGTGTAAAAGGGGTTACTGATAGAGATTGGCCATCAGAGAACGGTACTCTGCACGTTCTATCATTCGGGAGTGGGGACAGTATAGCACGACATCACTGATGTTTTTTGCATGATGAGTAACTTGTTCGTGACTGCAGAATTTGGTTTCAATCTCCTGGCATAGGACGTACTTGTCTTTGCGAGCCGTTTCGATCCTAAGATTGATCTTCGATATCGTATAACGTTTAGTGAAATTCTAATAAAAAATCTCAATTAGAGACTTTCGAATTTACTCAAGCAAATATTGTGCAGTCGATGTCGATTTCCATCTTTGTCGGGTGTAATTTCTCTTAATCACCAGGTACGACGAACGGAAATCATTAAGTTCAATTCGTCCCTTCGTTCATTAGAACCGCTCAGTAAACACGGCTCGCTTGAAGAGCACTAAACTTCGACTCTAGGGTAATTTTCTTAAAACTGTTCTTAGCGATGCGGTAGTAACGGTAATCTCTCTGAGCTCTAGATTGGCATTCTTCAACCTCGGCTTCTTGAAGAAAATTTCGAGCATTTTCTGACGAAGCGATTGCGCACGAAGGAAATTGTGGGAAAAGCTAACGGATGAAAATATACTAATGATGTAGCTTACCTTCACTGTTTTAGCAAAAATCTTAACTCATTTTCCAATTTGGAAATGTCGCGCACCTTCCTGGCTTGGACGAAACTACCTGGGGGATGAACTCATCTCTGTGTAAATCGAAGTTCGCTAGGGAAGACGAACGAACACCGTTCAGATTCGATCAGGCGGTATTCACCATGAAAAAAAACTAGTGATGGTTATTTCGACTTTGTTTCGACAAAAACTTCCTTGGAAAGAAGTGCCTTGGTATGACAATTAGTAGTGATAACATTTCAGTTCGTAATTGTATTCACATTTCAATTTCCCCAATTTTCAGTCCTTTTTATCATAGTCATTACCGAAACAACGAGATTCGACTCAATGGCTTTTGTAGTCTCTTTTAATTTTGTATAAACGCTCTAAATGTCTTGTGATTTCCTTGAGCTGCTTGAACATTGTGATTTCGACTATGGCCTCAGCTTAGCAGGGTTCATTGCCTAATTGGTCTTCCCAGATCAATCCCGCTGACGAGTGATTGTTGATGGCACTGATCGATAGAGCTAGCTGAAAGACAATCGAAACGAAGGACCCGCATGGTGTGATGGTGAACGCGTTAGCCTCCGGAAAGGGAAATAGCGCTTCCCACCGCAGACACCTGCGGTGCGGAGTTTTCCAAATATTTCAGCACATTGTGGTTGTGCCAGACTTTTTTTTCAAATTTTGGCTGTTTTTATAGCCAGCAAGAAACTAGAGATGTGTAAAGATAAGAATTTTGGCTGTAGGTCTTGTGAGTCATGGATTTGTGCACATTTTTCTCCATTATAATCTTTGGAGTTTGAAAAAAAAGAAGCGTTCCCTTTCAAAAAGTCTCCGTGATCCTCAATTTCTTTTCGATTCCCAAAATTCGTCATGTCTCGTGGTTTTCTTCCAATTTTTCATTGAGAAAGAAAATCCGACGGAAGCTGCGTATGTCTGTGTCTTTTTGATGTTGATTTCATCACCCCAAATTCCCTTCTCACTATGCTTAGGTTCAGTAGTGAAACCGTATAGCTCAACGCAATCCAAGCCCTCACTATCTCATTCGCGCTCGTTACTGGTTCGATCCGTGTTGAGATTAGCGCGAGGTTTCCAATCCGTCCCCACTATTTGCCCAGTTTGTCACAGGAGTTTGTTTGTTGAGCATTGATTTGTTCTCGGATGTTATTGTACAGGACAAATCCAGCAAATCCGTGCAGTAGCTCTGTCCAGCAGCTCGGCATTATCAGCGAGATTCGCCAACAACATATAAAGGATGAAGGATAAAGCTCTCTGCGTTGATCAATTCCTAAGTGATACACCATGCATTTGACTTCATTAAAGCATCGTTAGAGGTGGTTTAATGCATGTCTTGCCTTTACAATGACTCGCCGTGACCTGCCAATATATCGAACCAGTGCTGCTATCCTCCCGGACAAGTCTGGTTGGGTTGCAATTTGCCGACCCCAGAGGGATGGAGGGTTTGGTGAGTCTGTAGCGCAGGGATCGACCCCATGTGTATTGCAGAGTGCCCCCTACCTCTGCGCCACACATGCCTTCCAAGTGAAATAGTAATTGATAAAGGATAATGCCTTCGACGCTGATCAATCCCCTGACCCTGGTAGATATGTCATGCGTTCGACTCCAATAAACATCGTAGAGGTGGTCAAATGCATATCCGGAGGGCTGGAGAGCTTGACTTGTCCGGAATACGGCATTAAACCAATAACTCACTGAATTGCAGGGCATCTCTAAACATTGTGCAACACGATTTGATTACAATATATGTTGTTCGTAATGGTAATAAGTAGATGGGAAACCATAGAATGACTGGTAACATACAATGTATGCAACTGAAATAGATCGATGATTTATGGATTTCATGGCGATCCAGATAAGTCAGCAAGCCCAGGGAACTTTTTAGCGCAATTTTCCAATTATGCTCCCTGCTGTTGAACGACTGCCTGGTGATCGGCGACCAATCCTCAAAAAAAATGGCCCAGCGATTATAATAACTACCCCATATTGAGGGCAAACAAGTTTTCGTTTTTTTTTCTTTTTGGCAAAACTAAGTGTGTGACGCCGCAAAGAACATTTAGGTGAGTTCGCATCCGGCTGGCGGACTTCTCTGTTTCTGTCTTTCACATTCCTCTTCTTTCTATTTCCCTACCATTCTATTTTCTGTTTGGGTTGAATGCTTCGGATGAATAAAATATGAGGTGCTCACTGTTATATCGATACATATCGATTTTCATTTCAAAACAGGACAAAATGCTGACGTTTGCTTGAAAGAATTCCATAATTGTAATTCTAGTCGAGAAAACACTCGCAAAATGCCATCGCCAGTCTTCTCCGGTTACATCCAAAAGTCTGCTGAATCATTTTACTGTATAAAAAAGCACTTGAGCTTCTGGAATGTTCGTCTTTCTATTAACATATTTGCGTGTGGTCGTTTCTGCATAACCACCATTATACAGACTCTTCATATTGTGCTCTGGATATCCAGATGTTTGTTGTTTAGACTTTTTCATTCTTGGTGGAAAACATCTATTGGAAGAGTTTTTGCTCCAGACGTTTATGCTTATCATCTTTTCTTTTTATCATTCTTGATCTGTCTTCATATTCAGTGTCCTCTCAAAAAGCGACTGAGTGATTTTCTTTTAAGAAAACAATGAAGATCTAAAGTTGAGGTTTCCTGTGTTCTGTTCTCGTCAGTATTTCATGTCAGTGTTTTCAATATTCTGCAAGGACGTACAGGTGAAAAGGGATTTCCCCATGGTTGAGTGACCACGACGGGAATATTGGTGTTCATTGAAAAGGTCTTTTCAACGTTGGCGTGATGCACATTCAATAGGACGAAGAGTGTATTATTACTTTCGCAACTCGTTATGAGTTATTTCGGCCCCGATCCATACCTCTTACGCATTTATGGCTTTATTCTGGCTTTCACATTAAACGAAATTTTCTGGTGAAACTTTAATAGGTCAGTACTGGATGCATTGTTTTCAGTGCACATTTATTTCAACTCTAGGTTTCTGCAAAGGGTTTATTTTGTATGATTTTGTAAAGAACTTATAACGTATCTAATCTGTGTGCCTCACCAGATGTTTTCTATTAATATGTACGAGTTTTTCAGTGCGCCATTGAAGGCGGTCGCGTAGCTATGTGTAGTTACAAATATTTTAGAATCCAGACTTTTTGAATGACACATTGCTGCACTTTTTTTTACAGTTGACTTTTTCAAGACATAAAGAAGTAAAGCGAACGATAGGTGAAGTGAGGACTACTTATTTTATGGGATAGCATGGCGCAATCGTATAAAACATCACTTACGATCACGGCCGACAGTTCGATTCCATTTCTAGGTTAACTAAGCTTTCCGTGACTTTCAGATCGATCCATACAATAAGTAGCAGATCCATCAGTGAAATATTACACGAAGCATTGGCCGGCGAACTCATGTCTTTCAAATGTCTGAGTCAAACGCCGTACTACTTGTTTTTCATTAAGTCTTTATTTTTTGATGCAGACCACTTTTTTCTTAAAATCACTTTAATTATTTTACGTTAGCTCGATGATTTAACATTTTTATAAAATCGGAAAAAACGAAAAAACGAGGAATGTCCGTTCTTTATGAATGTATGGGTCAAATTTCCTAGGAGATTTAGTAATCAAATGTTCTGGAAATGCCGGAAAGAGCTCGAAGATTAGGAATGGCCTGCTTTAAATCTCTTCTGGTAACCTTCCTTTACAGCAGCCATTTGGCGATATTCATGGAAGTTTCTGTATGTCTCTATAAATGGAACATTTCCTAGTGATTCTATTTTTTTTCCCTTTCTTTGTTTACCTAGGTTTTTCCTAAATACTTTTGTTTTTTTTTCTTTCCGCTTCGTTTTGTCGCAAATTTGAGAGCGTTACATTAAACTTCAGAGACTTTATGCAATTCCCGAAGTTGACAAACAAATCGAACCACGGTTTTTTTTTCAGTGATGTATTGACGATAAGTGTCATCCAGTTAGAGATGATGACATCCATGATTGTCCCTGCAGAGAATTCGGAATAATGGCCTATTCAATTTTTGAAGCAGAAAAGAAGGATGTATGGTGATCTCATCTAGGAAACTGCTTGAAGATTTGGAACAATTTATTAAAAGGATAAAAAATGATAAAGCTTTCGGCGTTGATCAATCCCTGGAGAATGCGCCATGCATTCGACTTTATTAAGCATCGTTTGGAGCTGATTGAATGCATACCTGGCCTTTACAATGACTCGAGGTAGCCTACCAATGTATCGAGCCAGTGCTGCTATCCTCCCAGACAAGTGTGGTACCAATTTGCACATCCCAGACGGACGGAAGGCTTGGTGGGTCATAGAAACGGGATCGATTCCACGTGCGTGCTGCAGGGCGCCTCCAACCACTGCGCTACACGCTCCCTAACAAATTATTATCTAGAATTAGTTAAAGTTAGTTAACTGAGGATAAGGATATAATATTGGCGTTTGTCAATTCCTGAGCGATATGTCATCCATTCGACTTCATTACGTATCGTTAGAGATGATTAAATGCATATCTGGCCTATGTGAAGACCTGTGGTGGCCAACCGGTGTATCGAGTCGGTGCTGCTATCCTCCCAGACAAATCTGGTACCAATTTGCCGACCCTAAAGGAATGAAAGGCTTTTTGGTGGACGTGGGGCGCGAATTCGAACCAACGACCTCAAGTGTGTTGGATGGCCTCTCTGACCACTGCGCTACGTGCGTCATTATTATGAATTATGATGACGAAATCGATCGAAATGTTTGTTTTTGTTCATTTTTGTAAGCCGGAATGCATAAGAAGTTTTTGTACTTTGTGGATACCCCCTCTATTCCTTTGTTGAAGAAATATTAAGCGGTTTGACCATGAGAAGAATTTAGGAAACGTATGACAAAACGCAGAGATGGAGAATTTTCTTTGTTTTTGGTAATAAAATTTTCCCATGCCAAATAGAATCTCTTGAGGAAAACGTCTATTCCCATGCCAAATAGAATCTCTTGAGGGAAAACGTCTATCTCTTCGTCGTTGCTGGCAGTGTTCGTCTTTGGCTGGCAGCTATCTGGTTAGATTTTGGACGAGTTTTTTTTTCATCATACGTGAGTTGGATACATTTTGAAAGCGTGAAACGATACATGTAGGTATATAAGCAGGTAGTAGAAGGTGAAAATCTATATATGTATACATACATATACATGGTCGAAAGTATACATTTAAAGCATTTGCTAAGGCGCGCATTGATACCAATGCATAGCACCTGGGTAGGCGAACATGCTTATACATTTGTGCAAAAACTCTCAAATATAACGGTGACAAGGGCTAGAATTTTGCGAAATATTTAAAGCTTGCGTAAATATACGAGATTAAGGCTGTTTTCTGTTTGTTTTCACATAGACAACGACAGTTCGTCATGGTTTGTCATGGTTTTCGTGGTTTTCGTTCTTCTGATTCTCGTTTGCTGTCCTTAGAACAGAAAAAAAATTCTCCGCATAATCTTTGTTCATGTCGTCCTTTCTGTCTTCTTCATAAGATATTCTTCTTTCCTTATCACTTTTTATCGAGCACTTGTTTCGCAAGAGTGACAAACATTGTCTTTCCTCTTCCAAGAATGACTATTTAATATGACAACCTTCTAGAGGTGTTTATATTTGTTCCATGCTGACAAGCTGTGATAAAAGTGTTCCTAAAGTTATTTGTTATTCCTTTGTCGACTAATCACTTTCTTTTTTTGCTTCCGTTTTTTTCATGAGGGCGATAAGACACGCTTTTTTCGATTTTTGCTATTTTATATGCTTTTGTGGCAAAGGATGCGTGTGGCACAGTGATCTGAGGCGCGCTGCAATACACGTGGGATCGATTCCGGCGCCCCCTAGCCTAGCAAGCCTTCCATCCCTTCAGGGTCGGTAAATTGGTACCACACTTGTCTGGGAGGATAGCAGCGTCTGCTCGTTACATCAGTAGGCCATTGCGAGTCACTGTAAAGGTCAGATATGCATTCAGTCACTTCCAGCGATGCTTAAGGAAGTCAAATGTATGGCGCATCCCTAAGGAATTGATCAATGCAGACAACTTTATCCGTTTTATTTTTTTATGGCAAATCGTCGTATGTTGATGGCTTTTAAAAAATGAGTTCGTCCCAATTTTAATATTTACATCCTTCCAGTGAAGATAGGAAGTCTTTTATGACCAATGAAAATTTATGAAAGGTTCTCTTCTATTTCGTCACCATTTCTCTGAATCAATTATATAAAAAGTATTCTTACTATGGTTACTTTTTAATTTGCTGCCTGCTACAATTTTTTTACGGCAGGGGTATTATGCGAAATACAACTACAATGGTGCTGAGATATTTGCAAAACACCGGACCGCAGGTGTTTGCAGTGGGGAATGAACGCGCTATTACCCTTTCCGGGGGCTAACCCGTTAACCACCACACCATACGGGTCTTTCGTTTCGCCTGTCTCTCAGCTAGTTCTTTCACAGCATCATTGTAGTATTACTCTTACTTCTTAATTTATACGTCAACATTACATCATCGGAAAATATCGCCTTATACATTTTCTGAAGTGATTTCAACTTAACAGTAGACCATCACCTTGGTTCGAGAATGTTTCCGTGGATTCCTGCGATGAAGAGTGGGGTGTTCTTCACACAGGAGAGTCACCCAGGTTGAAAATTAATTCGACGTATTTATTCGGAAGTTCAGCGAAAGGTCAAGTCAAAACCAACTACTCGTGGCTTCCACACCGAAAATGTTAGTGAAAGGACATCATTCCAAAAAGAGTAGTGCCACTTTATGTCATTTGAGCAAGCGGAGTACACCGATCTGCTCTGATATGCAATGGGAGGAATGGAGCTCACTACTAGAGTTACTCGATGATTAACTGGAATGCATTTGATGTAGGCCATTTTTAATCAATTACTTTTCCGTTCTATTGCAATCATTTTTCGCTGGACTTGTTGACTTGAGAAAAATTCACTCATAAATGCTTGTGTAGAACCTTGTGATACAGCTAAAACTGCTTATCTATAGACAATTAAGCAGGGTGGTACAGCAGTGAAACGCTGTTTGTTGCGTCGATTGTCGATAGTACAGCTCTCGGCTTTTGCGCCGCTTCTCCAAGCAGGTCAACTTCATTCTCATTCCGCCATAGTAGATAATTCTACAGTAAGTTTATCAGTGAATGACGAAAACAAATACTTAAGTGTAGTTTGAGCTCGGCATTTAAACACGGCAACAACCGCTGAAATTCACTACATGCTCGAAGTATCCCAGTGCTGGCTGGGCGGGTTCCGTCGATAGCTGATCAACAGCTTCGATGTGGTGAGCTCCGTCCGTTAGTGAAAGGGCACCGTATGTTGCAGTTATGTGGGCTACGGACGGGTTAGCAGTGTGTGTCGATGCAAATATTTGCACAGCACCATCGTCGTCAAATCGCGCCCCAACCTAAAGCATCCACCCGATGCTTATCGGCGGGTAAAATCGTCCATTGTTGTCGGTCCGTATCATCTGCCTTCCAATACATACTCTGTGCAATCCATCGCTCTGTATAGTGGTCCTATCATTACCGCTCACTAGCTCTCTATTAGCTTATGTGGCGTACAAATCGATTCACACTTCAGTTATGGCTCATTTTCCTCCATACATTTCCTCCCGCTCACGATGTCAATTGAGTGAGATTCGTGCAAATTGGGCTCTTGAGAGGAGTTTGTCGGCCAACATATCAGCATCAATTTGATATATCTAATGGCAAGGATCATAAAAAAGACGCTACGGATTTATTCGAACAGGAAGTTGTCGGCCAGTATATCAGGAAAGCTCATTTTTTGTGGAGCTGTTTTCCTGTAGGACAAGTGACGTGTTAATGGATAGTCTGATGACGCAACGATACTGCGTTGCGATATTGCGTTAGGTTTTACTATCAGGAAAGTTTTCATTGATTTTCCCTGTATAACTGACAACTTATCCATAAGATGAATCGTTCCTAATAAGTGGAGTTAACTAGTTATGATATTCAGTCTTGTCCATACCCACACAATGTAGGTAGGGAATTCCTAGTGCATGGACGTTGTCCATTAGTTTTAGTCTCTTTTCCACTTGATATCACCATCTACTTCTGCTCGCTGTATATTGACGAAGCTTTTGGCTTCTGGCTTCACGTCTACGTACTGTCGTATCAGTACGATAACAACTAAAAGAACGTCCACCTTATTAGAAGTGATGGACCATTCGACTCTGAACAACCAAAGCAGTTTTTCTTTCGGTCGTTTTTTCGACTGCCTTTTCCGACGTTTCATTGCTATTAAGTCTTCCTTTGAATGAATAAGCGAAAACAATTCGTATCAGTGCGTATTCTCTGCGACAAATCATTAATAATTTATAAAAAAGTTGGCTAACTGAAAATCTGTTACTGCGTTACTCATGGTCGGTTAGATTGGTAATCGCCGGTCTGTTACCAGTCATGCTTTTGGAATTTGACCAATAGTTGGTTAAGAGGCCGGAATATTTGAACGGTTAATGAATTTTCTGAGCAACACGAATGATTTGGGTAGAATTCTGACAAATCATTGGAGGGTTATCGAAAACTAGCTGCTTTAACATTCGGTGACACCACTTTAAGTACTGCTGCTCTTCAGGGAATGTTGCCGTATCAACCTTAGTCAAAGGATACTCATTCTTTTTCCTTATTTAACAGTTGCCCATCTCTCTTCAACTTTTGAACTTCCTAATCTTTGTCTATTAGACGAACGTGAAGATCCCATATGTTAATACTGAACACATGGTTTGAAGGCATGGTTTGGCGCCGATGTACGAGCTCTCTTTTTTTTTATATGCAAGTTTTACATCACACATATGCTTATGATATGAATCATATGCTACTTGAAGCCCGGATCCACAAACCGTTGAGATTTTTCTTCACAACATGTGGTAAAATGTTTGCTACTCTAGTTTGACGGATTTCATTGGGTAGCGTAGTGATGATACGAGAGTTTCCTCAAAAACGTCGAATAGTTGCCTACGCTTCTATATCTGGTGTTTTGTGATCACGTGAGTACTGGATCAAATTTGTATTTAAGCTCACAATCGTCTACCTTTCTTCTAGTGTGTTCACGTGACGAACACTGAAATGCTGGAGAGACTAGGAGGTGACTATTTGGTTCTCGATGTGTCATAAGCGTAACGCTTGGCACTATTCCGATGGTCATCGTAGTTGGACAGTTTCAGAGTCATACTGGAATGCTAAATCGTCCATCTCGTTTCATCATCACTTTGCGATTTGCAGTACCATGTGGGTTTGGTTTACGGAGAGCACTGTAGTGATTGCGTAGTCTCAGGTCAAAACCAACAAACAAGCTTATTGGTTTTTCGTGTTGTTTGCACAGATTCCGTTGTCGGTCATCCGCAGCTTATCGTCGTCATGTCGGATTTCTTTAGACCCTTCTGAGCTTCATTTCTCTGGAATTTTCTTTTTGATGTTATACACCAACCTGAGCAAAAACTGAAATCTGACACTCTTTACACACGTACGCAGCGTGGGAAGCTCCGATGCCCCCTTGTCGTGGTGCCCAGCTGACAAGCAACAGTGCCGTTCGAGCTTCCAAGCATGTGAGTTCTCAATGTTGATAAATTGTCCTCTTCTTGTCGTTGTTCTAATTTTTTGTTTCTTGTTTTTCTCCTTATTCTTCTTTTTCTTCTTCTTCATCGCTATCATCATCATCATCTTCTTTTTTCAGAGAGTTGGTGCCTTTGTTAACTTGGAGTGGCGGGGTTAAGTAATTCTGAGTGACTATTATACATGCAATATGTAATATATGGATCTTTTGAGTTTTAATTAGTGATGATCAGGAAGCCCTCAACAGTTATTTTTTCTTAACTGTCTAGTGTTTTGCATACTTTTTTTTCCTATGTTTCATCTGTCTAATTCTGCGGTTTAGATGAATTCCTTACATATTTTCAGTAATTTTGATTTATGTAGTCAAATTGCTTCAGTGAATTTATAAAAGGCCATGTCTAATCATCCTACGTTCCCCACGTTTCCTTCGATCTCCTTCTCATTTCTCTTTCTCTTCCTCACTCCCTCTCTCCTACTTTTTTTCTCTTTAGGTCTTTCCGTTAACGTTAAAAAACTGGCCGCAAGAAAGGCAAAGCGAAGCCCTCGGCGGTGCAATGGATATCACGTGAGGCTCCGGAAAGGGAAGTCGCGGGTTCGAAGCTCAACCAGATTTCCAAGTTATTTCATGCAATAATCTGCCGTAAAAAAAATTATTAGGCAGTAAACAGAGGTTAAATATACTAACGATAAGACACAAAAATATTATATTGGTGAAACCTATGTTCTATTAATAGTTTTGTTTCCTCCCAACAAAGTTCGTCATCTCGAGAAGTGCCCTAACCAAAATCATTTTTTTAAACCTCTTAACTTTTTTTTGGGTTATTTTCAGTCGTAAATGTCATCAGATGGTTTCCACATGCATGTCATCAGACAAATCCTACATGCGGGTTCAAGGCTAAAAAAACAGACTGCAATTTAAGAATAACTGGGTTCAATAACGACAACGGAATGGATTTGGAAAAAATAGGGAGTTACTAGACGTATGATATTCTCTCTTTGAACAAAAATCCTTCCCATGTCAATTTGTCGGCCGATCGCTCTTTACTCCAGCTCACAAAATCCATTCACCAACTTGGAATTCCCCGTTAGTGGGTAACATTTCTGAGTTTAGGGCTCCATTTCAAACGCTTCCAGGTGCACCATCGTAGTGAATGTTGTCAATGGTGCTATCCGGTTTCCTTTCCTTTCGTTGCTAAACTCTCAAAAAATATATGCGTTTCGATATTTTCACAAATTAGAATCACTATAAAATAAGGCGTATGGCTAGGATTTTGATGAATATCAAGCCTTTTTTTTGGTATGTGCTTGCTGAATTTTTTACAATTTTCTATCGTAAACGTATTTGGTTCCACCAGCACCATTATATTCTACTGGATGAAATCCCTCTTGTTCAGTCCCTTCGTTACCTTCTGAAACGCAAGCTATCTGCTCCAACTCATAGAAGAAAACGAGAAAAAGAAGTGATTCCCAAGGTACAGTATTTCAGTTTTTCCGCGGTAAAAAAATAAAATATTTTTTTTTGCTATTGTCAATTTTGCGCTGCATGGGATGAAGTTTGTGTCTTTAACAAACAATGCCTCCCAATGGTTTACGGCCTCATCGTTGCTGGGAGGTGTTTCTGGATGTCAGGCTGCGATGCACAGCGGTGGGATTTATCCACCTGGCACGGCCTCCTAAGCTGAGAAGGAGTCGGGTGTTTCCATCAGGAAGCGCAGCTAAGGCGTAAACCAATACCAGGATCCACTACCGTCCCGGTATCAGACTAGTCGCATGGTGGCAAATCTCCCTCTGATCCACAAGAGCGGTGGCTGCCTGTGATGGTGACGACCTGGGACAGAGTTCGGGCAGGCTGTCCTCCGGACTCGAAGGAAACACAATGGCTAAACCAGCAAAACCTCGAAAACTGGAGAATATGCTGAAGCCTGCACAGCCAGTGAGGACGGGCCGTCCAAGTATCCAAGTAGTAAGTAACAAGCAATGACTGAGTGCATTGAATGCAGTACATTCATTCGACGAGGAACGTATAGTGTTTTCAGAGCTAAATATTGAGCAATTTCGGCCTGAATATGTGGTCCAGCATCAATTTTCTACCACCTTATTGTTCTATTCGGAATTTCATATTGAACAACAGTACTAGGTATAAGGACAGTGGCAGTATTCGATACCAAATAGTTGCCTGTATGGATCGGTTTCAATACATGCCAGTTTTGGCCATGAGATTTTCCACAGAAAGTTTATCTGCCATACTTTTTTGTATTTAATCGACAGCTTATCCAGGACAGGTGTTCCTTTAGATATGGCGTACGGAAAGCTATTCTCTACCTCCTTTATTGTAATTTACACTATATAATTACAATCTATCCTCCCAACGGTTTATCGCCTCATCAAGGCTGGGAGGTGTTCCTGGGTGTGCGGCTGCGAAATACAGCGGGGGATTAATCCCCCCACCCTCAGCAAGATCTCCCAAGCTAAAAAGGAGTCCGGCGTTTTCCATCAGGAAGCCCAGCTAAGGGTAAACCAATACCAGGATCCACCACCGTCCCGGTATCTCAGAGTCGCATGGTGGCAAATCTCCCACTGGTCCACAAAAGCGGTGACTGCCTGTGGTGGTGACGAACTGGAGCAGACTTTGACTAGGCTGACCTCGGGAGTCCAGGGAACGGCAATGGCTAAACCAGCAAAACTCCGAAAAAAAATTGACATTATACTGGGGTCCACACAAACAGCGAGGACAGACCATCCAGGACTCCAGGTAAGTAAGTAATTACAGTTTGTAATTCGCAAAATAAAAGCTTTTTTTTCAATTGTCAACTGCTGTTAAAGAAATCGTTGTCAGTGGACAATCAGTCGACAACCGACCTGTATAAAAGGGTCGTTGCCGAGGAGTAAGATGCTCATTAGAGGACTGCTCCACTGAACAAACGACTTGATACGACAACGAACATCCACAACTCGAGTATGAACGACTGTGAACCATAGATTCGGATCGTCGGATCTGACGAAGATGAAGACGTCGAAGCATTAGTCCAATACAGCTTATAGAATAACCTCTTGTAAGCTGAGCAATTCAAAGAAATATATTGGTCATTCACGCCGAAATTAATTGAAAGTCTGTTTAGTAACAGTAAAAGTTTCCTATCGGAAGTATTCCCCATTGCACTCCAAGTGCGGAGTAAAATTAGGCGTACTCCCAAACGGCCGCCAAATAAAATTAAGCGTAGTCGTGTATGTGTTAAAGTTTAAGGGTTATGTTTCATGTACCTATCTATTGCCACTTATGTTCTATGTATGGTTCGTACGTCGCCAATTATGAGCCACATATGGATCATATTGCCCACAATGAGTTCACAGGCGGTCCCTAGCGGATATGCCGTAGGCAGAGTGAGTCGACTATCTTTGGTGAAATGTGCTGCGGCCGACCTCGGCATTATGAGTCCATCATACAATTAGGCTTCACGCCGGCGCACTCCCGAGTCGGCCGACCGCATCGTCCCGAGCTCCGCCCTTCCACCTCCAGTCTCGCTTCGTGAGGACCCTGTCATCTTCTTCAGTTTTCGATTTAACGTCTTCCGAAATAGACATCCTACCTCGTCATTAGTCCACTTGCATCAAAGTCGTCGAAACCTTTTTTGCTGAGATTGTTTCCTATCCACCTTGCCAGTAATAGGAATCGTTTTTCAATTTTCCTCTTCGATTAGATTATGTATGTGTAACGACTAAACATGCAAATCTAGACGTATGGTTGCTTTCGTTACGTCCAGTTTTCTACGGTTTTGCCTAAAAATCTTCTTCATTGGTTATAATTATCGATGGAGAGATTCTCTTCTTTTGCCCTATTCTAAGAGACACTGAACTGAGAAGATGAATTCTAGACTTTTTTGCATTTTTTTCCTAAGTTTCATCAGAACCAATTATACTGCGGAATAAAGCGCCTTTTATTTGCTTCCAGCTTTTTTAGTGATATTAATAATTTCAAATACTTCTGTCTTTCGTCTATTTTAGGGCTATCATCATCTTGATTTCATTCTTAGTGCTCTACGTGCGCTAAGTGATTTGCGCAGTCCTCTGCAATATGAATGGAATCGAATACATTTTCATTTTTGTAACTTCGTATATTTCCACTACACAAGAAACCATGAAGTTCAGTAGCTGTCAAACTAGTTCACTATCTAAATGTTCAAGTGTTCGTTTGTTGTTCTAAAATATTTTATAAGGTTTTGAAGACCCTCTTACACAAGGGTGCTTTTTAAAATCTTCAGAGCTAGGAGTGCTTCAAGTGTGACTGATCTTCAGTCGTATGCCTTTTATCTTTGAGATTTTTCGTGCCGCATCTTAGACTGATAATGGACTTTGCTTAATGAACCCTGGTTCTTTCTTTTTCTACCACCGAAGAAAAAATGACGTCATTAACCACTTGTCAACTGGATTTTCTCCGCTAATGGAGTAATACCATCCTTCGTAACATTGACTACTGGAATTAAGTCAACTTCTTAATCTACTTTCCTTTAAGCGTTTTCCACTTTTTCCTCCTTGTGCTTCTTTTCTTTCTCTTGTCATACTGTAATACTTCACAACATTCTGCACTCGTCGATTCTTCTAGTGCCTTTTTTGTTCTTTTTTTCTTTGTCTTGTCGCTATTTAACTCACCTAACAATGAGTGAGAAACTTTGAGATCAGCTGTTTGCTAAAGATTGTGAGATTATATATGTATATACATGTATATATGTGTATATTTATATATATGTATTTATGTATGTGTATATAGCAGAGCAGTCTTTACATCTATGAGGAATCCGGCACTTCCAGCACTCGATTTCTTTTTTTGGCATTCATTGTTCACGAAAGTCTTCGAACTTTTCACGTATGGGTTCGGCTGCTCCTTGATTATCGTCTTCCTTATGAATGTCGTTGAATTCTGGTCGATTCGATTCTCCCTGGAGTCTAGTCGGGCAAGGGCGTTCCTAGTTGGATTGCAGTGTATGAACTGTTTCCAGACAAGCCTAGTACCAATTTGCCGACGTGAACCAACGCCGTGCTCATGAGGACGGCGTCACTACTACAGCGCTACCTGCCTTGGGAGCATATTTATGCACGTATATATGTATATATATACATATATGTATGTGTATAAATATATATGAAGTGGGAATGTAGGTAGTTAGTACTTTGTGGTATAAATGTACACACTGAGGTCCTAGGAAAGTGATAAATAAGACGAATCTTCCAGAAAAAAATCGCAGTTAATTTTTTATTGGAATAGCGCTGATGCTTTGATGAGAGAACATTTACAGCGGTGCGGTGTATTCTTTTCCTCTACATTTCCCTCCAGTAATGATGACGGAACGTCAAGCTAAAATGTGCTTTATTGATTTTCCTGGATTTCACTCATGTGGAATCATAATATTATTGTGTTTTTTCTCTGACATCGAGTTTCCTTCAGCTACAATCACTCCTTAAAGGACTACAATTATCTTGGTAGCTGGTCCTTGCACGCTGAAATCTGTCCATGATGCAGCTCCGTACGATCGCTCTCTTGATGTTTGCGATGCGGACGAGTCCCTGATTTCTGGTACCGTCCGTCATTTAGACGTAGCACGTATTGTTGTTATTGTAAGAAATTTCCGGCTACCCAATTGTGACAGTTCCTCCCAACGGTTTACCGCCTCATTGTGTTCCTAGGAGTTGGGCTGCGATGTACAGCGGGGAAATAATCCCCCATGGCAGGGTATCCTAAGCTCAGCTTTCCATCAGAAAGCCCAGCTAAGAGTAAACCAATATGGTGGCAAATCTCCGTCTGCTTCAGAAGGGCGGCAGCTGCCTGTTGTGGTGTCGACCTGGGGCAGACTTTGGCCAGCCTGACTTCGGGATGGAACCACAATGCTTAACCAGTAAATCTCCAAAAAAGTGGAGATTATGCTAGGGATCCGCACAACCAGTGAGGACAGGACATTCAAGCGTCAACTAAGTAATTATGACAGTTTAGGCTAAAGTTTTTCTGAAGTTGAAACTTAGAACAATGATTGAATAGAGAGAAACGGAAAGAGAGTCATGACAACATCGACAAAGTGAACATAACCACCAAGAAACAAACCGTCTTTCTGAACGTTTCTTTCTTGGAAAACAAATCCATGTGTACTTGCAGAATATAGTAGCGGACGTCTGTTTGCGTGTAGTTCTATACATAGTAAATAGAATATTATGCAAATTACTAGGGTACTACTGTAAGATTAAATAAAGAGGTTTAGTGTTGGCCTTTTTTCTTACTAATTAAAACAATTCCAATCAGTGTTTTTGAGTCTTAGGGCTAAAGCGAGCGCTCTATTTTTCAGGAAGGTAGAAGTGAGTAATTTAGTCTCTAAAGACTACCCACTTCTTTTCAGTTAGTGCTTTTTTTTGGCTGTTCAGTATTATTTTTTTAGTTTTCACTGAACTTCAAACATCTTCGTTGTTGTGAATCCTTTTCCTCTTTTTCTTAACACCATATTTAATTCAATGGTTTCTTTGTTTTCGGGCATAATCTAGCACCTTCGGCTGACCGACTTCTTAACCCACCTTTACTCAGAGGCGTTGAGTTTCGTCATTTTTCAGTTGCTACTTGTCTCCAAGTGGTTTTTTTTCGAAAACAGCTGTTGCTGGAGTGACTGGAAATGATGTCACTACGTTAATGTTTTCCAGTGATTTTCATTCAAATCAGTTTCATTCAATGATTTCATTAATTGCTTGTCACTGTCATTCACTGGATCGTATGAGTTGTTTTTTTTTCTTTTTAAGTGAGGACAACTTTTTAAGACACAGTTTTGTGAACTTCAAGCCAATTCGTATCCATCACTTGTAGTCCTTTCAACCATCGAGGTTCTCAACCACGCGTCTGAGTTCCTTTGGGACGCTCCACTCGTGCTAGATAGATCAACCCTACCCCCACTTCTTCTGCAGGGGGGTCCTTCGTTTTCCGTTTTTCTAAACGCGAAGTTTTCTAGTGGTATCTGGAAACTATGAATTTGAAACATAGTTTAGTCTCAGGACGATTAATTCGATCAGTCGTACAGTAAGAATTACTCTCTATGGTTTTACATTTTTCAAACTGACCGTCATTTGACATTGGCATTAATAATCATTACCTTCATAGATTATTGAACTAAAAATAAGCTGATAAAAAGCTCTATTCGGTGAACGTTTTCGACGCCTTCGCCTTCCTCAGATCCGATGGTCCGAGTCCATGGTCCACAGTCCTTCGTACTCTAGGCACCACATCGAAAGTACGGCTGTGGACCATGGGCTCGGACTGTCAACTCTGAGGAAGGTGAAGACGTCGTGAACGTCAACCGAGTAAGCCTTTTATCTGTAATTCTATGTTTTTCCTTTACCACTCTTCATTATGTAATTATTTCCCAATTGTTATTATTTGTTATTATTGTTATTATTTGAAAATGAAAATCAGCCCAAAATGACGAAATGTGTTTCGTCTCCCAGGTGATTGGAGTGCTCACAGGTGAATTACGTCGTCTTGCTTCTTAAAGCTAGGAAAAAAGCCTGCAGAGCTATTTAGACGTTTCTAGTAATTCCTGGTTTTCCACTGTTCTTTAGAATCCTTAGGAGAATCGGTGCACATTTATCCTTTCAATTCGCTATCTCTCATCATTTTTTCCTTCACATTAATACAAATTCAATCGCAGCCGTCTTTTCACTTCATTTTTGCTTTATGTGGTTTTTTCTTGTATTAAATCGCTGCCACCTGTCTATTGGTGCCATTAGCCACAGTCTGATTGTTCTCGTCTCGTCGAAGCCCAGAGGCAAACATCTGACGAGAGGATCACATAAAACAGCTATTTGTTACGTGTGTTTGTCGACTTTTTTGGCGAGCGCTGCCTTTCATGTATTGATAAGGCCACTCCGCCCTTATAAAATAGGCTATTGATTTCTTATTACACCAAAAAAACTACGCCTTCTTTACATAGGGACTCTAACATTTCAATTATGAGCTTTTTTTCCTAGGAGTTTATTCATTGGCTTAAACAAAAACATCTATGTTAAGGTCTTGTGCATCGAAGTTATTGTTGTTGATATAAAGGATAAAAGGTGAAGTGTTCAGAGTTGATCAGTCTTTTTATTAGATGCGTTATGCATTCAACTTCACTCGTAGCATCATAGAGATGACTGAATGCATACCTAGCGACTAAATTGAGGTGGTGTGGCCTACCGATGTAATCAACTCAGTATTCTTATCCTCCAAGACAAATCTGCTATGAGCTAGTAGGCCCCTAACCGATGGTGAGCTTGGTTTACTCAAAGGCACAGGATCGAACTAACGACCCTGCATATTGCAACGTAATTCAACCCGCTGTGCTATGCCTATCATGTTATTTGGTAAAAGGTGAGGAGATATATTTGGCTAAACAATGTCGTGTGGCCTTATCAAACGGATCTTTCGATCCCGTCTTTCTTTTGTTTTTCTTTCCTCTATCAACGATCAAATTGGTTGTCCACAGTGCTTGTAAAAAAATCCCATCAGTGATATTGTTGCTTGTATTTTGCTGTTTGTATTTACTTGTTGTAGATTTAAATCTACTATTTCGATGAGTTTTACAGAGTTCATATGAAAAAAAAGTTGTCAGTGCATTGGCTTCAATCGATCGCTGAGCTTTTTCCTCTTAGTGTTCACGATGTTCCTTCCTTCTCGTTGTCTCCTCAATTTCTTGCCATTTACCTTAATGTGCTCTGCTCGACTTAGGAAATATGGCTTGTACTCGGGGAGAGGTCCTATTAGATAATTCGGACGGAATTTCTTTTTTTCCATTGTCTTTTCAATGATTTTTTTCTCCGATTTTCATTTGAATTTTATAATTCAAGTTTTTTATTGTATATGAATTAATGAGATCCTCGTTGAAATTCTTTAATAAATGTTGTAAATTAGATAGATGAATTATTATGTCTGATCATCTGGGCATGAACTGTTTTCTTCTACCCATACTTCTCCACGATGGAACGATTTTTTAAATGAACCACCGACTCGTATCATCTGCTCTGAGGAAGACGATGACGTAGAAACGTGAGCCGAACGAAGTTCTCTATCGGCTTATCTTGCAGTCTTGTCCACGAAAGAACACATATTGATTAGTCATTCCGAGATCAAAGGAAGGTTGGTTTTGAAATATTTTCTAAATAATTTTTTAAACAAATGGGTGGACTTCTAGAACTTCGTTGAGTAGTTTTTCGATGATTTTTGGAGTTCCCATGGAATGAGTCGACTTTCTCTCCACCACCTCAGTATTTCTCTACCCGAGCTTATGCTTACACCGTAAATCATATCTATTCATTATTTCGATTACATTTACTTGCTGTTTTTTTTGACTGCAAGAGCAGCTTAGTATTTTCTTAATGACCAACAATCGTTAGTGTTTCAGAAATTCTACATACTTTAACTTTGTGTATTACTTTTTTTTTCATTCTTAATTGCGTCTGTGTGTTTTCTTTATGATTGCAGATATTGGGATTTTAGAAGGCGTTCCTTGTTTGTTTGTTTGTTTTACTTTCTGACCATGCCGTTTGTTGTTCTATTCTAAACTTCTTGAACTTATTCGAATTCTACACGATCTTCTAATGTTCCTCACTGCTTGTGGATCTCAAAAACAACGCCTTTCTTAGCGTTTTCATCTAAATCGCTAAGTTTTTGGTGTTTTTATGGTCATCTTTGTCGTATTTACAACCGTTTGGTTCCGTTCTATTCCATTCCGTGCCATTCCGTTTCGTTCCATTTCCTTCCGTTCCGTTATCTGAAGACATTTCAACGCATTCAGATGGATCCTATACTGAACGGGTCATATGTACATTACGGTATGGGGCTGCCCACGACGGCATTCGCGACCGGCACACTCTCATCACACGCTTACAATAGGTACGCTTAAATATTTTCCTGTGTATTGTTAAGCTAATATGCATTCGTATTACACAAATTTTTTCACATGTTTTCATAAAGTCTGGACACAATTTTAACGCGTTTCATTTTGAAGAAGCCGATGGGGCTGAAATATTACTGGCAATAAAAGTCTACTTAACAACCTCATATAGGCTTAAAAAAATACAACACAATATTGATTTTTACGGAAAGGTGTGCTTGGAGCACACTTCCAAGCCACCTATCCACGGAGCGTTGACTCAAGCAAATGTCACAGATAGGAGCAGCAGGGTTAACGGCTGTTATCTACTTATTGAATTTTTTCTGTAGCTTGTTAGCTTCACATATATTCACTCTTCACATCTTTATTTTAGATTTATTTACACATTATTAAGTATGTTATAATGTGTTTACATGGTTGAATAAATAGATTGCCTACTCTACTACAATAACAAATGTGAATGAGAGTCTTGTTCTTCTGTTTCTTTTTCTTTTGTTTTCGCTAATGTCTAAGTAAATTATACAGGCTTTCGACAGGGGATAGTGATAGAGCTTTGCCTCCCATGAAAATCCTTTTTCCTCATTGTTTACTCCATTAAAAGCTCACCAAAGCTCTCAAAGATCGGATTGCCATCTGCTGGTATGCTTCACAAAACCTCTTCGGATCTCTTTAAAATTAATCCTATAGGTTTCTTCCAGGTATGATTGTTCGAAGAAATAAAGATTCCAGTTACCTTCGATGTCGGTCATGAAACGTCTCTCACCAATTAGAGTACTTTTAGAAGCGCGTAGAAAATGTACATATTAGAAAAGAACAAAAGTGGTCGATACAAATCAATATCTCTTATCGACTTATGTCATTTAAAACATTATAGAAGACATCGCTGATACAGAACCGGTCGGAAAAATCTCTAAACTTCCACAACGCGTTCATTTAAAATATCTTTGATACTGTATCACTCTGATAGCTGACTACTGTATTTGTAACAAAATTCGCTTGTTGCGAAAGCTATCACAGTAATCAGTGCTTCATTGCATTACAGTAATTCGTCCGACCACTCGGCCGATCCTTCATCGTCGAGTTCACCGGGCGCTGCGCCAAATATGAACCTTCTGCTGACCATACGACTGCTCATGCAGGGAAAGGTTGCTAATGTTCACCTATAACTATTGCGCCATATGTTTTGATGCTGGAATCACTATCATTTTTACATTTGTTTTCTAGGAAGTTGGAAGCATTATTGGTAAGCGTGGTGATCAAATTAAACGAATTCGAGAAGAATCCGGTGCAAAGATCAATATTTCGGATGGTTCGTGTCCTGAACGGATAGTGACTATCACCGGCAGTTTGGCGACAATCAATAAAGCGTTTGCGATGATCTCAAATAAATTTGAAGAGGTCAGTTTCTCATCATTGTTGAGAGTCCCATTCAGTAGGTGGTTGCGGTAGACGTTTTCGGGACGACTGAACGATGAATGTTTAAGTACGAACATCTGGAAATTTCCGACTACATAAATGTCTATTAATCGAATATCTGAGTTTTTCAGTACGAAGCAAATATAAACTTTTTTTCTATTATTGAGCCATCTTGTATCATAATGTTCTAACACATTCAGAATCCTTTGTCAATTCTAATCTCCCACTTAGCGTTCAGGTTTTCTGTTCCTTTGCTGTTTAGTTGGCAAAGCGACTCATATTTCAAGTAGTTCGGGATCGAAAGTTGTTCTAAACTTCACTTTCCTAAGTGCTCGGTATCGATCGTATTTTTGGCCAAAAGCGCTTTGAGATTGTGGATAGCATTCAAAGCTCGAAGCTATTCTGTTCATAATGCTTTTTAAGTCTGAAGTCGTATAGCCGCAGTAGTTGGGAAAAGTGTGGAAGAAACAGACTGCTTTATTTTTTTAGCTTCAGTTTAGAATTACCGGTTATTAAAAATGGCGGGAAAAAAGTCCACTTTATAAGAACCTCAAACAAAAATAGTAGTAGAGGGGATGTGTTTTCCGACCTCGCTTGACGTAGTTGACGTTCAGTCATCTTATTTCGTTACATTTCTCAAAAGAAGTAGATTACCAACGACTGGAGATTTGGTACCAAGTGCATTTCATGGAGAAGATTGAAACCGATTTTATTTGTGAATAAAACACATTCTCATAGAAGTGTTTGCTTGTGTGAGACGCTTTTATCTTCGTGGCAGATACAAGGATAATATACCCTCGCACTGTTAAATTTAACTGACGTTTCACTTTTATTTGCTCAACCATCCTTTTCCTTCCGTGGAGTTCTGTAATATATACACAAGCCCGAAACATCCTTTTACGACGTCTTCACCACTCTTTCAGCATTTTTTTTTCTTTATCCTCACTTTCTACCCGTGAGCAGCTTGCATTACTAACTAGTCCTACTGGGAAGAAAAAAAGTCCACAAAATTATGGGAATTTATAAATAACATAATGAAGAATAAGAAGATCGAAGTGTCTTCAGATCCATTCAATGTTTCTTTTTATTCCAGGACATGCGTGCGCTACCGAATTCGGTACCGAAACCACCGATAACGATGCGATTGATAGTGCCAGCAACACAATGCGGTTCATTGATAGGCAAGAGTGGCTCAAAAATCAAGGAAATCCGTGAGGTAGCCACGGTTTCGGCTTTTAACCTTTTCTGTAATGATTGCAATTGTGCTGCCAGTGTACTGCCATCGGTCTAATACAGCGTCTGCTGTCGTTGTGTCTAGGCGGTTTCGATTCATGTCCATTGCGAACAAGCAGTACGGTATTCTAAGGCTTCTCAATTATGTCGTCGTTTAGTATTCGAATCGTCCTCCGCTTCTTCATTTTCTTTACACATCTCTATTAAATCATGAACATTACAGATTTTCCTATCTTTCAGCTCATAACTATCAGACTCGTCTCGTTTTTATTTTCGTCATAACTGAACAGCTGGTTAACATGGATGCCGCTGTATCAGATGTGATTTCTTGGAGTTTAGTGTTACTTCAATATGAGTCATGGTTTGCGAAGTGGGCATTATCTCTACTACATTGTGAAGATGTGCTTAACTTGTAGACGAAACATATGAAGTCCATCTATAAGTGGGAAGTTTATAAAGGAAAGTTTGAGGGTCGACCGTTCGATCCAAATATTGGCGTTTCTTGCTAAAAACGGAATACTTACAATATCGTTGAGAACATCGGTATGCAAAGGTTTCTGGATGCTAGAAAGTGCGGCTTTGAAAAATTTGGAAGGAAACGGATGTTCTTTGAGAAGTTGAACACTCCTCCATTTCTTCGATTTAAAAAAATCGTGCGTTTTCTATCCTATTCCAGTCTAGTCTAGTCTAGTGCTACTCTTCATTAGTTAAATTACATTTGCATCACTTATAAGTCATAAAACGTATGTAGTCCAGTAGAAAAGGACTTTCAAGAGGATTTCCTATTAATTCTACTTTAAGCTAGGAGAGAGACGCGGATACTAACCACTATAATACCGAGCGCGGGTGGCGCAGTGGTCGGAGGCGCCCTGCAACGCACACGTGGAATCGATCCCTGCTCCCATGGCCTACCAAGCCCTCCATCCCTCCGTAGTCGGCAGATTGGTACCATACGTGTCTAGGAGGATAGCAGCATTGGGTCGATATATCGGTAGGCCACCGCGAGTCATTGTAAAGGCCAGATATGCATTCAATCACCTCCAAACGATGCTCAATGAATGGCGCATCCCTCAGGGATTGATCAACGCCGAGAGATTTATCCTTTTTCGTTAAGCTAAGATAATAAAACAATGTTTATAATTTTATCGGTACAGTTAAGTCCTGTTCAGATTTTATTGCATTTCAGCAGTTGAAGAATGACTGATCGACTTTATCTAAAAGTTGTTTGTTTAACAATTGCAAATTCGTTGACGATGAGAAGTTATTTATGTTTGCAGAAGGCATTGATGCATATCAATCACTATAGTAAATTGGGTGGTGGTTCTATTGGATATGAATTCTCAGTATTCCTTATGTCCACCCATTAAGAATCGTTAAAGAACTGGTCAAAAATGGAGTAATGATGGATAAGAAGTTTGGACTTTGCGTAGCACTTAATCAGCTCAAACCGTTGCACTTCACTATTTTACAACTTGTAAGAGAGCGAGTTTCTTTGGCAGAACAGAAAACTTGGGAAATTGAAACCTGGACTAGGGTTTACTTCTCTGACAGCCTGCGTAGACTCTTCTAGATCCAAAATTTCCGAAGACGTCATCCGTTGCTATATTTAGATTACTGACCAATTTGATGAAATGAGAAGGATTCGTACATTAACCATTCTCGAGTTACTCGGAGATGGCCGACATGTCTTTATGAAAATGTTAGAGGAAGATTTTTTGACATACTTTTAGTACTTTTACGTTTTACATACTAAGCTATTTCTGAATCAATAGAGTGACGCTTAGTAGAAGCAGCGGTGATGACGCCTTATCTCCGTTGTCACTCTACACTTAGTAAATAGTCTAGGGGGAGAGGGAAGGCGAAATAGTCAAAGATACTCCAGTGAAAAATCAAATACAGCACAGTTAATCGATTCGGCAGCTAAGGTATGGACCTGCTCAAAAACCACGCCATGCTGGTGATAACAAGACGTTTCATCACTTCTTGACTATCATCTTCATGACTTCTTGGAAGACTGGGCTTTACATGGTTTCACTCGCTTATAGGGACTTAATCGGATGGAAAAAAAAGTTGCAGAACGTTCTGTTTCATACCAAGCCTAGAGTTTTATTGTATTCATGGATTTACCTCCTCATACTGCCATCCACCATCTACTTTCGAAAACACATCAAATAGTTTTAGTGAAACATCACTCAGCCTGAATGGAGTCTATCTGGCATTGTTTTCTGGGCCATAATCCTAGTGCTTAATACAGAAGACTAATAGCTATGAATTTCTTGCTTTTCTCGATAAACTGGTGCTAAAGTTTGTTCAAACAGCACTTTAGAAGGGTTCACATTGATCATGCTTCTCAGTCAGTGTTTTAGTGGAAGGAAGCCTAAACTTCTAACGTAGAAAATGAAGATTTGATTTATTGAAAATGACTATTGCATAAGATATACTACATTTTTGAACAAAATCCTTGTGAAGCACACGAAAGATGGGGAGCATCTGAGGACGGACGACGGAAATGCTTCAATGTTTCACAATGGAAGATTCCATTGAAAAGAATGATTTAGATGGTTGTAAAGTGATAAAACAGAATGAAAAGTGTGATTTCCTTGCATCCAGAGTCATATTTCAGCTCTTACTCTTCATCGTTATTTTTCTGATGAGTAACCTTCTTTCTCTGAGCCGTTAAACGGTTAAAGTAGTGGCAGTAGTGAGTTTAGAAACGAAATGCTATGGAACGTCAATCGATTAACTGTTGTCTTACGTTTTTATGCTTTTCATTGATCCGTCAAGAGGTTGTAATACGATATTTGTTTGACTTTAGCAGACGATTCAGCGGATTTAGTGTTTGTCAGAACTTCGAAGAGTCATGTTGACTCTGCTGAGAAATCTGTTGACAGAACGCGAAGTTCGTTTTATGACGGCGTAAAATAACTTATTGATGGAAATTGCGCCATTCTTTTACCATCGTTTGTAGATGAAGTCTGTTATCATTCAACCATATCCCTAGAGAAAGAAAAACGGTTCGAATGTTATGGATCGAAAGTCGAATTTGTGAGGTGATGTGCGCTAGAAGCCCCCCTCCACGGTACATGTCTCCACTACAATGCGTAAATGTCGACGAAAATGGATCTATCAAAAAAGGAAAGTAGATTATGGACGTAATGCAACAAGATATTCAATTATGTATGTAAAGGGATAAAGGATTTGACACTTATCTTTCTCTTAGGTTATCATTTGACTCCATTAAGCATCGTAATAATGGTTTAGGGCATGTTTGGTTTATATAACGAATTGTCAAGAAGAAAAGGCGCCGGTTCGATGCCTGCCCCAGCACTCTTCTCCAGTGGACGTGGGAACACCTTAACCCGGCTATCTTCGGGCTTGCAAGGGGAATTGACTCGATCATCAGTCTACAACACTCGTAAAAAAGACGAAATCCTCAAGCAGTGAAATGTTCAAAGACCTTCGTGCATGATGGGTGAGAGTAAACGAAATGAATCCAAGAAGTGTTGGGATCCCTACAGCAGATGTGATGATATGTAAAAATAAAAAAGTAATAACTTGTGGGGCTTTCCGATGTTTCGAGCCATTGCTGGCATCCTCTAAGACAAGCCTGGGACAAATTTTCGGACTCCGGAGGGTGGAGAGCTTGGTTGAATTTCCAGCCGTTGCGGAACAATCATCCCATAAATTTGGATTACACGAGTAAATGTGATTCGATCTACGAAAAGAAGAATTTAAGATTGCTCTTAAGCAAGAACAAGTTTTTATGTATTCTGATTTGTAGTACTTTTATAACAGTTTTTGATTTCTAATCCCACTTTGTAGAATTGCAACATAAGATCATTCTTTTGCCTGTGAAGGAAATTTTGTGGCTTAATGTGCTGTTTGTTTTCTGTTTCTTGTGTTTTCTTTAAGCTTATAGTGCGAAAGTGAATTTATCAGGACCAATTGAACCAACTACTTAAACTCCACCTAGAATCACTTCATAAGTAACACTGGGTTTAAGAGAAATGGAAGGATGATGGATTGCCGACTATTTGTAGTATATTTTAGGACGTCTAGACGTTCCATGAAAATGTCCAGGAGGAAGGTTGGAACAAAAATTTGCCAAGGGAATGGAAACGTTCCATAAGTGGAGAATGTTGTGAAAGTTGTTTATGCAACAAACTCTTTTTGGACTTCTCATCACTATAAAGGTCTCACAAACGTCACTTTCGAATAGTAAAGGGAATGGATATTATTCTCGGTTCATGAATTTGAGCTATGGTCTTTTGATTATTTAGAGAAGGAAGCAACTTCCCTCAAAATTGGCATAATGAAATCATAAAAATGAATTGGAACAAATTCAAAGCACTTTGGTTAATTTTCGGCCCTTCGGGCTTTAAGTTGTGGTCAGCTGGAGCGACTTTTCTTCAAAATCTTTGCAGAAATGAAAAGCGCTAGATGAGGAACGAAGAAGATGAATATTTAAAGGGGAAGACGAGACGTGGACACAGATTTTCTATACTTCTATGCTTGTCATTTAAATTGCAAATGTAGTCTACAACAGTAGCACTGGAAGAAAAACATTCCTTTCACAAACTTCCTCTTCATCTGCAAATCTTTTAAGGCGACTGGTGCTTCAATTCAAGTTGCATCGGAAATGTTACCACAGTCCACGGAACGTGCAGTTACCGTATCCGGCGCTGCTGACGCCATTACTTTATGTATGGGACAAGTTTGTCAAATACTACTAGAGGTGGGTTGATTTTCTTATTTATTTGACTGACACTGACGAAGTCATGAAGAAAAGAGATGTTTATTAATTCTGATAAAAGATAGAATGATAGAGCCTTTGATGCTGACCCTCCCTTAGGGGTACAATAAACTTCATTAAGCATTGTAGAGGTGATTAAATGCATATCTGGCCTGTACAATGGACTGCCGGTGCCCATCGATGTATCAAGTCGGCGCTTTCATCGTCCGAGAGAAGTCTGGCAGCAGTTTGCCAACCCCCGGGGCAATGCAAGGCTTGGTTAACCTATGTCATGGGATCGGACTAACAACTATGTACGTATTGCAGGGCACCTTCAACCACTAGATTATACTCTCTTTTTCAGATAATACTTCAGCTTTAGCATAAATTTATTAACTTTGTTTATGACGCAATCCTACTTGTGTGTACAGCACAGCCCTTCTAAGTATTGGAAAGCTGACAAATGAAAAGTGATATTTTTATTTTGGCGTGTTGCAATACGATTACTTACACTTGTTAACTAAGAAATCCTTCATGTGACAGACACAAAAGCGTGCTGTTTTTTCATAACTTTCTAGGTAATAATCGCTATCGTCTGGAGTTTCTCTCCATTCTTCTTAAGGTGTGGAAGCCATGTAAGTAAATGGTGATATCAGCGACACAGCCTTTATCAAGAGGCTCATAGAGGGAAAACCATGACGCAGGAATTTCCCTTATCCTGACGACAGTTAACTTGCACAATATCCATTTTTTTCTTTTTCCCTTTTTTCTTGGAGATTTGCCGGTTGAGCTTTTGTGGTTCCCTAGGATCCCGAGGTGAGCCTGGTCAGAGTCTGCCTCGGATCAATTTGTCCTTTAACGATTGTAAGTTGAAACAACATAGTATTTGTTGCTTTAATGTGCTTATGAACCATTTAGAAATCACTAGTGAATGGTTCTATATTCTAAAATGGTTAAGAACCATTAGGAACGAAGAAATCTTGAGCAAAAAACACCTAAACAGACGTGACTTTTATTCTTTGCAATTTACGCGACATTTCCGAACAACAACTATGCTCAACTGCATTAGTGTGATTTGGCGTTAACACTAGTCTAAACTGATTAAATGGCATTCCATTACTGAAATCATCAAGTGGACGTCTTCCTCCATAGGTGGCAATTTAGTGCGACATGCTGTCCATGCTGCCTATGCATCTGCCGCCGACAAAATTCCGTAATTGTATTGCGGCTTTGTGGAAGCTTTCTCCCAATTTCGACCTCTTGAGAAACACTTGCGTCGAAGCCGTTGTATTCACTTAACGTAAAAAATGGGCTAAAAAATTCTCTAGAGTTACAAAAGGAGGCGGCCTCTGCATATCTATGGATGACGCAAAACTCTGAGGAAATTTTGGAACATCGGGGATATACGTTAGTACGCTATAAGTTATCAAGCAATTTTCGTAGAATTTTTTAGCTATTCACATCGTGCTCGAGGGAAATATAATACTCTTGTAAAGATGCCACGGAGGGTAGAGAATAAAGTGGTAGACGTTGGTTAATCCTTCAAGGATGTGTCGTGCCCATGACTCCATTAAGCATCGTGGAGATGATTAAATGCATATTTGGCCGATACAGTGACTGGCTGAGGCATACCAATATATCCAACTTGCCGACACCGATAGCGGAGGGATGGGAGATGTAGTTAGCCTGAGATGTAACGGACCAACAATATTCCCGTGTGTATTGCAAGACACCACGTGTTCTACAGTAGACGTTCTCACCAGTCACAATAGGTTCTCCAGTAGATTATAGACTGCCGATTGGTTCGACTGCATGGAAGAACTTGAGCGGCTAACAAATTGGCTACCGTTATTGCGCCAATTTGTAGCTGCTTTCTATCTTAAGAAAGAATAAAGGATAAGACGCTCGGGGTTCATCAGTCCCTAAGGTATGCGCCGTGCATTAGACTTCATTAAGCATCTTCAAAGATGATTGAGTGATTACTGATCTGTACAACGACTCGCGGTGGTCTACCAATGTATCGAGTTAGTGTGGTTATCCTCCGAGACCGGTCTGGTACCAATTTGCCGACCTCAGACGGTTGGAAAGCTCGGTGAACCTGGCGCGCGGGGTCGGTCTCATGTGTATTGTAGGGCGCCTGCACTGCACTGCACGCGCACATAGCCATGCGCTAAACGCACTTACTACCTCACGTTTCTTTTTTATTTACGACACATAGATGAGAACTACAAACTAAGACTGCTAATGATTCAGTAAGAAATGGCAAGGTGATGAAGTGAAGATGTTTATTGACATTGTGAGGCCACTTCCATTTTGTGTAGGTATAACTGTGGATTGGCCCAGACATGGCAATCCCTTGTAACTGTAATTACATCCAAATTCCTTGTACAAGAGATAATCTGTGTTTTCTTCATCACCTATGCACATAATTATTTGCTTATACCACGTGGTTTTGGTGACAAGAAGGGGAGCAGCTATCTCAGAAAACTACTTCAGCATTTTAGAGGTAGTTTTCACTTTTTGTAACTCATTTCTCTTCAGTTGCCGATTTTTTCGATGGAAGGATCTCAAACAGGTTATCCAAGAAGCTATAGCACTTAGTGCATCCACGAATGGTGTTTAGAAAATTTCAAGAACGACTGTTTGGTTACCTCATGAAATAGGTGGATTTAATGAATGGACATCTTGTCTCTGCTGTGTGGGGATGATCTATACTTTTCGTACGTACAAAACACATACGTATATGCTTGGTTGTATTTATCTGTATAAGAGTTACATAGTGTATGTAGATTTGGCCAAAAGGGTATAATTAGGTAATTAGAAATATATGAGGGACGAATACGAATCACTTACAACAGTTCTGTATATCCACCTTCCAAAGCATCACTCTGATGACTACCTATAGGGGCCTTTTTGGAGAACGATAACAGAAAAAGGCGTAATGAAAAAATTTGATGCTGTTCGTTTATCTCAGCCTCAGCGTACCCCTTTGAAAAGGTAACGTTCACCTGAATTAGAGAATTCGTTGACACCCCCTGAAGTCACTTAATGGCTAATGGGTCATTAAAGTGAAAATTTCTCTGCATTTTATTTCACTCAGTGCTTTACTAAAGTGTTTTTCAAGGAGTTGATGAGAAGCGACGAATGCAGTTAATGGAAAAAGTTCCCGGTTTGGTATTCTTCGCTAACATTTTAAGGCTCCTCCGAAAGGTGCTACATTACCGTACCGACCGAAACCCACTTTCAATTCGTTGTTGGTGGCCAGCTCAGCAGCAGCGGCTGCAGCTGCTCAACAGCAGCAGCTAGCAGCACTTCTGCAACCAGGACTGCTTCAGCAAGCTCAACTTGCTCATATGCTGTCTTCAGAGGTATGTTTAAATATATGGTCTGGTTTTGATTTGTGATTTTACATGGTCGACTTGTTATATCAGTGAACAACATGGTGGTGTATACTTCCTAGAAAAAAATTGAAAGGTGCTTGAAATAACTTCAACTGGGCGTCAATAAAGCTGGGTATTTTCATTGATTTCAAACCAGACGCTTAATTCAACAGCTAAATCATAAATCCACAGCTACCAGGTGTTGTTGTTTTCTGTCGAAGTGATCCATAGACGCCTATGTTGAACCACGAAGAGCTCCTTTTATATTCTTCAGGAACTGAGATCTAACATCACAAAATTAGATACCCCATTTTTCCTTTATGTACTTTTTCGTGTTGTAGTCGCATGACATCACAAGAAGCACTGTGACGTGAACGTCACAGGTCAATCATCCCAGATATTTATTGTAAGTGATAAGTGAGAGAAGCATGCATACCACTTGTTATGCCACGTAAAGTTTTTTTATTGCGATAGTATTAGTTCCGCTATGACCAAGTTATTCCGATAGAATCAGGGTCTTGTATGAAGCGCATCGTGCCATCGAGATAGTTCTCTTAGTATTTTTCCCGAATGAGTGATGATTAAGATAGTCGTATTCAGATGTTATGGTACATGAAATGATGTTTCAGAATTATTTTCTGGAAAAGTTGGTAAAAGTGTAGAAACGTTTGGCGTTGACCAAGTCAGTGCTGCTATAATCCCAGACAAGTCCGGTATCAATTTGTCGACCCTGGATGGATGGAAGGTGCCTGGGGCGTCGGATCGAACCAACGACCACGTGTGTATTGTAGGACACTTCTAATTACTGCGCTACACTCGCCCGGGGAAAAGTATGTACATCATGTTAGGGATGGGTCACGATGACCTTACAGAGGTCAATACTTGCGTTCATAAGTGTTTACTTTTGTCATGACACAATTTTTTATGGTGCTTAATTTTCCTCGCGCAGGCAAACATTGTTACCGTGACCTTGTAATTTGGAACTGTATGTGGACTAATGTCGGCATCGGTAAAAGCGCTCTAGAATGAACGTAGTTAATCACATTCATTGAAATATCTGTTAACTTCCTGGCAAAAATTAGGTAGTGGTTTTTTTCAGCGTGAGAATGCCATGAACGGCGTTATCCACGATACCGCCTTTAGTTGGTTACTCAAATAAAGCACTGTATAACGACTGCGGGACAGTATAACAACTGAATACGATCATCGATGCTCTCTAGTTTATTTACTAGTAAATGTTACGATGTATGATTATACCTACTTTGTCAGTGGTGGTATGGCTTGTGTTCCTCATCAGCTATGATAATATCACAGCCTCAGTCGAAGTTGTGAAGCAGTAGCGTCGTTCTGTTTTCAGCTGGCGCGTGGTGTACCAGCGTCGGCGCAGTATGGGCCAGCCTCCGCCTTTCTTCCCGCTCCTACCCTCAATCCCCAAGGTACTGCTATCTCTCTCTCTCTCTCTTTCTATCACTCTCTCTACACATTCTTCGCTTCCTTTTTTCCTATCTCTTGCTCTTTTCTCTCACACACATTGACGCACACACTCAATTCAGCTCACCACCTATCTATTCCACACATAGTTGAAAATATCGCGGCGAAGTTTCTGTTGCTGTTTGCATGAAATATAAGTCAACTTTGAGTTCATTTCGTCCCATGTCGACATTCCACGGAAAGTGATCTATCCAGAGATAAGCCGAAATAGGTTTAGAAACACTAGAATCGAAAACTCTGCTAAAATCTTACAGTTCAAAACTAAAGTATGGATAAAACTCCTTGGTGATTTACCAACAATTTTGCCGATGCAGTTGATTGCATGTGGTTTGCTGAAGCTGAGAAAAAGAGAGATTACATTGCGCATCTAACTATATAAGCTAAGTCGTTTCTATCGCAGGATTTCTACCGAGATACAAAGAAATTCTGTTATCTCAAGAAAAGACAAAATAAAGGATATCCGAGCTTCGGCCGATTTCTGGATTCTTCTCTTCCGCGTCTGTCAGATTCATTGCTGATCTTATCAACAACCGCTGGTTTTCTGACAAATGCGATAGTTGTGTGTGTGCGTGTGTGTGTATGCGTCGCAACCAATCCTCTTGGCTTCTACCCTTTCTCAAACCTAAGCCATCTTGTTGTTCCTATGTTCATCGTTTTTAATCTGTTATCCTGTGTGCCTATTTGCACAACAGAGTCGACATTCATTCATTTATTGCCATTGGAATGGACGTACCACTACAAAGCAAGGTACGGTCACCATACGAATCCAGGTGGGACTAAGCACTTACATAATAGCGATAAATTCGGAGAGAGTGATGACGTCGCAACGTGATGTCTCATTCCGTTTGGAGAGTCCTAACAAATCTATTGATTAGCAATCCTGAATAATTTTCTGGCTATTTTCTCGTTATTTATCATAACGATGAATGAATACAAATATGGTCGGTATTACTATAACACGGACAGCCGTCTGCATCTGTGACTAAGACGGTGTAGACATGCCATTATGACCGTACCTAGCTTTTAGGGATAAAGTACAATTTTATAACTACGATAGGATTTCTTCTCTCTTCTATCATTTTCCGCATAGTACCATTAACTTACACCAATCATAGTCTATGATTAAAAGAGTCGATTTCTAGTGTTCGGTGGTGGCCTGATTCTCGCAGGTGCCGGATACCCTACTCACCAAGGAACGGCCACTGTTGGCGGAATCCAAGATCCTACCAAAGCGATTGCTGGGCTTTGGGGCGAAGATCGACAGCTAGAGCTGATCAATCATTATGCAGCATTGAACAGCAGGTAGAGAGATTAGATTGGGTATTGATGACGATTATGATGATAATGCGACATTCCTCATAACTATCTTTAGGAAGTAATAAACAATTTTTGCTACGTGCACAATATGAAGTGGTCATATAAAAGGAATGAGGAAATATGTTGACTTTCTTGCATGATTTTTCGCCAGAGTGCTAGCTTAGTGATATGTCCTCTGTTATACGCTTTGTTAGTTTGACCTGATTGGCGCTTTTCGTTCTAGTCTTGTTTGAGCTTCATTCATTTTACATATCCGCATCACTATTTATTGACTTAACCACTACCATTTTCCCGTTCAGTGTTTTGATGGGTGCACCGCTGCTGAAAAGTGCCAACTCGTCAGCTAGTTCCGCTCACAAGGCAAGTGGCGCACGATTCACACCATACTAACAGTGTTGTCGTCATAGTCATCGTCTTCCGTGACGTTCCCGCTACACTACCACTTGAGCTCTCTGTCTCGCTTTCTCTCTCTCTCTCTCTCTCTCTCTCACTAAAGTCTGTGTTATATTCTTAATTGTAAAATATAAAGTCCACGTTATCAAATAATATGTTTTTATTTCTCTCTGCGGAATACTGAACATGATAACAACAGCACAACATGTAATATGTACAGTATCACATACAAGATGTATCAAGAACTTTGCATTGCAATGCAGTGATGTCGTTAGAAGTGCTTGAATGCCAAAAATGACAGCACTTCCGTTTTCTGCAGGTTCGGATATCACGGGCTCAATCCACGGTGTGTAAAACGATTTACCAGAGATCAATTAACAAATGCCTAACTAAAATATGAGCGCCATAAACATTTAATGGGTAGAATCTGTCAAGAAAGAGAGATTAACCAGTCGACAGATTATTGTCTCTAAAATGTTTTAGTTGCATAAACACGACAATCCAGCATACCACCTTCTTCACACTCAATATCCAGCATGTTCAGCCATTCTACCAGCGATGACTCAGACATGCCCAACCATTCACTCACCTTAACTACTGGAATCGTTGGTCGAAAGCTGAAAAATTAGTTTTCACTGGAAAATCCAATACAGAATATTGGCATTATGAAAACATTTCAACAGAACTGCTAGATGCTGAAAGAAATGGAAATGTTAGCAAGCTCGTTCCACGACGAATCCACACACCGGAACAAACTATGTGGAACAAACTATGCTACTTTCATTAGCAGTGTATATTATATATACTTCAATGTATTCAAATGCAAATATGTCGTGCGGACTGGAAGTAATATCACTGAAATCTAAAGACATAGATGCAAAGTATAAAACGAAACCTATGTCCAAACCGGTGTTACATTACAAGTGTTTTTAACATCGCACTTTTCAAATAATCATCAACACCCTTGTTCTGCAGTAACTGTTGTTTACTTCGATTATTCATAAATTTCAGTCCACAACGAGGTTATTCTTGACAAGAGTGCTATACTATTGAGGGGTTTTTCTATAACCATACAATTATTGAGTGAAAATCCTACAAATTGCATTGTATTCATTTTATCGATTATAAGTACTCATAAAAACGTTGATGAAGATAGAAGAGTACCACCCAACTATCTTCTTCGTATAGGACATGCATTATTAGTAATTAGTAATTAGTATAGCAGGAAGCATGCTGAATTCAAAAAATCTACCTCTTGAATATGTGAACGAGAGCAGATTTTCGTTCTCGCTCCACAAATAAGTCCATGAGGTACGGGCACATTTTAGGGGGCAGCCTTAAATCAGTTTAATTGCAAGACCAGAAAAAAGCGATCATCCACTTGCTGTGGAGATAACAAGTTTAGCACATGAACATCCACATGTGTACTGCAGGGCACCTCTAAGGACTGCGCTGCACGGGCCCACATTCAAGTTAGAACATGACGTTACAAAAACCCAACTCTATGGTACTACATATCCAAAATTATTAAATCGAGCTAATCATTAGCAAAAGACCGACTTACATTAAACAATCTGAAAAGCGTAACGAAATTCCCTAAAGATATGGCACGACGAACTCGCATCGCAAATGAAACACACTCGTCAGATCGCATTTTGTCAGGAATACCTACAGTAACAATAAAACTAATAGATTACGAAGGATTAATTTTTAAAAAAAAAGCATAAAGTAAGAAAAAGACGGAAAAAAATTTCCGAACATTTGAGTGATGCCATGAGTATAAAGGATAAAAAGAATAAAGCTCCTGTCGTTGATCAATAATCCCTGAGGGTGCGCCATGGATTCGATTCCACTAAGCATCGTTTGAAGGTGAGTGAATGCATATCTGGCCTTTACAATGACTCGCAGTGGCCTACTGATGTGTCGGGTCATTGCTGCTATCCTCTCAGACAAGTCTGGTACTAATCTGCCGAACCGGGAGGAATGGAGGGGCTTGGTGAGCCTGGCAATCGATCCAATGTGTATTGCCGGGCGCCTCCTACCACTGCGCTACGCACATCCCCTTCCGATGAATACCTCTCATAAATCACAAAGGCAATGTAAGCATGGCAAAATACAACATATCTTCACAATAGAAATATCCACCTATTCTATGAATGTGACGAAACAAATAATCTAATATTAGTTGTTTCCTGCATATGTTCGTTCCATAGTAAATAACTATCACATCATGAATACAACATACCTTTTAACAATGATGAAATGTCAAGCGTATTCGTCATTACTATATAATATAAGAGGCGATACGCTATAAATTCCGGCTCATTAGGGCAATCCGGAATCTCGTGATACAACAGTTTAAGTTGACTTTGGCACTTATTAAACTCTTCTCGATCTTTATTTTCTAATGCTATGCGGGCGTTTATCTCATATACAAGAACAGTGAAGTTATCCCGAACTCGCTGTACGGTGAGATCTTGTCTAAAATAACGAAAGAATAAAGAACAAATTGTGTCCAAATAACGTGAAACTTCTCATTCAATGTTAACTCTTTATTTTCTGCCTATCACAATTTTTCACAGCAGGGTATTATGTGTGGTACAACCAATGGTGCTGAGATATTTGCAAAACTCCGGGCAACAGGTCAGGTGTCAGCGGTGGGTAACGAACGTGCTGTTACCCTTTCCGGAGGCTAACGCGTCCACCACCACACCACATGTGTCCTTCGTTTCGCCTTTCTCTCAGCTTTCTCTCTCAGTTGTATCTCATCATTCAGTATGACAATGTTTAAACAACATGTTGCATGCCCAAAACATTTTAAGCAGATCGAAAAATCCCAACATTTGTAAGAAAGCGAAAACTTCCACTTCACCATGAAAAAAAAACGTAGAATCTTAGCAAATCCGGCGTTATAAAGAGATATCGGAAATACTGATACAGAACACTTCTGCTCTATCAATACGAACAAATAGCTACACACGGTAGATAAGAGCTAATAAATACCTTATTGATCGCAATTGATCCGATAAATAGCGATAAGGTGCTCCTGATTTGTATTTAACTTTAACATTTTCTAAGGACTTCTCAAGAATCTCTGGTGGTCGCACTTGACTTGGATCCGGCTCCTAAATTTACAGAATTTTATATGGGAGATAACTCTCAATCTAACCACTGTGAAAAAAAACTGCAATAAATGTGAAGCACAAATAGTGATGCATGGAGGAATAGACATTGCCTATAATCTTAACCAACATACCCACATACAAACTGTATCCCAAAGAATGTGAAAACGAAAAACTGAGGGAAATAAGACATTGATAGATCAGAAGGAACAATAGAGACTCAACAGCGTCCCAGCGACAAAGCCTGTTTGTACTTCAACACAGTCGCACCCAAGTGAGTTGACTGTAAAACGACCGTGCCCAAAAATAATAGCGTTTTTGAAGTTTACATATATGTACCTCAGCCCCCTAAAGGGGTTCTATCAATTCAAAGAAAAATCACCAGAATCAGCTGGTCTCTGTTAACAAGATAGGGGTTTCCTTGTCCTATTATGACGAAATATCGATTCCATGGAACCCGTAAAATTCGTTTTTGCATTTATCTTCTCGTCGAGGGTTGCGTTTCGACAACAAAGCGAGCGATCAGCGTGACTTCACCAAGCTGGATAAGATGGTGCCCAACGCCATATTATTATGAAAGTAGCCAATGTTTTCCGTTGAAGGTCTTACGTCAAAATTTCGAAAATTCAAATTCCGCAAGCGATTTCCCAGGCATATGAATCCCAAACAAATTTAAAACAAAGATACTCCAGAAATCCAAGTGCACCTCTAGAACGCTAGGAAAAATCATCTGCCCGGTTCTTAATTTAAGTGCTTTCGTTATCGAAAAAATATCACCAGTTATCGACGAATGAGCACAGTTTCAAATATGTTAAAACCAACCGTCGTGAGCCGGAAAAAGCTCTTTTCTATGTTCTGGCACGTCCCCCTCACAAGCCGCATACGAATAGGACGAGCAGACGGAGTTACACATGTAATAGTCGTACGGGTGTCATCTGCAAATCTCCGAGCTCGCTCCTCAATTCTTTGAGAATCCTGGAACTACTTCATTTAGAAAAAAAACAGAAGACAAGTGATGAACGTGAAGAAAAAGTCAGACGAATACGAACCTCTTCAACATGCCAACGAGGAGGATCCTTCTGTTGCTTTTCCGAACCATTCTGTTTCTGCTTCTCCTTTTTCACCACCTGACCCTCACGTTTGCGTTCCTTTTTAGACTTCTTTTTGGAAACAGTCGACTAAAATACACTATTCTGAAACAACCCAAACCTACCCACAATTAAAGTTTCTCAGCTTTTTTTTTTCTAAAATAAAGAGAATTGGAAATTAGCGACATCTTTCCACATTAAAAGAGATTTTCCAAAAATTTCACAAAGTTTGAAACCGACTCTAGGTTTGATTTCTCTATAGTGGATTCTTTCAAAAGTAAAGACCACATTCACCCAATCGACATAGAAAAATGTAAATTTTGTCCCAAAAGTTATGCATGTTCCCCTCAAACAACGCAATGGAAAACCACCCCGCCGACACCTTGATTTTCACAATCTTCACATCACTTGAACTGTCACTGCTATATCGATCACGTTTTGCACCAGGTTCGGCGCTCGGAGAAACCGTTCCCTTCCGTTCACGTTTAGAATGATGTACTGCTGCCTTGTTGTTGTTGATGTTGGCCTGTAGAGAGGCACGCAACGTCGCTGCTGGTGTCCAAGCGGCTGGTAGTTCGTAGCCGCGCTCATGTGGTAGCGGCTCGCGATCCCAATCAACGGCACGAGTGGTGCCCGCCTGCAATAGTGGTCGCAGCCGCTTCTCCAGATACCCCTGCACTTTCTGACGATCTTCGGCGCACTGTGCCGCCAGATACGCTCGTTCCACGTAGCGTCTGCAAAAATAAAGCTTAAATACGTCACTATTTCATCTAAAGAAGTAAGACATACGCTAGGATTTTTGAGTGGACTACGTCAATTATTTAAAGTGGCTGTACAAAATATATGAACAACAGATGAGAAAAAGGCGAAAAGAAGGACCCGCACAGTGTGATAGTGAACGTGTTAGCCCCCGGAAAGATTAATATCGAATGTGATATCCGCACCAAACACCTGCGGTCCGGAGTTTTGTAAATATCTCAGCATTATTGTGGTTGTATTTCACATTATACCCTTCCATGAAAAGAATAGGCAGTAAGTAGAAAATGACTACATTACAGTACTAGCAAAACTCCATAAGCTTGGACGAACCATAAATATATATATACATATACACATATATAAATGTACATGTACATATACATTAATGCATATATATACATGTACATGTATATATATATATATATATATATGTATATATGTATATGTATATATAATATGCTTCCATGTAGGTACCTATATATCTGTGTGTACATGACGAAAAAATCATATTATGGGAGTCACTGATATTCGTATTCAGTTTAACAGCGGCCGTATGAGCTGCACGGGGCTCGTATGTGAGGAAGCACACCCACTGAGTGTATTAGGCAAATAACTCATTTACACTAAGGATATTTAATTTTGTAGTTTCTTATTCCGCTAAACTGTTGGCAACCAATAAGAAGATCCCAATAATCTGCTTACGAATGATAAGCCGCGCTTGTCCGGAAATGAGCTCATGTAACACCTGTAGTCCCTTGATCGTCGAGTGACTCTAGCGGGCGTCAGTAAATCTCCCATTTTTCACTGTAGCGTGCAAGAGACCAGTGGGTTGTGCTCGCCTTAGCGACGCGTTGAGCATCACATCTTTCTTCCAGGCTTTTCGCGAAGAGCTTTGACTGTTTGGTGTACAGAACGGCACCTTCCATTTTTGATCGTTGACGCAGATCGAAGCTTCGGATCTCTTTCCCCTACTTGTGTAACACGGGAAACCCTTAGCATCGTCCTCTCGACTGCGCGTTCAATAACACTGAGTGATTTTTCATCATGCTTACGGAGTGACCAGGTTTCTGACGCAGACGTTTAGACAGGAAGTATCGCTCAGCGTTGAGTCGAAAAGGTGGGCACGGAGTCGGCTGTTCTTTGCTCTCTTCACTATATCCTCGATGCTCTTGAAAGTTCCACAAGGCACTCGTTTCCTTCCGTTCAACTCTGGAGCAAAGTCGTTCATCATGTTGATTTCCCGATCTAGTTAGACGCAACTGGAGGAATCGGTGAGATTCGCTCCGTTGAGTGTGAATGGGGCATACGTAAGCAATCCGTTCTTCATGAACATCGTTTTTGTGAGATTTAGTTGAAGACAGATTTTTCCACAGGCTTCATCAAACTCGGCAAGCATACATTCTGCTTGGTTAATGTTTGGTGTTATAAGGACGATGTCATCAGCAAAGCGAAAATGGTGTAACTGTCAACCGTCGAATTTCACTCTCATGTTGTCCCATTTCAGTGTTGACATGACTCGAGGGTGGCGGTAAATAATTTTGGCGAGATGGTATCACCTCGCCTAACCCTTCTTTTGAAAAAGGTAACACTTGCCAATGAAAATATAGAGTGGTAGAAATGTTCTTGAGTGTTTCAGCTCAATGGTATTTTACGTACACAACAATTATTAACCACTTTCAAACAGATACGTTGTTAACTATTGGCGTCTAAAGAATACATCCTCATACTGAACGAGAATTCGGAATGACATACGTTGGTATACAGTTTGTTTGAAGCAGAGCCACCCGCCAATGGTTTACCGCTTCATCGTCGCTAGGATATGTTCCTGGATGTTGGGCTGCGATGTTCAGCGGGGGATTAATCCCACGGCAGTCTCCCAAGCTGAGGAGTCCGGCGTTTCCATCAGGAACCATAGCTAAGAGAAAAGCGGTACCAGGATCCACCACTGTCCTGGTATCAAACTAGTCGCATAGTGGTAAATCTCCCTCTGGTCCAAAAGTGCGAATACTGATTGTGTTGGTAACGACCTGGGGCAGAGAGGTTGACTTTGGCTAGGTTCACCTCGGAACTCCAGGGAAAACACAATGGCTAAACTATCAAAATTCCGAAAAAATGGAAGCTGTGCTGAGCCCCGCACAACCAGTGAAGATGGGCCAAGATGGGAAAGTTCACGTATACGTTGAGACTCATACCAAGATAATATAAAACACCCTATACACACACACCAACAATTCAGAAACGGAGACATACGACAGGAATTGTATTCAGTTCACACTTCGATAAACTTCTTCCGTAAAATTGCTACAGGACCTTGTCTTGTGTCTAATTAACTATTTATTGCCTATTTCCCACATATTACACTGCCTAAACTAGCGTAATTTTCAAGTTTGCCACAAAAGCCTATAACAAGCCTAAATTCCCTGACAAATGATTTTTTATCAGTAAGGGTTAAAAGAAAACACTTTAACGCACTTCACATTATCTGGCATCACACCAAGTCCGCCTGGCGTTTGTGAGCTCGCGACGGACGGCGCTGAAGCTGTCAACGTTTGATTGTCTGGCGGTAATCTTGGTGGTAGCGAGAATGGCGTGAACTTCTTCGGAGTCTGAGATTGCGGCTGTTTCTTCTGTTGAGGCGGTCGATTGTTCCACTGTTTAGTGTTGTTCCATGGCTTTTGACTATTCCACTGCTGATTGTTCGACGACGTGACGTAGTTCTGTTGTTGATAACCCATGACATAGTTTGGAGGTGGAGGATACTGCATACCATACTGTGCGATCCATGGATAATACTGCATCATTAAAGCGTGAGCATTCGGAGGCGGAGCTGGTGGAGGTTGGGTAATCGTTTGAGTAATTCCTGTGCTCGATGGAGTCTGTGTTACAATCTTCTTCAAAGCTTGCTGGGCCTTTTCCCAAGCAGCATTTCCTTCATTTGCTGGGGGTGGAGGTGGGGCACTACCTGGCATCGGAATAGAGTCCAAAATGTCTTTCCTAAATAAATAAGTGATATGGTCCAAACAATCAGATAGAACGTCAAATCAAAGGAAACTATAAAATCTCTGTTTCTGCTACTCCTACAAGAAAATAAGAAAAATATTACAGTTTGATTCTAATCGGTTTTACACCACATACTATACAGCATGGGCGAGTATAACGCAACGATTGGATATGCACTGCAAAATGAACGTGATCATTGGTTTGATTTCACTTCCCAGGCTAGCCAAACCTTTCATCCTTTCCGCCTCCATTAACTGGTACCACAATTGTCTGGGAGAATAAAAACACTGACCTGTCACATCGATAGACCCGGCAAGTACTTCTATGGGGTAAATCTTCATTTAATCAACGCTCAGATGCTCTTCATTTCTCCCTCAACTTTCATATATCTCCTAATAGGGCCGGTGCTTCTATCGTACATAGGACAAAATTCCAAATTTTACCATTTAAGCCTCAAGAAAAAGTACTCCATAACTATTTCGTAAAAGTAGGACTCATAACGTGAACATTAGTAATGTACGTCTGACAATGTAACGCGTTCTGCAAAAAACCTAGGAAGCTAGACACTGTTGAAGTGTATATTGTCACGAAAAGGACATAAGTAGGAATATCACGAATAAAAAATGAGACACATTCGTGGCACACTATAGCTCATGACGCACAGTGCCGGTTTCTGATAACTGTCGATAAATTGATAACCAGAGTAATCAAAGACTCGACAACTTGGTAGTTTTTATAGCAGAAGCGTTGCCCTACCGGTATAGATATATACATATATCCATATGAATACACAAATATACACATGCGTGAATATATGCATATATATATATATATATATATATATATATATATATATATGATGTGAGGATAAAAAAGGATAAAGCTCTCGGCGTTGCTCAATCCTTGAGGGATGCGCCATACATTCGACTTCGTTGACATCGTTGGAGGTGGTTAAGTGCATATGTGACCTTTACAATAACTCGTGGTGACCTAGCGATATATCGAGCCAATGCTGTTATCCTCCCAGAAAAATCTGGTATCAATCTGCCAACCCCAAAAGGACACGGTGATCGATCTTATGTGCACTGCAGGGCGCCTGCAACCACTGCACGTGCACGCGCCTCACTACACACACATATACACACATGTACATGCAGACATATATACATCTACATACATATGCATACGATCTTCTGGAATGCCTTTTTGATTTCTGATGTACTTAGAGTTCCAATCCACAAAAAATTGGAAGTGAGGTTCACATTCTTTCAAACCTTAAGTGCAGCAGCTGTGAATGACAAGACGCATTCGGGGGACATCACCCTCTCCCCACCTGTTCTACGAAATCCTGACTGTCCGTTTAGGAAATATGAATCTTGAAATGGAGCGAAAACAGAACGTTTCATGTGTATCACAAAGTCAAATAAACTCGTTGGAACTAGCTGAGAGACAGGCGAAACGAAGGACCCGCATGGTGTGGTGGTGAACGCGTTACTCCCCGGAAAGGACAATAGTGCGTTCGTTCCCCACCACAGCCACCTGCGGTCCAGAGTTTTGCAAATATCTCAGCTTCGTTGAAGTTATATTTCGCAATATACCCTGCCATTAAAAAGAGTAGGCAGTAAATAAAAAAGGTTAAAATACTCGTTGGAATTTGAAAAACACAATCATTCGTTCTATCACCTTCACTGGGTTATGCCCACATCAACGATCAATTTACAGACTAATCAAATAAAGGAAATATTAATCTGGTTGATGCTCTAGAATGGCATGTGAGCGATAGCCCGGTGATTAGCCGCCATCTTTAAAAACGATCCTGGTAAGAAATGAGCCTGTTATAAAATTACTAGCTTGGCAATGGTGAAGGGCTTTGGTAGCAACAGAGTTGATAAAAAGCGTTTAACCAACTTACTCATCTGAAAACATGACTGATGCTCGTCCACAACGTCTTGAAATGAACTGCTAACACGATCTGCAATTACCAGTACTAGTACTATCACTGTACTGCACACGACCCAAAAATAACACGTTCAGCATAGAATAAGTAAGAAGAATAAAAAAAGACCAAGGAAACCCAGAACCAATTACGACACCACCACCATGGCGAGGGTAAACAGAACAACGGTGGTCTCCCGAATACGATCAATGACAATTTTAAAGGTCCAACACTCCGTGCAAACTAACCATGGAGCACGGAATCTTGAGTATCGTGGGTTTCACAAGGACAGCATCCGGTTGTGTCCCTTTTTTTTCTTTATTGGTGTTGAATAAGTGCATCCTATAATAAGGGGTACATAGTGGAGTGGTTAGAGACTGTGAGTATATGCGTGGTCGTTGCGTTGATTCCGCGCTCAGGATCCACCAAGCTTTCCATCCTTTATGGCTCGGCTAATTGGTAATAGACTAGTCTGAGAGAATAGTAGCACGTAGCACTGACTCGATACATCGGTAGGCCACCACAAATCATTATAAAGGCTAGATACGCGTTCAGTTGCCTCCAAGCGACGCTTAATGAAGTCGAATGCATGGGGCATCCTTAAGGGTTTGATCAATGCCGATAGTTTTATCCCTTTATCCCTTATCCTGTAGTAAATATTTACCAGTTACATTACTGTTGTATGTCATGTTAGAACAATTTGTTGCTAAACTACTTGAAGACGATCGTCGCACAGGAATCGCGAACACAAGCGCGCAAAACTCTCGAGGCGTTCTGGATCAATTCCAGAAATCGGAAAATGAACCGCAGGGAAGAATGCCTCATTATCACGCGTGATATTGGGTAGTATATAAGCCTGTTGTTCTGATGGGAGGGGTACATTACGCTTCCTTGTGAATTCTGTGCGGTTGTTCTCCACGCGACATACTCAGTGGAAGACTCATAGCAAGCGGTGAGGGTGCAAAGAAACTACTTTGTGTTCAATGTGGTTGAAATATTGGTTTCAGCGTTTTCTCTGTTTGGTTATGGAGGTGTTTGGCCGAATAGATTGCTGTCAACTTGACCTTTCCAGGCTCTGAGGAAGGGCGAAATCCGTCGAAACGTCAGCTTGTTTGTGAACAAAGAATAAAAATAACACCTCGTGTTTGCTCAACAAGAATACGAAGAATTACTTCAAGTGTAAAACTTTTTCTAACACACAGTTCACAGTGATGTTAGGCTGATTGCAATGACGCTTTCGAGTCTTGGAAGTCCCATTATTTTTTGTTTAATGGGCTTAAACCTTGAAGGACCATACTGGTAGCAACTCAAGACATTGTCAAAGCAGAGCCACGTAGGTCGTCTAAATTAATCAGCAGCTGACGGCAGCTATCTGAAAGAAGCTGTATTCGAAGCGGAAGTTGTCTGAAAACGACACAAAAAAGTCAAAGAACGTCTCAGAAGGAGTAGCAGAAGAACTCCGTGTTAACGTCGTTCAGTCGTCGTTCGTCATTTGGACCCGGAAAGTAGTGGAATGACGAGAAAAGCTCAAAAAAATGGATAGATGGTGTCGTGCGAATTGGAAGACTAACAGGAAAGCGTTTTTTTTGGAATCTGTTCTGTACTTCTTTTACTTAGCAAAGATGGTCCATTTTTCGATCGCATTATGAAGTCCGACGAAAATTGAATCCTATACGGAATTCGAAAACGTGGAAGGTTGTAGAGGTTGGAAATGTTGGTGAACCATTTCTCGCACAGAAAGTTGTCAAGGTGCTTGAAGAAGTGGTGGTCGGTAGGCGAGAGGTCTGATGAATATGATGGATGAGGCAAAGTTTCGTAGCCCAACTCGTTCAACATCCGGAAAGCTGTTTCCGCAACGTAAAGCCAGGCGTTGCCGTGGAGAAGGAATGGTCATTTTTTGTTGACTGATGCTTGTTTACGGTGCATTTCGTCGATGAGTTGGAAATACTTCTCTGCCATAATCATTTTGTCTGGAATCAAAAAGCTGTCATGAATCAGTCCGGTTGCAGACCACCAAACAGTCACCGTAACCTTTTTCTTGATGCAATTTTGGGAAGTACTGTGGAGCCTGATCGCAATCCAACCACTGAGCTGGACGTCGCAGGTTGTGCAGAATCCACTTTCTCGTCGCACGTCACAAGGCGATCAAGAAAAGGGTCGTTTTCCTTGCGCACAATAAGAGCAGACGACACTTCATTTTTTTTGTTATCGTTTAATGCGTGCGACACCCACTTGTCGAGTTTTCTTGTCTTTCCTATGCGATTCAAGTGAGTGCAAATTGTTCCTGTGATTACGCCAAGCCGTTCTCTAAGCACTAGAGTAGTTGGTCGCGTGTTTGCTTCCACCAGTGCCTTCACTTCGTCGTCGTCAAGTTCACTAGGACGTCCGCCGCCTTCCCTAACTTCGAGGTCGAAACCACCAGATGGGAATTTCCGGAACCATGTTCGCACTGTTGATTCACCAACACTACGTTCACCCCAAGCGTGATGATATCCCGAGCTTCTACCGGGACATTATGTCCACTCTTTCACTCGTACAAAAAACGACACGAATATCACGTTGATTCATACTAAAGTTAAAGCCTATAAAAATGCTAAAAAAAATGAATCTTGAAAACACCAGTACTAGATATAGAAATAGCAGACTTTGTTTTTGAAAAGTTTATATTAAACATACATAAAGAACAGAATTTTTTTCTCAAAAAATCACACGGCGAATTAAAACAATAAAATCGGACATTTCATATGCACCAACCTAACAAGAGGTCAGGCGACATCCTGTGGTGAAGACTGCATTGTAAAGTATGAAAGCCACATCGAATTTCACGAAAAATCAAAAGAAAAGCTTAACCACCAGCTTCAGTTCCTCGCACATAAGCAACTCCCAACAGCGACGTGACGTGACCAGACAATTGGCGAGAATAAATCCTTTGGTTGCTAACACTTCATCGGATTTTCTAGGTCAGAACAAGGCATCTACGACATGCTTTCAAGATTAGTAAATTGAGTGGAGCAATTTTTGTGAACCATGGGAAAGGAGGGAAAGATACCATGTCGACTCACACAAGACTTATAGAAACGATCAAGCATATTCGCCTTTAACCTGCACATCGGGTACATTCAAAAAATCATTTGGGAGTAATATTTTTTCGGGGATAAAAGTTCATGAAAACAAGAATAAAACCATAAGGGATAAAAAGGATCAAGCTCTCTAAGCTCTCTGCGTTGATCAATCCCCTGAGGGATGCGCCATGCATTCGACTTTATCAAGCATCTTTTTGGAGGTGATTGAATGCATATCTTGCCTTTACAATGACTTGCGGTGGCTTATCGATGTATCGAGCCAGTGCTGCTATCCTCCCAGACAAGTCTGGTATTAATTTGCCGACGCCGGGAATATGGAAGACTTCGTGAGTCACAGGGCGCGAGGATCCATCCCATGTGTGTGTCGCAGGGCGCCTACACTACAGGCGCCAATAAAGCCATAGGATTGGTCATTTTGGAATAAGAGACGAAATGGAGATGTGGTCTACCTGGCGGGATCTTTTCTTCAACACAGTTTCATGGGATTTCACTGGAATGTGAATCGCTCTATCCGCATGACTTGTGCGGAAATCGATCACATGCCCAAATGGGCAACTTCTTGGTACCTTTGCAGTGCCATCGCTCTATCTTGGAATTATTATTCTTCGTTTTAGTGCGCAGATTCCATTCAACCACAAACGGAGGGACAATTATTATCGCTCATGAAAGAAATAAGTTCTACATGACAAGAATATTCCCGATGGAATTTTTTTCCTCAGCTTACAAGCAGACCCACTAAGGAATAACTGAGGATTCGGACAGAAAAACCAAACCAAATGTTGATAAGCTTTCTCACCAAGAAGTTTGGGTCGCATATTTTGCAGAGCCCAGGAGCTACTCGAGAAGAGAAAACTGGAATGGGGAAGACTACTGGGGAGTGTTTACAGCTGTACAAACAGAGAAAACTGTTAGAGGCAGCTCACCTAAGCAATCAATATAGTGGAATCCCGTCAGAGACCTCTGTGAGTATATACCGTTATCAGCGCTTCTGCTGGAAGATGAAATAATTTCTACATCCGCCTATAACAAGAAGTTGCTAGAAGCTTGTACTCCAAGCTTTTTTTTTACTTTTCACCACCGGATGATTAAACCAGAGAAAAAACAAAGGTGGTTTGATGTTTCAACCGCGTTGAGAATTTCATGCAGCAGTCACTTGAATGATGTGTTTTGAAATATAATATAGCCCGGCTCGTGAGAACGTCATGCTTCTTCCTATCCCAATCTATTATAAGGAAAAAAGATTAAACAATAGTTTCGGTGACTAATAAAAGTTGCAGCAATCTTCATTAGTTAATTCAATTTATGAAGGGGACGCTGTTGTCACTACTATGGTAAGTCTGATCATAGTCGTTTCGTTGATAATTTATACTGGAGGCCATTGTTTGATAGACATAATTGTTGTACGGCTTAAGGAGTGGCTTCTTACTGTAAACGTGATGTATCGAGTACATTGCATACGTTGCAAGGATACATTTCTGACCATTACAGAGAATGCCGAATTGACTGTCAACACGATATTTTTTCTTTTGCTTCCTTCCTATTTGTTAAAACGAGTGCGACGGCCACAAGAACGCTGAGATATAAGCAGAACTCGGATCCTCAGCTGGACTCCGAGCTCGCGATAACGCTTTCCATGGGCTCCTTTTGAAATGTAACAGTGCTTGATTTAAACATTTACCTATGAGTTGTAAATTATTATGAGGGAACTGCGTAAACTCACGCATACAAACTCTGCGCGGTTAGTCTCCTCCATAGGCCGAACACAAACAAGAAACGGTTCTGAAGGAGGTGATATCCGCCGAAACGCTAGTCACTTTTTGAAAAAAGATTGTATCAGCAACCTTGTACTTGCTGATCTAGCCTAAGGTGGATAGGAAGTCAGTCTTGTGAACAAATTTTACAGTTATTCTCTAGTGAACGTATTTATTTTATACTTGCCCAACCAAAGAATATCAATAGAATTTATTTCTTCGATGTGAGAATACTGAGTGTCTTGAAGACGTTCCTGACGTTCTTGGTATTTTAGGGTATTTGTTGGGACAACTTAAAGTGGTTCCAACCTTTTCTCTCATGATAATCCTACAGTAGTCGAAAAGTTCTATTTTCTCGATTCTCTGTTAGTTTTTTGTGAACTATCTGACCGATAAACTTCTCTTTAAAGTATATCAATCAGTTCGATGAAGTCAAAAAAGTATGGAAAACAGAGAAAAGAAATGAAAGCTTTTTCTAGACCGTATTCTCAAGTGTGCTTCCTATGTTTCCACGTGGTTACAATGCGTTTCTCCATAATAGCCGCATTCCCTTAAGCAGTCCAAAGCAGCGGTGTGATACGACACATACTCTTCGTTCATTCGCTATTCCTGACCGGCTATTTCTCTCCGATGGTTGGGCTTGAGTTGCAGTATCACTTCCACGAGATTTTTTGGGTCGCTTTCTCATTTCTCTAGTTGTTCTTGTAGTACTGAACACTCCGAACGAATCTATAATATGCGTATTGGGTTTTTTTCGTTTTTATAGATGATTTTTTCATCTCGTTTCAACTCCTTCTCAACTCCTTCCCACTCTTTACACGAAATATATTTCTATGATTATTCTTTACAATGAGTAAAAAAGCACACTATACTACTCGCTCTTTTCGTGTAGTGGTTCACCATCTCGTGACCGAATGTTACTTGATGCTCAATGCAATATACAGCGAGAGTTCATCCCATGTTAGAGAAAGATGTCCCATTTTTTCACGTGGAAGTCCCTCATACAAGATTAAGCTTATGCTACGACGGACATTCGCAAGGTACTCTGTGTTATACTTTTCGATAAAGAAGAGAGCAGCATCGTACGAAAAGTTTGATATAATTCGTGTCGCTTGAGCTTCGTGTGATACGGTTGGTATTCTTCACAAATTTTTTTCCAGATCATGTTTCATTCAGCTTGATGGTGGTGTTGATGGTAAAACAAGGTAAGATTTAATCTTTTTAAGCTATACTACTCAATTAATACAAAAAAATGAACGCTGGGAAAGGCAATGACAAGAAGAAACGGGAAAACGGGAACAATGGGAGAAGGGAGCAGTGAGCGATCTTTATCGAAGGTCCATTTCTTCGATTTCCATTGGGCCACAACTTTTACAGCTCGATCTGAAAATTATCTAGCTATTCAAAAATATATATGATGTCTCTAAATTGCAATATACTAGTGATCATGACAGAACGATACTGAAGCGTTCGTCTCTATTCATTGTCACCAAATGCACTATCAAATGCAGACTCTCTACTGCGCAATAACGAAGCTAATGAACTGTCTTTAGGAACGTGGTATCCGCGTGACAGAAAGTCCTTTAGTAGATAAATTTCCTCATTTTGATTAATAAAACTGTAATATATGCACTGGGGGTAGGGATAGCGCAGATGTTTGTGATGCCGTCGACCAGGAAGCAAAGGCGCTATTTCGATTTCTGCCTCAGCGCTCTTCTCTATTCCACGTGCGGACGCTTTAGCACGGCTATCTACAAGATTGCAAAAAGTGACTTGGCAAGCCTTCTGCGACACTGGTAAAGAAGACTAAATTCTCGAGCAACAGTTGAGACAACACGTTAAATGTTCAAAGGCCTTCATAGAAAATAAATGCGAAGATAATGAATCGAACGCAAGAAGTGCTGGGATCTTCACATAGATGTGATGACGGCTCGTGTAAAAAGTGGATGTGTTTGATTGTCTACTATAACCATAACATCGAATACGCAACAGTATAGAAGTAACAGATATCTAAGCAACACTGTCAACACTTTCACTTACTGCACAAACTTCAGCCTCTAATTTCTTCACGTCTTGTTTCTGTTCCTTCTTTTCCTCTTGTCATGCATTTTAAATTTCCTATGTACAACACCACATGCCGATAGAGAGCTATTGTTTTAGAAGCTGTGTGCTTTGGCGTGTGGCCTAAACGCAACATGATCATCATGAGGGTCACACGTTGTTTTAGTAACAGCGGACAGATGTTCTCACTGACTGTAGTTGTACTTTACCAACCTGCCAACATTGCAGAATCTCTTGCTTCGATGTGCTAAAAACATTCCTTGAAATAATTGTGGTGGTGTATCCAAGCTGTAGCATCGCCGGTCTAAAATCCGACTACCGTTAAACACATGAACAAAGGTATCGCTGAGAAACTGTAACGGATGAATAGCGTCTATCATGTACCATGTAGATTATAATGAGATTTCTATAGCTGATGTAGCCAAAAGACTTCCTAGTCGATACGGAGATTCTATGCATCGCCTTACCGTTCTGTAAGTAAAAGAATGGTGAGATTGTCTCATTTCCTTCTAGCCCAGACTTGATAATCACACTAAGATAAAAAGTACACAAGTGTTTACCTAACTTGCTGTTTTCTTGACAAGCAAACACGAGGTTGTTATTACACCATCTATTCATTCACAATAGCTGACGTTTCGGCGGTTTCGCCTTCTTCAGAGCTGGAAAGGTCAAATTGACATGAAATCTTCTCAGCCAAACACTTTCATAATCTCAGCAGATAACGCTTAACGCATAAAATTTTCACTCGCATAATAAACAGCTTCTTCTAAGATTCTCACCGTTTTTTTTTCCTTGTAATCCTTCTGAGTTATTTGCTGGAGACAAGCTGCACAGAGCCGCACATGGGCGAGGAATGTGCCTGGCTAAGCTGAGAGAATCAGCCTAAAGTATGCCGCTTGGTCACATGTGGTCATGAGACACTCCCTGTGACTCACTTCTGAATCCTCCGAATTTATCAGAGAACAAAGCGCTTCAAGTGTTTTGCACGTTGGTATTTTTGGATTTTTGTGCAAGGATAGTGACTTTTACTTTCAAAATCTTCTAGATATTTTGTCTTGATGGTGATATCGTCTCTCACAAGTCGGAAATATTTTGATGTACATCTCTTAATAACTCAAAAACCGACTTTCTATAAAACGGCATAAGTAACCCATATTTCTACATAATTTCTTACGAACTGTTGCTGTCGTTCGATGGCTGACGTTTCGACGATTTCCACTTCTTCAGAGTCGTGATGTTTCGAGTGGGACTAGCTCTCCCAGTTGTCGTTGTTGTTCCCTCTACCGAGTTTACTGCTGTTGTCCGATGGCTGACGTTTCGGCGATTTTGCCTTCCTCAGAGCCTGGACGTATTTCAAGTAACAATAGCCTTATAATTCAGTGAAAGCTATTAATGAAGATCTAACATATAAATGAACGCCATATTGATAAAAAAACAATTCAATATGCTATTACGAGTGGGACTGCTCGCGCATCGTCCACGTGGGATGATGAGAGAGACTCACCTACGTCAAAGAATCATTTTGATCACTCACTCAGTCACTTTAAAATCATCACCATAGTGCTTTGTGCCCTTTGTGTACCTAAGGGAGTGCTTTGAGGAACTTTAGCTTTTCCAACTAGCTGACGGCGCTGGGTTTTGGGTGGGAGGTCAATAACTGCCACATAATTTCCAAGAAAACTTCTTCATAATCACCTCTTAATGACGTTTCATATTCCGTTTGATATGAAAGATAGTTTGGAAGGATGTTACTTATGTTCCAAACATTATTTTAGGGAACAACCTTGCGTTTTTGTCTGACCCGAGTGGCTTCTGCTTCGTACTCGTTGGAAGTGGCCATTTTCCGTGCCAAATTTAGCGATTCCTTCCTTTCCTCTTCCCCTGTTTACACATTTTTAGCCGTTTGGTACCTTTTTTTTGACGAGTGTTTTTTTAATGTGTAAAAGATGAGAGGAGAGGTAGTGAACTAGTATATTTTTTACTACTTGATCCACGACACCATTTTGTTACGTAACCACTTTCTGGCAGCTTAAGGACAGAAGTCAGTTCTCGGTTGTTTTTCCCGTGTGAATTTTATATATCTGACTGCCTACTTAGCAATTCAAAGCCCTCATCCATCTGTTCTTGTGTGGAACAGACGATGAAGCACTCGTCTATGTATCGACAATAGAGTAACAGTCGATGATCGAGAACTGGAGCTTCCACCTTAAACATGAAAGCAATGGCAAGGCTTGGTGCTAATCGCTATCCCACGGTCAACCCTCTAATTTGTGCAAAGTATATTCCAGCCCACTTATGACTGAATAACCAAGACACTGTTTTAAGAGAAGGTCGAGAACGGCTTGCATTGTGGAGTCATTCGACACATTGGCATAAAGCGAAGAAACATCGAATGACTCCATCACACGCGTGCTGTTTGGTTGCGCGCATAGTAAGTGAACTAGAAATACTTCGGTGTTGGGTGAGTTGGGATGAATTTCAGCAACAGGATAAGGTTTAGGAACCACGCTATTCTATCCGTTGGACAACCTATACAACTGATGATTGGTCTAATATTAAATGGTGACGGATCAGTGGACGCAAGGTCATCAGAAGAAGTAAGCTTATGTGTCTTAATAAGCAAGTATAGGACAGGACATGTTGGATGGTCGTTTATAAGCCGAGAAATAACAGAAGGCTCTAAATCAGCTGCCTCTGCTGTATTGACCCACTCCATATTTAACTTTCGGTATTGATTTCTATATTCCATTTCAGAGGATGCTCGATAGAAAGAACCATCGTGGAGATATTTCTCTCTTATTCTAACATCCAAGTGAATAGCAATAACTACAAATTCTCCTCCTTTATCACTTATAGAAAGGCGCATAGATTTGGAGTCCAAAAAGACCCCTAACCTGACGCATACCACATATTTGTTGGTGTGTGAGATTGGAGCTCAATTTTCTTTTTTTTGGTAGTGATAAAGTATGCGGAGAATTTAGTCCGAAAATAGACGAAATGCAAAGTCAATATTGCTATTTAGTGGCTCTTGCTTAAAGAAAGCTCGGGGAAAAGGTATCGGTGGTAGTTCCCATTTTGGCACTTCTTTACCTAACCTTTCTAGCCTAGCTCTGTAACGTAGCTGATCTTGAAGTTCATGCAGACTATACGTGATCCTGCGCAGGATTGGTTTAGAAATGGGTTGACTAGGCGCGAATCTCGGACCCAATCCTAACAGTGAACGCGCACTTTTTGGAAACGTTATGTCTCCTAGCACAGTAACTCTGGATGGTCTTGGTGCGCAATCTATTTCAGGGATTTTACTTGCAACTTGATCAGCGGTGGTCTTTTGATTTGACCTTTTTGGTGGCGTGATAGATCTTCAAACTTCTTTTTAAGTTGCTCTTAATATCACACCGAATCTTTTTCTTTTCGCAAATCGATTTAGACCCAGCTACTATTCTGTTCCAGAGATTCCTCTTCAGATGCTGAGCACAATGACTTTCTTTGTGCGCACATCTGTTTAGTAGTGGAAACATTTCGTTTTTTTGCGCACCGCAATGAAATGCGTAGCAGTTTTATTTCGATGCTGAACATTTGTTGAAAGCTCTCTGGTAAGCCGCATACTTCGTATAATTTCCTACGCTTTATAAAGTTAGGAATAATTCGATGTTTTAAGCAACGGCGTAGAAAGTGGGTCTTCTGTCGCATCAAGACGATTTTCTATCTTAATGACAATACATCTCTTACAAGTCGGAAATGCTTTGCTGGAACGTCTCTTAATAACTCAAAAGTTTCGCCTTGGAAGAATGGAAGAGGAAGGAAAGAATATTTTTCTGCGTAGGCAAAGACCAGCATATTCTAATCACTTCCATGTCAATTGACAAACTTCACTATGCTCTAGCGTACTTTGATTCAAAGCTGGAATCGATAATTATTTTCGTATGCGTTGCATGCATTCTACTCAGTTAAAGCCGGGCGTTATTTGCTGGTTATGTCTTCTTTCAGTACATCACAGTCGTTACCCATGCACAGTGACGTCATTTGCAGTGTCACTCAATCAACTAACGGATACCTTCTAGTTTTAATAGTTTATATGATGAGGTAATCACTCTCTACAAATCGCCCATTCTTTTAGGGTATGACGTGAAATACGATCGTGCTGAGATATTTTCAAATCTCTGGAACGTTGGTGCCCGCTGTGGGGATCGAGAACGCTATTACTCTTTCCAGAGGCTAATGCGCCCATCACCAGACAGTACGGTTCCTTAGTTTCGTTATTCCCTCAGCGGTGTTTCATATGTACTATACATGGTAGTTTACAAGATATACAATAGTCCTTCACTCAGATAGGTACATTTTTAAAAACCTTGATAAAAAAAATCATAGTTTCAAAGAATAAGTTCGAAAATGCGAGAAATAAATAATAGAACGGTAAAAAACAAAAGGAGGAAAAAGGATAAAGCTCTCGGCATTGATCAATCCTTGAGGAGTGCGCCATGCACTCGACTTGATTGAGCATCGTTGGAAGGTGAATGAATGCATATCTCTCCTTTACAATGACACACGGTGGCCTACCAACGCATCGAGCCAGTGCTGATATCCTTTCAAAAAGTCTGGTACCAATTTGCAAACCCCGGAGGGATGGAAGGCTTGGTGGACCATGGGCGCGGGGATCGATTCCACCTGTGCGTTGCACGGCCCCCTTCGACCACCGCGCCATAAACGTCGACAGAAAAAACAAAAATTAGACAAATGAAAAAATTTGATGGAAATATAATAATACGACATAAAAGAAGCAACTCATATTTGTAGTAGTATAAAATATTACGCACTATCAATGAAATCATCGGCTTTTATAAATGCGTCGTTTTGTTGTTCACCAGTCGCGAGGTTCTCAAACAGCACACGTTTACTTCCATACAAGAACACAGAGTACAACAGTAGCTGACGTTTCGGCAGAATCGTCTTCTTTGGAGCATGGAAGGGAATAATGATACGCAACTTACTAGATCAAAGGCTTCATTAGCACAAACAGAAAGATGAAAATCTCAAACGAAATTGCACTTCAACAGCTTCAGGAAAAACCCACCGCTTTTTACCTGCCTTCCACCGAGGGAGACTAGAATAGCTGATTACAGTCGCACATGGTTGATGACTGCACCACTCCACATCATGCGACTTTCATAAAACTTTCGGCAATATGAATATGTTTCTGAAAATGCCCAACCCTTAAGCGTCGAGGTATTGAAGCTGCTTTATAAAAAAAATATGTAGGACGTTTCCTGCTAGGAAATTGACCACAGCGATGAACAATGGCGAATTTCCATGTTATTTGCTTGCAGATTCACTCGTTTTTCGGTGCCTTCCGGATGACAGACAACTGCTGAATCGTGAATTTTCTGCGACTACCTATCAACTAGCGCGGGCTTCATTACCGACTTCACACCGTCGTAACCCCCTGCGTGCTTGTCAGGCAAGAAATAAAGTTTAAAATGCTGTAAAGTGGTTGGTAGCGCAGTAGTAGTGATGCCGTTGCTGATGAACAAAGTGCTTGGTTCACCCCTGCCCGAGGCTTACCAAGCATCCTACTCTTAAGGGGAGAGCAAATTACCATCAGACTTCTTTGGGAGCAGTTCATCCTTTGCGATCCGAGCAGAGAACGCTCTAACCTGGGTAATCCCGGTCTCTAGAGACAATATACTGGACCAGCATTCAAAGACATTTATAAACAAGACGACAATCCGCAAGCAGCATCCGAAACCACTAGTGAAAAGTACGAGGGGTGATGGATGCGCGGAAGCGAACTGAGTGGAGGGAAGTACTGGGATTCTCACAGTAGATGTGAAGATTTGTCGATTAAAAAAATACATTCATCGAAAAAATTTGCTTTCAAGTTTCGTAACAACAAATACGGCCATTATTTCTTTTATAGACAGAATGTCGGACGTTAGCAAGGAGTGGTGAATCACAGATATCGTTCCTCACTGTGGCAAATGGCGACACAATACTGCATCGCTCGCATTTCAGCTGGCATTTTCATGCTCAAGTAAATGTCGAGATTGCTAACAACCAATGACATTTTTTGGTAACAATCTTGTTTTAGCTTATCAGCGGAATACGCTATACTAAACGTCAGGAGTCCGTGGCCGTGATTCACTTCAAGTAAAAATTCTTCGGCTTTCGCAATTCCCGCAACAAGGAAGTGCTTGAGGTTAGATGGAACAATAGAACTGGAGATTTTGACGAAATAAAACGGCTTGGAAGACGATTTGAGAGAAGAAAATATGAAGAAAAACGTAAGGGAATGGTGCAAGCAGGAAGTAGTACTATCTTCGTATGTGTGAACACTTTTCACTGAATTGAACATTAGGTTCAATGACCGTTGTCTCTGGTGGGCAGGAAAACTCGTACTTACGGCTAGCAAATGACAACACGAGTAAGAGCTGTTCTTTGAACAATCTACGAAGAAACTTATTGGAAATCAAAGTGTTTAGGAAGCATACATGCGAATTATTGAGAAAAAGGTATTATACAAAATGAAGCACTTATGAAAAGAAGTAGAGAATTCAATACAGCATCGGGTCAGTTAGTCTGAAAATTCTCAATATTATTTCATTTCAACCAAGCACTGAATGTTATGAGCACCAATTCTTCGATAAAAATGTAGTTTGCAAAAGTGTTTAAGAAAGACGAAAACGATGAGGTCGCGTGAAGGTCGAAGAGGAGAACGAAGTTGTTCAACCGCTCCATCATGACTAAAACAATGAACACCACCCAGAAGGACTAGCGGTTACCACTGGTTTCTCATGGTCAACTTTCGCATTTTCGACCTCCCTGCGGTAAAAATGCCCTGTTCCGCTTTTGTCGAAGGGACTCCATCACGTACACGTCATTAGGAGACGCGTTACGTAGACGTTCTAGGAACATTTGGGTATTCGTGAGGTGAGCTAGAATATGTTTAAGCAACTGGGTGACTATTAGGCTTAGAAACCAGGTTACTCTATCCGTTGGCCCGTCTCATTCAAGCTTAGACCCATCATCAGCAGTGTAGACATGAACAGTGACGCCATTTGTATTGTCGTTAAATTAATTAATGGATACCTTCTAGTATTAGTAGTTTAAGTGATATACTTAACTACTTTTTTAATTCCTGCCTATTCTTTTTCATGGCTGGGTATGATATGAAATATAAAGAAGATTGTGCTGAGATATTCGCAAAAATGCTGGATCGCTCGTATCTGCGATGGGGAACGAACGCGCTATTACGCTTTCCTAGAGCTAACGCGTCCGCCACCACCGCCTGATGGTTCTTCGTTTCGCTTTTCTCTCAACCATGTTTTATGGGTGCTACATATGGTACCTATGGTAGTTTGTGTGATATATAATAGTTTTCACTCAAACAGGTACATTTCCAAAGACCTTAAGAATATTATAGAACATTATAGAATATTTTGTATAGAAAAATGCTCACCATGCTGTTGGATGTGGATGCTGTTTACGTGGGATGACGAGTGAGACCCACCCTGCTTCATCTGTATCATCTGTAGTCCCGTTGATAGTCGAGTGACTCGAGCGGGCGCCAGTAAATCTTCCACTTTTCCCGGTCATGTGCAAGAGTAACCCAGTGGGTTCTGCTCGCTCTAGGGACTCATCGAGCATCATATCTTTCTTCTAGGCTTTTTCGTGAAAAACTCTTACTACCAGGTCGGTGGTCTCCCTGTAGTGCGTTTAATATCCAGGCGAATCCACTCACTAACGGCTCTTGTCCATCGGTTGTCATTCATACGCATTACGTGTCCGACCAATCTTGTCTTCGACTGTTTGGAGATAAAAATACATATGGTTAGGATGTCAAGTGTACGTAAAGATCATAAATTTTGAGAGTTATAGGATTATAATGATTGTAATTGTAGTATCTATAAACTCACTAACTTTCTGCATACTACAGACATACGACGGAGATTTCCATGGACAACCTTTGGTTAAATATCCGTGTTAGGTAAACAATCAATTGAATACAAAACTATGACCAAAAAGAAACAATAGAGCCTTATAAAGGAACACTTTGTCGGCAAGCTTAAAGTTAGACCAAGTACTCCACTAGGGGTGCAGAGGTCACAGAGACATGATGGGAAAGATTTCGAAGTAGAAGTTACCACACTCGCACGGGAATCGAAAACCTCAGGGCGCAAAACTCTCGAAGCATTCTGCGTACATTCCATGAGTCCGCGAACGAACCGCACAGAGGAATGCCTAGTAATCACGTGTAATCTTACACAGTATTTAAGAATGATATTTTAATGTGAAAGAGGCATAATACGTTTCCAAGTGAACTCTCTGCGGATGGTCTCCAAGTGAAATACACAGTGGAAGACTTATAGAAAGCGGTGAGTGTGTAAGGAAGCTATTTTGTGTTCAATGTAGCTGAAATCTTGGTTTAGCATTTTCTCTGTTTGGTTATGGAAGTGTTTGGATGGGTAGATTACGTCAATTTGAGCTTCCCAGGCTCTTAGAAAGACGAAATCCATCGAAACGTCAGCTTGTGCGTAAATAAAGAAATAAAATAATACATCTTGTTTGCTAAACAAGAATATGAAGGATTCTACGAGGGATATTCGGAAATATGCTTTGGATCAAAGAGGTCAACAAGCAGCAGACGAACTATACAAGGCGGAAGAAGGCATTTTGCTTTCAATGCTATAGAAATCCTGTTTTCATCTTTTTTCCGTTCTGGTTATGGAGGTGTTCGGTTGAGTGGCTTGCAGTCATCTAGACCTTTTTAGAATCTAAAGAAGGCGAAATCTTCCGAAACATCAGTGAATGTAGAGTGAAACACCAATCTCGTGTTTGCTCATCAAGAAAACAGTGAATTATAACAGAGAGGTTCAGCAGGGTAAAAATAAATAGCTAAGAAAAAATCGCTCAAATCAGCGCATACGGTCCGTGAATTATTGCATGGTAACGACGATAACACAAGTTTAATTTTTTTTCTTGTACGACCCGCCTTTCGCATCTACCGTACGGATACCAGAACTTCTAGCGTTTGATTGGTTTCCTGGCAGCCATAACCGGTGAAAATCTTCAAACTTTTACGTGTGGCTCCGGATTCTGCTTGAGGATTATCATTTCATCCTGAATGTCGTAAAACGCTGACGGAGTCGATTCTTCCTGGACTCCTGAGATAACAGGACTAGTTCGTTCCCACTTGGACTGCAGAAAGTGACTTTTTTCGCATTAGACCGCTACCAATTTTCTGACGTCAGAGGGATTAGAGGGTTGATGATTGCGGGGAGGCATCGCGCCAGGGCAGTGCTCGTGATGACCGGCATCACTGCCACTGTGCTATCCTCTCTCTAGCCTGAAAATTAGAATTCAAAATGCAAATGGTGCAATATTTTTAAAACGTGCTGTCAGCAACCTCTTATTGGTAGAATTACCTGTTCCACCACTAGTCCCGTTGGTCGTCCAGTGACTAAGCGTGCGCCAGTAAATCATCCATTTTTTCGCTGTCGCGTTCAAGAGTAACCCTGATCGGGTCGGTGGTATTCCCTGCAGTGCGTTTAACATCCCGAGGAATCCAGTCAATAACGGCTTTTTGTCCATCGGTTGTCATTCATACGCATTACGTGTCCCGCCCACTTTATTTTCGATTGTTTGGCGTACAGAAAGGCATCTTTGATTTTTGATCGTTGACGCAGGTCGGAGCTTCGGATCCATTCCCTTACTTTGTGTGGAACGGGATACTCCTAGCATCGCCCTTTCGACTGCGCGTTCAATAACGCTAGGTGACCTTTCTTCCTGCTTACGCGGCGACCAAGTTTCTGACGCATACTTTAGGGCAGGAAGTACCGTTGAGTCGAAAAAGGTGGGCACGGAGTCGGGTGTTCTTGTTCTCTTCACCACATCCTCGATGCTCTCGAAAGTTCTCCAAGCCACTGGTTTCCGTCTGCTCAACTCTGTAGCTAATTCGTTCATCACGTTGACTTGCCGACCTAGATAGACGTAACTGCTCTGGGAGATATTCGTTCCATGAGGCTGAATGGGGCATACGAAACCAATCCGTTCCTCATAAGCATCTTTTTTTGTGAAACTTAGTCTAAGACGAATTTTCCCACAGGCCTTGTCCAAGTAGGCAAGCATTCGTTCCGCTTAGCTAATGTTTGGTGTTATGTGAACGGTGTCACCAGCAAAGCGAAGATGGTGCAATTGCCGACCATCGATTTTCACTCCCATATTATCCCATTCTATTGTTCGCATGACGTTCTGGAGGGTGCTGGTAAATAATTTTGACGAGATGGTATCGCCTTTCCTAGCCCCTTTTTGACGTCGATGTTAATATCGTTGTAATCAAAGACCTTCTGTAAATCGATGAAAATGAGACAGAGCGGTGCTCGCGATACTTCAGTGAGTCTTGTTATCGTGTGGATGTGACCCTATCGGACTAAATCCCATTTCGAAATCCTGCTTGCTCACATGGCTATCCTTCGTCCAGTGTTCTGTCAATACTGTTTAGGATGACTCGAGTGAAAGTTTTGTAGACGACATACAGCAAGCAAATTTGGTGATAGCTGCCGATATTGTCTAGATCACCCTTACTGAACAATAACACTGTCTTCCTGGTCTTCCACTGAGTAGGAACCTTGAATTCAGACAGGTAACGTGTATGAGCAGAGCCGGTGTGTTTACGAGGAGTGGCGAAGTGTTATGCAGGTGTGCAGATCTTATTCTGTCCGAACCTGGTGCTGTTCGATTTTCCACCGACGAGGCAGCATGTCGGATTTCGGAACGGAGAACTGAGGTGCGATATGTCCATTGTCTTTTATTTCATATGAAGGCAAGAAGACCTGCTTATTGAAAAGACCTGAAAGTAATCGTAAATGATTCCCTACATTACCTTTCTAGAAGGTGTACTGTTTCGTCGGGGCATCGGAGTGCAATTATCTTGGTCTTCTAATTCGTAAAGATTCGATGGGCTTTGCCAATACTCATTCCATCCTCTTCAAGTTTGACCATTACTGCTGCTCTTCTCTCTTTAAGATCTGCTTTTATCGCCTCTCTGCATTGTTTTGTAAGTACGGACGATAGTTCGCGGTTGCCTACAGCTCGTGCGATTCCACACTGGCGTATCAGCTTGAGTGTTTCTGAAGGCAGATGTCTCCTGGGACTTTCGAACTCTCAGCTTTCATAGCGCTAACACGAAGATGTTGAATGAGGCGGTCGTATTCTTTGTCGATGTTATCGACAACGTCATCTTCCCAACAGCCGACTAATGAGTTGAATAAGACCCAATTTACGATGCTTCTGGGACTTCGGTTTTTTGAATTTAGCGGCTTATTCTCCTTTCCGCGAGAAATGAAATCTTGCACGGAGTAAGCCGTGGCATGCTATCGTGTAGAATTCTGGGACAACAGCGACATCTGTAAGGCAAGGCCCTTAATTAACTATGACGTGGTATATTTCGTTATGGTACTCTCCACTGGGAGATCCCCCACGTCCAGCGTTGGGAGTGGTGCTTCTGCCATTGCGAGTTATCATGGATGGTCTTGGTCGTCATGATAAAGTCTGACAGCAGCTCACCCTGTCTGTTCGTTCCATTCTAATCCGTGGGTTCAATGTAACGTTCTTCCGACGTTCTTCTTGCTCTCATCTTAGCCTCAAAATCTCCAGTGGTGACCTTGAAGAATGTATGGTGTTCTCTGTAGAACTTCTCTAAGTCCATATAGAACGCTTCGACTTCTTCATCGTCATAGTTTGATGTCAGCGCGTAAACGAAGAAGAATTTCAAAGCTCGTATTGATCCACATGTTTTTCATCGTAAACGTCCTATTCGCGTTGTAAGTTGTTCAAACGAATCGATGTTCGTGGACAAAGTCGTGTTGACGAGAACGTCGACGCCGCCGACTCCTCTACTGTCGCAGGTTCCTCAAAACCTTTCTTCTCCAGTGTTACAAATGGCCTTGAATGGACGGCTTCGTCTCGTCTCGGCCAGGTCGACGACGTCGTACTTTATCCTTCTTGCTTGCATAATAAAGTCTTCTATCGAGGACTCGGTTGTAGATGTGAGTGCATTGTAGGTACAGATCGTCATCTTAGTTCTTTGTGGTTCAGGCAGCTTAGAATGATCCTGAGATTTTAACAGCCTCTCTGTACTCGTCCTACCCAACGCTGCGAAATTTGGGGGCTCTTTCGGGGTCAGGAGAATGAGCCCTGTTTTTACTGTGTTTAGCATTTTGACACCCACGTATAGCTTGCTGGACTCTGAACTTGGGTGCTGGATTTACTCACGAGTAGCTTGCCAGGCTGTTCCAGAGTGGACGTGGAGCTTTATTTATTGGAGGCGACTCCTAACCGCCTCCAGTAGACTTCCTTATTACTAGATTGCCGGCATTTGGCCAAATTGTCTCGTAGAATACAACCCGCCTAAGCGAGAACACACCCACACACGCATGCATGAATTCGCCTCGTAAGTACAGAAAGTATGTGTGAAATCGTCGCAGCAGAAACAAGGAGTCCATCCTCTCCACCTGCGCCTTAGGGAAGCAAAGAGGAGCGCTTTTGGTCCGTGATTAACCATCTATCCGTCACCTGTGGAGGCGCGACGTAGCCTGACGACTAATCGGCTCCGAGATCCCTCATGTGAGGGATATCCGTGGATTGGTAGAACACGTTTTTAAAAACTCATTAAAAGATGAGAAGCACAAAGGATTAAGTTCACACTATCTGTTTATCTCATAGGAGTGCGTGGACACGTCTACACTTTATTTTAAAAAATTTTCTAAGAAAGTGGGTTTTCGGCTTCATAATGGTTTCATGAGATCGTTTTACCAAAACTTGGCTATTATACATTGTATTAAAAATACTACTATTGCTATTTATAAACATCATAGTGTTAGGTTTGGAACCCGCGCGTACCCTTTTCTAAGGATCACATGTTATCCACTGCACCACTGATGATTTCTTTGCCTGTCGCTCAGCCAGTTTCTAACCCTAACGCTTCTTCAATCAGTAGTCACCGGCCAACGAGAATAATCAGGGGGTGCACATAGCGCAAATGAACCTATTTACTTTTAAGCTGAAAAATAAAAGCAAAAACCAGTACTCTCCTTTTAGCAATAACATTCTGCTTATCCGTTCTGATTGCGACCAATGGTGCTCACTTGGTACTTATGTTCACATCATTTTATGATTATGACATCCCATAATTATATCTATGACCGCATGAAAAGGGTGCTTCTCGGGCGTGGAACCATTTGTGGTTTTCTCTTCCATCCGACCATTTGCTCTCAACACTGCTCTATTTCCGTACCTCATTTGTTTCCTCTTCTCATGTTCCTAACTCTCAAGTCTCCGAGTTATCGAAAAAATTGTGGTCTAATTCTACCGAAAACCAGCTCGACTGTAGCTGCTGAAAATTAGTCGTCTTGTTTAGAGGAAAGACCTCAAACGCTGCTTGCGAATACGACAGATGAAAATCCTGCATTATTTACATCCTTTACTTATTTACATTACACGTTTCTAGGATCATGAAGTTCTCTTCTATCATTATGAGATGATCAATGGTTTAATTCTGTATAGTCCAAGTATGGCTGGTATTGAAAAACTCAGCTTAATCTTCGATAAACTCTGGCTGGTTAGTCGCGACTAGTATTATTGATGGGGTGAGGCACAATAACGGTAGACGATGTGTGTTTATTCAATATATAATTTTTCTTTTTTTATTCCGACGATACTGCAAGTGTAAATGCAACATGGGTCGTTCCCACTTTTTCAAGCCAGCGAACGCAAACCCCATGCGAGTACGGCTAGTTCCCAACAATAACTTGAGAACCCGTGGAAAACCAAACGGTGAATGTTTAAGAGAAGTTGTTTATTATACGAATGAACATTTACGCAATAAATTTTATCAGCTGGAGTTTTAAGAATATTTGACTGAGTAAATTGCGTGTCAATGTGAGCTTTCCAGATTGAATAGTGCGAAGCCTCCGAAACGTCACTATTGTGAAGGAACAATTCTGTAATAACAATCTCGTCGTTGCTCATCAAGAGAAGAAAAAATTATTGATCAATGTCGAGGTCAAAAGAAATTCGGTTCTGTAATATCCTACCGCACACAATGGATCGTTTGCCACCTTGATCTCACGACCGACGTGTGTGTTGCAGGGCGCCTCCGAACACTGCTTCACACGCGCCGCCCCATGTATATATGTAGATATTTTTTTAGTAGAACCTTCGGTGTGAAGACCGTGCAAGTTTGCGTTTGCACCTGAACAAATCTACATTCACCGGATGGTCAACAACAATTGGCACCCAGTGAATAATGTACCTAAAACTAAAGTTTTCGATTGTACCATAAGATAAAATATGAGGGATAAAGCTTTCAGTGTTGATAAAGCCCTGAGAGATACACTGAGCATTCGACTTCACTGAGCATCGTTAGAGATGATTGAATACATATCTGGTCTACAGAGTGATTATCGATGAGCATTCGACGTATCAAGTCCATGCTGCTATGTTCCCGGGCAAGTCCGGCACAGATTTGCTGACCTCGGAGTGGTGTAGGGCTTGGTGTCTTGAGCGCGTGATCTAACCAACGACGGCGTGTGATTGCAGGGCACCTTAACTACTGCGCTACACGCGTCGCCACAAGAATACAAAAATATGATACGTTCGTATTCGAGATACAAGATCTTGGTTACATGTGTAACCAAATACGGCGAAGTTTTGTGAGCATACCGTTAAGATAAAGTTGGAAGATTACTGTTGGAAAGGGAAAATTAGCGCAAACTCCACCTTCTTTTGTTGTAGGCATTATCTTCGCATTCAGCGCAGATACAGAGAAAGATTTTTGTTGCACTTCATTCCTAATGATAAGGATTTCACTATATATATATATATATATATATATATATATATATATATATATATATATATATATATATATATATATATATATATATATGTACATATATATATATATATATATATCCTGAGTTCTCCATTAAAAATCCTCTGTGGGCAACTGGAGAACCGCCTCACTGTTTTGGAATCTATTCTTATAATGTGACTGGTCCATCTGTGTTTGGCTATTGCTGTATATTCTCCTGGATCCCGAAGATGGAGTAGGTTTCGAAGATCTGAGCTGCGCATTCCGGCTAGAAGCGAACTAGTTAGCTTCTTAGAGTGTTCGGTGGTATTTCAATAATTCTTACCGAATTCTCTAGAGCGGATCGGAATTCTCTAGAATTCTTAAGCAACGTGTTATAGCTGCACTTATTTCGTTTGATATGATGGGCAGGGCAACATGGTGCTTAAGAAGGGCCGGTCTAGAGAATTAATTAACAAAGTCCAACTAGAGCTGAGAAGTGTTGGATTAAATTTGAAGGCCCTCGTTATTCTCGCATCTTGTGGATGGAAATCAACTCACGTCTAATCTCTATACCAGTACAACCCTCACGATCTCAGATTACGGTTTGCTTGGATTCGGGAAACATCACCGGATTTCGTGGTTAGGAAAACAAGACTGTGAGCCACAATATCCAACACTAAACGATATCTTGAAGTTCCATTTGCAGCAAGGAGCCACAGATTAGGCCTAGGCTTGAAAAAGCTCCATAGGGAGCTGACAATAGATCTCAAAGGCAGCGCAGCAGCAGTAATTGCTGAAACTGGAGCCTTTAGAAAAACATCCGTAACGTTCGCTGACACACCATTCTATCATGAACGAATTACAAACAACGGACAAAAACCTACCACGAGTCCTGACCAAAGCTCCAACAGTTTTTAACACGCTACCAGTCATAACCTTACCAGACTAACAATAAGCAGAGAATTATCAAGACCACATAACGACAGAAACGGTGATGTCGGTAACCATCATTCGATCTGTCTATTATTTACCATATATAGATCCTTTACTCATATCTTTCAAAACATTCAGAGAAGATTTAATGAAAAGCACCCTCTTAATTAGCCGTGTTCCAAAACGGTTTCAGACGCATCAAATTTACACGGTAACGAAACTCACTGAACTCACTATAGAAGATGCTACTTTATCATCCCCATTTTTATCAATTTGGAGAGATTCTTCGATTCATTCTGAAGATGTATGAACACTCAATACAAAAGGCTTTATGAGTCACAAAAAGCTCACAACCAAAATTTCACAATTCTAGATACAATCAAGCGCATGAATACTAGTTCGAATTTCTAGAATTCGTTTATTCAAATCTCTCATGACGAGGTAAAGGTAGAAAACTGATTAAAAAATCCGTTGATCATTCGCTAAAATTACCATTCTCATAGATGTCAAACCTTTAGAGGGAAAATACCTCAAGATCTTATGCTCATTCTTGCTTTATCCATGATTTCCTTCTTGATCTTTGGATATGTAGGATACGCCTTCAACACCTGATGGCACACTTCGATGCAATCAAAAAGTCGCTTGCATTTGAGCAAATTATAGGCAAGCTTGTACCCTGGAAGATGTCCTCTCTTATTTTTAGAACCATTCCAAAACATGGCAAACATCTGTTCGATAACTGCTAAATTCTTCCACCTCATGGTTTCATGTTCAAACAACTGGAATCCAATTATGGTTCGGACAACTGGAATCCAATTATCACATTCGGCTAGCGTTAACGCTGGTTGAACAGCAAATGTACGCCGTGCTTACAAAGACCTACCGATGGCCGGATTTCGCATTCGGCTTAATTTCCATGCATCGTCATAGTTCGCAGCAGCATCACTGAACTTCTGTTCTCGTTCTCGTAAATATCCAAGAAACTCAAACGCTTTTATCGAACTCTACGAAAAAAAAACGGTGATAGTTGCAAAAAACAATATATTAGAACACTGGAAAATGTTTAGAAGTTCAAGGAAAGTAGTCCTTGTTGTGTAAAATATTTATATAAAATAGTTACATGTACAATATACTTCAATAATCTAACTTAAACAAACCGCGTTATGCTGCAATACTGTGCGCAGAATACCGTTTGCCTGTTCCGACTTGTTCTGATTTATGTATAAGTCAGCAAGCAGCAACCAACCTAAAATATAGCAGTATTAAGGAATTCCTAGAAAAAGAAAGTGATGAGAAGAATAGAAAATGGAGATAGAACAGGGAAAAGTATGAGAAAGAAACAAGGCACCAAGAGATAAAGGGAGAAAAACTACCACACAAGTCACAACAGAAGAGGTAAAGGGCAAATGGAAGCACAACGATCCACGCCATGACACTTAACGAAAGGGAGACAAAGAATTCCCTTTTCGCAAAAGTGTCATAGCAAGAACTGAGTGATGATCGGGGATTGGTTAAATGGTGGTGAAAGGGTTCTAAGAGTAGACAAACATTCCACTGAAGGTGGATAACAATGGCAAGAGAGAATGGACTATTAAGTGCAGAATTAAAGTACAGATAAATTAAAATAGAACGAACATTTCTCAAGATAATCCGCATCCTCCAATGACCATGGATGGGCAATGACTCGTTTAAGCACAGCTTTTGCTTTCGGTGTTTGCTTTAGTAACATATACGCTCTTGCCACTACCAACACAGCGCCTACGCTGCATACCTTCTCCTTAAACATTTTCACTCAGTGGAACACCCGATTAATCCTATGCCTATTATTGTATTAATTCCTATAAATTTAGATAGCATTATCTGCTTTACTAATATATATGAGTGACCATTACATTTTCCAAGTAATTCCTATAAATAAACTAAATTACAAATAGTAAATTTATATAAATTGCTCCCCAACGGTTTACCGCCTCATCGTGGATGGGAGGTGTTCCGAGGTGTCGGGCCGCAACAGACTCATCGCCCTGGCAAGGTCTCCCAAACTGAGCAGTTCCGCGTTTCCATCAGAAAGCCTAGCTAAGAGTAAACCAATACTAGGATTCACCAGCGTCCTGGTATCAAACTAGTCGCATGGAAAATCTCCCCCTGATCCACAAGGGCGGCAACAGCTTGTGGTGGTAACGAAATGGACAGATATTCGCTCGGCTGACTTCAGGACTCCAGGGAACCACAATGGTTAACCAGCAAAACTCCGAAAAAATAGAAATTATGCTGGAGCCCGCACAACCAGTGAAGACGGGCCAACCAAGTAATTCCTATAAACTTAGATACCATTATCTACTTTACTAATATACATGATTGGCACGCTACACGCCTCCATCTATTTTGTTATATAAGCTTTTTAAGAATAAGCCATCAATGAAGTATTTATGAAGGTGAAAAAAAAACGATTAAAAAAACATGCACTAACCCCCTCATTTCCTAGTACTGGCAGTAGCTTATCGAGTGCCCTCTGAATGTTACTACGAACTCCGCTGGCAACCAAGATTGAGTTCTCCATAAGCATATACTTGGAATTGTTGTTCTTGAATGTTACTTCCTAGAAAACGTAATTTTTGACATAGCAACAGTTCATTCCACTCAGAGAAAAGGCGTTGAATCATCATGAAAACTGAAGACAACTGCAAGAGTAGCATGCTTTGTCCATCTCATTACCTTACTCTTTGGGCGCATATTGCGAAGTGGTCGGAGGCGCCTTGAAATACACATAGCATCGATCTCTGCTCCCCAAGCCCACCAAGAACTCCATCCCTCTGGGGTTCGCAAATTGGTACCAGACTTGTTTGGGAGGGTAGCTGCACTGGCTCGATGCATCGGTAGGCCACCGCGAGTCATTGTAAAGGCCAGATATGCATTCAATCACCTCCAACGATAGTTAATGAAGTCGAATGCATGGCACATCCTTGCGGGATTGATCAACGCCGAGACCTTTATCGTTTGTCCTTTATTACCTTACAAAGGGCAGAAAATTTCATTAATAACACTTAAAGCATCTTTCTGCATTTATAATTCAGGATATCAATCCATATTATAATAATGTTACTGAAAATAACACTGGGATCGATAAACGTATAGTTCTCTTACTCACCTTCAAAAAGCGCTCTGCGGTTTTTGCAGCCATTTCTCGATCAGCATCGTCTGTTCTAAAATTGTAACCGAAAAAAGGGCTAGAAAGTAGACTAAAAACTAACTCGGTCATATTCATATATCTTTCAGAGCCAGCAAAAATATTGCGACGATTGGTAATCAAAGGATGGTAAGAGGTGTTCTCTCACACAACTTGCAAAATTATCGGTTTCCGAAAGATGTATAACTTGTACTTAGCTATGGGATTTATTACGTTAAATGAAGAAAACTGACGGATCTCCACCTTTCTTCAAGTGGAACACGAGCTTCACCGCCAATAATTTCGTTATCCGGATTGAGAACAATCTCGATCATATTATACAGTGCTCTCTCGCCCCATTCAAGATCTCGTCTCGCTCGATTGAACGCTTGTAATGCGGCATTCGGTTCGCCAGAGAACCTGGAACACACTGAACTTGCTAGTAAGAACGTTAATAGGAAAATGTTAAGCCTTCATTACAGAAGCATAACATATTTTGAACCTTAACTGCTTGAACAACGGTGCCCACTAATCGTGAAATTTTTCCAGTAGATGTACACCACTCCCATCTTTTTCGCACCAAATAGCTCATACAACAAAGACGCTCTGAGAGATGTGGTGCACTAAATGCTACTCCCCTATATTTAAATTCTAGGAGCGCATGTGGCGCAGTGGTCGGAGGCGCCCTGCAACAAACACGTGGAACGATCCCCGCGCCCATAGCCTACCAAGCCTTCCATCCCTCCGGGGTCGGCAAATTGGTACCAGACTATCTCTAGGAGGATAGCAGAACTGGCTGGATCCATCGGTAGGCCACCACGAGTCATTGTAAAGACCAGATATGCATTCAGTCACCTCCAAATGATGCTTAATGAAGTAGAATGCATAGCGTATGCCTCAGGGATTGATCAACGCCGACAGCTTTATCTTTTAACTATTTATTCATTTATCCCAGAAGAAAGCTTCCTCTGGACTGATTTCTCGACTGAAATCGAGGGCGGTGAAGAATTAGGCGTAACAATAATCGACTGTGACACAATACGGCACCGTTACGTTTACTATGGAAGCATAATTAAACAAATAAACTTCTTAAGGAAAGAGAAATTTTACAATGTGGTTCCAGTGTGAAACATGAAGTAGACGTATGGCACAAAAAAAAGCAAATGCGACAACGAACAACCAGACCTAAATCCGCTGAGCGTAGAATACACAAAGAAGTTTGTTCTCCACCTTCCTGAGTAGTTCTGTCGCCCTAATTTGGACCAACTGTAGCCGCCAGGCTCTTTAGATTGGAGCGAAGTTTGCGAACTTTATATCATGCACTGCTTCATCTACAGCTGTGCTTCCGAACGAGATTTCCCTATAGTATACCGCTTTTCAACATTCAGTCACACTTGTTTGCTAGTGAGGTGGTAAACCGCTAAAGGAGAATATATACAAATCGATAAAAAGGATAAAGCTCTCGGCGTTGATCAATCCCCTGAGGGATGCGTCATGCATTCGACTTCATTAAGCATCGTTTGGATGTGACTGAATGTATATCTGGCCTTTACAATGATTCGCCTTGGCCTACTGATGTACTGAACCAGTGCTGCTTTCCTCCCAGACAAAACTGGTACCAATTTTTCCGACCTCGGAGGGATGGAAGGCTTGGTGGGCCATAGGCCCGAGAATCTATTCCACGTGTGTTGGAGGGCGCGTCCGACCACTGCGCCACACGCGTTCTTCACAGGTCGATATAGGGAATAGAATACAAGGAATACATATGCAAGTAAATGTATATATGTGTGTACATATGTGTATGTATATAAATATACACATATATATGATGTGGGTATAAGTATGCAAACTTATCGCCAGAATAGCTGAACGCCTTGTTCGGAAGAAGGCATTCCTCGGTGTCGAAAGAAGAAGAGGTTTCATTCCCTATTGAAGTGTCATAGGCTTAGAAACTCATTAATACCCGCTCGAAAGTCCAACTAAGAATAAATCATCCCATGAATCACTGCCATCTCGGCGACAATACATTCACTAGCTGAAACGTGGTGACGACCTGGGAAAGGCCTACCGTGACTTTTGGGTCAACAGGAAAAGAAAATCTTGCACACTTAGTTATCTACCAGTGAACTGACATTGTACAGGGAGCCCTCAGAACGTTTTGAGATTCGTGAAGATCACCTATTCAATTATAGTACATTTACCATTCATGCAATCCTTTACAGTAATTATAGCCAGCGTCGACTGAAGCTCTTGGATTGTTCTCAGCTGCTCTTTTTAGGAATTTATCAGCTTGTTCAACATGACCAGCACGCCATTCCAGTTCGAGACATCTAGCCAGAGCATGGTAATGATCTGAAAGATACACATTTCATATCGCTGTGGTCGGAAGTGAACACAATAAAATGACACGATTAGGAAGGAAAATGCACTAAAAAACGGCAATCAGTAGCGTTTTTAGAATGGAAAACGGCATCAATACTGAGACAGACAATGAAAAGAGCATTCTTAGTCCTAGAAAGACCACATCTCTACCTACTATTTAAATATACCTAGCATGGGAGACAGTACATGGATCACAATGAATGAATGTAAAAAGAAGCCCACGATCAACGAGTATATAAAAAGTACAGTATCCTAAAGGAAAAACACAGTTAACGAACCAGCATTCAACTTCGACTGTACAGCTTTTTTTCGATTCGTTCACCCTCAAGTTGTTTTTAAGGTAAAAAACTGCTTGTTTGACTTAATCTATGTGGACCTTTCAACGGTTTACCACCTCATCGTTTGCGGGAGGTTTTCCTGGGCGTCTGGCTGTGATGTACAGCAGGTGGATTCATCCTCCGGAAGGGCCTCCCAAGCTAGGAGGGAGCCCAGGGTTTCCATCAGGAAGCCCGCCCAGATGAGAGTAAACCAGTGCCAGGATCCACCACCGTCCTGGTATCAAATTCGCATGGTGGCCAACCTCCCTCTGATCCACAAGGGCGGCGACGGCCTGTGGTGGTGACGACCTGCGGCAAACGTTGGCCAGGCTGACCTCGGCGGGTCCAGGGCACTACAATGGCTAAAGCAGCAAAATTCCGAAACAAATGGGAATTTTACGGTGGGCTGCACAACCAATGAAGACGGGCAATCCAAGTACCCAAGAAAGTAAGCAATCTACGTGGACATCTACATCAATAAAGACGCATTCATAAAATCTATCATGATGAAATGAAGCACAAGTACCCGTTCGTCATCTGGCGCAATTTAGCTGCCTTGTTGCAGAACGACTACTTCTTACGTCCACGCAACGCATGAATCATATACAATGCATATGGTCCATTGTTCCCTCGCTCATGTTATTCGCCTCTCAAACCTTCTCATTCATTTTCAACTAACATCCATACTTTATGTATGTATCATTTATGTCTCATTAGGTAATTTTTCACACCATTTTGGGACTTTCCCTTACATATGTGCAATGAAACTTAGTTATCCACTTCACTCAAACTACACTACGTCCAAATTTTGATGAATGGTTTCGCAACATATATAATGTAGACATCTCTTTTAAGCGATAACCATGAGTGATGAGGTTCAATGAGAAGGAAAGAACAACCAGTAAATTCAAGAGATTAGAAGATACATGCGAGCCGAATACTATGGAGGGATATCCTAGGAAAAAAGTCCGTACCTTGTATCCTTTAAAATATTGATTATGTTGACGAGTTGACATTCCAAGTAGAAATATTGCAGAATTTAAGAAAGAAAGTGCAGAATGATCTAAGAATTTGATATAAGTGAAAGCAATAATGAAAAACTGGCACATTCAAAGCACTACTTCCACAAATTGCAGCGTACTGGAGAGTAGTGACCGGCAAGTAAGTAAACGACTACCTCACGATTCCAAGGAGATCGTTGCTCAAATGGCACTCAACAAGTGAACGAAGAGAGGACATGGCAAATAGCCAAGCCACAGGCGAATCTAAACACAGGACCCGACGAAATCCAGCATTGGCGGTTGTAAGAAAGCGAAACGTAAGTGCTGAAGCCAAAACGAAGTGTGAGCAGAAGTCGTTCAAGCTAGTACACACCCTCACACATTTCAACGGCCTCGTATGCTTATGGGTTGCGTTCCGGTAAATAACGTCGAATTGCTCATTTCGTACGTAATTGCGTCAGCCACCGTTGACACTCAAAGAGCCGCCGAACATTTGTTTCAGAGAAACCTCGGACTTTAAAGAAGTTTACAGCCATAATTCCAGGGATAATTTCGTGGTAATATTATGCTTAGGGTGCTATATTACTCTCTACTAACCGGTCTCGAGTAGACGGGCGCGTGTGGCACGGTGGTCGGAGGCGCAGTGCAATAAACATGAAATCGATCCCTGTGCCCCCGGCTCACCAAGCCTTCCATTCTTCCGCGGTCGCCAATTTGGTACCATACTTGTCTGGGAGGAGCACTGGCTCGATGCATCGGTAGGCCACCGCGAGTCATTGTAAAGGCCAGGTATGCATTCAGTCACCTCCAAACGATGCTTAATGAAGTCCAATGCATGGCGCATCCCTCAGGGGATTGATCAACGCCGTGAGCTGTATCGTTTTTCTTTTATAGAGCAGATGACGAGTTGCTTCGACAGAATCGCTGAGCTGATAGAAACTAACTAGTTCGGGGCAGTGGCTCTGTCACAATTCCAAAGAAGTTTGTTATTGTTAAACACATCATGTTGCATTCCTTATGACTCAAATTTATGAGGCGCACAGAATTCAGCCAACTGTTGCTCATCAACTTCATAGGCGCGACACTGACGCACTTCCATTCCAAACTTCGTTTGAAGAGTCGACTCAAAGCTCCCATCCTATACCATTCTGGATAGAACTATTAAATATGTGATGTACACAATATAGTAGTCAGCTTGAGAAACCCTTAGTTGCTTTGTCGCCATAAAATCGCGTTTTAGAACAACACTTCGAGTCCTTCAATCAATTCACTTTAATAAGGCAAATGTAGGAAAGTGTTTATAACTTCATTGCAGTGGTCAAAGAGACATTCTCAGCTCGAAATGGCTTAAACATACGGCTTTTTCCAGTATTTCCCCACAATGACACCTTCCCCTATGTTGCAGGTCTCGTACTGGTAACTTAGTACTGTTCTTCAACATACAATTTCGAAAGCGAACTTGACAGCAAGCTGAACTCATAGCCACCTATACTGACTCCTCTTGATAGTTTTTCTGGAAGACATATACCCCTCTGAATGCCTTAATGAGCTTTCGACGATGTTAGCACGACGTGCAGCACTTGTGATAAACAACTGTAAAATAATGACCACGCTAGAGCTGCGGTACATATCCACCTGTAGTCAAAGTCGTAGCGTGAAACAATTCGTAGTTTAAAATACTATTGCTTTAACAATCATCATTCGTTATGGTACCTAAGGCGAGTAGTAGAAGATTATCGAAGCATATAGAGCCAGCTGAGTCGAAGAATAGTGGAAAGAAATCCAATCCCTCAAGTAGAATAGGGTTCTTTCTTGAGCCGACAGATACCTGATGTGTAGCTAGTCAATAATATGGCATTTTTTGAGGCGTATATTGGCATACCTCCCAACGGTTTACCGCCTCATCGTGGCTGGGAGGTGTTCCTGGGTGTCGGACTGCGATGTACAACGGGGGATTCGTCCATGGCCTCCCAAGCTGAGAAGGAGTCCGGCGATTCCATCAGAAAGCCTAGCTAAGAGTAAACCAATACCAGGATCCGCCACCGCCCTGTATCAAAGTCGCATGGTGGCAAATATCCCACTGATCCACAAGGGCTGCGACTACCCGTGGTGGTGAAGACCTGGGGCAGGCTTTAGCCCGGTTGACCTTGGGATTCCAGGGAACTACAATGGCTTAACCAGCAAATCTCCTAAAAAATGGTGATTATACTGGGGCCAGCACAACTAGTGAGGACGGACCGTTCAAGTAAGTAGGTAAGTATACTGGCATAAAAAAGATGAAGGATGAAGCTTTCGGCGCTGATCATTCCTTAAAGGAAACGCCATGTGTTCGACTTCATCAACTACCGTTATGGTTGAATGTATATCTCGCCCACAAAATGACTCGCGGTGGCCTACCGATGTATCGAGTCATTGCCGCAATCCTCCTAGACAGATCCGATACAAATTTGCCGAACCCGGATTGATGGAGGGCTTGGTGGGCTTTAAGCTCAGGGATAGATACCACGTGTACTACAGGGCGCCTCTAACGACTGCATTACACGCGCCCAGACTGGCATAAGCAAAAGTGCAATCTCAATGACCTTTTTTAACTAATCTCCAAGTGTTAGGGAGTTGACGATGATGCCTAATATCATTGACGGAATTGTTTGAATTGCACAATAGCTTAGGAGACCCATAAACCGGTACTTCCTACTTTGTCGTTAGATCTGTCACCCAACTTTGCTGAGCTCCTGGACGTCTTCGGGACATGGTAGGTACCTCACTGCACTGTTCTTTCTCTACATAATCAAACAGCTGCAAAACGGTTAGCAAGAAATTAAAGCCATTTACGTCAGAGTCGGCACAGCCCATTTTTTCTGCCGAAGATGAAATAGCCAGAAACGACGTTTGGAAAAGCGAAATCGGATTCCCTGGAATTAAACACACTGGGTTTTGGAGGAATTGAATGACACAGAGAGATAACTAATTCATGGCTAAAATTCACTGGAAAGAGCAATTAGTTACAAATGTTTTTGAGAAATTTCATTTGCTAAAATTGGCACAAAAAGGCAGTACCGTAACCAAGTTCAAGAAATACAATGACGGTCGACGAATGAGGAGGCGATATCTTCTGAGTCCTTGTTTTCAAAGCTCGTCATATAAAGAACGAAGACCCGCAGGACGCTTAGATGAGACCTTTACGAATCATGTGTGACCTAGAAGAGGTTCCATTTGGATAACTGCGGTTCCTCGCATGAGTTCAATCCTGGCTTAGTTTTTGGATAGAAGTATCGGGATCGTTAGTTTAGGACACTTTTGAAGAATATGATTCTACAATGTTAGAGGAAATCATTAAGGAAGGAAGAGATTTCATTCAATGAATACTCTATAGCTGCAACCCAAAAGAAATGATATCTCCCTGTGATGAAAAGCTAGGAGCATAGTTGTCTCATGATTTCAACGGAAACAACAGATGACCAGAATTTAACGTTTTAATGAGAGGAGAAGGTAGGTCTTCATCCAACATTTAAACCTCACATCAACTCTGCCACCTCCAGAATGGCAGTATCAATAGGAGTGGAGGTGCTGTGACCACATGACAACTGGAGGCATTGCCATCTACATATGCCATCATCTACTTCGTAAGTAGTAAAGTAGTAATAACACCAAGTTCACAATTTTTCTTCCTCAAGCATTATCCATAGAGTTTAGAAATATCAGCATTGGCCAATAATAATGGATATTTTACAATAAAATCCAACGAATATTGATTCCGTGGCTGAGATACTGTCGCATCGATGAGAAAACTCGCTCAACGAAGAATTGGCGCAAGCGCCGACCGCATATCGATGGGATGGATTATCGTCGTAGTTCATCGATCGGTTCATCTATTACGGATATAGGATCTATCTGTCTATGAACCATACAGAAAAATCTCGAATGTTCGACTTCCGACGAAGAAAGAGTTACGGCAACATCGACCGAATCCCATCCTAGCAAAACGAGTTGTGTTATCCCAAATCCATAACGGACGGGATAGATAAAGGTCAAAGGAAAGGATAGATTTAAGTGGACTGGAAGCATGGAGTTCCACATCGATTCAGTGGAAGGGCAGAGAGGGGCGCGGCTACGTCGGCGGTGCCGGTGGCGGAAAAAAAACTCGGTCACGGCGCTGTAGCCGATCGATGCGGAAAAATCGAGCATCTTTTAAACAGTATATGGACGTACGTTTGAAAATAAAACTTTCATTTAAGGTTGCATATAAATTTTACAACGAAAAAAAAAGCAAATCCAGACGCTTCCCAAATGCGCTGACGATCAGTTTCGATTTGGGTGTTCGCCCAGGATTCAATTACCTGCGTTTATGTTCGATAACATACTTATTTTAACACTCTTTTATTTCTCATTTGACGACTGAAAACAGTCGAAAGTAGTAGAAAAGCTTACCATACATCTTCTGATTAAGTTTCATTACCTTCAGATTCTTCAATGATTTTATCCAGCAGTAAACATAAGTATTGATTGAAATTGCTAGTTTATTATTTAGAATTGGTAATATTGGTTTAGCTATAAAGCAGCATGCCATGCGAAAATGAAACAAAAGTTTTCGAGTACATTTTTACACATCCTAACTTTTTTATACAAAATAGAGAAAGGAATGAAAGAGGAGAATGTAACGCTTAGCTGTTTTTCCTCTGTTTTTTCAAGTTTTTAGTATTTCGCGCCAAACAGTGGGATGTGTTCGCAGCTTTTTCTTTGAAGAATATTGGACGACAGGTAGCAACAAACTGGTGGCTTTTAAGCCATTTCGCTATGAACAAAGTAGCTAAGAGCACCTAAACTGAGAAAAGCACTTAGGGCTTCAATTAGCAGTTTTGTTTGACAAAAGTGCTTTCGATAAGTAATAAACAGATTTTTCCTATCATTGTTATCAGAAGTCTATGATTAGAGCAAGTGCCGTCGAAGTGTAAAACGCGTGTGATCTTTCTTCGCAACGTCTTTCCACTTTACAAAAAAGAATGCGTTGAGTGTACTTTAAGACGAATTGATCTTTATAAGTTAAAGCAAAACCGATAAAAAAGAATAAAGTTCTCGGCGTCGATCAATCCCTGAGGGATGCGTTATGCATTCGGCTTCACTAAGCATGGTTGAGGCTGGTTGAATGCACATCTGGCCTCTCAATGACTCGCGGTGGTCTACCAATGTATCAAGTCAGTGCTGGTATCCTTTGGAGGGCTTGTTGAGCTTGGCGCACTGGGTTCGATCCCATGTGCATTTCAGCGCGCTTCCGACCACCGCACTACACGCGCCACTGAGCAAAGCCGATAGCGATGGTAATCAAGTGGAAGGTAGTTATGTTCACATTTATCATGGTGAAAATCGCCATTGCCAACAACTGATGAACTTCTTGTACTACATAATGCTTTCAGCCCAATGCTTCTTAGTGTTCTTCTACAGGCAACTCTAGTTCTTTTAACAGTCCGTTGTTTAAACATTTTAAATGACATGGCATGACATGGCTTTGCATTAATTTCTTTGTCGAGGGATTAGTAATCAGTACGAGAAGATTCGAATTGAATTCGAACATTCGAAAAAAAGGCTTATAAATATCTCGGATCGATAAGGTTTTGTAAACGATAAAATGTAGTACCAAATGCTTTCTCGGTTCTTTTTTTAGCAGAAAATGATTAGCATATTGGATAATAAGGGTATAAATTTCTTGGCCGGGAACAATACAACTAGCTCGGATCTGATATGCCAACATTTACAACGAAATAGCTAAATACATGAAGTTTTTTCATTAGGGAGTTCATTTAGAGGCTGGGAGAACACACCTCGAGAAAATTACACAAACCGTTGTGTGTTAGTAGATTATTGTTCTTCCAACCCAATCTCTTTAGTACTAATGTTTTACCTTAGTGGATAAAAGAAAGCTTCCGGCGTTGATCTCTCTCTGAGAGATGGATCATGCTTTCGACTTCAGCAAAAATCGTTGGAGGTGATTGAGTGCACGTTTTTGCCAATATAAATGTGGTGGTCTACAGATATACTAGGTCTGTGATGGTATCCTCTCAAACAAGTCTGGTACAAATGTGACAATCCCGGAGGGTGGAGAGCTTGGTGAGCTCCGGGCTCAGGATGGAACCACGACCAATCAGTGGTGTATTACAGTGCACCCCCCAACTATACGCGTCCTTCCTACTCTTGTACATTTGTATCCTACCACACATTTACGCTTGCTGCCAGAAATAAATATTACGAAACCGATAACCAGTTTTTAAAATTAAGATGCGGCCTTGATGAATGTAAAAAAAACTGGAAGAGTGATTTTGCAGAAAGCACCGTTGGACTTCCCATCGCTTCTTCGCCGAATATGCCTACCGTTATTAAATTACAGTGAACTCGAGAGAATACTCGAGAGAATACTGCCTCTGAAGAACCTGATTTGTCATTTGGTGCGACGGAAAGGGCAACGTTCAAAAAAGGAAATGATTTTTTTTCTCAGGAAAACAAAAAAAAGGGGTTATAGAGACTCATTGGGAGAGAAGATATAACAATGCAGCGCATCTTATTCGTTAAGCAACAACACTACGTCCTGCCTGACGTCCAAAAAAAAAGCCTTTAGTAGGGATCAAAACAGCGTTAATAAGGTTCTGCAATGTTTATGAAAGCACTAAAAAAAGACGGGCGAGGTTTCTTGGTGTATGCCTGCTCAAAATCTACGCAATACAGAAAAAAAAACGCCACATATGGCTCTCTTAGGGAAAAAGAAGAAAAAAGAAGGATTAAAGGAAAACTCTCGAAAATAAGTGAAGAATGAAACAAAAAAAACGGTATGCAATGCCAAAAAAACGAACTTGGATATTTTTCGAGAAGTTGTGCAAAATGGACGATAGCCTTGTCGGTATCGTTGTTGGTGTACAACATATCGGCAACCATCTATAGAATTTTGTATAAAAGTCTGGTACTGATCTGGTGCTTTAAATAGAAGTTGCAATAAGCAGTATATTTCTTCTTCAACATTTCACACTATTTCGTAATACGATTTAGGAATGATAATGGATCCTCCCAACGATTTACCTCATCGTGGCTAGGGAGGTGTTCCTGGGTGTCGGGCTGCGATGTATAACGGGGGGAATTCATCGCCCTGGCAAGGTCTCCCAAGCTGATAAGGAGTCCTGCGCTTCCATCAGGAAGCCTAGCTAAGTAAACCAGTACGAGGATCCATCACCGTCCTGCTATTAAGGTCGCATGGTAGCAAATCTCCCTCTGATCCACAAAGCTGCGACTGCCTGTGGTGGTGAAGACCTGGGGCAGACTTTGGCCAGGCTGAACTCGGGATTCCAGAAAACCACAGTGGCTTAACCAGCAAATCTGCAAATAATGGAGATCACGCTGGGGCTCGCACAACTTGTGAGGACTGGCCATTCAAGTATCCAAGTATCTAGGAATACTGCAGTTGATACCATAACCCTGATGAAACCTACAATGGGAAAAAATTCAAGGCATGAGTAAAAGATGTCGCTGACTTCTTCTGAAATAAAAAATATGGACGGAATACTACTAAAGATTTACTCACAAGTGTTGCTTCGTCGTTATTTCGGTCGATAGAGAGCGCCATTTCACACATTTGACGACATTCTGGTAATCGGTTGATATTCATGTAGAGGCTGGCTAGAGCAAGAATCGTCTAAAATCTACTATATTGTGGCGGAATAAGCAACAAAGGATCACCATGCATTCGATTCAGTTCGTAGCGTCCTAGAGATATTTAAATGGATGTCTCGCTCAAACAGTGACTTGCAATGTGGCATAGCGATGTTCCCAGCCACTGTTTTTTATCCTCCCAGACAAGTCTGGCACCAATTTGCGGATTCCGTAAGAATGGAAGGCTTGGTTAGCCTGGGACGCAGAATCGATCCAACGAGTGTTTGCATTTTAGGGAACCTGTAACTGCTGTGCCACTTGTAGCTTATGTTCGAGTAATAGTGACGAAGTACTATTGTGGTACAAGTAGATACACGGTTCAGATCGTCCCCACCACATTATCGACTTTTAAGGCGATGATCTCACCCTAATTACATTACCACTTTAAATAGTTGTGAAAATTGATGTGTAAGACTAGACAGATTCTCAAGAACTCGTCGAAAACGATTAACAGGGAACACATTATCCTTTGTTGCTTGTCGCATTTTGTACCGCCATTCCATCGTACACTAGGTCCACCGCCCCTCGGGTTCACCAAGCTTCCCATCCCTCCAGAGTCGGGAAATTGGTAGCAGACTTGTCTGGGAAAAGTTCACACTCTGCAATCCACGTGGGGCACTCTAGTCCACCTACCTCAGGACTCTAAGGAGAATCGACTTGACCAGCATTCTACCACATACATAACGATGACAAAAATCCTAAGCAGTACCCGAACCTACGCGTGAAAGGTTCATAGATACCCGACCCTACGCATGAAAGGTTCACAGACCTTTATGGATGATGGAAGCGAGGAAATGAATCCAATGCAAGAGTTGCTTGGATCTGGACGGTAGGTGTGAAGACGGGCCGTTTAAAATTAATAAGTAGGTAACAAATAATTCTATACCACCAGTTGCTCTTTGTTCCTTTTCATCTCTCTTTCGGAAATGTAACAACAAACCTTTATATCGGTCTCAACATACGTGAGAGCTTCCTTGTATCGATCGATTACCATTTTGTGATCGTGAGCATTACTGTAGATTTCTGCTTGACGGCACAGAATTCTGGGAAAGAAATCATCTGATGGAAACGTTCACTAACTTCAACTGGAAAAAAATGAAAATCGGAACTCACTTGGAAATTTCTTTTTTCACTTGCATGTTTGCAACAGAATCATTTCGTGCAAGCATTTTCATTTGCAAATTCTTCGCTCTGCAATTTTAGGCAATCAAACTGTCTCTGCAATCAAACTGTCTTTTCTTCCCGTGCATAGACGTCTCCGTCTCTCTCTCTTCCTCTCTGTCTTAATTACTTCTCTCTCCCTCTCTTTTTAATAGGAACTAAAAAATCAAGTGGCATAAAATGCAGCGAATTAACATTTCAAAAGAAATTAGAGAGTAGTGTCACAATTCGCCTATTTTGAAGAAGCACCATATCCAAGAAAACTTCATTGTGCGCAATTCCCGCCTAAAAAGTTTTGATACGAAACAGCACAGTGTTAGTGACACCGACCATCACGAGTACGGTGTTCGTTCGGTCCCGCTGTGGGCCCACCAAGCCCCCTCATCCTTCCAGGGTCGGGATAGTGTTACCGGACTTGTCCGAGTGGAAATCACTCTTTGTAATCGAAATGGGCGCACCGTAGTTCGGGTTACCTCAGGAGTCCAGGGAGAATCGACTCGACCAGCATTCTGCGACATTCAAGATGAAATGAAAATCATCAAGCAGAGCCTAAGCCACGCGTAAAAGTTGGAAGATCTTCGTGGACAATGGATGCGAGGAAACGAATCCATTGCGAGAAGTGCTGGGATCCACACTGCTTCGTACACAGTAAGAGGGGGGTAGTGTAGAAACAAAAAAAATTTAAAAAGTTACTGTGGGAATACTCTCCATGAAATGTTGTAAGGTTGAGCTAATTAGCTCACTCATGTAGTGTTCGAGCCAGCGTTTTCTTTCAAGATTACTCTACCTTCTAATATCTTAGCCCCATAGAATGCAAGGTATATATAAAACAAAGATAATAATGAAAATAACAAAATTTAAGCACTGAACAAACGGACGCTTCCAGTTCGTTAAGGGCTTCCGTATGCTTTCCACCAGCGAACTGCACTTCCGCAAGCAACTTCAGATATTCAACATGGGCCGACATAGTAGCCGGATCTGAGGACGGAAACTCATCACTTTTTCTATAGAAAAAAGTGTTTTCCTTCAAAAGAAGGGCGATTGGCTAAATTAATTTGTTTTTTAAACGATTTTGTGATCATTGTAAAAGACAAAACCCCAAATATACATATAGGGGGCGCGTGTGGCGCGGTAGTGGGAGGCGCCCTGCAATACACACGTGAAATTGATCCCCGCGCCCATGGCCCACCAAGCCTTCCATCCTTCCGGGGGTTGGCATATTCGTATCAGACTTGTCTGCTAGGATAGCAGCACTGGGTTGATACATCAGTAGGCCACCGCGAGTCATTGTAAGGGCCAAATATGCATTCAGTCACCTCCAAACGATGCATAATGAAGTCGTTTGCATGGCGCATCCCTCAGGGACTGATCAACGCCGAGACCCTTATCCTTTTAGATATACATATAATATTCTGTTTCATACTTCAAGCATTAAACTTGATCACAGTACATCGTTTTCTCAAAACGTTTTCGACATTTCCATTTGGAAGAGCAGCTAAAAATGGACCTATGCCACGAGAGAGCACGGCGAGTTACCAGTTACAACCTCCTCGCCCGCCAAAAACAATGATCTCAAACATGAAAGGTCTCAAACATATGGTGCGATGCCCTCACAAAAAATTAGTACGCCCTTTGTTTCTTCTGGGCACGCGGAACCAAATGAGCAGCCGTGGCGTGAGAAAAGGGACCAGCGAAGGGAACCAATGGAAATTTTGCTGCTCCGCGTTTGAGTTACTTGATGATTAATGAGATCGTAGATGACGACGGGAAATGAATCATTTGCGCTACTTGATACTTGGAATAGGACAGCTCCATAAAGGGTCCTTTGGTTGCAAGGGAGGTTTAATTTTTGCCGGATGGCAAGATTTTCTCTTAGGAATGTCAAGGAAAGAAAACCACATGGGGATGTTCACTGTTCGTCACAACCGGCACTGCGAGGGCTTTATGTTTCGCAGGGATGTTTTATAAATCAAGTGCACAGGTGTCTTGTAGGTTACTGATCATCTGGAGGTATTACTTTACCTTTAGCTTGATTTTTGACATGGGGAGATTTCCCGACCATCTTTCATAAAGGCATTTTAACCTAATTTGTATTCTTCGTTTTCAAGTTGTATATGGCCAGCAGCGCCCAGTTATTGACTTTTAATCAATGATTGATTTCAGTTTTTCTCTAATACAAGTTATGTTAGAGTGAAATTCTCTATACAGAAGGGAAAGAGCCAGCCAGTGCCATTCAGTTCCACTATAACACAAAGTGCATTTGTACTTTGTCACGTAAGGAAAAAGCCTCGGATGGAAACAGACAATGCCGATAATCACTGTCGGTCGATAGCCACGCCTTACATGGTAGATTCCTTGAAAGGAATGACACAACTTGAAAAACACCAGCCAACCTGTAGGATTTGGCTCTTCATCCAGTGGGTGTCGCAGAATACGCATACATTTTTCGTTGTTACCGAGTTTATGCAGAAGATCGGCAAGTTTTAAGCGCATTCGTTTGTCCTTCGTAGTGTTCATCACTGACTCGTAGAAATTGACTGCCTGTAATACCACGTTAAAGTGTTACTGTAGCTATCGTAATCTCAAATTGTATCGGTGGAGTTTTGTCTAGGGAAAGAATAGATCGTTTGTCTCTATTTTTCTGCAGAATTTATAGGATAATTGATTTTGTCCAATCGTAGAATTTTCCAACCATTTCCACTCGGGAAGAAACATGAAATGAACGTAGTCATTTTCTTTGATGAGTATGTTAAAGTGAAGATAAGAGGAGTAGAAGCAGAACGAGAAGATAAAAGGGAACGAGCACGAAAAAAAAACGAATACGACTGGGCGAAAGTTCAATCATTTTCGAAAACAAAAGAGGTTCGTCATTAATGTTACTTTGATGCTTACTTTTGCGTAAAGATGACACAACACATATGCCTCTCCAATTTTCTCGGCCAAAGCCATGTCCTTAGTTTGCATTTTTAGCGCCATTTCGTATGCCTCAATAGCTTTATCGGGCTGAAAAACACTAAAATAACGGATAGACAAGTATTTTTTTAAAAAGTTTTTTTGTAGGCTTAAGAGCTCATGTAGCAGAATCATTAGTGATTGCTGATGGCACTGATCGATAGAACAAGTTGAGAGACAGCGAAATGAAGGACCCGCATCGCGTGATGGTGGAGCATTACCCCCGGAAAGGGCAATAGCGCGTTCGTTCCCCACCGCACACACTTGCCGTCTGGAGTTTTGCAAATATCTCAGCATCATTGTGTTTGTATTTCGGATTAAAACATGCGGTAAAAAAATTATAGAAGGCAGCAAATAAAAAGTTAGCAGAGTTATTAGTGTTGTCCTGCAACACACACATACACATACACATACACATATACACATACACATACACATACACGCACGCGCATACGCACATGTACATACACACGCACACGCATAGCGCACGCGCATGCACATGCACATGCACACGCGCATGCACACGCACACGGTCGTTGGCTTGTTCCAGATAGTAAGTTCACCAAGCCGCCCATTCATCCGTGGTTAGCAAATTGATACCAGACTTGGCTGAGGCTAGAAACATGGCTTCATACATCGGTAAACCTCCGTCCATGTGTGTGCTAAATATGCGCTCAGTTACCCCCAAACCCCAAAGGAATGGAGTCGAAGGCATGGAGTATCCGCGAAGAATAGACCACTTTGATCGCTTCATCACTTATACTTTGAAACTTTCGTGCCATTGAGAACCTGTCGGTTTTCAATCAGTCGTATAAAAGAGGGTATCCCTGTAAACGAGACATTAAGGCGAGTAGCGCGAAAAAGGTTAGCACCCATAATGAGAGAGACGAAGACTCAGTTTCTTTTACATTACTGTGGTGTTGGATACTTTATGATATCTAGAATAATACGCGGATTCCTCAGGTCACTGTGCTGAATTCAGATGTTAAACGAACAAAATACGACATCGAAAAAACGACAAAGTCGACGTTGAGCATCTTACCGCTAGGCTTTCATGGTTACTACATTAAGGAATAAACCTGACACATTTTTAGGAATCCCTGAATTTCTATAATACTGAGATATTTGCAAAACTCCGGGCCGCAGGTGCCTTCGGTGGGGAACGAACGCGCTATTATCCTTTCCGGGGAGTAACGCGTTCATCACCACACCATGCGGTTCCTTCGTTTCACCTGTCTCTCACCTAGTTCTATCGATCACTGCCATCAGCAATCACCCGTCAACGGGATTGAATCCTTGCATTATTCTAGACAACGAGACAATGTTTACTAATGATAGGCCCAGAATTATTGTGGCCAACCATGTATTAACAACGGGTTTTCCGTAGCGCATCAGTTAAACACAGTATATATGGAAAAGAATTTTCTTTCTATTTTTTATACTACCCGTCTTCCACACCTAATGTGCCCATCTCAGTATTTCTCACATTCGATACGTTTTTCTCGCATCCAGAATCCACTAAGGTCTTCCATCTTTTTGCGTGTGGCTTCTGCTGCTTGAGGATATTCCTTTCGTCATGAATGTAGTTGAATGCTGGTCGAGTCTGTTATCCCTGGAGTACTGAGATAGCTGAGCTAGAGTGTTCCCAAATAAATTGCAGAGAGCGAGTTTTTTCCAAGACACATTCGGTATCAGTTTTTCCGACTCCGGAATGATGAGAGACTTGGTGAACCCGGTGCAGGATCGAATCAGCACCGTACACGTGATGACCGGCACCACAACCACTGTGCTATGCCCTACCACATATGATAAAGACACAGCGAAAAAATCTCGATGTAGGTGGGAAGTAATCAAACGATCTCCGTGAGAACATTCGAAACTTCCAGCGAAACACTTAAGACTACGATTCGACGAGCTCCTTACATAAGTTCATGGAAAACTTATGAAAATAATCAAAGTGTAAGCAAATTGACAAAAAAAAACAGCAATAATTCAAAGTTAAATTCAAAATACTTCGAAAAGTTTCAGATATTATTTCGGAATCTTGGTCCTTATTTGAAAAACAATCGATTTATCAATATTTTATAAAATGTGGTAGCCAGAAAGAAAAAATAATACGATACCTCTTGAACGCTCATATAAGCATCACCGAGCAAGGCATAGGTAGCTGATGTTGGGGCGCTTTTCAGAAGTTCTCTGAACAATTTAATGCAATACATCAACAATTAATGTTCTTGAAGATAGTAAATCATGAAGAAAATAGCGAGAAGAAGAAACTCTGTGGTGACACTGATAAATATTTCTTCGACGGCCAAGATTCGAAACAAACAGTAAAGGCATATAATAGCTGAGTTGGCTAGGGATTTCTCGTGCGAATACGATGTGCACCGTTTGAATCCGTCTCGGCACCAACAGATCCATCTCTATAGCTTTTGAAAGCAATAAACTCGAGAAAATTTTGACAAAATGATGATTGTTTTTATTCATCGGGGAGCGTGTAGAGCAGTGGTTAGAGGCGACCAGCTATACAGATGGGTTCGGACCCGCGCCCCATGCTCGCCAAGCCTTCCATCCTTCCGGGGTCGGCAAATTGGTACTACACCTATCCGTGAAGATAGCAGCACAGGTTCGATACATCGGTAGGCCGTCGCGAGTCAGCGTATGGATCACATATGCACTCAATCACCTCTAACGATGCCTAATGAAGTCGAATGCATGGGGCATTCCTCCGGGATTGGTCAACGCCGAGAGCTTCAAAGCTTTAGCTTTAAGCATCGTTTTGTAGAGGTACTAGATAAAAAATAAAAGAAAAAAGCTCAGTAGAGATTACTTGTAGCAGACGGTGAACATAGCCTTGTCATGTTTCTCTTGTAAATAGATTTCAGCCATCTTTATACGAGCCGAGTGATAATTGGGTTGTCCTGGTTGCACCTGGATGTGTCCCAAAAATCACGTGTCAATCAAAAAACGCCCGAAAAGTTATTGAAAATATCTCCGACCGTATTTAGGATTGCTAGTGCACCATCGACATCTCCTTTCGTCACATGCAGTTGAGCGTTCATTAGAAGCAGTTGTTCTTCTTCGGGTTTACCTTTCCATTCCTCCAACGCCTCCTTCATGATACGTTCGGCTTCATGCTTAATAGACGTGCAAAAGAATATCCCTTTAGAGGAGAAAAAAGTGAAAGATGGAGGTAAAATTGAGATACAAGTGGTATTTTACTGGTGGAACATTTGATCGATACCTGGTTTGATTTAATTTATTTAGACTCAATTTGATCCAAATAGAATTAAGATGAAGACAAAGCTGAAAAAAAGTGTCACTGATGAGCAACGGTAAACAGAAATATGGCGAAATCACGTAAGTCAGGGACTACTGTAGCAAACTTGATCTCTAGGACCATTTTCCCATGGAGACTCAAAGGTTCTTGGTAACGATGTCAAGTTCTTCAAAAAAAGCCTTCATATCGAAGATCTAAGGTGAAACGTGGTTATTCCGATAACGTAAGAACGAACGTTTGAGAGGAAACACAGGAAATGGGGACTGATTTTGTTCAAACAGAAAAACTTTCTCGTCACGATCAAATTATTCATAGTAAACGCTTAACTTACCGTTTGCTTCATTGATTGAAGACAATCGATAAGTTCGAGTTGAATCGATATCCGCTGACTGTTGCCACCTTCGCGATGCATCAGAAGATTTGTCGAGCGCTCCTTTTGTGGTAATTTCAGACCGGCCTTCAGCAAATCGGCAGCTTTTTCAATTTCATTCTTTTTGCTGAATGAGAAGTTTATAAAAAACTTGTTTGCGACTTTTTTTTAAAAATGAGTTGCTCGTGAAATATAACTACAACGATGCTGAGATACTTAAAATACTCCGGACTGCAGGTGTCCGCGGTGGGGGTCGAACCAGCTATTACACTTAACCCCATTAAGAATATAGTATCAATATGGATGAAATTTTTCTTGAAATACGAAATATTTCGTGTAGAAAATTCATTAGTAGTATAACTACTAAACTATTCCGTGCAATCACCAAAGTTTCATAATCATGATTCAGGTCCCCTGTCTCTCGGTAGCGTCACGCAAGGCGAGAAATACTCTGATATTTCCTTCAGTAACTCCATTTAGGGAGTAAACACATAATCCTGCAAGCTAATGCTGACTACCTGGTGCCGAAAAAAAAGGGTGGAAGGAGTCATCATAGAAATTTCGATCATAGAAGTCGGAAAATTAAATGGCAATAATTACGCCGGCGAAGTAGGTTTCCACACAGTTTCTTGCTAGCACCATAGCAAAGGCAGTTTAAGAGGTGCTTATTAACCATTGAAGAGTCTTAAATCAGGCCTTTCAACTCATAGTACATATCGTTGCCGTCCTGGAAGTGTCGTAATGGTAACGGAGCAAGCTCTTCTTTGATCTACAACAGTAGACAACTATGTGGCGAAGATTATGGGCAGCCCTAGCACGGTTATTTCGTTCTTCCAAGGAAAAAAAAACGTTTCCAGCGTTTCCAGCATTATGAGGAGAGAATATTACAAGTCGATAAGCCGTAAGCGAATTAAGCGACACGATCATCCTTATAAAAGGTGGTTGCAGTATAAAGAAGTTATTGAGGGCAGGAAGGTCTCTTGCATGTAAAGCACTTAAGGATGGGCAATTTAAATATGTAACTAAGTAAGTAGACAATTTCTAAAAATTTACGGCTTCTCACCCTCCAGCAGGTATAGACTAAAATTGTTTATACGAAATAATAAATAGGATGTATCTGACTAGTGAAATGTGTCCAAGTTCAATTGTAAGGGGATGAAATGATAGAGTATCTTACACCGAGCGACCTCTATGGGTGTGCGGCGCACCCGACAACCATGAATGAAAGTGATCGAACGCATATATGACCTATACAATAACTCGCGGGCACCGATATGGGTGCTTTTATTTTCCTAGACATATCTGGTACTAATTTGAACACCCTAGAGGGATGTGGGCACGGTTAGCTCAGGACGCGGAATCAAACTTGCGGCCGAGCCTGTGTTATGTTATCACCCTTAACCACTGCACTACAGGCGCTCTGTACCCATACTTATCCAAAAAAAAATCCGCTCACCTTGTGCAGTTTAGCCTTGATTAAGTGAAAAAGGGAGCTTTCCCTCACGGAGAAATTGAAGCTAAGACCAGCATTCAAGCAGCTATCAGCATCAGCAACTTGTCCTTTCATTAGTTTTATCTGAAAACTACATAACGTCAGTAAACAAATGAGACCATGAATAAGAGCATGTTCAACGATTTTTTTTCTCTAATGTGAAATGAACGATCTTGGTATAGCTCGCTGAATTACTTCTGGTTGGCCGCCGCCGAGGAAGCTCATGTGTTGGCGGGTTAAACGAGGGCGGCGAGCAATCAGAAGGGGCGGGCTTAGTCCTTATTACGGATGCTGATCGTTGAGATTACCTCCGCCCTCAGCAGATAGGCATCGGCGATGGTTTCATTCTTCTGAAGGCATTGTTTGATCATTCGGTCAGCCGCATCACATTCCGAATGCAAAAAATAACAACGAGCGAGTATGAAATACGCTTGGCTGATTCCTGAACAACTGTGATGTTAAACTCACTGAAATTTGTGGGCAAACGCCTAATCTTCAATGCTGTAAAAAAGCGAAAAAAAATATATTTACCTGGACAATTGTCAATAATGATGTTTAAAATTCGTTCAGTAGTTTTTAATGTCTCATCGGGAGCTTTGATCGGCTGAAAAATGACACTACAAAAGTATTGATAGCTCTCATGGACTACTGCTATGGTGTCAAGTTTGTTAAAAGCGAAGTTTTCCTTTGGCAATAACCTTTGCCTTTGGTTCCAAGGTATTTTTAAGACAAAGAAAGAAAGAAAGAGAAAAGAGAGGAGAGAGCGAAACTAGGGACCCGTATGATTTGGTGGTGAACACGTTAGCTCCGGCAAGGGTAGTAACGGGTTCGGTCCTCTACCGCAGACACCTGTGGTCCGGAGTTTTGCAAATATCTCAGCATTGTTGTGGTTGTATTTCGCATTATACCCTGCCGTAAAAGTTGTAGCAGGAAGAAAATAAAAAGTAAACATTGTTGTAAACCTTATTACAAGCTTCAAGTTATTTTAAGATCATCCATTAATCATAATTTCCGACCAACTGATAGACCAGCGTTGTTCATTATCAAAACAAAAAAAACGACAAACGGTAAATTTCAAGTACATACAATGTCGGTCTGATTGAGTACCACTTCGAAGTGATTGAAAAATAGCAGCCTGGACCTTCGCGGTGTACGAATGTGGTGGTTAAGAATTTCCACCATGTTTAGCCGAAAAGCCTTTAACGATTAGGAAAGACCGGGGCAGTTCTACACAAAGGACGAACAGTGTCCAAACTTAATCTGACTCTAACTTGGTCGAAATTGTAACAACCTATGATACAACATGTTAAAAAAGACAGCCGTTCTAAGAAAACTTTTAGAAAAAAGAAAAATCATCGAGGCAAAACAAACTATCACTGTCTTTTTTAAAGCACGGAATTTTCAAAGCCAAACTTCCCTTCAGAAAAACAGCGGATGTATCTATATATGGTGATGCAACATCAAATATGCTAGGATTCGCGAAAACGCCTCAGCAGATTCCCAAAAATTGTTTTCCAAATAAGTACACCTTCAGCGCAACAGAATCGAAACGACTTCCTTCTGCCGTCTTCAGTATAGCGTCGTTCTGCAGCCATGAAGTTAAAGTGGTTTGTAATGGTCGTCGAACCAACTGCGGGAATAATGTGATGAGGAAGGATTCACTGTGCATTTACTACTGAGCAGAGAGAATTGATGAAGCTGAATTTGTCGGGCTTTAGACAGAACTTCAACTTTATGGACACATTTTTGAGGTTCACAATGACTAATAAAATGTATCAACGAGTTAACAATGAACGTTGTCAATAACTACGAAAAAAGCGCACAACTGTGTACTAATGAAAGCTTGATCCCTACTGCGACACGTTTGACATGGCTAGTAATAAATGCCAGCTGCAGAATAGCTTTGCAGGAAGATCTACAACGGTACAAGCAGAAGAAACTACTGGGAAGCAGCAGGGAAAAAGAAGCAGTCTGAAAAAATGCCGTCGGGACTTGTGTGATTATAATGTTCCGCTGTCAGCTCTGATGAACGAAGATGGGATCGTCAAAAGTTCCTGCCATGATATGGAATTAATAGCGGAAACGTTCTACCCCCAATCTTTTCCGTTCCACAATCCCTGTCCCGTACCCTAATATCCCGGCTGGAGCAAAACCACCTGGAATTCTTCCGTCGGAGGTTCGAGTTGCGATAGAAAGCATGGAAAGAGGCAGAGCTCCAGGACCAGACAATGTCACCGCCGATTTCCTTAGAGCTGGAGGCCACAATTTACATGTACTTCTCGCAAATCATATGACACCCTACCTTCAAAAGGAAAAATCCCAGACCAGTGGAGGAGATCGCGTACGGTCATCCTGCCCAAGAAAGGAGACCGAAGGGATCTTCGTAACCATCGCCCCATATGCTTGTTGAGTGTACTCTACAAGCTCTTCACGAAAGATTATCCTCTTGCGCATATCAAGGACATTGGATGAGGCGCAACCAGTGAAGCAAGCAGGATTTCGAAAAGGATTTTCGCTGCATGGACCACATCCAAAGCCGTGTCAAGGGTCATCAAAGTTTGTCAGGGAATACCACCTGCCTCTAGTCCTAACCTTTGTCGACTATGAAAAAGCGTTTGACAGTGTCGAAATGAATGCAATCCTATCAGCGCTAGTCGACCAAGGAGTGGACCTGTCCTACATAAGAACTCTGTGCGACTGTTATCGGAACCGCACTACGAAAATACAGCTTTCCATCGACCTCTTACCATATCCATAGGAAAAGGGATTCGACAGGGCGACACAATATCGCCAAAGCTGTTCAGTGCCGCACCGCAGTGGATAATGAAGTCACTCGACAGGGATGAGAAAGGCATACGTATTGATGGAAAAATCCTATCAAACCTTCGTTTTGCCGACGACATTGTCATCTTCTCAAGAAGTACTAGCGAAGCAGAGATGATGATCAACGAGCTCAACGAAGCGGGGAAAAACGTTGGACTTTGCATAAATCGAAAGAAGACCCAGTTCATGAAAAAACCCATGGTGCGAAGGCGGAAAAAACTGAATTGGATGGCTCTCTCATTGCTAAAACCACCTCGTACGTATGTATACCTTGGGCGATCAATGAACATGGAAAACAACATGAAGGAGGAAATAGATAGAAGAAGGAGAGCAGCATGGGCCGCATTCGGGCCTCTCAAAGAAAGCCACCGACCAACTGAAGGACCCGAAAATCCGCGCTCATCTCTTCGGTTCCACGGTTCTCCCAGCGCTCTGTTATGCTGCAGAGACATGGGTTGATACTTTAACTATGTCAAGAGTGCTTCGCACTACTCACAGAGCGCTTGAGCGATGTCTTCTGAAATATAATCGGCAGCCTCAATATCTAGCCGGAATGCGAAGCTCTGACTTTCGAAATCTGTCACATCTTCGAGATCCAGGAGAATATACATCGATAGCGAAACATAGATAGGGCCGATCACATAATGAGAAGAACAAACGACAGATGGACGAAAAGAACAGTAGAGTGGACCCCAAAGAGAATGCAAACGTCCCCCAGGACGACCACCTACACCTTGGGCGGATGTGTTCGTAAACAAAGTTAATCAGCTGTACCCGCAGCTGCAGTTGTTTTACAGATCACGGTACGAGACTCGCAAGCGAAACCATGCTCGAACAAGACCACCACTATGGACTACGATTACGAGAGAAAGGAATGAATGGCATATGTGCTGGGGTCCGCACAGCTCGTGAAGACGGACGGTCCAAGAATCCAAGTAAGTAAGTAATGGAACTTTGGGTAGCACCAATGGATCAAAGACTAACCTAGCCAATAAGAGACAATTCTATAGATCACAATGCACGGCACTATTTTTTCTAATTACTGTAGTTTTTCAAAGATATAATATACCATGGTACTTTATCGCCACCGCTGTTTGACCCAGCAGTTCCTCAAAGTAATGAAGCTGCTTGTGTTTAAACTATCATGTTTTAACTTTTATTTACCGGTTATTCATCTTTCCCGCTATTCCCACTGACGGGCGATTGCTGATAGCAACGATAGAGTAAAAATATGGCTGAAAAAAAGGCAGGGGTCCTATTGGTGTGGTGGACAACAAGTGAGGCCTCGGTTATCGCCACTGTCATCGTGGGTACGAAGCTGAGGTTCCTCGTTTCCCTCATCTCTCAGCATCCTTAGGGTTGGGTTTTCCAAATCGTCTTTGAGCGGTTAATCATCCAGAATTAGTTGCTGCCGCAAAAAACTGCTACCCTTTATGAAGATTCCACAAAAAACACGAACAACATTTTGATCCGCAAGCTCTTTTGATTTCAGAGAGCAGAATGTATTTTTGGAATTCTAGACGAAATTATACATTTAACATGTCAATGAGAACAAAAAGGCCGACAGATTCTCAAGCCGTCGCCAAATCCATATCCTTGTCTATTCGCTTATCGGTGGCGATACTAGTACAGTGATAGGCTACGAGAGCAAATGGTAGAAGTACTCCTATCCGCACGACATATGAATACGCCTCACATAATAGCATCTATGAAATGGGTTACATAAAGAGGTTAGAAAGACATAAATATCAATATGGGACACACCTTTAGTGTTTTCCTTGCGGATCACGAAGGATTGCCTACGAAGTTTGCGTAGTGCGAACATCAAAGGCAATGAATGTAGAACATGACACCAGAGGAGAATGACAAGTGAATACGAGAAAAAAAAAGAAAAAAACAGCGGCGATCAGTCCTATCAACAAAACTATCAATCACATCAACGAACTTCGATCTCGATGCACAGCAGCCTGCATCGACAGCTATTTCAAACACGCATTGCAACAGTAGAGATGTAACCTTACACCTCAACTACGATTGTGCGGAGCTGAGCAACATACCCAGGGCTCTTAGAAAACGTCCCCTGTAGATTGAATGTCATCATAAACTGTCAAGTAAGATGAGTAATGAGAAAACTGTCACAGACGGTAGTTCATCTGAAATCTTTGGATACCAGTGAACTTGTGCAAAATCGCTAATGTGAAGAAATCGATGGCATCCATCATGGACGTTAGGATGATGGATTCTGAATAAAAGAGAACTGCTAGCAAGTTAGACGAACATTGTCCAAATGAACGCATTTGCCGAATGTCACTTGTGTTCTCAAAGCACGTTAAGTGGATTAGAACGAATTATTCAACACGATCTATCAAAATCATAAAACCGTTGAACTGCTGACTGGTGCAGAAGTTCATGCTGTTCTTATGGCTTGGAAGTCGCAAGTCCGAACTGTTATTAGCTTTAAGCTGTTAATTTCCATTAGGACTTATTATTTCAAAAAAATAATATGAACAAAAGAATAGCTCAATCAGATGTATTTACTGGATGCTGTGAAATTTTTGATATGAAAGAAAATAAGGAACATTTGCGAAACATTGCACTACTGAAATCACCATGTTAACTTTTTATTTGCTGCCTACTACAATTTTCACAGCGGAGTATTATGCGAAATACAACCACAATGATGCTGAGATATTTGCAGAACTCCGGACTGCAGGTGTCTGCGGTGGGGAAGGAACGCGTTATTACCCTTTCCGGGGGCTAATGCTTTCACCACCACACCATGCGGGTTCTTCGTTTCGTCTGTCTCACAGCTTGTTCTGTCGACCAGCGTCATCACCAATCACTTGTCACGGTGTATCTCAGCATCATTGTCGTTGTATTACACCGTTGTGTTCCCCAGAAGGTAAGGAGATGTACCATAATCGAAGCAAACTATGCAATGCTTACGGAAAGGACTTCAATGACGATTCCAAGATGATAAAAGTTTCCATGAAGAAAGTTTTTTAAATTACAGTAATATTTGATGTTCTGAGTGTTCTAGACCGACACAAAATGGAATACATTGCCTGTGTTTCTGGAAATGATCGATATTGAAAAACTCTAGGCGTAGGAGGAATAGCTGGTAGGAACTAATCAAACATCTTGCTCTTAGAATGGTCAAAAAACCAACCTGTGGATTCAGCAGAACCATAACGCCCTTGTTTTACTCGGATCTCTATCAAACTATTTAGGTAATATATTATGTTCAAATAAGATAAATTTCTTCTCTTTTCTTTTCTTTCAAAATCCAGCGATAGTAGGGTCTCGTTTATTCTGCCGTTTATTCCCAACAAAATAAGTGCAGCTATAAAACGTTGTTTAAGAAAGAATGATCTAGAGTACTCGGCAAGAGTGGTAGAAATACCACTGGGTAGATGTCGGCAAGTTCGTAACCACCTACATGACAGTCTGTGAACAACGAAAAATTGCGTAATCTGCCCTTACGGTAGAGACGGTGATTACATGAGTTCGAGTACGGGGTACCTAATCATTTTTAAAGCGTGCGAGGACGAATAGATTGACGAAACGGGTTGAGCATTACGTATTCGTATGAAAAGAACACTTAGGCGGTAAATTTAAATTGAAACCAAACAGTCCACTAGGCACGCATAGGACACAGAGACATAACGGAGATTTTGAAGTAGAATTCACTATCCTCGCACAGGGAACCAAAGACACCAGCGCGAATAACCTTGAGGCGTTCGGATCAGTTCCAAAAATCAAAAATGAACAGCAAGGAGGAGTGTTTCGTGATTACGCGTGACCTAACACCATACTCTAGGCTGGTTCTCTTACGTGACCCAGGTGACCCAGGAACATTCCTCGCCCATATAATAATAATACTCTGTGCGGCTGCTCTCTACTACATAACTAAAGTTCTTGCAACGGTGGGTGTTTGAAATAAGCTACTTATTATGTGGTTGCAAATTTATGTGTTACGTTTTATCTGCTAAGGTTATGAAAGTATTTGGCTGAGTAGATTGCATGTCAATCCGACCTTTCCAGGCTCTGAAGAGGCGAAACCTACGAAGCTCCAGTTATTGTGTGCTAATAAATACTGCAATACCAATTTCGTGTTTGCTCATTGAAGAAAAAACAGTGAATTATTGAACAATGCTGAGGGGTAACAGAAAGTCGGTCTTGAGAATACAAATTTGGGCCAGTACTTTGCCAAGAAATCGCAATCTCAGCACTTCTAGGAGCGAAGGATCATGGAATTTGTAGGAAAGATAGCAAACAACACCTTTAAACAGACTGTGTTGATTATTAAACTGAGGAAATATCTCTTAATAAATACTTCCTGGATTTCTTTGTAGTGGATAAATTTTACAAGCAAATTTTTGGTTTAAAAAAGCTGAAAGAACTTCTCCACCCAACTAGTGCAAACGTTCTTAGACCATTTCTTGACAACACCATTTAGATCCATAGCCCACACGAACTGTGATATCTTGTCCTCTAGACACGTAATAAAAGCAGATTTCTTGAAAAAGATTCACAATGGTTTATTGCTTCACTGCGAATGGGGGTGTTTCTAGATATCAGACAGCATTGTACCTTAGGAAGTTCATTCACCAAGCAAGTTCAGTTCATTTAAGTGAGGAACGGAGCTTGACATTTCTATTAGGATGTTCAGCTAGGAGTAAATCTTTCGTAGTGAGTAACTCTACCGGGCTATCCTAAAGATAATACGGAAAAAACATAATGCGTTTCGTGCCCTTCAAGTGATCACGACCCACAAATGGAGAAATAGATAGGAACAGAGGCTTACTGCAACCAATTTGAGTAGCTAGATGATCAATAGGATAAGAAATGATGCAGATGATATCGAAGTAATTTTTAACATTTTTCGTTATATGCTGTAATAAAACCGTGTCCAAGACTGACCGCAAGCGGTGCGTAATCCATGATTTGGTAGACAATGCCCATTAAAAAATCCGTGTCAAGTGCTCGAAGATAATTCACACCAAATGGGATGTTCTAAAACATGCATAAACTTACATCTATATAAAGCACTAGGAGGAGTTTTCATCTTCATAATAAGCAAAATAAGCAAGGTTGTAAAGTCAAGGTGTAGAAATGTTAAGGCTTTGTTTCATAAAGAAGGATAAGGAACGTTTCATGTGTACAGCTGTTGAAGTAGTCCCAACAATTCATTGCGTTACCACATCGCGACTATACGCATTGAAATAAAGTCGCGTCGTTCTAATGTGTTGACGAGGTGTTTAAGAAGAAAGGCACTCGTTCATTAACAGGATTTTTTAATTGAAGAAGATGGACTATGAATGGACTATGATTCATTCAACCACAATCGAAATAACTTCAAGAAGCGTTGAAAAATTTTTGCGCTAGTGGCAAAGCGAATTCGGGAGGTGAAGTAAAATTTAAGAGGTGTTTCCACGTTTCTAAGGACTCCATCAGGTTTTTCGGTAGCAGCACTCATGAATGGAGACAATTGCTCCTGATTTTTGCGGTTGCTTCTCTTTTGCCACAAAAGAGAGAATTCTATGTCATTATAGCAGATCGTGAAGTGGTGTGCATCTGCGACTAGAGAGGAAATACAAGAAAAAACATCCTAAATCTTTTTTTAACATCATGTGTTCAAATGGACTTAGGTGGAAGAGATTCTGGGTTTGCTAGATCACACAGTCGCATCGAGCTCCTGACGTACATTCTTTTGCTTAAACCGCTCCTTTTTCGTTTCATTTGGATCCATAAAAAAGCCTTTACAAAGGAAATCTTGCCGTGACAAGTGAAATGCGAATACCTGTGTTTCATTAAAATGGATGATAATGGAATCACTGGTCATTTTCATGAATTTTTCGTACGAATGATCTTTGTATTTCGCAATCACCGCTCCGGTAAAGTGGTAAATCTGCAAGAACCCGAGAGGGTTTTGAATTGGTACTGAAAATTCAAATGTTTTTTCCAAAGCAAAAGAGTAACGTTCAAGAGGGACTGACTGCGAAGTTGGAAATGGCTGGATTTGCCTCCTTAATGAATGTCAGCTGAGCCGAAGCGTCGTCCACCTTACCGGCCATCAGATTTGATAACGTCACTCCTTTTCAAAGAATATCGATTGATTTCGAATAAAATTAAAATAGAAAGTTTTAGATGGCACGAAAATTAGTCCAAACAAGGCAAAAATCTTTTATTGTATTAATCGCTAAAGCAAATATACTGAAAAAACAAGTAGGAAACTTTTAAGTTATCACCTAGTGTCGCGTAGGGGTCATCGCTATCCATTGCCATAAGCTCCTTGACTTTAACGGCCGCTTCTTTTACGTCGTTAAGTGAAATAGCCATACGTAACTCGTCCACAACATAGCTGGCTCTCCGACATTTTTTATTAGCTCGAGCCAGTAGTTCCCTGTAATCATCTCGTTTTTTTATAACCTTATATTTATCAGAATTCCAGTTTTCCAACGAAGCTGAATTCCTTTTTTGGTAGGATTCCCTTTGACAGCAGATGAACAACCACTGTGACTGAAAGCCAAAAAAATATTCCTCGGCTATTGTGGCCAGTGAGCCTTCGCTTGGCTTCTTACCATGTGACGGTTATCAAGTCGTTAGTCGTAGGGCTGCGCGAAATCTTTTCGGAAGTTGGTGAGGTGGTTGAGAACGAATCAAAAGTAACCTCGTATTCTCCATGAAACCAAGGGGCCTACTTGTTAAAAGTGGCTTCGAACCTCCTCCTTTATATTATGTAGCGATTTGACAGCAGGTTTTTGAATGAATCGACGTGAAAGACACAATTCGCATAGGGCTCCCATACCCTTGGATTCACAACTGTGTCGTGAAAGTACACCGTAACTTTTTAGTCAGCGGTCGCCCACACCTATTCACCAACTGAGGAGGCGCCGTCTAGGACTAACCAGCCCAAAGTCCCATCGATATTTATGATCCTCCATTCTATTCTAATCCACTTGGTCATACTGTTTCCTTAGATCGATATGAAACAAATAAAAAATTCAGTTCTATTGACAACACCTCGCAAATGTAAGAACCGCTTGGTTACGCGCGGCCATCCTGTAGAGGTTTTGAGCTATGGAACCGAATAGAGTGTGATTGTTGGATTCAGAAGCGTCCAGTGCAGACTGAAATGCTGAGCCCAGTTCAGCAAATCCAATGTACAACGTTTTAGTGAGCAAAAAAATACCATAGTATAGTGTACCAACTAAATTAGTTATCACTTTAAAAACACCTGAAGTTATTTCAATTGAAGGAGAACTCTACCTGTAACTCGCTAAGGGTTTGTTCGATTTTAGTCCCAGCTGAGCAAATTGTATACACGGTGAGTAAGAACAGAATAAAAACATTGTCAGGCTAAAATACAAAAAGGATGTATCAAACATAACAGTGGTTGAAAAAATTAAAATATGAATTTGAAAGCTAAAATGTTAGCGAAAATATCGCTATGAATAAAGACCTCGATTTGGTTATTAAAAAAGGGTGAAGCAGGTCAATCCCTGAAGGATGTACCATGCATTCAACTTCATTAAGCATCGTTTGGAGGTGACTGAATCCATATTTGGCCTTTACAGTGACTCATAGTGGCCTACCGATATATCGAGCTAGTGCTGCTATCCTCGCAGACAAGTCTGATATCAATTTGCTGACCCCGGAGGCATGGAAGGCTTGGTGGGCCATGGGCGCGGGGATCGATTCCACGTGTGTGTTGCAGTGTGCCTCCGACCACTGCGTCACACGTCCCCCTATAGGTTGTTTAACAGTCGAATAATAGAAAAAATGGAAAAAATAAGATCAAGTTAGCTGCATTTCTTAGTTATATGGTACAGGATACCTAAATGCAAAAGTGATTACGGTAACACCTAAGCTAGAGAAAAGAAGAACAGACCTTTCTAAAATCACTCGCTGCTATGAAGAAAGTTTGCCCTTCTTAATTTTTTAATTTCAATCTTGTTCTTTTGCCTTAGATAAAGTTTCTTTTGAGAAAATATATTTGCACTGTTTTCCTAAAACGTTTATGGTTTCAGGTCACAAAATGGTAAGAACCTCTCCGGTAATTTTGAACTCTCAGCAAATCAAAGTAGATTAGGGAAACTGAATCGCATTCAAGCTGGTTTGATTTATGTTGATTTTAAAGTTTAGGGCTAATGAAGCAAATAGATCATAATCTGGAGACAACGATAACAACAGATTCACGAGTCTATTGGTTCCTCATGGATCAAAGTACCAATATCAGCACTGCTTTGTATCTATACGTAGTGTCTATTTAGAAGTAAGCATTATAGATAACGGGAGTTAAAAATGCCATATTTGAATTGTAACCCCTTAGGTGTACTAATGAGTTAAAAATAGAGCTGGTTAAAGGCTCATCAATATGTCTCATACCTATCGTCAACTTACGAACGCTCACCTCCACTATGTTAGAGTTCTGTATGGCTTGCAAAGCGTTGTTCCATTCTTTTGCCAATATACACGCTCTCGTTGCTTCTATATGAAACGGAAGATAGCCAAACGATACGCTGAGCGATTCCTAGAATGAGAGCTAGGAGGATCTACATAGCGTTGCTGGCTTGGAGACGATTACTTGTCTAAAATGAGAAGATATTTTAATAACAAGAAGCTGTATGTAAAGCGACAGGTAGAGCAGTGATAGTCGTGTTGCTCACCGCGCGCAAATAATGGATGAAGCGTCCATCGTTGTGTTATCTAAGAATGCGGTATGAGATACCGGTTGCACCGCAGAGATGGTTATGTGTATATTCGGTCTACACAATGACTTCCAGGTGATCAGTCATTGCTTTTTAGCCTAGGAAATAAATCTGGCATTGATTCTACTATCGAAACCTGAATTGTGGAGGGTTGGTCTGGGAGATCGAATCAATGACCGTGGGCATCACGAAGCATGCCAAATCACTGCGCTGCACATGTCATGAAACGTACTTGTTTTGAGTTCAGAAGCAAAAATAAACTTTCATGTTGCCTAAAAACAAAGTCAAGCTTACCTTAGCCACTGCTTTCATATCATTCGCCAGCTGTCTTGACGAATATATAGCCATTTTTCCTACGTAACCGTCCAAGTAGCGTGCAGCCACTGCCTGTTCGAACATTTCCAATGTGGATTTCTGGTCTCGACCAAGCAAGAACTCTGTCCACCCGGATAGACAGACTATCTGTAATGAATCTATACAAAACACTATAAAAGTAAATACCTGATGCGAAAAAGATATTCTGTCACATCAGATGGACTCCATACTTAAGAATAAAAATGAAATTTCACTGATCGAAATCAATAACTGATCTATGAATTCCATCTGCCCCTCAAATGCACCACTTTCAATCCTGTTGATAATCTGTAGCTCGTTCCAATACCAGTAAATTATCTCTGGTCTCCCTCCTACGCGATAGTTACTCACATAAATTCTCTTATTCAAAGGGCCCAAATATTATCAGGTTTTTCGTGCAATCCTTTTTTAAGCTCTTCTAAGTAATTAGAAAGCGATGGGAAGGTCGCAGGATTCTACCCAGGCATAAGTTTACTCTCTGTTGAGCTTCCGAATGGAAATGTCACACTCCTTTCTAGAATGGTTGGTTCTACTGAGCGAATGGGATCTTTTTGTAAATCGCAGTTCTACAACTAGGAGCACGCCTCGTCTAAGATGAGTTGGCGAACCATTAAAGGGACTTTTGCCTAGGATAAAAATCAACAGCACTGATCGATAACGTGCTAAGTGATCAGCAGTTGCGATGCTCAGTAGTCAATTTTCTTTCACGACAGCGGAATTTCCTCTGAACAAACCGTATCAGTAGAAACGATGAGAAGGTGATGTTTCTATACTTACCAATGGATCATCGGGATTGCTTCTCAGTATTTTATCAAGGATTGGCTTTGCTTTGAGGTATTCTTTCTGGAAGAACAGTGCCTCGGCGGCTGAGTACTGAGTGATCGCCGGTGCGTTTTGAAACATCGAAATCGCCGTCTCGATTTCGATCAACGATTGTCGATCTGCAGCGAATACTGTGTATAGTTTTGACTTATTATTTACTGCCTACTCTTTTTAGCGGCAGGTTATGCGTTGCGAAATATAACTTTAATGATGCTGAGATATTTGCAAAACTCTGGACCGCAGGTGCCTATGGTGGGGAACGAACGCGCTATTGTCCTTTCCGGGGAGTAGCGCGTTCACCACCACACCATGCGGGTCCTTCGTTTCGCCTGTCTCTCAGCTAGTTCTATCGATCTTCTGCCGTCAGCAATCACCCGTCAACGGGATTGATCTGGGGAGCCCAAATCGGCATTGAACCCAGTTAAGCTGAGGCTATAGTTCGATAGAATCGATAGAACTAGCTGAGAGACAGGCGAAACAGAAGGACCCGCATGGTGTGGTGGTGAACGCGCTACTCCCCGGAAAGGCAATAGTCGTTCCCCACCATGCAGTCAAGTCTGCAAATATCTCAGCATCATAAAGGTCATATTTCGCAACGCACCTGCCGCTAAAAAAGTGAGCAGTAAATAATAAGTCAAATTGTGATTATAACTATAGCCTCAGCTTAACTGGGTTCAATGCCGATTTGGGCTCCCCAGATCAATCCCGTTGACGGGTGATTGCTGACGGCAGAAGATCGATAGAACTAGCTGAGAGACAGGCGAAACAGAAGGACCCGCATGGTGTGGTGGTGAACGCGCTACTCCCCGGAAAGGACAATAGCGCGTTCGTTCCCCACCATAGGCACCTGCGGTCCAGAGTTTTGCAAATATCTCAGCATCATTAAACTGTGTATAGTCTCTACTACGAAAAATGTACTCGACTATTATATTTTGCTGTTAATATACTGGAAGTTACTGCTAATTTTTCTATTAACGTCGTTACTGTTGGATGTAGGCAATGAAGTAAACATCTGTTTCAGAATATACTATTTTAAATAAGTTCGCAAATAAAGCGTCAAGGTAGACCTCCAAAAAAAACAACAAAGAAGTCATAAGAGAGGAAAAAAATAAGGAAAAGGGAAGAAAAGAAGAAAGGAGGAAGTAAAGAGCCAATAAGTAAAAAACAAAAGAAAAAAAAGAAAAAGGGGGTAAAACAGAAGTGTGGCATAAGAAAGAATTCAAAAAAAGTCCAAAAAAGTGGGAGATGAAATTTTTTACGTTATATGAATAAACGACAAAAAAGAAGTTATGGTGATGAAAACGATGGAGTATAATCGCAAAATAACAGTAAATAAACAAATGAATTAAGTGAAAGTGGATCAAAAAAAAGACAACAACGATAAAATTTATTTACCTGGAGTTTCGGCCATATGATGCGTCCATTTCAATGCATGCAGTGCACCTAAGGCATAATCACCGACTCGAAGTGGTTCCAATACTCGCATCGCTTCAGCTGGTTTTCCTTTAAAAACAAGGGATAGAGCATTCGGCGTTCATCAATCCCTGGGGGATGCACCCTGCATTCGATTCTATTGGTAGCATCGTTTAGGTGATTAAATGGTCTACACGATGACTCGCGGTAGCCTACCGATGCATCAAATCAGTGCTGGTACCCTGGTTAGTGAGCCCAAGGTTCGTGATCGAACCGGAAACGTTTGTATTGCATGAAATCTCTAACTATTGCGCTACACGCTCACCGTCTCTACCCATAGTACGGAACATTTTCCTCTTTCTCTCAAAAGAAGTTCTTTCCAAAGAATTTTTACCACGGTAGGGGCTGAGTACAGAGTTTCGAACTTTTCGCGTTAATCCATCAGCGCTATTTTTTTTTACTTAGTCCCCTCTAACCTTTCATAGTTTCTGATGATTTCTAGTTGAGCGATAGGCGAAAAGAAGAATCAGCATGGTGTGGTGGTGAACGCGTTAGCCGCCGGAAGGGGTAACAGCGCATTCGTTCCCCACCGCAGACATCTGCGGTCCGGAGTTTCGCAAGTGTCTGAGCATTCACAACGCTTACTTTTTATTATCAGCCTTTTATAATTTTTATGGCACAGTATTAAGCGAAATACAACCAAAAATATTGCCGAGATACTTACAAAACTCCAGAGCGCAGGTGTCTGCTGTGGGAAACGAACGCGCTACTGTCCTTTCCAGGGAGTAACGCGTTCACCACCACACCACGTGGGTCCTTCGTTTCGCCTGTCTCTCAACTAGTTTTATCGATCAGTGCCGTGAGCAATCACACTTTAACGGGATTGATCTCCTTGCGGTCCGGAGTTTTGCGGAGTTTTGCTAATATCTCATCAATATTGTGGTTGTACTTCGCTTAATACCTTGTCATACTTTATAGAATGCAGAAAATAAAAAGTAATAAAGTTTGTGAATTCAACTACAGCCTCAGCTTAACTAGGTTCAATGCCGATGTGGGCTCCCCAGATCAATCCCGTTAACGGGTGATTGCTGATGGCAGATATCGATAGAAGTAGCTGAGAGACAGGCAAAATGAAAGACCCGCATGGTGTGGTGGTGAACGCGTTACTCCCCGGAAAGGACAATAGCGCCTTCGTTCTCCACCGCAGACACCTGCAGTCTGGAATTTTGCAAATATGTCAGGAATATTGTGGTTGTATTCAGCATTATTGTGGTTTATTAAGAATGTTGGCAATGAATGAGAAAAAAGAGGATGAAAAGGAAAACAAGAAATGTACGGATGTCGAGTTTTGGTGCTAGCTCATCATCTTGTTGATAATTCTTCCATAACATAAGAGTTCGTTCTTACTGAAAATTGAAAATCCTATGGCATAAATTCACTTAGCCTCGCAATGGCTCACCGCCTCATCGTGGCTGGACGTTGTCCCTGGGTGTCGGGTTTCAATTTACATCTGGTGGTTCATACCCCCAGCAAGGTCTACCTGGTGTGGTGACGACTTGGGGGCGGACTTAGGCTAAGCTGACCTCGGGACTCCAGGGAACCACAGTGGGTAAACCAGCAAAACTTCAAAGAAATGGAAATTATGCTGGTTCCCGCACAACCAGTGGAGAGGAGCCATTCAAATGTTCAAGTAAGATAGTAAATTCATATAGAAAGTACGGCGAACCGTTCAAATTAAGTGCGATTCCTTTCAGTAGCTGGAGATGTGGAGATGCTCCGGCGGCTGTATCGCATAGTTTCAGTGCCGTTTGGAAGTAACCTTCACTAAACAAACTCTCATCCACATCAATGATATCTAAAAATTTCCAAATCTCGAGAAAAAAGAAAACTCTTCTAACTTCGCCAAAGTGAATATTTGTAAATTAAAAAAAATTTCTGGGAGAAAATTGATGAACAAATACACCAGAAACATCTCCAGATGCTGAGACACAAAGCCTATTTCAATGATTGCGAAAGAAAAGATAAGGAGAGAAAAGAAGGAAAGCAAGGAAAAATTGGGAAAAAAAACGAGAAAAAAAAGAAAAAGAGAAAAAAGAGGGAGCGAAAGAAGAAGAAAAAAGAAAAAGAGAGAAGAGAAGAAGAAAATAAGAGCATTTGTAATTGAACATAAAAAATGATAAAAAGGATAAAGCCATCGGCGTTGATCAATCTCTAAGGGATGCGCCATGCATTCGACTTCATTAAGCATCGTTTGGAGGTGATTGAATGCATATTTGGCTTTTACAATGACGTGCGGTGACCTACCGATGTGCCGAGCGAGTACTGCTATCCTCACAGATAACTCTGGTACCAATTTGCTCACCCCGCAGAGATGGAGGGGTTGCTGGACCAGGGGTGCGGGGATCGATTCCACGTGTCTGTTGCAGGGCGTCACACGCGCCCTAATTGAATGAATTGAACACAGGTGATTGAAATGCTTTCATGAAACCAAAATTATTTTTTCGACATTAAGCATTCAGGACAAAAAACCAGGCTAACTACGAAGTGCTTAATGACAACTGTTTTCTTTAAAATGAATTCTGGAATTTTTTGGTAGGAAAGGACTAAGACGAATGTTACCGTCGTTTAGTAAGCGGTACTGTACTGCGATAAGATGGATCTGTTTTTTGTCTTATCGGAAATAGTCTTCTAAAGAAATAAGAGATGGAAGTTTCCGTTTTTTGTTCTAAACTATTTCAAAAGGTGGGATTAGCTTTTTTTGAGTACTTTTTCACTATAGACAGATTTCTGCATAATGTTCACAACGGACTGTTCTAGTTACGTCGCAAATATTTAGGCCAGCTTGGTAAAGTGCTTTCCCGCAAATGTTCAAATGAGCCACGAAACAAAAGTATCCCACTCATACTTTACAGGTCTCGTTCTTTCTAATCAACGAGACATGTTCAGCTTTCGATAATAGTGGAACCTAACGGATTAACACTGCTCAGTTCTTGTTGTCGACAATGTAGGTAAATTACCATACATCGTACTTCTTTTGTTGGAATCGGTCTTTTTTCAGCTGTATAGTTCTTCAGATAAAAGAATAAAAAAGCTAAAAAAGAAGGAACTGAAGAGCTAAAAAAAGTGGGTGCGTGTGGCGCAGTGGTCGAAGGCGCTCTGCAACACGCACGTGGACTGGATTCCCACGCCCATGGCCCACCAAGCCTACCATCCTTCCAGGGTCGGCAAATTGGTACCAGACTTGTCTGGGAAGATAGCAACACTGGCTCGATACATCGGCAGGCAACCGCGAATTATTGTAACGGCCAGATATGCATTCAGTCACCTCCAAACGATGCTGAATGAAGTCGAATGCATGGCGCATCATCTTTATAGTTCTTCAGTCAGATAGTTTTCCTCGAAATAGAAAAGAAAAAGAATAATTGAAAGAAAAAATTGGATAGAGAAGAAGAAAGCAACTAACCGAAGGTAAAAATGAATGCTGGCGATCGCCCTGAGCAGATCATCGGAATAATCAGCCATATGTTCTGAAGTAAAAAAATAATGCGTCACTAAGGTAAAGAGTATGTAGTATTTTATAGATATTTGAGATGAAACAATACAAAAGCCGCAGAGCCTGCGTTGAGAAAAACCTTCTCGGTGTCGTCTCCATGGAAACGTTCCGACATCTGCCATCTGTCACGATGGATCTGTGACAGATTGTTGTGAGTTACAAAAGAAAAAGATACCGTATTGATTTCCACACTACTGTATTAGGCGTGCACAGTTCTACAGATTTTTTAATGTCAAATCTCAAATACATCGTGTCTCAGCCTACGGCGAACTTTGTTGATTAAAGTGAAAGCATTAGAATTTATGCAGAATTTGCGGCTTGGACACAAGTTTCTATATTACACCACGGTGGTACTGTGCTCGTATAGTTTAAGAATTTTGCAAAGACGTTTTCATTGCCGACTTTGTCCATGAAGATTTTTGCTTAAAGCGGATCTCGAGTTACTTGCAGAGTGGCAATCCGGATTGGGAAGATTCCAACAAGAAGACTTAGCGTTGTGTTCTAGGTCCTCCAGTTTTACAACATTGCTTTGTACGAACTCTGGGCAGCTTGTGCAGCAGAAGGGCTCGTCTTCAATCAGCCAATGCGGATTTTTGATGTTGAAGCTCTCGGTGCATTAGTCGATCGATTCCTAGTAGCTCTTTGCTGTTAGTGCATTCGTTAAGTCTCTAAATGGTAAAGAAGACGATTCCATCTGACAAGCACGAAAAAAACATTCATAGCCTTATTCTTTGAGATGTATGTCGGTGTTCTCATCTTTGTAACCCTACTCAGAACGTCGTCGGATTTCGCATGGAATCTATTTTCCTTTGAAACTGAGGATGCCATCAACAAACAGATCGTATTGTTGACCATAAAGAAAGCGTGTGAAGAACTTCACAGTGGTAATCACCATTTCCAGTCTCTTCAATTCATGTGGCAATTATTTTCTCCGTTTTTCATCCTTCAATTTAACTGAGAAGTGTGTCTTGAAAGTATTTGTCTACTTCAGCTTAGTTCCTATGTGTACTCTAGAAAGATGTGACTGATTAGCTCCTCATCATTGAATGCCCACAAATAGTCACCATAGATGGCAGGCCCTCAGTGTTTCCACGACCGACTTCTTTTTAACCTCGACGTTGAGCCTTGGTATTCCGCAATATTCCCCATTTTCATGAATCCTGTCCACAGCGAAACTTTTGAAAGCAACGTTTCACAGCATAGTCGTCAACGGTCCTTTGGAAAACTAACAACACACTGCATGTTGTTTTCGCGGCTTCACATCCACGTTCGGAACCATTCAAATAACCGTACTTACTGAGTCTGCTCACTGGGCGGCGACCTCCGATAGAATAGCGTTCGTTTGGTTGAACACTTATCTTGACAAAAAAATGATCAGTGTAGGGGCAATTTGCATTCTTGATGGACTTTCATAGTTCTGCACAGAGCTAGAATGTAGTTCATACGTACTTGTTGTAACTTTGCTTGCTGATCCAGTTAAGGTTCATCCAGAGTGCACGGTATGCAGGGTCGGATAATCTTGGAGAAGAGCATTTCAGCAAGCAAATTGGCAACTATTTGCGAAGACAGTTGCAATTACCTTTGCTGGGAAGAGTGTCCGCGAGTTAGTTCTGCCCATCTATTCGAAATTCCTATATTCTTTATAATCTAAGTGACCTTACCTATTCTGGTACTGAATTTCCCTACAACAAATTTCCTGTTCTTCTTGTTCATTTTCTACAGCTCATCGTAGAACTCACTTGATTCGTCCCATCAGATGCGTAGATTGAAAAGTAACAGTTGATTGCGACGGTCATCTCTTCAGGCAGAGGTGGAGGTGGAGTAAATCCGAAAGAAGTCAGAAGATTTCACATGTGTCAACGCAATAAGAAGCACTCATAGGAATAGCAAAGCCGGTCAACACTTCGTCAATGTAAATTCGTCCTACTGATAATAGTGTTCCCGTCATTTATTTGGCTCAAATCGACTCTTTGCTATTTACCGCCTGTAAGGTGGACTTTTCCACGGAGTTTTCTAGGACTTGATGTGACAAGGCCTCATGAAGAGCGAAAAGCAATTGACGAGAGTGTACTGGTAGTACACTTTCAGCGCAAGGAGCAATCTTATTGGCATTTCATGGGCGTTTTGCTTTGGTCGTTGAGGACGAATCCCCTCACAAACAAACGTTTGTTCGCCTATAAAGGATTGCCTCACATTTTGACACTGTAGACGTAAGAAGCATGTCTGTGAAGCAGTGAGCATGGCGTTTTGCTGGATAAACGGTCTGCTTCTTCTATTGATTCCAGAGACACCCACTTACCTATCACTGGGTGTCGCGCTTGGTCACCAACGGTATCACCTGTAGTCCCGTTCATCGTCGGGTGACTCAAGCCGGCGCCAGTAAATCTTCTATTTTTTCTGTGTCGCGTGTAAGAGTAGCCCAGTGGGTTCTGCTCGCTCTAGGGACTCGTCGAGCATCATATCTTTCTTCAAGGCTCTTTCGTGAAGAACTCTGACCATCGGGTCGGTGGTCTTCCTGCAGTACGTTTAACATCCCGAGAAATTCAGTCACTAACGGCTCTTGTCCATCGGTTGTCATTCATACGCATTAAGTGTCCGGCCCACCTTTTCTTCGACTGTTTGGCGTACAGAACGGCATCTTTGATTTCTGATCGGAAGTACCGTTGAGTCGAAAAGGTGGGCACGAAGCCCGATGTTCTTCGTCCTCTACACTACATCCTCGTTGCATTGAAAGCTCATCAAGTCGCTCTTTCCTTCTGCTCAACTCTGGAGCAAAGTAGACCAACATGTTGATTTCCTGATCTAGATAGATATAACTGGAGCATTCGGAGATATTCGTTCCGTTGAGCGTGAAGGGAGCATACGAAATCAATCCGTTCCTCATGAACATCGCCTTTGTGAGATTTAGTCGAAGACCAATCTTTCCATAGGCTTTATCAAAGTGGGCAAGCATACGTTCCACGGTAGCGTTTCAGCTCGAATGTTTCTGGAGACAGACGTTTCTTGGTGACTTTCGAACTCTCAGCTTTCAAAGCGCTAACGTGAAGATGTTGCATGGGTCGATCGTATTCCTCGTCGATGTTATCGACAACGGCATGTTCCCAACGGCCGACTAATGAAATGAGTAAGTTTCAGTTAGCTGTGGTTCTAGGACTTTGCTTTTTGAATTTAGCGGCTTTTTCTCCTTTCCGCGAGAAACAGAATCTTGCACGAAGGAGGCGATTGTCCGATCCCGTGTAGAATTTTTGGGACAACAGCGACATCGGTTAGGCAAAACCTTCTCTTTACTATGATGTCGTCTATTTCTTTATGGTACTCTCCACTGGGAGACTCCCACGTCCAGCCGTGAAGGTGGGGCTTTCGAAATTGTGAGTTACCATGGATGGTCTTGGTCGTCATGATAAACTCAGAGAGCCGCTCACCCTGTGCGTTCCATTCTAATCCATGGGTCCCAATGTGACGCTCTTCAGACGTTCTTCTTGGTCCAATCTTGGCGTTGAAATCTCCAATGATGACCTTGAAGAATGCATAGTCTTCTCTGCATGACTTCTCCAAGTCCATATAGAATTCTTCGACTTCTTCTTCGTCATAGTTTGATGTCGGCGCTTAAACGACGAAGACTGTCAAAGCCAGTAGTGATCTACATCATTTTAGTCGTAAACGTCCTATTCGGGTTGTAAGCTGTTCGAATGGATCGATGTTCATGGATAAACTCGTTTTGACGAGAGAGTCGACGTCGCCGACTCCTCAACTGTCGCATGTTCCCAGGAACAGTTCTTCTCCGGTGTCATAGAAGGCGTTGAAAGGGTGGCGTCTTATGGTCCCTGCCAGGCCGATGACGTTGTAGCTCATCCTTCTTGCTTGCATGAGAGAGTCTTCTACCGAGGACTCCGATGCAAGTGTACGTGCATTATAGGTACAGATCGTCAGCGTAGGTCTTTGCAATCCAGGCAGCTTCCATTGGCCCTGAGGTTTTAGCAGCCTCTGCGTACTTGTCGTACCCAACGCTGCCGAATTGGGGACTCTTTCGGGGTCAGGGCAATGGGGCCCCTTTTCTTTATCGTTTTTAGCTTTTTGATACCCACGTATAGCTTGCCGGGCTCTTAACGTGGGGGCTGGGTATACTCACGGGTAGCTTGCCAGGCTCTCCCAAAGTGGACATGGAGCTTATTTGTTGGAGTCGCCTCCTAACCGCCTCCCATATACTTCCCTGTCACTTGATTGTAGGCTTTTGGCCGAATTGACTCGTAGAATACAATCCGCATAAACTAGAACGCACCCACACACAATTGCATGAATGCGCCTAGCAAATACAGAAAGTATGTGCCTAATCGGTACCGCAGAAACAGGAGTCCATTCCCTCGATCCACCTGCATCTCAGGGAGGCAAAGGTCGCTTTTGGTCTGCGTTTAACCCCCTATCCCCCCACCTGGGGACGGGCCACGTAGCGTCGCGACTAACCGGCTATGGGGATCCTTCATATGAGGGAGATCCGTGGCGCCAACGATAGTCGCCGGAAATTTTATATAGTCTATCCAACCGATCGAAGCTACTGTGGCAAATCCCACATATCTGTTAAATCTGTTAAGTCAGTGCTACATGGAATTGGTGGAAAAATTTATCTCCACCCTCATTTTGAAATTCAAAACGACGTAGGATACTGTAAGCATCTGTAGCCTCAGCGGGCTAAAAAGTTCTTGATTTTGTTACAAATCAGCGAGCTTTAACGTCATCTGAAAAACGTCCTTTCAAACATGATAACTTAATTGAGCTAGTGAACAGATGAATACGCAGATCTCTCGGATTTTGTGTAACTGGTTCCAAGATATGCATTTTTCTTACTGATAAATTAACCCAAGGTTGGTAAAATAGTTTATTGCGCTGACGTTTCGACGCTTTCGCCTTCTTCAGAACTGGTACTAGCTGATGAGGATACCGACTGCTGCAGGATGGATTGACCGAAGAAAACAAGTTATAATCACCAGAGGGTCACCATTATCAACAGCCAGTACCCTGTATGAAAGAGCGTAGCCATATGAGTATACCACATTCAAAAGATGCTCCACTGAAGAAGATCCGACTCGATATGAAGATGAAGACGCCACGTCGAGAAGGCGAACAACTGCGGACCATTGGGTTGGATCATCGGCTCTGATGAAGACGAAGACGTCGAAGCGTTAGACTAATAAAAATTATTTATCAACCTCGTGTAAGCTTATCAAAGAAAGAATACATATTGATCAGTCATGTCGAGGTTAAGGCAAAGTCGGTTTCCGAAAAATTGTTATGCTCCTCTACCAACGGTTTGGCACCTCATCGTGACTGGCTGGTGTTCTGGCGTGTCGAGCTGCGATGTGGGTGATTCATGCCCTAGCAGAGTCTCCCAAACCGAGAAGGAGACCGACGTCTTCATCCAGAAGCCCAGCTAAGAGTGAACCAGTACCAGGAATCATCGCCGTCCTGCTAGCGAATTAGTTGCATGGTGGCAAATCTCGCTCTGATCCACAAGGGTGGCGACTGTGTGTGGTGGTGACGACCTGTGGCAGACATTGCTGACCTCGGAACTCCAGGGAAACACAATGGCTAAACCACCAACTGTAGAGTTTGCTGGGGCCTGCAAAACCAGTGAAGGAGGGTCGTCCAAGTATCCAAGTATTTTCTCCATTCCAAGATATCAATCTTCCAGTAAGGGCGCGTGTGGCGCAGTGGTTGGAGGCGCCAGTGCGACACACGTGGAATCGATCCTCGCGCCCATGGCCCACGAAGCCTCCATGCCTCCGGGGTCGGCAAATTGGTACCATACTCGTTTGATACGATAGCAGCACTGGCTCGATACATCGGTAGGCCACGCGCGAGTCATTGTAAAGGCCAAATATGCATTCAATAACCTCCAACGATACTTAATGAAGTCGAATGCATGGCGCATCCCTCAGTGATTGATCAACGCCGAGAGCTTTATCCTTTATCCTTTAATCCAGCAGTTCCAGGTTTGCAGTTCGAAATTTAGGAAAGACGCCTTTCATCAAGATAAGAGAGAGAATTGCCATCTATATACTTGGGTCGCCAATAATCATATGATCTGAACACTTTAGAAACCCTATTAGTTAAGCAGATATCCTACAACCGTCATCGATAGCGGTGTTCGGATTCGTGGAATCTAGGCGTCTCCTCATGGGATCCATACAGCGTAGGGTTAAGGCATCCTCAAATCTTCAGCAGAAGCATCAGCTGCTGTTTGTAATTCCGACGAAGAGATAATCTAGAAAGCCTGAAGGCTACTGATGTCATGAAGAACATGACTGAAGCGGCGTGAAGTCAATTACGGTGTCCGCAATATCAGACACCGCTCTTGCAAGTTTTTACACCGTTTCAATAAATATTCGCGGCGCCAGTTCCTTCTTTAGGGACGTTTTCTGTTCATATTCCAAGCATATGATCGTCTTAGTTGTTGTACTGTAAGGAATCTATTGCTTATTTGAAAAGAAATTTGTCCCATCTCTTGATCTATGTGTGCCAGGACATGGTTTTGTGAATTCTTTTCTTGTCAGGAAATGTTTCAACCCGTGCTAATGCGATTTCTATCAGTACGTCTGCCGAAGCTTGATATGTCTGAAAAATTTCTCGCCTCGACAAAAATCTTTCGTTCGCAGATGCATACTGTAGAGGACTCCTCTTCTCGGTGAGTTTTTATCTCTCTATTTTCTGGTGTCAGATAGGTCCCATGCTTCGCACCTTTGCTCAGTAGTCTTAGAGCGAGTCTAGAACTTCTGCAAAGTATGTTTAGAGCCGTTGGAGCAGTCGAAGATGAAGAGGATCAAGGAAGTGAAGGCGTTGATTACGAGGAGCAGCTAAAGGCCTTGATGCCTTCAGAGGGAGTCTATAAAGCAACCCCACTGAGTCATCATGATAAAATAAAGGAAATGATCAAGGAGCTGGAGGTATGGCTGTGAATAACTTGTAGTCTAAAACAGTTGTTGACTGATTCCCATCAGAGGAATAGCATGTTACAGTTAGAGCAATTTTTCTTGTGACTTCCTTATGGTTTTTGTGGATTTCTTTATCGTTCTAGCATTTCTTTGAACATACTATTTCTCGCTTGCAGGATTACTATTAGGGGAGCGTTTAGCGCAGTGGTCAGGGGTGCCCTGCAATACACATGAGATCGATCCCCACGTCCCAGGCCAACCAAGCCTTCCATCCCTCCGGGGTCGACAAATTGGTAACAGACTTGTCTGGGAGATAGGGGCACTGGCTCGATACATCGGTATGTTTTCGCGAGTCATGGTAAAGGCTAAACATGCATTCAGCTACCACCGACGATGCTTTAATGATGTGGAATGCATGGCGCATCCCCCAGTGATTGATCAACGCTGAGAGCTTAATCCTTTTTTATCCTTTATCTCAGATGTTTGCTTATGTGAGTCGTTTAGGTTTACGCTTACATGTCGAATTTTGTCCCGAAGTCACTATCAGATGGTGATTGGTTTCGGTACGTTTAAACTACTTCACTCTAAATACTACTCATTATGAGATCTCATTTGAGCTCCTACCGATTATCGCTAATGCCGAGAAGGATTTAAAGATTTTGAAGCACGCAGTAGTTTTTGGTATGGAAAGGTTTTGCAGTATTTTGAATACAACGGATACAGTTGCTGAACGTGTTTCCTTCTTGGAGTATGTCGCTATAAAACAACGCCGAATGGAAAGAGACAAGATGAAGAAGAATTCAAAGCTGGAGGAATTTCAAGCGAAACTCGATAGAGAGGTATATTTCAAACACATTGTTGGCATCTATTCGCATTGTTCACTTCTTCCACGTTTCCCTTTGTTTTTTCTTCCTTTTTGAAAGCTGTTCTTATTCACAACGATGTATCTGTAGTGAAGATTGGAAAGGATAATCCGTACCAGGGTCGAATAGCACAGTGGTAGTGATGTCGATCATCACAAGCATGGTGCTAGTTCGATTCCGCTGCGGGCCAACCAAGCCTCTTACCCCTCCGGCTGGGGTGGTGGTAGCGGACTTGTCCGAGAAAAACTGTCTGCAATCCAATTGGGGGTGCTCCAGCCAGGCTATCTCAGGACTCCAGGGAGTATTGACATAACCAGCATTCTACGACATTCAAGGTGAAATGAAAATCTTCAAGCAGTAGCCGAAGCCACTCGTAAAAGTTGGAAGATCTTCGTGGGTGACGGATGCGGGGAAATGAATCGAATGTGAGAAGTGCTGGAATCGGCGCAATAGACGTGAAGACGGATCATAGAAAAAGTAAAAAAAAAGTCCGTACCTTTTTAATCATACAGACAGAGGGCTTAGCTTGGAAAATTATCACATCTGCAAAAATTGAACTGTTTGAGTTCGTTAGAGGTATTTTAGAGAGAGAAGTTTGAGCGAGGTGAAATGGGCTATGGACCGGATCTGTATCAATTGGTTCACAATCCTATGCGAAGTCGAAAAAAGTGATTCTTTTTTTCTTCTTAGTTTCGCTACAACGCTGTTCATTATGTTACTAAGTTCTTTATCGAGGAGTTTACCAGCAGTTTCACTAAGATCAGACACTATAAAAGCAATACTACTTAATAATTAACTGTCATGTATGACGTTTAGAGATCCATCTGATCGAAGGAGCAAGGATGGTCGCGTCGTTGCGGTGTGGTGAGACACCGAAAGTAGCGTTCGATCTTCAGTACATGTTCAAAGAGAAACCGCGTGTTTTGTCAGAACTCGGTAATCAAATGCAGTACGTAATCAGTGTGGGTATTCTTTTTGTAATCTTTTCCTGGCTGTCTTTTTTTTCGCTACGTGAGCGTCTCCTGCACGAAATCATGCCCTTATTATCTGCTACGTTAATGTTTTTTCTTTTCAGGAAAATTTGGATTCAAGAACACCTTTCCCTATCAGCTTCGTGAACTTTACGAACAATGAGGTTTCGCAAAGATGGCTTCACCAGTATGTTTTCTAGTTTGATTGGTGCAAATCCTACATTATTTTGTCTTGGGTTGATTCAGAGGGATTAGATTAGCCAACTAATATACGCACTATTTTTATAGGTTGTGTTGTTTTTGATTTCTTAACACTTAAATGACTTTGCTGTATTTTCTATATCGATTCGTAGTTTTATTTATAGTTGGCAAACATTTGATGAAAAATCAGGATTATTGTGAAATCCATCCAGTATCTGCGCAACTTTCGCTGGATCACTGTCAACTGAACAGGGAAGAACTGCCTGTTTGGGTTAATTGCTTCATTTTTAGATGTGTTGGGTTTTATGGGGGGCAATATACCCATCAAACAGTGTTACCCGACTTCACTGAGAAAGGTGTTAAAGAGACATTCCCTAACGAAGAAATCGTCTATATATCAAGGCAAGCTGTCTTAATACTTATTTTTCTCATTACTGTGGAATTTCGTCCTATTTCTGTTAACAGAAGAATCTAACCTTTCTAGAAACGCGAGAGACGTCATAGATGGTCCTTTTAACATCGGGGCAATTGCTCTATGTGTTTCTATGGATACAGCACGGGAATCGCTTGGTGCTGCTCGTCGTAGTCGTATTCGAACTGTACGGCTACCAATTAAGAGATATGTTAAGTGAGTTCACACTTAATGCTTGACTGTTGGGTGTGATGATGACACAAAACCAGGTGTCCTTTGTAGTTCAGCAGATTACTTCATGTCTTTCGGTTTATAGTAGGATTTAGATGGCAGCAAGGTCCGATGTATCTTCCGTTTCCCAATATCATGCGCATTTTTCGGGAGGTTCATCTAAGTGGTGGAGATTGGGAGACAGCATTGCTTAATAACATCAGCAAGTAAGCAAATAAGTTCGTTTTTAATGAATTTTTCAGGTGGTCAGAGCAACCATATAGCTTCTGTTGAAGTGTATTTCCGAGTAGTATGCTTAGTGCTGGTTAATTAATGCTTATTAGCACATTCCGGATAATATGAATTACATTTGACTCCTACATTTTTTTGTTTTATTTGATCCATCTTCACGTCTACTGTGCTGATCCCAGCACTCCCTCACATTCGATTCATTTTCTCGCATCCATTGTCTACGAAGATCTTGCAACTTTTGCGTGTGGCTTCGGTTGCTGCTTGAGGATTTCCATTTCACGTTGAGTGTTATAGAATGCTGGTCGATAAGTTGTCTCTGGAGTCCTGAGATAGCCGAGCTGGAGCGTTCTCAGTTAGAAAGCAGAGAGTGGGTTTTTTTTCCAGACAAGTCTGGTACCAATTTCCCGAACTCGGAGGGATGAGAGGCTTGGTTGGCTCCGGAGCGGAATCGAACTAGCACCATGCTCGTGATGACGGACATCACTATCAGTGTGCTATCTGCACCTGACTCCTACATTGGTAGAGATAATTGGGCTTACAACTGCAAGCATATATCTCAGTTCAAAGTAAACTTTACTAATAAGGATGTAAACCTTGAAATTTACAGATGATCATCAACAAGACATTTAGTTCACTTATTGTACCGCGAAGGGTTATTTTTGAAGTGGAAAAGCTGATGAATTTTCTCTTTAAATCGACCTTGGCTACTGAGACTTGTAAATTAGTAAAACGATATGATTGAGCAAGCAGATTTTTATCCAATCGAACGTCGATTGAGTTGCTGAAGTTGACGAGTGGTGCAAATGCATCAAAACTTTGATAGTTTCTATTTCGTACACTTTTTTAAAATTTAAGTGGGATTGGCTGGCTGTGTTATTTATCTCACATCCATTATCGAGTGACTGGATCACGCTGTCAGTAAAAATGTCCATTTGTTCCTCGCGCGTAAAGTAATACTCACTGGGTTCTGGTCGCTCTAGACACTCGAAGAGAATATTTTTTTTCTTCTAGAATTTTAGTAAGGAAGTTTGCTCATGTTTGCTCATCGAGTCGGTGGTCGTCCAGCTACATCCAGGTGGTTCAGGACCCATCTGGTCCAGGTTAACATTCAGTGGGAACCAGCTGCTTAAGGTTTCTGTCGTCCACATTTTGTTAAGAAATATTTCATTCACGGCTGTCCTGATTTTCGACATTGCTTATACACCAGAGTACAACTTCGTTGGACGTCTGTATAGGTTAACCCATTGGAGTCTTTAACTCTCTCGTTTGCGTTATTCTTAGTGCTGTTACTTCTCAGTAATGTTAAGTAATAGTGAGTGGTTTTTCGTATCCAATCCATAATGTCTAAGTTCTCAGTGCTCGTGTTAAAACAGGAAGGAGGCGAAATTGTGGTAACGGAACGAAATGTTCTTTGTTCTCTGTACTGCACCTTCTGTATTCTTCAAACGCTTCTCTTTTCTTTAAATGGTGTATTATTTTCTTCGATTAGAAATTATTGCTTAAGAAATGTCTGTAACAAATGTGTATATGTACATATAGCATGTATACATAGGTATATACATATGTACACTTTTTTAAATTACTTTATACGATCCTGTCTTTCACATCAATTTTACGGATTCCAACATTTCTCACATTCGTTTCCTCGCATTCATCCTCAATGAAGGTCTTCCAACTATTACATGTGGCTTAGGCTACTGTTTGAGAAGTTTCTTTTCATAGTGAATGTCGTTGTTTGCTGGTCGAGTCGATTCTCCTTGAAGTCCTGAAATAGCCGGACTGGAGCGATCCCACTAGGACTGCAGAGAGTTATTTTTTTCCCTCGCCAAGTACCAATTTCCCAACCCTTAAGGGATGATAGGCTTGGTGACCCCTGAGCGAGATCGAATTAGCACTGTTGTCGCGATGATCGGCAACACTGACACTGTGTTATCCACTCCTCAAATGTGTATACATATATATACATATATGTATATGTACGTATATGTGTGTAAACATATTTGTATGTTAAAAGTTTCTTATGTTGTGAGATTCTTAAGAACCCTAAAATTGGCGGGTATCAAAAAAACGTTTGCAACTGCGAGTGTGTTAAATATCACAGGTTAGCATTTTATAACCTACTAGTGTGCTGGTGGTTATCCTTAAAATTATCTTTGTGCTGCTGAAGAAGTAGATTTTGATCACAACTTTGCAAATTCTTGTAGGCGTCACCTTATACCGCCCGAAGAACAGGATTCGGAAACGCTGGTGGAAAGGAGGAATCGACGGAAAGCGAGGCAGCGCGAGAGGTGCGAACTTATTAGAACAATACGAGAGGCTACTGGTCATTCATGATTGCTATGAGATACATTTTGTAGACTTTATCAGGTGTCCTATTGATTATGTTGTTTTCATTTATCGGGTCCATTGATCACCGCTTATTTTTTTTTTCCGAGTTTTTCTTAATAGGTTAACTAGCGCAGATTCTGACAAGTTCTTAGTACTCATGAATGTAAGTGTTTAAAACTGTAAAATTATTGCCTTATTTTGGTAAACAGTTTCTTCGTTATATTGTTGAATCATAAGTGTGAATGATTCTCATTACTGATTAGTAAATCGTTTCTTAGCCGTAGTTCTTTGTACAGTTTTCAAGCAAAGTACGCTCTTTTCGTACTGGATTTGTAGTGAAGTGATGAGGTCGTGGCCAAGAAAGCCAGCATTAGAGGTCGGTATTCATGTCAGTTTTGTGTATTCCCAGGGACTTAGTGTAACTAAGTGCACCATTGTGCAGTTCAAGAACGACTAAGTATACAGGTCTTCGAAACTTGCGAACTCCCACTGACTTCAATCCAGTAAGCGCGTGAATGAGCATTATTTAGAAGGGTCAAGAAGTGAGGATTCGTATCAGATGTAGTTCAGTAATATCTTGGTACACATGTTATTTGGTCTCATTTTCCCGATGCAGGTATTATATCTAACATTGCCTACCTGGATGTTGGCCGATGTGGTGAAGTTTTCTGATCTCTGCATATTACTTTCGAAACTTCGTGACACCAAAGGTGCAAACGCATCAACAATAAGGAAGAAGCTGTTCGAGAAATTCGTAACAGGTTGCACTGAGAAGTGTAGTGATGTCGAAGATGTTGATGAAGCGATGCATTCGGTGAGTTTCTTGACCTTCATACGTAAGTATATCTCTGGAGCTGCGTGTAGCGCAGTGGTCGAAGGTGCTCTGCAGTACACATGGGATGGATCCCGCATCTTGTACTCATCAGGCCATCCATCCCTCGGGGATCGGGAAATTGGTAGCAGACTTTCCTGGGAGGATAGCAGCACTGGCTCGATACATCGACAGGTCACATAAGTCAGTTAAGGCCAGATATGCATTCAGTAACCTCTAACGATGCTTAATGAAGTCGAATGCATGGCCCATACCTCAGGGATTGGTAAGCGTGGAGAGTTCTATCCTTTTATTTTTTTATCCATACGTAGGTATCGCCGTGTGGTTGAACAATGTTTCATGTATCGCCGACCTTTGAAGAAAGTCGTAGTGTATTGGAGTTAATCACTTTAGGCTTCTTGCTTCCCACAGAGACATTTTTTGTGAGATGCACATCTAAAAAAGTACTGGATGTTGAAATAGTATGTGATGGTAGTACGGCAAAAAATTGAGTGAAGCCAGAGATCCAGGAGGAAAAAATATAGATGGACATTATGGTAACCTAAGCGACATTGACTTGAAAACCTCCTTGTTTTAGGTAGTTCGTCTGGTGCTGACTTCATTAGACACAAGAACGTTGAATATTAAGGAAGTATGACATTTTAATGTTAAGATGGAACTATGCTATTTTCTTCCTGAAGACTATCATTTCTCATATTTTCTAGAAGAAGCTGGTCGATCAAGTCTGCAAAGCACTAGCGTTATCATCGGCTAATATCCCTGGAGTTAACGTCTCTGTATGTTCTTCAGAACAATTGGGTTGCTGTCACATTCATTGTGAGAGTGTCCTTATCCCTAACTGACTTATTCCTTCGATTCCAGAATGCAGCGAGAGTGTGTGAAATACTTGCCAATGAGGTGTCGTCAAGAATCGCACCCGATGATTTTGAACATCTTTCCATCGCTGAGATCAATAGGAAACTGGACAATATGAGTTCTGGCTCAGGTACAGAAAAAGCGAAGAATATGCTGAAGGTTCTACATGACCAAATATCTTGATATAAGGGCTAAGGTCTTAATTAGCACATTCCTACTCTCTGTGTGCTCTTTCTCCATTTCGAAATCAGTATCATGAAAGGACGTCAAGCGAATGCTAAATAATGTAGTTGTGACATACAGGCACAATGATGCTGGGATATTTGCAAAAATTCTGGACCGCAGGTGTTTGCGGTGGGAATCGAATACGCTACAACCCTTTCCGTGGGGTAATGCGTTCACGACAACACCATGCGCGTGCTTCGTTTCGCCTCTCTCAGTTTTGCTATCAGCGACAACGGTTGAATGGAAGGTGAAATGAAGGACGAGCATGGCATGGTGGTGAACGCGTTGGTCCCTGGAAAGGGTAATAACGTGTTCGATCACCACTGCTACACCTGCGGTCCAGTTTTGCAAATATTTCAGCATCATTGTGGTTATAATTTAGGTCACACACTGCCATGAAAAAAATTAGATCTTTTGGATAATAGACTTTCCCCTTATTTCCCACTACACCAGTACATATGTAGAGGGCAACTTCGTTGATTCCATGCGTCTGTTACTAGTTGTTGTTATGAATTGCAGCGGAATGTGGTATTTTTGATAAGTATCTGGAATTCCTCTCCGTTGGGATCTAAAGTCTCGCAACCGATTATAAGTAGATTGTTATGGTGAATTAGTGACAACTCTATGTTTTTCAGGATCTGACGAATTATATTCGCTATTTAAAAATTGCTCTCGGCATGAATTGTTTTGGTTATTTAGCATAATGATAAAGAATGTCGAGGTAAGTTTCATGTTAAATGGTTTCCCATTTCACCCGTTTCAATCAAAGTAGTTATTTTGACAATTTAATGGAGAAGAAACCAAACTCTTCCCAACGGTTCACCGCCTCCTCATCGTGGCTGAGAGGTGTCCTGGGTGTTGGACTTCGATGTACAGTGGAGGATTCATCTCCTTGGCAGGGTCTCGCAAGCTGAGAAGAATTCCGGCGTTTCTATCAGGAAGCCCAGCTAAGGGTAAACCGCTACCAGAATCCACCACCGTCCTGGTATCAAACTATTTGCATGGTGGCAAATCCCCCCTCTAGTCCACAAGGGCGGCGACTTCCTATGGTAGTAACGACCTGGCACAGACTTTGGGTTAGACTGATCTCGGGATTCCAGGGAACTAAGTGGCTAAACCAGTAAGACCGAGAAGTGCAATATTAGGAAATAAGTGGAAACCAAACTTATGAGAAGCGAAAGCTTTACTGGTCCCCTGACATTCGGAGTATAGAAATTTCTTTAAGGGTAAAAAACTTTCACGATATTACTAGTGTGGAATGAAAGCTTTTAATATCAGCAAAATTTGACTACTAGAATGTCAGGTTAGCATCTGCTTGGGTACTCTGGTGTTCCCCATTACGTAGTCATTGTCTTTCGTTCTTTTTTTCTCCCGATCTATTCAAGTTTTCTTTTCCTGTGCTTCATTGAAATCATCGAAGACTCTCTAAGCTTCACTAGTGCTGCTTACAAAGGTGGCGATCCATAAAGCAGTATAGTAGGAGCTTTGGATTAGTGTGTATATTATTTTTCGTCTCAGTTGAACGTCTTCATCATCTAGTGTAATTTGATATTGAAGAGCTTTGTCTCAATGGTGTCATGCCATCAAGCCTGTTTTCTTATGAGAATGGGAACAGATCGATGAGTGCTCTGTATGTTCATGGTGAAGTTGTGATAGCAGTTTTCAGTATCTCCTGTATTGGAGTCGATCACTCCTTTTGGTGGATAAGCGCTAAAACAGCGAAATGTAACACTGTTGAACTGTTTTTTGTTGTATACGGAGTGCGAGCGTGTAGTGGAGTGGTCAGAGGCGCCCTGCAATACACATGGGATCGATCCCCGCACATGTGGCTTATCAGGGCTTCAATCCCTCAGGAGTCGGGAAATTGGTACCAGACCTGTCTGGGAGGATAGCAGCATTGGCCCGATACTCGGTAAGCCACCGCGAGTCATTGTAAAAGCCGGATACGCATTCATTCCCCTCCAACGATGGATGCCTAATGAAGTCGAATGCACCTCGGGGATTGATTAACGCTGAGAGCTGTATCCTTTATCTTTTATTCTTTGTACGGAGTTGGTTAGAATAACTGATAGGTGATGTTTCTGGTTGAATTCTATGATACTAGCCAAGCTTCAGTGTGGTCCATAGAACAATATTTCTGTTCGAAATTTTGTGTTATAAATTGCTTCCACCGTCATTCAAACTCCTTATTATCTACAACAGGAAAATCTTAGTGAACAGCGTGGCAAAGCACGCTCGAAATGTGTGTCGTTCGTTGTTTGTGATGGACAGCTTTGGTTATTGTCCAGTTTTTACCTGTTCCAAACTTTTTTTCTTTCAAAGGTAAAGTTCTTATGTGAATTGTGAGAAATGTACTTAGGTTTTAGCGCGGTAGAAGTCAGGTGTGGTGTTAACTGGCCCCAACGCTGGACTCTTCATGGAGTTTAATTTGACTGTCGTTCTTTTTTTCTATGAAGCGGAAATTTTTTAGCTTGACACGAAGGTTGTAGCATGGAGAACAACTGAATAGAGTATTTTCGTTATCAGTTCAGTATAGTAGCTGGAGATGATAGTAGTTCTATCTTGGCTCACCAGGGCTGTTAGTGAAACCTTAAACTCGCCCATTGCTGTCGGCAGCATTCCCTTTGGTTGCTTTCACGAGTTTTCTTTATACCTGTATCACTATTAGGATTTCTTCAAAGATCTTTTGAGGTCCATTTTTTTGCTAATAGAGAAACGCCCTAAGTTTATTTATTGATTGAGGATTTGTATCGTATCGGGCATAGTTTTGACTACTACGACGAATAGGCATTGATATTCCTCATTGGGCTGTTCCTTGATGTTCAATTAAATAAGGAAGGGATGTCGTTCAATGTAACCCTAATATATCTTCTCCAGTGAATCTGATGGCATATGGCTTGTGTCCTTCTTGGATCGTAACAGTTCTTTTTCCTTCTTCTGGTCACGTCGAGTCATACGAGAGCGGTGATCGGGTTTGGTACAGAAATTTATTACTAGAGTGGTTTTAAAAGGGTTAAAAGAGCACCACATATAGGAGGAGGTGACCTGTTTCTACATGAGCAGTACTAGACGATTCCCATGCTTAGTGGCGATCTTCCTTTTCCTCCAAATATGAACTTCTGTTCAAGAGTCGTGCCACTGTTAGAATGACGCCATCTGTTTTCATTTCGACTTCGTATTCTAATTTTTTTCCGCTAATTTCACTAGAATGAGCTTTAGCTGGTCATAGGGAAGCCTATCATTATCTGCATAGGTGTGCAAGGGAATCCACGCCCTCGTCCATCAACATCTTGCCCCAAGATAATGTAGAATTCTAGCCTAAAATAAAGGAATGTTCTAATTTGCAAAATCGAAGTACATGATTTTGCGAAGTAAGTGAACAAGGAGGCGGAAGAGTTTCAGACTTTTAAGGTACTTTGTGTAAACGTGTATTAAAACAATCAGCATTCTGTTCTCAGTCACTTACAGAAAAAGGCTTTTGCAAAATTTGGATTTTCATGTCCAATAACACAGATAATTTTCAAGTGTTTCATCGAAAATTCGTTGCTTCACTTACTAGCTATTTCATCACAGTTTATATTTTCTTAATAGCAGCTCAAAATTAGAATTTTAGATTTTTTTTTCTGTGATCCTTTGAAATTTTCGTGTTTAGTCAACGATCGGTGTGGCGACGAATGTGATTCTATCATGGCTGGGATCTCAGGCGGCGGCCCGATGGAATGCCGCTCGTGATCTCCACGCAGTTGTTTCGACGGCCACCTATGGTAACGAGCCGGTACTGGGAGCCAACTTTCGCCCAATGCTTCTGGCACGATTACCGAAGGAGGGATGGTGGGAAGTGGTGCGTCTAGTTTTCTCGTCGTGAGACCAAAAGTCGGTTCCCTTCAATTAAGTGACCGGTTTCTGCTTAGCGTTTTCCCGTAATCATTTCTTCTTACATTGTTGCATTCATTTGAGATTTTCTTCCTGCTTTTTGCTTTTTAGCTCGCCAACCCAATCGGGTTTCCACGTCCTTTTATTATCGCGGCAATCTTTTTCTAATTTATGCGTTCTTTAATTCCTCCTCGATTAACGCTTTTTTGTCTATGCTTTCTTCCCTCTTCTGTTCACCTCAGAGTGTTCTACAAAGCTAGGCACATAAGAGTAAAGTGTATTGGCAGTTGTGAGGTGTGAATATAATAGGTGAACGTAAAAACATAAGGTGGTGGTAGAAAATATTCCATTGTCTAGGCATCTCACAACTGGTTAAAAGAGGTATAAAGACCATAGCGAAAGATCCGTAACAAGTTTAGGAGTTTTTCGCCAACTTCTTCTAGCTTTGCTTCTGCAATATTTTACAGCTTAAAGAAAATTGTGGAGAAGAATTCTTTGTGGAGACAAAATATGATGGAGAACATGTCTTAATGCATAAAATCTCCTGTGATAACTACATATGGTACACAAGAAACGGCAAAGACTTCACTAAGGTTTGATGTCCATCGTACTGTTTTTTGCTTTTACTCCAGTTTGTATCGAGAAAAAAGGAGAATTTCCTAGGACTACGGTTCTACATCCTCGCAAACTGATTTGCTTTCGGGAAGAATCCATCCACAATTCCGCTCATCGGTGAATGACTGCATTCTGGATTGCGAATTGATGCTCTGGGATAAGAAACTAAAGAAATTGTGTATGGTTACGGAATGTCTGTTTGGGATTTATGAAAGGCTAGGGCTAATTTGTTCTCTTATAGGTCGTCGGCAATTCAAATCACACAACTCAGAACACAGAAGTCATTCATTCCGTCATTTGGACCCGAGTGATAATGTCCAGTTGGGTGAGTAATGTGAGGCGTCAAACAGGGCTGTAGACCAGTCTAGCAACAAGGCCTAATTTGTTATAGGATTTGAGTTTTTCTTCGTCCTTCCCTGGGATTTTCAAATACTTCTCAGTACTGATAAAATTTGAACCTCTGTCCCATCTTTCCAGCGATCCCCTCCTAAAAAGCACTAGCTGGAGTAGTGAAAGTTTGAAGAGCTCTTATTTTCATATTGTTCCGTGTACTGAAACTGTTGCACTAATGTATTCAAAGATTGTCATGGATGTGTGGACAAAAGTGAGAGTTACCTGAGTGTTAACGAACTTGACGTAGCCCTTGTTGGTATAATGAATTTTGCAATTTAAGCTGTTGTAACTCTCAGTTTTCAGTTGTAATTGTATTTGATTTACTCTATCTGAATGGGAAGTCCATAATGAATGCACCACTTTACCAACGATTACAAGCTTTGGATACGGGTGTCCTCAAAAATAACCAGAGTGTCAACACGATATCAATCGCTCCAAGGGCAACAATCAGTACAAAGTAGGTTATTTACTACTTTATTGTGAAAATACCCTTTCATAGAAAGTAGACTTGGGTGGAACTGACTACACAAGCAGAGAGTACACTGAGGTCCAAGATCTTTTTTGATCGGAAGGCTTATCATCGTCCTGTAGTTTGTAGATATCTATAGAGTCATCTTTCTATTTTTTCTAGTTTCCTAATGCCTCTGTTACTTTTCTTTCGAAAACTCGGCTTTTTATAGTACTTTCTAGCCTTGTATTATTTCTATATTGCTTTTTAGAGAAGAGGTCGAAAGCCTGTTCCAAAAAGCATTAAGTGCAGGTGAAGAAGGTATTGTGGTTAAGCGAAAGGATGTTATTTATCAGCCAGGTACCAGGTTGGATGTGTTTTGAGAACCCTACGTTTACAGTGAATGCTCTTAGGTTATATGATTTTTATCCTCTTAAGGATGACAAAGAATGGCTGGTTCAAACTGAAAGCTTACCTGAGTGATAACGAACTTGACGTAGCCCTTGTTGGTATAATGCCGGAAAAGGGAAAAGATGGACAAATTGCTTACCAGCTGGCTGTTCGAGATGGTTTGTTCTCTACTTTGTTTATGAAATTTCTTTAAAGCAAAGATTACATCTTTCCAAAGATGTTCATGTGGAATGTGCATGGTTTGAAGGAAGAGTGCAGAAAACGAACTCCATTTCCGGATTGATGTGCATGCTATTTGTGTCAAATCATAATTTGATCTTTTTCGTATTAATGAATTAAGGCGAATTCTACCGCACCGTTACAACTTGTTCTGCTGGCTTGAGTCGCATTGACCATGACTACATCTACAATCTTTCATCGAAATCTGATGGGCCTCTCTTGAAGGTGTTTTTTTCTAGATTTTTGTCTTTTTTCTTTTTCTGCGACTTCTGGTATCAGTGTTTCACCGATTTTCGTTCACATAATAAATCACTTAGCTGGTCGTTGGTAACACAGAACAGAAGCAGGAATATTTTTCTCCTCTTAACATCGTTCCGCGTTAGGCAAATAACGGAGTTCCTTAAAGATTGGGTGTGCTATAACAAATGTGCTTTCAACATTTTTTATTCGTTTTTTGTTATTTGCACTGAGCGATATCAATGTTAGACCAACACCGAACGGTCCAGGAAGACTTACTCATTAAGACAGCGTTAATGAACTACTGCTATTGTTCAGTGTTTATATAGTATTCAGTTCCATGTACCATGAAGCTATAGAACTAACGATTGTTTTATAAATCTTCGACTTGAGTCGTATTACGATCTTCAGATGATTTCAAGTATTTTGACTTGGCCCCTCTCAGTACTTGAGTAGTTAGGCTTTCGGTTTTGATACAGCAAATAGGCTCTGAGTTCAAAGATTTTAGAGCCGTTAACCATCTACAGAAAATTATTGACTAAATATCTCATTTGCATTACTTCGACTTTGTTAAAGGGCACGGCGTAGTGGTTACAGGTGCCATTCAATACATACGTGCCGCTGGTCTGTTCCCGGGCTTCGAGAAAGCTATTTAAGCCCTCGAGATAGGCAAATTTGGACCAGACTTGGAGTTAAGAACTTTAACTTGATACACCAGTATGCCGCCGCAAGTCATTGTTCAGGCTAAACATGCTACATTCATTCATTTCCACGATCGCTAACAAAGTCGAATGCGAATGGCGCATCACTTAGGGGTTGGCGTGCGCCCAGTGCCTTGTGCTTCATCTTTCATCAACTTTATTGCCTTAGTAGTTTTTCAAACATGGATCCCAAGTCTCCACGTGACCTTATATTTCAGGTTTGAATGAGTACTTTGCAAAAAACTGAAGGTTAGAAGAAATTCCAATCTAAAGGGGGTTAGAATTATGCACTGCCAACGTATCTGAACAAAAAGACTAGGTGTAGTGAATATAGTTTTAATGATTAGGTAGTATACTTATCTAGTGTCGATCCTAGATTGTAGGGACATACCAGTCCTATTGCAAACTGTACTGTCGATTTTTCTGAATGGTTACTTTTCCCGATAACGTCGGGTCCCAAGATATCCTGCGATTTTTCTGCAACATTTTACAGACTGCGTTTGCTTACCATTGTAAACATAGCAGCAGTTATGATTTATTGAGCTCCATATGAGAAGTACAAGGAAAAACCATTATTTTATTTCTGCTTGAAAAACTTTGGGTTAGAAAAACTTCACAGGAACGGTTTTTTAAGGAACCTCCTCCTGAGCTACGTGGATGGGAAATTACCGACGAAAAAGGTGGATTCATTCGGAAAGAACATTGGCTGGTAAGTACAAGTTACATAATGGCAGAACATAGTGGAAACGAGAAGGAAACTTCCATAAATGTGAAATTTGATGTGAGCAGCACGTTGGAATTAACAGTTATCCAGTAAAGTAAGCGATTTAGTAATATAATATTTTGTAAGGCCTCCAATGACATTATTCTCATCGTCAGTTGACCTATATTTTTCGCTATCCGTGTTCTCCTGTGTTATTTGTATTCTCTTAAATTATTATGGAGTGACAAACCAGCGCTCGTGAAGTCCCGGTTTATCTCTGTTGACCTGACACATAAGGGTTTTATAGGAGGGCATTTATTCACGCAATATTTTTTCAACAAGGTAGACACTGGTATCTTGTTGGAGTTTACTATCAGAGCGCTTGCTGTTTACTTCATAGTCACTTTATTGCATACTTGATGTCCATACATGTATGAGTACGATTAGGTATGTATGGTAAATGTGAGGGGACGTGCGGCGCAGTGGTCTGAGGCGCCCTGCAGTACAGGTGGGATCGACTCCCACGATTCTGGCCCACCAAGCCTTCTAGCTCCCGGGGGTTGGCAAATTGGCACGACTTGTCTGGAAAGATAGCAGTTCTGCTTCGATACATCGGTGGGGTACTGCGAGTCATTGTAAAGGCCAGATATGCATTCAATAACCTCCAAACGATGCTTAATGAAGTCGAATACATGGCGCATCCTTAAGGGTTTGATCAAGTCGAGAGCTTTGTCCTTTTTTATCCTTCTAAGTAAATTAAGTACTTGCGGATAGTACAGTGGTGGTGATGCCGGTAATCACGACCACGGCCCTGGTTCGATCTCGCTCCAAATTCACCAAACCTGCCCTCCCTTCGGGTTCGGGAATAGGTACAGGACTTGTCCAGGAAAAGATTACTCTTTGCAGTCCAAATGGAAACGCTCTAGCACGACTATCTCAGGACTCCAATGAGATCCGACGTGACCAGCATTCTGCAACATCTAAAAATCAAATGAAAATCCTCAAGCAGCAGCCGAAGCCACACATAAACATTGGAAGGTCTCAGTGGATGATGGATGCGAGGAAACGAATCGAATGTGAGAAGTGTTGGAATCCGCACAGTAGATGTGAAGACGGGTTGTATAAAATAAAAAATGAAGTAAATTCAACAAAGTAAGCAAGGTCGTTTCTTCTGAGTGCACGTATGGGTCTCATGAAACACGCATAGTCGCTTTTGGCCCGCTTTTAATCCCTATTCACCAAGCACCAAGCTGCTTTTCTAGTAACCGTACTCGAAATCCACATGAAAGGAATCGTTGACTGAATGTCACTGTTATAATTTCATGACTAGAAGCAAACTTAGGTTAATTCGTATTATTGTAAAGGTGGTGGAGATTACTGCAGCTGGCATTCGGGATGGGAAATTCATTGATCCGGTGATGCGAAGAATTCGTTATGATAAGGATGTGGAGGAAGTAGACACGATGGCCACATTTCGTGAATACGAGCAAGTCAGTAGAATCCTATATTAAATGTAGTTTGTCTCTTTTTTTTGTCTATTTCTGTATTCGCATAAATGTAAGCACTGGATTTCCAACTAATCATCTTACAGAAACGGAGTGCTGTTCCGATTCTTTCAAAATTTAGAGAAAGAATTAGAATCCTTGAAACATTGTGTTTTGTTTAGGTTTTTCAGACAGAGAGCAGCAGTAGAACTAAAGAGCTTTGGGAGTTGTAATGCGAAATATTTTAATTTTTTTTTCGACCTACTCGTAGTTCTAGGTGTTGGCGAACAGCAAGTTGTCGAATAAGAGTCCCACCAAGCAAAAGCCTAGAAAACTCACAAAAAGGATGATAGTTGAAGCCAGTAAGTTTATTGTTAAAGTAGCGAAACTGTATATGATGGAGATATGGTAGACTGTGTCGTACTGGGAACCGAAAGTGACTTTTGCTTCCTTTTTTCTTATCTCTCGGTTTTAAATGTTTTCCTTCTACCGCCAGTATCGCTTTGGAGTACTGAGAACGGTACCTATGGGCGGGTGGTCGCGCTATCTAACTACATCCTAGGTTCAATGGCCGGTTTGGAGACAGAGACAAAATAGTCTTACTAAGTTAATACTTCGTGAAGGGAAATTAGGACAAGATAAGAACCATTAGAACTGCTGTGGTGATACAAAACCCATATAGTTTTTCGAGGTTAGAATAGTGGTTGGACGTTCAACATGAGTGAAAGATGTAGTAATTCCGTTCATAAATTAGTTCGCAGAAAAGTTTTTTGCAAGTGACATACACTCTATCATGTGATATTTTCGTTTGAGTGCATCACTAACCTCTGCCCTGGAAGCTTGAAATCTAATGGGGAAAGGTAAATACAATAAATTTTGCTTACGTTTCGCTAAGGGTAGAAGGTACCGTCAAATTCCAGTATGTAAAATTGTGACTCACGTTTTGACAACCTTCTCTTTGCAAGGAAAGTCAGGTTGCTCATAACATCCACCCTTTTGAGAAATTTAGAGAAAGTTGTTAGCCAAAAATCGTCTTTTGCCGATCATGGGGTAGTGGTGTCGAAAATGGCTTACTATGATTTGGACCATTCATTATTTGAAGTTTTTTTTATCCAGTAAAGAAAGTAGACACAGGACGACGAATCTCGTCTTTTATGGCATCCGGAGCCTTGTTGATACAGTTGTTACCTAAGACATATTCACTTAAAAAATGCCACTTTAGTACTAGCAGTCCTATTTTCACTTTCTTAACAGTTTTCTAGCTTTTACACTTCACACATTAATACTTTCTAATGCGAACGATCTAAAGAAACATGCTGATCATTCACGGCGAGCGTAACTGGAGGTCGTTTACTAAAGCATCTATCTACTGTTCAGGTGCCGTTCCGGAAATCGACGCTAAATGTATGCGTAAGGATTCACCGCTCAATGGACATACTGTCTGTGTCTTATATGGAACTGATGAACGTCTTCGGAAACGACTGATGGGAATTTTGATGACGTATGGCGCGAATGTAGTTGCTAATCCAAGTAGGTGTGCCCTTTCGAGAATAATTTGGCACTGTGTTCGTTCCACTTTCGGGTTTTCTACTAGTTGGTTTTTTCCTAACTGATTTTCTTTCGCAGATCTTTCTGATATTCCCATTTGTTAGCGGGAAAGCTGGGTAAAGCGTTGTACAAAAGCGGGTGTAATATTGCTAAACGGGAATCAAATATGTTTTGCTTTTTCTGGAAACTAGGTGGATTCAGGGGATGAACTTTCTGTTTCTGCTCTACAAAGTTTACATATACCTTTTTTGTATACCTACACGTTTTATGGATGAATTCTTGGATGGGTTCGTGTAGGCGAAAATTGTGCACAGTCGACTCGACAAAATTTGCGATAAATGGGAAGTACATAGGAGGTAATTCGGTCACCAACAGCGAATAACTTCACCTTCACTTCAGGAGAGCCTGGTAAGATACTTAAAGGCATTTTTGGTAAAAACACCAAGTAGGAAATTCGCATCTTAGACTATCTTGGTCTAGAAGTAGGATGAGAACTAGGCTGCTAAGTTCGTAAAACTGTGCTAGGCTAACTAAATCTTGTATTACGCTGATGACCAATGACTCATGCTGACTAACGTTTGCAGCTTCCAGTTAGGACTTGATAACATCTAAATGTCGTTCGTAGTACCGAAAAACTGTTTCTCATACATGGGAAGTATTCTTTCGAGTTGGTATTCTTGTCAACGCGAAATTATTGGTCATTAACACTAATTAATTGACAAGTGACGACCTGAGTGGGAAACTCACGATTTGAAATATGTGTTCCAACACCTGTCTACGTTTATCAAGCTGTGACAAAGACGAGATCAAAACGCTTTACATTAACTTGGAGAAATTCTACAAGGAGGGAGATTCATACCTCCTACAATCTCGTCATTTGCGACTTCCTTCCCAAGTTTGTTCAAAGAGAACATATGAACAACTTTCTACCAGAACCCGCGGATTTGTGCAAAATTAAGATAATTAGAGAAATATATGAGTTTATGATGTTGACCAAGTGACCTGTCGTGGTTGTGTTTGGTTCCAGAAGCCATCTTCTAAACGCTGGGTTTAGAAACCAATGGAGAATGACAAGATAAACCATATCGTATTAAGTCGAAGATTTTCAATGACGTATCTCATTGTTATCACAAGGTGCTCATGCTTATTCATTTGCGATTCTTATGACAATTTATTCATTGCTGGATTTCAAGAGCAGGAATATCGGTCTCTTTGTCAGTTTGGTGTTTCTGCATGTTGAATTAAAATCTTCTTGGTAATATTCCTTTCCAGATTTGTGTTCTTGACGTTCAGTGATTTTGGGTTTTTCGTTTGATATGTGTCCCTAGGTCGCAGTTTTTGTTCCTACTTCATTTTTTTGGTTGTATCTGTTGCTTTAAGTGGATAGTTAACCTACCGATAGTCCATAGGCTGGCATATCACTGCGAAATCTATGTGCAGTCAATGAAATAACAATAATTCACCATTGTTTATGTAACAATTTCACATGCAGTGAGAACCCGAAGGGAACAACACAACCCCATTTTACCGCATTTTTTCTTTCATTCATTCTTCGTTTCTGTTTGGTTTTATTACTATTTGATTTTGTTTTCACCACAGTTGAAAACCTGAGCATTGTCGTGGCAACAACTGAAAAGCATCCGAAGACTAAGGCCCAAGTCCATGCAGGCAAAGCAACTGTATTAAAGGCGAAGTGGGTGCTGAGATGTGAAGAAGAAGGAGCAGTAGTTCCATGGTACTCTTTTTAGCCCGTTTTCTTGCTTTTTAACCCATTTTCTTGCTTTCTTTCGCGAAAATTTGGAAAATCAACGACGGAAATTAGAAAATGAAAGGATTATTATTAAGTTCGCGACCGTACTTTTTTCCGACCATTGCCGATGATTATTTTTTTGTTAAGTAAAGGACTGAAGGAAACTTGACATACTCTGAGAATAGACTTTGCTGTATAGCCATAAGGGGCCGTGTGTTCTTTGTGAAAGTTTGCTCCAATTTAAAATTTGTTTTATATTTCGAGTTGCAAAAAAGGTGAAAGGGAAATTCAGATTTTTGATCCAGACCCACTAGGTCAGTTATGCGTTCGGAGGCGTCTTCCGGTTGAGGCGAAATCTTGCTTGTTTGGGACAAAAAATTTTGCAAATGCGAAGAAATAGTGCGTTTTATGTGTTAGAAAAATTTCTGTTTGAAGGGCAGATAAGGGAACTTGGGACTTGTTCATAATGGTCATAAATTCTACTGATTTTTATTCATACTGATCAATTCGTGCTCAGATATATTTGTTTAAATCTGAGAGTACAATTGTTTTCGGTCCCATATGTGTTGGAATCAATGCATACGGGTCACGAACGGGTTAAAGAGAGGAAATCTTCAAGAAAAAAAGCTCGAAAATTACTTGGTTGGTTGGTTTGATAGGTGTCACAATATCTAGGAAGAGCGTTTACAACCAAATTTTTTTTCCCTGCTTCCTCTCACTTTTTGTGGTTTGTATTTTCTTTCTTTTCATAAGTGTTTATTTATCTAAGAAATGAAATGCCTTCATTATGGGGCAGTTGAATTAGAGGCTATAAATGGAGGAGTGTTTTGTCTTACGTCTATTGTAAAGTAGCAGATGAAATAATAGGTAAACTATATAATAGTCTTTTTAAACTGTTGCTGTTTTAATGTGGTCCGATAGATAACGATAGCTATCGTCTTTTTGTGATGGAATGAATACGTAGCGTATTGGAATTCCCGTCATCTGAGCACTTGTGCTCACAAAAAGAAAAGGCGACAGTTGTTAGTTATTGTTGCGACGCGTAAATCAAGTTTTGTGACCCAAGTGAGGCCGAGAGCGATTATCTTTACGACGTGTATATTGTGGATAAATCGCCGAAGTAGCGACGACAATCAGACGTCGTAATATCGGAGTCCTGCCTTTCGGATCGGTCAAGAAAGCCGAGACTATTTGAAAATCTCAGTACAGAAAGAACAGAAGTATTTTTTCACATCACAGATTCGTTTTTGAGCAGAGCAGGCATTGAAACAAGCAACAAAACACAAGTAATAAATCTTCTGGCATGTGCTCCTTCGGGAATGAAGTAGTAATATGGCCCATAAATTCCGAGATGCAGCCGATAAAATTCAGTGAGATCTTCGTAGATGATACGATTGTGAATTCTAGTCGTATGGAGAAATCATCACCTTTTTGATATTGCTGGTTTCCCAACTTTAGATTTTCTGCATTGACAAGCTTATACGAGGTTGTTACAAAAACGCTCTGTTTGGCTAATGATTTGACCCTTTCATCTTCTATAATGCTGAGATATTTGCAAAACTCCGGACCGCAGGTGTCTGCATTCGGGAACGAACGCGCTATTGTCCTTTCCTGGGAGTAACGTGTTCACCACCACCCCATGCGGGTCCTTCGTTTCGCCCGTCTTTCAGCTAGTTCTATCGATCACTTGCCATCAGCAGTCACCCGTCAACGGCATTGATCTGGGGAGCGCAAATGGGCATTGAACCCAGTTAATCTGAGGCTATAGTTATAATCACAATCTTAACCTTATTATTTCTGCCTATTCTTTTTAATGGCAGGGTATGTTGCGAAATATAACTTCTATAATGCTGAGATATTTGCAAAACTCCGGACCGCAGGTGTCTAGTGGGGAACGAACGCACTACTGTCCTTTCCGGAAAGTAACCCGTTTACCACCACACCATGCTGGTCCTTCGTTTCGCCTGTGTCCCAGCTAGCTCTATCAATCACTTGCCTTCAGCGGTCACCCCTTAACGGGATTGATCTGGTGAGAACAAATCACTGGTAGATAGAAAAATAGCTGGGAGATAGGCGAAATGAAGGACTCGCATGGTGTGGTGGTGAACGCGTTACTCCCCGGAAAGGACGGTGGCGCGTTTGTTACCCACCGCAGACACCTGCGGTCCCGAGTTTTGCAAATATCGGAGCACCATAGAAGTTATATTTCGCAACATACCCTCCCACTAAAAAGAATAGGCAGTAAGTAAAAAGGGTAAGCTTTTATCTTCTTTGGAGCTGGTGTTCCGAATCGATGGTCCACATTCGTTAGCTGGGTGAAAAATCTCTCGTTAAATTGAAGCCTGTCAAAAAGATAGTGTCTGGTTATTTCTAGGATTTTGTACACACATGTATTTATACATGATTGGCCGAAGGCTGTTAACAGAAATCTCGTTAAGGTAAACAATGGAGGTGAAGTATTCGAAGATCACCAGGCGAAACTTCACGAAAAATTTGGATGTCTAGCTCAACGAGAAGTTCCGATAACGTAGATACATGGTTTTAGTACCAAAGATGGGGGGATATATTTGTTTTAGAGATTTATCATAGAACCTTTATTGTAGAAAGGAAAACTGAACTAGTAGTTCACTTATAATCATTGCTAATCTTTACATTTACTTTATTCCTTACCATATACTTCTCGAGATTAACGTTCATAATTGTGAGGAAATTACTTTGTGGTGCGGAAGAGGTGTAAAAAATATCACTAAGTTGGCACTGGCAATTTCTTAAACTCTATAAGTGCTGTTTCTAACGAAGTGCGTGGGAGTGATAGAGATGTGGGTTGCGAAGAAGTTGCTTCGTTTTTGTGTTGACAAACTAATATTGAAAGGGATTTCGCCTGGAGGAGATTTATCACTTCAAAGCCCACTAGAAATGAAAAGGTACGACTGGTCGATGGTCCATAGCTGCAGCCAGTGATCGTATACAGTGTTCATATTGGATTGTAAAATTTTATTCATGAAACTGAACTTCATGTCTGAATTGAATATGAATCGCATTGCGATTTCCAACTTGTCTTGTTCGTTCTTCTTCTTGTCGAAGGTGTTCTTCATTACCACAGGGTCGACGTCTTTTTGAAGTGCGAATTAATTCAAATGCGGTTTTCATTGCTATAATATCAGTTTATTACAGTTACATTAGTACAGTACTATGACGATTTCAGTACAATGAGTTTTCAACCTTTTTTCTCGAGAGCAAAGAGTACTACGGTTGCAATTAATGATGTTCATGAGAAGTTATCGTTCAGATTTCTAATACCGAAATGATGAAAGCAGAATAATAGCAGGTTTGATCCCCACCGCAGACACTTGTGGTCCGGAGTTTTGCAAATATAGGATTCACTGAAGGTAATAAAGCAAAGTAAATTCACCGTAAGAAAACACATTACAAAATTAGTATAAAGACATACATCGGCTGACTAGTTTACTCTTATTTTCTTTTGATTAGTTCGTATTAGGTTTTTTTTCACCGCTGAAGATTTCTTTGAAGTCCATTCTTTTTGTTTACGATCGCAGAACTAGAAAATTGTTGCAAAGCTCATTTGTTTTAGGGTGATCCTGAGTAGAGAACTGCTTTTAAAATTCAGTCGTGGTTGATCTCTACTTCGAAAATTTAGCTTTTGTTTACTAGTACCTGACAAGAAATCGAAAGGCACTGCTTCATTGTTTAGACAAAACACTGGATTTGCTTGGCTTTGTTCATTGTTCTATGATACCTTGGAAACTGAAAGTGTGGGAGGTCATTTAATGTTGTAAAGAAAGCAGTATTACTGAAATATGTTTAGTGGACAATAAAAATCTCGGAATGTTCAATTCACTGTTGTCATCAAAGTGTTTTCGATTCGTACTTGCGGTAGTTTAGAAGAAAACCAAAGGGATGAACTTTCGAATATGAGTTCTGGTTATAATTCTAGCTCTAATTAATCTGGTTAATCATTTGGATAAATATAGCTGCCATGACTTTAGTTAGAGGAAATCAATGTTATTCAGTCAGAGGAAATCGTGGTCATTCACTCAGAGGAAATCGTTGTTATTCAGTCTTAAATCCGATTTTTACAAAACTCCATAGAATATTTGCATTTTAAACAAACTATGTCTAAGGTAGTGTTGATGTTATGTAAATGTCGGTTATCTGGGCAGATTTCAGTGCCCATATTATCATTGAGAGCATAGTGGTAGGATAGTGAGCCCTTTTAGATGATTATAGGGCATTCGTATAGGCTTCAGAAGCCGTCGTTGGTCCCCTTATCGACGACGTTGTTCAGCACGTGCGGCAAACTCGCAAATCTTTTGTTGGGTGCTGTCGGCTTGTGTGTGACACATGGTGCGCTCGACGAGAGATTTATGTATTTGCTAGTTGGCCCCACAGCACCGAAGAACTCTTGAAGCTCCTTTATCTCGGAGACTTTCAGTGTCGATTCGATGTTGACCGGTTTTGGAGACTCTGGGCAACGTATTCGTCGGAATCTTTAAATGAATACTTTTTTCGGACATTTTTATGAGGACATGATGATACAACTGAACTGACACCAATGAAATGCAAGCTAAATTTGTTGGGATGGGTTAATATTCGAGGTCTTGGATGTAATAGAAATTTTACAAAGTTGTGGTACGGTATTGGTTTCTGAAACCTTTGTTGATCTCATCTTAAAGGGTTTTTATAGAGTCCTACATTGACTTCTTACAGAGCTTAAAAACTTTGTATCACAAAAAAATGGTCTAATGAGTCTGAATATTTTGCCACTTTTCTGTGGACAATACGTGGTTACACAAAGGTGGTCATGGTTCGTACGAGTGCTCAATGTAGAGCTGCAGAGATTTAGAGGAAATTAGGGTACTCAGAAAGAAGGACATATTTTATGGTCTAAGACATTCTATATTTCTTGTTGAACTTGTGAATTTTTTGAACGATGGAATGTATACGTTCTGAAATGGAAAAATTGTTGTGATTACTGGTTGTGTTGTTCTTGAAAATGCACTTGGTGCGTGGACTGTGGAATGGTATCATTCAGGTTGTTGTTCGTCGGAAATGCTGTTTTTCAGGACTCCTGACGAAATCATCAATGAAGTAGATGGAGGATTTTCGATAACTTAATAAACTTGGTGTGATGGACCAGTAAGACCAGTGTCCGAGGATTTGTTTGCTTATAGTAACCTCAAAAGTTGTAATTTAGCTTCATGATGTGTGCTAAAGTGTTTTATTGTATTGCCATTTGTGAATGTGTTTTCCTCAGAATCTTATGCTCGATGTCTGTGATTATGTTGTTCGGATGATTTCCAAAATTGGTTGCTGTGGACAGTGAATAAGTTGGGGTTTTTGGATTTGAACGAAAAATTTTCTATATTCAGAGTGAGCTGGGACGCATTAAATGGTAGGGAACTGATTTCTTCTAGCTATCTAGAGTCGTAGGAAGCAAGTCTTCATTGACTGCAACCATCTTTTTCTGTATGATTTATTTTTTCCAAGTCTGCGGTGATGTGTTGAATTGAAATAGTGCATCTTTTTGTGGCTATGAATTTGTTGGAACATTGTTGCTTTGCAAAAGTAATAAACAAGACTTCACGCAAGTAAACACGAAGACCCATCGCGCAGGAACGAACGGTTATAGACACTCGACTTTGATCGGTGCGGCTACGAAGGAAGCTAAGCCGCCTATACGTTAGTCACGATAGCTGTTTATAAAGAACTCACGTGGGCTTATCAATACAGTGAGATATCGTTTTTGTCTACTGATGTTAAAGGAAGGTTTTTTTTTAAATTTTTTTTGTAGTATTTGAACGAATCTATGGAGACCGTATTTGTTCGTTTTGTCGCTTGGGGCCAAGTTCAACAACGAGAAGATAAAATCGTTGTGATTTCAACGGCGAGAAGCGGGGATTTTTGCTACGGATTTTTAACCCGCCCATGATTCTTAATTTGCTATTGGTGGTTTTGCTTGACATTGGTAAAACGCGACCAGATTCATAGAAGAGTTCTCTAAAGAGCCATATTTTCGTTAAAGATTCTACCATATTTCATGAATTGAAAACATCATAGGGCATCATTGAGGATTTCCGTAAGTGAAGTTTGTCTTAATGATCCGTCATGTGTTCGTCGATGAGCAATAACGCGGTTGATCTTGTGGTTGATGTTCAACAAAGATCGTAACTGTTTTCGTAGACGAAAGATTGGCAGATCCATTTATGAATAGTAAAATGAGGAGGTGCTGATCTATGCAGCTATCCAAGGCACGCCCACATTGGCTGCTATTGCGGATGTACAGATCTAATAGGAATATAGTAATGACTACTTCAGTTACAATGAACCACGCAAAGAACTTTAATGAATTAGACCTCAGTGGGAGTAGTTTGCTCGCTTTTTATAACGTTGAGGGACGTTAATACTGGAGCTAGCAGTTCTGTTTTTCGGTTGTGAGAGAAGAAAACTCTACCTGCGAATCTCACTAGACCTCTTACTGATGTGAACGTCCTTTCAGGACTAATATAGAACAATTTTGGAAACTATTTTTAAGTCTTTTTAGACCTTCGCGATAATCTTGCCTTTCCCTTGAGAAATTCTTTCTCCCTCGCGACTCGTTGTCTGCCGCGCGCGACGACCAGGAAACTGCGCGACGCCGTCACTGTGTCGTAAATTAAAAGACGCATTTCGGTTGTATATCGCCAACGAGACAGATCAGTGGCATCAGTGAATGTCAGGAGTGACGATGACGACGATGGCGACGTCAAGATTCGCTTAGTAGAGCCTAGTGGATCGTGCTGCTTTGGAGTTGTGACGCAAGCAGTTTGCGAATGGAGACAGATTTGTGGCCACTATAGATCACCGCGGATACGTACGATGATGGGTCAACGGCTCGATGGGCAATGAGATCTTTTTCTTCCATTTTCTTGTTATTCGCTGGTATTTTGAAATAGGAAAAGTATCAAAGGTATCAAGCAGCCGCAGAGAGGACAAACATAACGTAGCGAAAAGTTAATTAGTAAATCGGACATGTAGATGTTCACAAATTGTCACAAAAGAACGAGAAGGTATATGGTTTCAGTAGATTTCGGTGCTGCCAATCTTCAGGATTTGTCATGGATGAAGTAATTAAGATAGTTTATACAATTTTCACGACTAGAGTTCAGATTTGCAGCAGTATTATTGCGGAATAATGATCATAATAGATAATACAGGTTTACAATGGCAAAGTGATTTATGCAGCACAGATTAGAACTGGGCAAATAATCGATAATCGATAAAGAAAGGCTGTAAATCGTTGCTGCGGAAAATGGTCGATGAATAGATCGATCTGATGATAAGTCAGCAACAGGTTACGGTGGACGATGTGACGACGTCAACGAGAAATTGACTAATACTGTTGGCGCCTCGATTTTCCTTTATATTCACTAACCGGCATATTTTGCTGCCTTGTGGGTGTATCGGAAGTTTCTTTCGTTTAAGAGATCTTTGTTTTAAATCGATTGCATCATTTCGTGGTCTTATTCTGGACCTTTCTACCGTATTCGATCGATAGCCGATTTTCAGATGAATAACTTATCTTATACCCTCATTGTCCTCCCTTTCATCGATTATCTTTCTGAGTACTGACTTGTTCATTCATATTAAACACCACTACATATGTGAATAATGCAGTTGGGGATAGTTTCATTTACTCTTTGTCATTCTCCTTGCTGTTCCTTTTCTCTATATGCGACTTTTTTTCCCATAAATAAACTAGTTCGAGGTATTCCGTCGCATTTAAGTCGATTACACACTAACGCTGGAAAGCCTGGATAAAAATGTAGTCGACAATTTTGACTGGCCCTCTCTTGAAGATAATAGGCTAGCACAGGGAATATTTCATAGTGCTTTTAATCACTGTAGCTTTCATGGCCACGTAGAACGAAGCAGTAAGCGTTTGTGAAACCGAGGAAAAGCTCTGACTTTTCCCTATAGTTAGTGTTTTTAATGACATTCGTTGATGGTCTAACACATAAGTCTAACATAAGTATGATAGTCTAACACATAGGTTGACATTGATAATAGTATTAATATCCTAAATAGTTGGTGTTCTGAGTGATATTTTGGACTACGCCTGCCCAACTGCTGAGTTGCTTTAACTCGTTCAATATGATCATTTGGAAGTGAATTCTTATACACGGAGAAGAAGCAATTCAACTGCAAGGATTCTGAGACATGAGCAAACTTCGAACCCTCAGGTGGGATTACCTCTTCCGGGAGCTTCAGTAGGCCAGCACATCGACCGAGGCTCTTGCTTTGGCTCTCCCCCAGCTATTTTTTTCACCAAATCGACAATGAACCCAGTTAACCTGAAGCTGGACTAGACAGCAAACAAAGAGTAAAGACTTTACTAAGTACTTGCTCAAAGAAAAAATGAGGAGCATATGGTTGGTGTTCGCATTTCCTATTGTGAACTGTTCTGAATAATTTGAACATGGCATAATTTGAACAGTGGAAAGGCGTCAATATGCTCCTGATATGTGATGTTCGCGACAGATTTTCACAATAAGTGGATTATTTATCACGTCATTCCTTATTGGTTTCATTGGCCAATTATGGCTTCTTCTGCGATGAAAACAAGGTTAACTTAGAAAAGGGATTTGCTGATTTCGAAACCGACACGTTGGAGCTTGTATACGGTAGCTGAATACTCCACAGTGTTGCGAATATTGTCAGTAAACGTTCGACGAATCGTTGTACGAATCGTCATAAATCGTATTCTATCGACAAATGTTCATAATAAATCAGTTCTATGGTCGGCGAGCCGACGCCTGCAATTCGCGTCAGCCGCTCTTCGCTACGATTTATGCGCCGATTTCCCAATTTTTTTCTTTCGAATCCGCTTTTTTTGTAGTGTGCTACTTGGTCGCCGATGTTTCGTCTACAGAGGTTTACGACCAACGGAAGCTGTTAAGGATTTCGTGATCCTCCTACTCCCCGCTGCACACTTTTCTATTCGCTGAGGAGTGGTTGCATCAGCGACAAGATTTTGTTGATATGACAGTGGTGACTATGAACTCACACCACCTTGATTTAAGTGGAAAATAAAGAGGAAATAAAACTAAAAGCACTTGGTTGCCGATAGGCAAAGACTGATGAGTGATAAGGAAACGATAAGGAGTTCAGATTTACAACATAACCCTCTACTGATGTAATAGATTTTCTCACTCTTATTTCAGCCGAGACGTCTGTGATGCTGATAAGTGGGATGGCGCATTTATTTCGCTACTGAATCTGCAGAGATTCATTGAGAAACAATGAATTATCCAGATGACTGCATATTAGACAGAAAATCCGCATCATATGCTTTTTCGGTTCCTTACACTTTTTTTCTTTCGTTTCGTTCTCCTGAAACCGTCAGAGAAAGCGTCGTCTTCTGCACTTGTTGTAATATTGAATACTTGCTTAGAGCTATTCCTGGGAACCTGAAGCTCACTAAACGCAGTCCTAGCCTTTCTTGATCAGCTTTTTTGCTTAGCGGAGCAACAAATTTAGAAGATTGCACAAGACCGAGGCCGAGTGATAAACTACAAAATGGCAATATTATAATACTACGAATTTCCTTCACACGGTGGAATTTGAACTGCTTATCTACGTGTCACATCTCTGGGTAGAACTCTCTCGGCTAGGTGAATTTATTTATAATTTCGCACATACTTTGATATACTCATGTAGTTATGTCAAAAAAACCGCTGTGTATACGTCAGGTCTAGCTCTAATGGATATTCGTCCAAATGCTTGTAATCATTCATCAGTGACTGGGCCGTAGTTCGAGTTTCCTCTAACTTCAATAACCTCTCTTCTAGTATAGAATACTTCTGCAGGTTATATTTCAGTGTACCTAGTTCACAAATCGGAGTCTGAATATCTACCTATAACTAGGTTTGCAGTAATCTTTTTCAGGCTTGCTTGATGCTTTATTTTGCGAGATATTGCTGTTAACTCTCGTTCCATTTCTATACCTCTTCAGCCAACATTGCTTCACTCACAAACACTGAGCTGTGGTCGTAGCAAATCCTGGATAGAGTGGCTGCGGCGAATACTAGTTATAATACATCGTATTTTAGCGGATAGCTGAAAGAAAGTTGTGCTTCCCCGGGTTCACTTCTATTGTTCCCCTACGACGAACATGCCTTCACTCTGAATCGTTTTGAAAGGCACCTGGATATCGTATTCACTACAAACTGACGACGATCGCTACATTTTAAATGACGGCCATATGTTATTTTTCGGGCCACAATCGCTTCGTATAAATCAAAAACTGCGCCGCTCCCTCTCTTTCTCTCCCACACGCACACCGTCATGTCACATTTTCAATTTATCGCTGAACGAAGCATATTTCCGTTTCGAATACAACGACGAATGGAATTTTTCTTTATTACGACATTGTTAAGACATCGATATAGGAGAGAAGAGTGCTTTGCCCAAGTGGCCATGTTATTCCAAGTTTTCACAACGGACTCTTCGTGAAATTTGAATCTGAGCGGAATACAATAAACGATCGGCAAGGAAACCACTGTTGTGACACTTCATTCCCATGAGTTCAACCATAAGACGATGAAACGGCATGATGTTGCAACAATATGAAGTAGTTTTGAGTAGGCTGTGGCTATAAAAATACAGGAAAACACTAGACAAATTTATTTTTACTCGTTTAAGCACTAAAAAGTCGCTACACTTACAAAAATGTCCAAGGTCTCGTCGGCGTTTCGACGAGCACGTCGAAATACCATTCTATATGAAGAACATGAGGATGTTAACTATGAAGGCTTTCCGTCTACTATGTGGTAAAGCAAATCAGCAAGCAAAGGAAAGCTCCTGGAATAGATTTTAAAAAGTTCGAAAAGTGTTGTCCAGAACATTACGAATTCCCCTACATGCTTCATCTCCTTCCTTCAGGACTGATCCTTTTTCCGGATTAAATTAATTCATCCGAATTTCTGGGTTAACGTCTCTCAGCTCTGTGTTTATCTACTCTCGCAATCCCAGCACACAGTGAATGGGGTAGCCATTGCTAAGCTCGTCGTCTCACAGCCACGCCTTCGTCGTTCCTGATTGGTTGTCGCTCAATTACCGTAATCGATTCCTCGCTGTGCAGGCAATTAGCCTAAGAGATCTTCCCTAAACTGCTCTACTAATGCTCCACTAATAAGATTTTTCTAAATGTTGTGTTATTTCTCTGAAACACAAAACTAATTTAACAACGCATGTTTCGGGCTAAGCTCTAGTGATCAGGAATTAATCTCACGCAAAGAAACTCAATTGAAATCTTTCGGGTTTTTTGGAACCAGAACCAGGCTGAACTATCTAAACGGGAAGAGCTACCTCATTCTTACTCAGTAATTTGGGTTCTTTTCACTTCTATTGTCTTGCATATTTATCAATGACAACTAGGTAATATTTTGACCTTCATGAAGCGGCCGACCAGTAGAAAATTATTACCCAGTGATCGGCAAATTGCAGTAGAGTCCATGATTTGTCGGTTGCTAAGAAACACTCTGTGATGTCCTGCTAAAAAACCGAATGAAAAAAAGGGCACACGGGGAGGTTCGGGAAATGCTGTAGGTGTCAGTAATGAAGCGCTGGATTGCCAAAGTATTTTTCAAGTTTATGAATGGAAAGTGTGCATTTGGCAAAAACATTCACGTAAATAGGGCGGGCTATCTTTACGTAACCGCCGATACAATGTTTCCACTGGTGGCTATCGATCGTCATCATATTGATCTTAAATATGTCGAACGCTTGAGCCTTTTATTTCTAAACAAGCATTGAGTAATCTGTTGATAAATTAGCGCTGGAGCTTTTCAACTCCATCGTTCAACTCGATGGATATGAATTTCTTTCTATATCTTTTTAAGAATAGTATTCTTTGAAGGGTTCTAAAAAGTCTGCTCAGCAAAGAGACGGAAAGCTCATAATTTTTGAGAGCTAAATTTTTTTAGAAGCATCCTTATAATAAGGATAGGTAGCGAAGGTAACATGAAGGTGTTTTTTTCAATTTAAAGTTTTTCTTAGAATTTACTCCTTCTGGGTTACTGTAAATAAGTACAGCTATGGCTCAGCGCTTCTTCTTATTGAGAAAATTACCATCATGATTGCAAACTTTGAAAAGTAGTGTGGTTAAAAAAAATTCGTGTGTTTGACAATTTAGGTGTTATACGGTTTACAATGGATGGGAAACTAAAAGAAATAAGGATAAATGCGAGTGTGGGAACAAAGTTTGGGAATTAGAAATGCTTAGGGCAATGTGTATAACTAGTAGCGAAAACGGTTTCAACAACCAAAAAATGGGAGAGAAAATGTAGCTTGTATCTACTTGCTGAGACCAGATACATTTGTCTGATTAAAGTTGGAAGGTTTTTTCCTTGCTTACAGGCTCGAGAATGAAGCATAAGAGAAGTACTTTTGCTGAAAACAATCTGTAATACGATCGAATCGATAAAGCCGAAAGACCGTGAGCCGTATATGAGTGTTTACTCAGAAACGAGTGGCACGTTTTATTTGAAGAAGACTCCTGTCATATCGGGAAATGAAGGTTAACTGCCGAAAACAAACTTCTACTCGATCATACTTTACTATTGTTTCGAGCAAACCTCATTTGAGGCCACTATGCCGATCGAGGTGATCGCGAAGGTGATTTCCATGGCTCTGTCTGATGAATCTTCTGCTAAGAATTGCCGGATGTTTAACTGCTAGCAGTTTCCATTCGAAGACATCCAACGGCATCGTTTAAGGAAAAAAACTTTATGTGGCAAGGATCCTTAATACTTGTTTTTTATACCTGAATCTGTAGTTTTGGTATCACAGACTATAAAAAAACTGAAAACATCTGCAACACACCCTATTTCAAAATGCTAAATTCTGACTTTGATCCTTCACTTTAGAGTTCCGGACATTTTCCCATTCCAATTGATGGAAGGAACTCTTGGTAAAATTTGTAGGGCTAATAATCATGAAATTCCCGAAATTTTCTTCGGTTTCCAACGAGCAGTCGCCTTAGTTCAACAACACTACCTTACCGCAAATCAACTTAGCTCCAGCGACTGTCACTCTTGGGTGTTTTCGTTGATTTTGGAAATAACTCAGATGTCACTATAGAAATTATCAGTGGGAAAAATGGTTCCTTTCTCCAAGAAAAGCTCTGCTTCGATTACAAATGCAGAACACAAAAATTGTCGTATTTATTCTCTGATACATAAAAAAAGAGACTGTAGGAACAATCACAATGTGAAAATGAAATGTATAAAAAAACATCAGAAATGAAGAAAGCGTGGAGCTAAAGTAGCGCGAGGGACATCAAGAGGTTGAGAGAGAGAGAGAGAGAGAGAGAGAGAGAGAGAGGGCGAGTGGTAGAGAACAATAAGTAGGGAGCGGAGAGGGAGAAAGCGGGAAAGAGGACGAGGGGATGCGAATGGAAGCGAAAGAGAAAGAGGGTGAAAAAAAAAGCGAAAGGACTTAAGAGATGATTGATTAGAACGGTATGCCGCCAAAAATGGACGATCTTGACCAGAATATTCGAAGCTCAACTCGAATATTCGAAATTCTATTCGAGAGATTCTGAACTCAAGGCGAGGGCAACTCACAAATCTTGCATCTTAAATTTTTACAGAAATAATTCCTATATTTAAATATGTTTATCCACGCACACACATGCACACAGTGATACCCTGTGAAGACAAGAAAAGAAAAAGGGAAAACATGAGTTAAGAGAAAAGAAAATACCTTGTCTTTGCTAGAGATAACATACCTTGTTTAACGAGAGAACCTTGTTTCAAAGTGCACCCTGTGGGTAAAGAAACACAAACACACGACAACGATAAGGATGACAAGAAAAAGAACGGTAAACAACAAAAAGCAAAACTCGATAAAGTGTGATCTACAACGAGAAAAAAAAGACAAAAAAGAATTAAAGCTTCATATAAGCACATTCGGAATGACATTATACATAAAAAGCGATTACACGTGTAGGCCAAAAAAAGATGATGATGAAGACGAAGAAAAACGGCGAAAGGAAAAGAAGAAGTAGAAGCTTTCAGTTGCCTTCAGAGAGTTCTTCTGATCGCGTATCGCATGGACATCGGATGATAGGAAGTACATTCTCTATTCAGAATTGATTCGATAGTAGAAAATTTCGTGGAAAACCCAAATGCGCAAACGGTAACGGTCCGGTCGGAAACGGCATCATTTGTGGTGTAAGCGGTTTATCCTGAATATACATATATTGATTAATGGACAGATTTTATATGCCAATTAAGCTGATCGACAATGAATCTCAGCATTGTCAAGTGGTATGTGTGTTTTTTGGCATGTGATGTGTGTAGCGCAGTGGTTGGAGGCGCCACTGCGACACGCACGTGGAATTGATCCCGCCCTCATAGCCCACCAAGCCTTCCATCCCTTCGGGGTCCGCAAATTGGTACCAGACTTGTCTGGGGGGATAGCAACACTTGCTCCATGCATCGGTAGACCACCGCGAGTCATTGTAAGGGCCAGATATGCATCCAATCACCTCCAAAGATACTTAATGAAGTCGAATGCATGGCGCTTCCTTCAGGGATTGATCAACGCCGAAATTTTTATCCTTTATCTTTTTATGTGTGTTTTATTACTGCTGTCTTACAGGATGTGGTAATAGTAATGGAATCAGTGATTTCTAACAAGTCACGTCAAGGACGTTTTCCATGAATATTGGTTAACCCTTATTTAATCCTGTCCACGGCGCGAAACAACCTCAACTTGACTCCATATTTTTTACATGGAAACTAAATGATGGCTTTTATTTTTAACAAATAGTGATCAACTAAAGTAGCGGTTGAATGGAATCTTTATAGGAACATCTAGGAAGATACGGTATTCTTGAGGAGTGAGTTGGTCCATATGAATCCGTTTCCCTGATTTTTTTCATATCACAAGTGAAATCGATAAACTCTTCGAAAAAAATTGAGAACACCTCAAATATATACCATTATTTTTCAGCCCCGGAGCAGACTTTGGCCAAGCTGACCTCGAGATCCCAGGGAACTACAATGGCTCAGCCGGCAAGTCTCCAAAAAAGGAGAAAAGAATGGAGTTTGTGCTGGCGCGCGCACAATTAATGAAGACGGCCCGCCCTAAGTATCCAAGTATTTTCCAGCACTTCGCAAATTCAGTGATTATCCGTTTGGTGGAAGTCTTCATCAGTTTCAACGCACCGCATTGGGTTACGTGGCCTTTTCTGCAAAATCGTAAGGCAGAAACGAGAGGAGAAAAAAATGAAAAATGATGTTTTTGATTCGAAACGACCGTAGTGCCTGTCATAATTCACCACAAGCACCTCATCAATTCCCGTTCAGATGGCTGCCATATGTGTTCTGCTTCGCAATTCGCAACATTCAGTTCCGTCATCGTCCACGACATCTGTGCCATAGACTTTTTTTCTTCTGCACAGATTTTTGACGAGCGATTTGTCGCTGCGATCTTTCACGAAGGTTGCCGTGGGATGCCGCGCAGAGTCGCGCGAGATCTGCGAGTGGAAATTGAACACTGATCGATGTCAGATTGCTCGGGTTCAACGATTGCCACTTAAGTCGATGAAGTGCATAGAAGAAAAGCTCAAATATTCGAAATATATCCCCACCTCTGAAATCTGCAGCTTCTCTACAGTGGATAAACAGGCTGTGTTCTATGCAAAGATCACAGATCATGATAGCAAATGAGGCGCGACTACCTTTAATGGGACGAGTTGTCCAAGACAAGGTCGTTTGCCCTTGAGCGCGCTTATTCTCCCATTCGGTCTGTCGTAGTGGTATTTTCTACTGGTAAAGTATTACCACAGGGCGATCTCCATTATTTGACAAACTCGTTAGAAAAAAAAGTTGGCCGCTACGGTAGACAGGTGTTCATTTCTCACGTAACCGCTACATCCTTAAAGGCAGCGACAACCAACCGGTCGGGAAACCAGTTTATTCATTCTAAAACAACAAAAATAAAAAGAGAAAAAAAAGCTAGAAATATCATCCTTACTTTATTCTCTTTTTTGTGCTTCATCCGCCTATTTTGAAACCATATTTTAACCTGAAATGCGAAAATTCGTTTGAGAAAGACGAAAAAGTGGGTTATATTTGCTCTTAAATACTTCGGATGATAGATTTTTAATCGAACATCTGTTTAACAATTCCTTTAAGGTCTCTTTCAATTAGGTACCCCAAAACTTGTCTTCTGAAAAAAAAACTGGGTCGGCTCTTACCTGCCGTTCGGTCAGCATCAGCGAATGTGCGATTTCAATTCGTCGCTTTCTAGTCAAGTATTTATTGAAGTGAAATTCCTGCAAGAAAACGAGAAGCATTGTATCCTTTATTTAATAAGCTTACACGAGGTCGATAAATGATGTTTATCTTCGGCTAACGTTTCGACTACACTTCAACTTTCGACAATGCGTGACGAAGACGTCACCTCGAGAACACTTATCAACCCTGTGTAAGCTTTCCAATGAAAGAATACATATTGGTTACTCACAGTGAGGTTAGAGGAAAGTCGGTTTTCAAATATTACTATGCTTTGTGCTAGCTGAAAGGTATTGAATTACATTAATGTTTGCTACTTTTTTACTTTCTTTATTTCACAACTTCTTTATTTTGCATTTTCATTAGAAGCAAATAAATCCTAAAGAACAAAGAGCAGAATAAAACGATATTGAAATAAATCTTAAATCTCTTATAAAGCGTTCGGGACGAATTTAGCAGTGAAACAGGTAGACCACCCAGCATCCGTACAAAAGAGCACCTAGACGGTTAAGCATAGCGTTAACCAGATTACATGAGGCGTATATAGTACACAGGCACATAACGAAGAAGATCTTGAAGTAGATAGTGTCATAGTCCTCGCACAGGAATCTAAAACTTTAGCTCGTAAGCCTTTAAGGCATTCTGGATAAATCCCATCAATCCAAAAACTAACAGCAGGAAAAAAATGCTTCCTTCAAGAGTGATGTTACACATTATTTAAGACTGATATTTAAGCGCGAGATTCTCTCGTTGTCCATCCATGTAAGCACTGTACGGTTGGTGTGTGGAATATTCGGTGGGTAACTATAGAATACCGTGAAAGGTGGAATGTTCAGTGAAGAGAGAATGATGAGTGTGTGAAGAAGCGGTTTTGATTTCAACGCAATGGAACTCTAGGTATCGAGGGTTTTTTCGGTTGGGGTTATGGAGTTATTTGCCTGACCAGGTTGCAGTTAAGTTGACATTTCTAGGACTCATACAAGGCGAAACCAGACGAAAAGCCAGGTATCGTTAACTATGCCTATCAAAGAATCAGAGAATTACAAAACGACATATTTAAAGACATTTGGCATGATTTAATCGAAATTCTCCAACTTCTCTTTAAAAAATGACGCTGTTGTTCAATTTATAAACCAGGTTCCAATCAATACTTTCATGAATTAGCGTGATTTTTTCCACATAGAGAATGTTTAGAAATCAAAGAACCAGGACGAATAAAAAAACTTCATTGATAAAGTTCATAGACAAGAAGAGTTGTAAGAGACACGATAGTACCTTCTCGAGTTCGAGCACTTGGTTTCGAGTGTAAGCTGTCCGTTGTCGTTTCTCACCTCGCGAACCACCTAAAAATCAGAAGTAATGGTCCGTCATGATGAGATTGAAATAAACTCTACTCCCGCCCATTGTCATCACTAAAGAAGTAAATAAGTAATTTTTATTTCAACACTTGTCATTAAAAGATCTTTTTTTTGGTTTTATCGTATTTGTTTTAATGTTCTCTTAATTCAGTCATTCATTTATTGATTGCTGATTGCCTGTATTGATTCCGCTGTGAAATTTCCTGATAAATACATAGCTTCTGTATTCCTTCTTGTTATGCTAGAAAGTAAATGATTGAATAGGCGAGTAACTGATTTTAGAGCGTACTGTTTAAAGGCTGTGTAACCGATTTCCCCTTGTCTTTAGGAAGATTATGTAAATCAGAGCTAACGCTTACTGAATTCTTAATGTGTCATCATACATCGACAGAGATTTATGTCTTCTACCATAAATAGTTTTGCAACGGACACGTTATTGATCGATCGCAATTGGGTGGCCTGCGATGGCAAGACGACAACAACAACAGCAGCAACAAAAAACAACAACAACGACAGTGAAAGCGGACACAAACGCAGCAACGGCTGGTATCATTGCGTTACTGGATGGCTCATAATTCAACGATTTCTTCATTGATCTTTTAAATATCGATTTGAGTGTTCAACTTCCAATGAAAAGAAATAAACAAGAAAAAAAAGTAGAAGATGGTTCCAAATCTTCGATTGAAAGCAAGCAAGATTCCCATTTGTATGATTCCCATTTGCCTCGATTATTCGGTTCTTTAAGATTTACAATGTAACATTTTCTCTAGAGGGAGAGTGGCATAGTGGTAGTGAACACGGTGCCTGTTCCACCCTATCCAAGGCCAGCCATGAAGCCTCATATAGTTCTGGGGTCGAGAAATAGGTGCCAACCTTGTTCCGGAAAAAGCTGATTCCTTGCAGTCTGAGTGTGAATCCTCTAATCAGGCTATCTCTGACTCTAGCGAGAATCGAAGGCAAGGGCGACCAGCATTCAGCGGCATTCATAAGGAAAGGAATATCGTCAAACAACAGCCGAATCCAAACGCAAAAAGTTGGAAGGATTTTGTGGATGATGGATGCGAGCAAACCAATCTAATAAAAGAAGTGGTGGGATTAGCACAATAGACGTGAAAAGCTGTTCGTCTAAAATATGAAGAAGAAATAACACGCTTTCTGTTAAACGTGAAATAATAGAGACACTTAGACCTTTACACACTTTCTCTAGCCGTCAGCTTTCCGGTCTGACAACTGCTCGACAATCATATATGAAGTTAATTAAAAAAAGTTTGATGGATGGATAATCAGTTCACCTGGCGAATTGTCAACTTTATTAGTGTGACAAAATGCGATCGTACTAGAAGAAGATTCCAGTGTTTCCGGATTTGAGACGACGATTCAGAAACTGTCGCATTCTGAGAAGTAAGAAGTTATGCGAAATAAATATTAGCTTGCCAATGTTCACCAGCACGTCATCCACAGTTCAACGCCCTTTCTCTTTCGATCCACTAGATAGATCGCGTTTCGACCATTCAAGAACAATATCCGACCTTCAGGACTGATCCGATCGATTGCTATGAACTACACGGGGGATACATGCATATGCACATGCATACATGTATATACTGTATATCCACAACTGTAGTCGTCATAATTACATCCATGACCGAATTTCCTGTTTTTCGCCGGATTTTGGCTGGTGACTTGGTAATTCCCGCGATACAAAGCGGCCAGTATCGGTGATGGATTGACAAGCCGCACATGCAAATTAATCGTGGAAGTGTGTGGGAATGCAGATGTTCGAATCGAACCGCTTAGTCGACTGATCGCTTCGATTCCAGCTAAAGTTGGAAACTAGTGAAATCGGATCTTGTTTAGAACCGAAGTGGTCCATTTTGCAGCAAAAAATGTACCTTTCCCCAATGAATTTTACCGTCTAGGTCTTAAGATGAGAATTCTCTAAGTTTAGTAGCTTGGATTCAAAAAACAAGACAAACGTAAACATTTTGCTATGCCTGGATTTAGGGCCGAAGATCGCCTTTGTCGGTTCTGGTTGCAAGTTCCTAGATCAACCTGCTTCCCTCTCCATCAAAATACTGTGATCTGTCCAGTCTATCACCTTCTCCTATGTTTCGGACTTAGTCTGAGGCACGTTTGAAAAATTTTGGTAGTACTGCTTGGCTTTTCAGACTTACTATTGATTCGAATAATACTGACGCTCATGGCAACAAATGAAAGTGGGTGGGAACAAAATTCAAAGATTTTTTTGCATCTCATAGTTTATCGACAGATGTGAAATGTATCGTTGTGGGGATTTTCGCCTTTCATTTTCTTCGGGTCAAGAAAAAATACTCACAGCTTACCAGACAGACACTACGACTACATTTTCACTCAAAACGAGTCGTCAACGTTTCGCAATACCGTAGTTTTTCGTGAGTCCGAGAAAAAAAGGATGATTTATTTACTGTCCGACTGTCTCGTCATAATGAGAAAATGAACTCTAAACGGTCGTTCGTACTCTTGGTCGTCTAAAATTCGCTATTGTTGCACTTTTCACCTAGTCGATCTGGAGCACTGCGAACTCACAAGATGCGCTTTTTCGAGGATCTTTCCAATTACAATAATATAAAGAAAAAATTAAGGCAGAGAGATAAACTGTTAGAAGCAAGGAATTCTTTTTTTTGACATTCCGTTGTTTTTAAATGATTGGTTTATCTACTAGAGACATAAACAGATGAGTAAAGAACAGACAAATAGATTATGGATGTATTTCTAACACTACTGTGACAAGAGTACTGTAAAATTTTAGGTGCTGGAAAGTATCAAAAACGACTCATGTCTGCAATTTTTTTTCTGATATATCGTAGAAATGCACGTCTGTGGCGCAGTGGTCGGAGGCGGCCTCCAAAACACAAGTGGAATCGATCCCGCGCCCATAACCCACCAAGCATTCCATCTCTCCAGGGTCGGCAAATTGGTATCAGACTTGCCTGGGAGAAGAGCAACATTGACTCGATACATCGACAGGCCACCGCGAGTCATTGTAAAGACCAGATACGCATTCAATCACCTCAAAACAACGCTTAATGAAGTCGAATGCATGGTGCATCCCTCAGGGATTGATCAATGCCAAGAGCACTATCCTTTTCATCCTTTATATTGTAGAAAGAAATTGATATCTCCTTTCCTCTTGTTCAACAAATGGGTTCAAAAGAAAAAAGTCAGTAAATCGGTTTCTATCTGAGCTCTTACATTCGTAAACATTAGATTCTTTATTTCTTTAGACTAGTATTGCTTAGTATTGTAGCTAAACAGGAATAGTGGATGGCTTAAAAATTAGTAAACTGTTCGCCATGCCGAGTTTCCCGAGCTCTTAAGCTCTTCTCTTGCTTCCTCTTTTAAACATGACACTAATTCCTAATTCATTGTCCCATCTCACAATGTCGGATATTGTCGTCGACCAATGGTCGAATGAAAAATGGTGCCGAGCAGGAATATTACGTGGTAAGAAGAAGAATTAATGGATTTTGTGACAGACGATAGATCGGCTAGCGACGACATCATAACGACGACAAATTAATGGTGTGTAGAGGGCACCTGTCTTTTTAATGTACCAGTCATTGTCTTAGCAACGTATTCGATAGCCATTGATCGCCAACCACTGCCAATCCTCAGAATCTGACACATTAAGCCGAATTCAATGAGTTGAATTGACGACCTGATCTATTCTCTCGTTGTTTGTCACGTAATTTTGTTCTTTGCGAAATTCGGACGAGGTCTCCTCCAATTCTCCTATGGTGTTTTTGCTATGTCACAAAAAAGGAAATGAAACGAAATGGAACAACATCCCACTTTGTAGAATGTCTTTCATAACGCGTAAATCGTTCTTTCTTGCATTTTATACGGTGTTGTTGAAGATGAGAAACTGTGTTCTGAATAAAGACTACAACAGAAATCAAGTATGGAACGTGAAATGACGGACGAATATTGATGGATGCAAGAGCCCGTGGTTCTTTTCTTTTAGTCCATTGAGTAATAGAAAAGTCGACGGGTGAAAATTCCTACAGAACGTATTGGCTAAGAAAAAACAATTCCATCTGGAATTCCAGATAGACCAAAGCTTAATTGTGGCCTAACTTTGTGCCAAATCAGCGGCTTCCTCCTAGGCAAAATCACTATTAAGGAAGAACATTGTATCGTTCTCATCTTATGTGCGCTCACGGTGGGCGTAAATAAGATTTAGTTGCACCCGTTCCAGTTAGTCCACAATGCATGAGTTCATAGTTGGTATAGATGATTCTCCTCAGGTGTAAAATGTTTCCCAGAATTTAAGCTGGCAGTACCATCCACGGCGGTTATTAAATTATTCACCGTCATCGCTTTTTTATTTTAGAGACGCAAAGTTTTGGAGCGCTCATACCGGTTTGTGTTGTAGATATCCAACTGCGCTGTTGTTATAGATGATTCTTAAGATTTATTAGTGACAAAAACATCAGTTATTTTCGAAATTGTTTTCGTCCTAAGCACTTTATATGGTATGCTGAAATCAGGTTGTTTTGCACTCTAATAAAATCGTGAAATGATGCCGAATGATCAGATGAAACCGGATTGAAGAAATCCATTTCCGTGGAATAATATCGTTAATTCCATAACATACGAAAGGAAAACCGACGGTCGGAAAAGTAATAGTAGTTGCATCAGCTTGTTTCAGGTCAAAGAACGTTTACAGAACAGACAGAACTAAATCGTTTGCTTGAACCAGGTGAGACCGTCCTCATAAATGTTAAGGAGAGAGTAATACTTTCGTCGCTCATCATACCCCTAACTACTACCGAGTCTGATCCAGTACCCGAGTCAAATGGCAGCATCGAAGTCGAAGACGATTCTTCTTTTGTCGCACATCCATGTTGGGAACCGTACATGACGGTAATTGAGTGTTCTAGCCTATTCTTCAGAACAGCAGTCGCACAAAAATTCATGGGCATAGTGGATTCTAAGAGAGAACTTATATTTCTAAAGATATCAGAAGATTTTCTATCAGTAGATGTATGTGTAGACGACAATTTGTTTGGCGATTATCAATCATTAGCGCCTGAGTTTACAACCGTGCACTATCGAGGTCGCAACGTCGGCCGAACCTTTATGCCATTGATGTGCCGCCGACTGCCGCCGTCCGTAGTTGTGACATCGTATGGCGCACGACTACTGTAAACGTGATGAATAACTGAAATACAGAGATTTCGGATTCTAATGATGACCAGTACAGAAGTTGATAGTCGAAAAGTCGAATAGTATACAGGAATGATAGATGTCCGTGATAATTCCAGTGATAACCAAGTGCACCTTCATCCATCATCTGAGATGATTTGGAATAGAAAAACTTTAGCGGACTGAGGGAACTTGAAATATTCCACAAACTTGTAGCTCTAATATATAGTTTTCTTATATTTGTTGCTAATGAATAGGCATATATCGTTGAAGTAGACATGTTTCTCATCAAATATTTTCAATTTAAAAAAGAAGCAGGTGCTTAGTTCATCGTAGGAACTGTGAAAAAACGCTTCAAAAAAGAAATAGTAGGCAACGGACAACTGTAGTTTTACCAAAATCGCAGGTTAAAAAGCTTCTCAGGGTAACCAGGGTACATCAGTTTTATCGACTAGTAGGTGATGAACTGGATTTTGTGTCATGGGGACATCCGAAGCTTAGCTCTACTTTAATCACATCATGATTTAAAATAATAATGATTTTTTGCTCATTAAGAAGACAACCTATCTGGAAGATTCCTCTAAGTGTCGAGGATCCCAGATCAAAGTCACGAACTCCTAACTGGTTCCAGTCCAACTGACGTGATTTATGGTGACTTTATCCCGTACAAAGGAAAGATACCTAGTTGCTGGATAATGAAGAGATTTGTCTGGTCTTAATTTCGCAGGTCGGATCTTCGTTGTTGTTACTGTTGTTGTGGTCGTCGTTGAACTTCGTATGATTAAATGCCAAGGTGATTCTTTTGTTCACATTTGCGGTAGTGAGTCAGCAACAATATCTTCATTCACAGTACGTCTACCTTCTATCTTCTGGTAAAATGATAGGACAGAGTTCCTTAACTAGGGGGATTTTTAACAGATGAAACAAATTTGGCAACAACAAAGTCATAAATTATCGTGTTTGAGTCACTAAAATATAAAACCTTTATGAATCTTTGATAAAGGTGCAGGGCACCATTTTTGAAACGTGAGAAATTTCCTTTTCCCATAAGTTTTCCTCGCCCTTTTCTTCACTGTCATCTGACTTTGCCAACATTTCTGATTGTTGGAAGAAAATTCCTGCACTTGACATGACCGATTTATTAAATGACGGAGAGCAGCGGCGGCGCGGATTCAGACTCAAAGAAGCCGAGATCGATTACCTCGAGTGTGTTTTTGACAGATTCGGGGAGCGTATTACACAGTTTATCCGAAACTTGTATGACGTCTACAGTATCTCGGATTTCGTCTACTCGAAGAAACCTCGATGCTCTTTCTCCATGTTTTCATCCAACATCAGTCAGGTCAACTGGTGCAGAAATCTTTATACGATCGAAATCTTGCGATGTTAACCGCAAGAGGGAAAAAATCCTTCATCTTCACTTTATCGCTAGATCGAGACGGTTACCACAATATTCCAAAGTCTAATCGCTTCGTAACTTCGTTGGTCCGAGAACTTTCATATTTTCGACTAAAAATAGTATTTAAATTCCCAAAGACAATAAACAAAGCCGCAGAGAAAAACGTGCTCCGATCCCAAACAATACCCTGAGTGATATTATTTACGATAAAACTCGCTGAAGGACGCGAGAATTGAAACAGGCGCCTGCGTCAACATACGCATAAATCGTCGATTAGCTGGAGAGGGGACGGGATTGCCGCGCGGCACGCGACAGATACTGTAGCCCGAATATAGCGCTGTGACCGGAACATCAGCGGATGTTCTGGACGTCGGCCGGATAATTGAGTCTTAAGTCAGACTGCATTCATACTAAATTTTGTTCTCAAACAAAGAAGTACTAAAGGATTTTATCCAACAATTGTTGTGCCAAAATATTCAAATGGTCCCTCTCGTTAGAAACAAATTATCGAACCCATGAGTACAACTGAAATTTGGTTGTATCAAGATGTATGAACTAGAGAAGCCAAAGATCCAATATGTGGTCTTCTATGTTTTGTAGTAAACTATGTGTTTTAATGCTGGTATGTAATCTTAGACCAATAACGTATTGATTTAGGGCCAGTTCTAAAAATCAACTTAGAATTTCAAACTCTCAGTCAGTTCCTCACTAACATCAAAAAGATGGAACAACGTGGAAGGATTTTCCATGGTTTGCTTTTTATAGTTTCTCCTGCCTTCAAAAAGTTCCGAATTACGGGCCATCAAAGCTGCTTTAGATATGAGCACCATAACGAGGAACTTTTAGTTTCCCAAAGGTCGTACTAGAAGTACGAGTTCCGTAAAACTTTGGTTAACAATGACTGCTTTCCTACACAGATAGCATCAAGTGTTTGCGTGCCTGCATGCTGAGCCGGTCTCGTCGGCCTTCGACCTTCGGACTACGGTAGCAGGCTGGTGGGTTTGTGTCGAGGCATTCCACCAGAAATGAATCGTTGGTCGGCCGAAATGGTCTCTAATGATCGCAATAATCGAATCCCCATAAATGAAATCATGTTCGTCGGAATGCTAATTCGAAACATCATTGTTGCTAGTTTTGTTCCGATAACTTTACACGCGATGTCAGTTTCCGTCACTTGCAATTAATAAAGAACGTTATCACAACTGATTCAGCAGTTCAATTTCGGTTGGAAAGATTAATTCCCAACTTCGGAACACTTTCAAAAAACAGTGCGTCTATTCTAAGACATCGCAGTGAATTGCTCACGCTGAACTGTAGCTAGTAGGAGATGAACGAGATCTACTACTTATGGTCATTATACTTCTTAATCGAGACATTTAATTGTGAATCGATTTTCGACGGGCGTTGACTCCAGCTATCAGGCGCCAGAGCTGAATGTCATAGTTTGCGTGCCACCCTGATTGATTGGGACTCACTTTGAAGAAAACGTGCCCGTACACACATTTGTGATTACGGTGTGTTGTAGATTGGGAGCAACAGCGGTGTACAAACGCATAAGAATGGGCATCGATTCATGTGTAACAGATTTGTTATTCGCTTGAAATCAAAACCGAAAAGCCACAAAGGTAAACCTCTAATGAACTAACATGTCCCTTCGTGAATGTATTAGGTAACACACTTGAGGAATCTAATTAAAATGGTCGAATGAAAAGAATCAATAACATGGAGCTGTTTTACGCGCGCTAAAGTGCATCCGTCGCGAATCTTCAGGGCTACGGTACATCCAATGAGACGAGAAACCATGTATGAATTACTACTGGAGAATGTAACGAATAAAAGACCGTTACTCTGAAGAAATCACTATTCTGTCAATATTGGTGCAACTGCAACAATGGTTGAAAGATGACGACGATACTTGTTCAAAGATTGATTTTGAGAGGTTGTTTTAAGAACTTGTAATCGTTAATGTGTTAACCTTATAGATTTAGGAAATGACTAGCAAAAGATATGAGAATAAAATTGAACGAAAAAAATGTGACGAATGTGGTAAAATAGAAGGGAATGAATCAAATAAATGAGCGGGCAAGACAAGAAATAACCTTCACCGGAGCTTGAATGAACCCTGGTCATCCATGGGTAAACAGCGGCAACACCCGGTTTCTCTTCATCAGCGTCTTTCTTCTCGTCTTTATCATCTTTTGTCCAATCCACTGATCGTTGTGTATAGCAGAGATTCTGCAATGCTTCAACTTCAAGAAAAAAAAAGAAAATGGTGGTAGATGAAGGACATTTACTAAATGAATATTAGAATAGCAACGATGAAAGCTGGTTCGAAAGCAGCAGAGGAGAAGGGCTGTTGACCGTGATTCGAATTACGTTAACGACCAACAAATTGCAAAAGTTTTTTTCGTTACAAGAAGAAAATGTGAAAATCCTGTATAACTATAACAAAAGACATTTCCCTAATCTTTTTCTTTCATCGGAAATGATTTCAAAGTGTAAAAAACCACCTCAAAAGTGTCGTTTCACTAAAGAGGATTCAAGCATTTACTCCAATTACACAAGATGAAAATCTGGTTGTTTTTCACAGCGCTTCGCTCCATTAAACGTCCTTTCTGTCTCATATTGGGTAAACTTAGAAAGATTTTGTTCTCTATTGAGATCAGAAATATTTAGGAAAGGTTACAGCAGCACTGAGCAAAGCATCCGCAGTGTTCGAACCCATTCATCGCTTTGGTGAACGAACGAAGTTTTGCGATACTCGTCAGGTTCAAGTGAAGAAAAAACACTACAAGAAGGTTTTTTTGTTTAAACTTAGAAAAATCTAAGAATACCTCTCGCAGATTGCGTTTATCTTCATTAAGACAGTTAGGGTATATTGCTTTCAAAGACAAACTATGGTCAAGTATTAACGTGAAGAACCAAAGCAAGCCACGAATATTCCAGGAATCGACCTAACGATGTCAATCGATTTGCGTCGAAACAACACAGATTGCGAGCACCAAAGCGATACACAATGAGTTTTGAGATGTGACGTTCATTTGTTGATGGCATTTCAGTCAGAACAACATGCAGAGGAATTCAGTGACACTGTTGGCGTCGTACCGAACAGTTGTGGTCGTTCATCACCACCAGTGGGAATGGCTTCCGTGGCAGGACTAGTGCTTATACTGGCTCCAATAGTGGTTCTTGTGGTGGCAGCGGTGATGCTGGTGGTAGGTGGTAGTGGTGGAGGAGTCGTAAATCTAGGAACAGCGCGGCCAGTGATTAATACGCTGTGCGCCCTCAGTGTGGCATCACCATCTGATCGCCGTTCCTCAATGGTCGTTTATCATGCGGTACAATCTGCATACACACACACACACACACACACACACACACACACACACACACACACACACACACATACACACACACACACACACACACACACACACACACACACACACAAGCACGGATACCAACTCATGTGCATTCTGAACACTCATGTACATTCTGAACACCACTCTTCATGTCCTTCCTGGCATCGATGCCTGGACGATGTTCTACATCCATGTGACTACGTCGTCGACGAATCGACCGGCTACGCACGGCAGAATGAGCTCGAGCTCCAGATTCGTTTTCGAAACGACAATGATGCGAACAACCTCGGTGATTGTTTGGATAGTTCTTAGAAGACACATCGAAACAGTATCGTTTTAGGTTTTTTTTTCAGTTAATACTTCGCCGGTCAGTGAAAACCGGTAAAGTTTCCGTGATGATGTGCAAAAACGGGAACGCAATGATCGATGTGCAGTAATGAATAATCTGTCACTGAATATTGATACAATCCAAGAGGCGTAAGTTATTGGTGAAGCAAACTGGATGATATACAATATTCATCATCTTCATTGAATGAATGTTGTATTGATTCGTCGAAACGTAAGTGAGTGCTCGTATTGATCGACACAAAATGCAGCTGTTTATGTAGTTCATAACACAACGAAAGAGCTAAGGGATTAAGACCAGAGGAAGCGTTTAAGGAAAAACCGAAGGAGTAACTATGTAACAGAAACTGAGCAACTTGACATTTACTTATTACAGTACTTTGTGCGACAACGAACATCAACGAAACCTTTGCGGATAGACTTTTTTTGTAAAAGAAAAGTTGGAAAGGGAAAAAAAAGACAACTAAAACGCTCCATCTTACCGAATCATGCGTAGCAGAAGTCTGATTTGTGAAGTTCGTATTTGATGTCACATTAGCGGATTGCGGAAAATATGCGGCAGTTGCGGATTGTTGTTGTTGCGTTTGTGACGGATCGTAGTAGAAGGCACCTAGGCCGCTTAGGCCTTGCGTAGGCCCACCAGCAAACTCCGATGACGTCATAGGCACGACACACTTAACAAATCGCAGCTCATTAATCGGACTGTGTGCCGTCGCATCGATGGGCGGTGCCGAGGCCGATTTCCGCCATGCGCCGATTGGCCGCCCCAGCCAGGGGCGTGGCCTATGCACCGCCGTCGGCGGTGCGTGCTGCCCCGGCTGACGAGCGGCCGTCAGACGAAGTGATGGCGATAGGATATCATGTTAAGAAGAAAAACGACATGGAAAGAAAGTGAAGGAAAAAAATAGGCAAAAAGTAAAGAACAGATGAGAAATGACAGAAAAAAGAACACCAATGAGATGAAGAGAATTTTTTCGTCGTGAGGTTTATGAAGTTTTTTAAGTATTTTTTTCTGGTGCGTCTGACCCAGTTAGAAAAATTTTTTCCATCAGTATAGCAATTTTTTTCCATGGATAGCTCAAAAAAAAATTTATCACAAAAATCTCGGTGAAGGCTCAGTCCTGGGGCAAAGCACTACTGTTCAGTGTTTAATCGATTCGATTTTCGTCCTTCAGATAGATCGATTTTCTATATGATCAGTTAGTACTTAGAACGACCTAATACTTCCTTTAAGTAATGGAAACAATAAGGGAGAGAACAGTGTAGCCTTTGGTGCAATCGATTTATCAAAAGTTTCCATTAAGTCTTGGATTTGGAAGGAATCAAAAGTGGAAAAAATCCTCACGAATTTTTCTCAGGCCAGGCAATTTTTTTTGTTTAACTTGGTTTAACTCAATATCACAAGTAGGGACATGAAACTACTGCGAGTACAACTTAACAATGCAATCGGTATTATTGTTCTTAAGAATTAATACAACTGTTACTATTATTATTTTTCATTATTTTACTATTACTGTCATTATTACTATTTTTGAGGTTACTATAGTGATTACGATTATACGTTTACTTCTTTATTTACTACCTACTACAGTTTTCACGGCAGGGTACCATACGAAATCAACCACAACGACGCTGAGATATTCGCAAAACTTGGACCTCAGGCCAGATCGAACCACGATTACCCTTTGCAGAGGCTCGCGCATTACACACTGCAGTCAATAGGGTAGGTGTTAATTGTTCTTTAAATGTTTGGTAGAATTTCTCTGAAAAGCCATTTGGCCTTGAACTTTTGTGTTTTGGGAGATTTTTGATTACCAATTCGATTTCTTTGCTGGTTATGGGCCTCCGTGGTGCAGTGTGTAAGGCGCGTGGCCTGGGAAAGGGTAATCGTGGTTTCATCCGGCCGAAGGTCCAAGATTTGCGAATATCTCAGCATCGTTGTGGTTAATTTCGTACGATTATGCAATTGTTGTCGCTAAGAGCATTTCCTCTCCAATTTCGTCATTGTCGTTATCACTAATATGAAATTTTGTTGTGAACTACGATTACTTAAATTACCAGCAGTAATCTTGCATAGATCAATTTACACCAAAGAGTCCCATCTGCTCGGAAAAACTAAGATTTCACTGAGTTCTTCAAGAAATCAGACTTCGTTTTTGAGGCTCATCTGCACAAATGCAATTTTTTAAATTTTACCAGTTTGAAATAAAACTGGAATTCCAACATTTTTTCTCATACCGGGAAAGTTTTTTTATTTTATCACTGCATAATTCAAGGGTTCCGCAGTTTTCGAGGTCTCTAGATTTATTTACATTTACGGTCTAGTTGCCTTTTTTTGTGGCAACTTTATCTCAGGAATTAGTTGCCCAAGTTCTTGAAAAAGTAGAAGTCATAAAAGGACGTCCTCTCGAATAATTAAAGTGCTGAAAAAGCCAGGGTTTATTAACCCGAATTTTTTCAATTTTTAGAGTACTAGTTGTGCAAATCGAGGTCAGATCTAATAATGCAACGGAACCGATCTTTTTCCAGTAATCATTTCCGTTGACAGGTCATCAGACATTGAAGTTTGCGATTTTCGTCAATACCACGTACTTCGAAGGTGTAATAACTTTACCAGGATCAACGATGTGATGTAATCAAGTTAATTACGGTCTTCTTTTGATTTATTTCATGAGACTTTTCCCTTTTTGTTATTCGCAAAAGCCGTGTGCTCTCATTTACACACTGTAGGATTTTTCAAACCAAATAAAATGCTTTTGCTATTTTGTTAGTTTCTATCTAATTCCAAAATCTTCTCTAAATCCTGGATGTTTTGTGCGTGGTGTTCCTCAAGCAACTTCGTCGTCGCTCCAGAATATGCTCATTTCAAGCTTCCCATATTTATCACAATATTTTGAACAGACTTCGTGTCATGCGAGCGACGCTTTCGAGTATTCCTTGACAAAATCTAAAAATCAGCTTCACGAGCTGTTTACGCTTCTTTGTTTCCAAATTAGATTTCATGGACAAAAGCTACTTGAAATTGTTTTTTAGCTCGTTTTTTCTTTTAATTCACGTGTGAATGGACCAAATTCGATAAGCCAACACATATGAAACGAAAGCGAAGCGTGGAGCAAAACCTTTTTAGAATGACTCATATCGTGATGCATTTAATTTTAGAAAAGGTTTTAGTTTTTTAAACAGATCGAGACAAAAGCCAATAATTTTTTGGAGGAACCTTCAAAAGAAAAATTGCTGTTTAAAACATCATGATGACAAGCTTCTGATCACCAAAGCTTTCTAGAACACGGTCATCACGAAGTCGCTGACCAATTTCATCAGAGAAAATTCGCTACAGTACTCGATGTTTGTCATTAATCAAGCCGACGACCTGAGGGGGGACCAGCTGGTTGGCTGTCTGGCTTGCTGGTTCCCTTGATTTTTAAGCCACTCAAGTCAAAGTTAATCCGGCTTTAGTCATGGTGCTATACATGTAGTTGGTGGTTGAAAGTTGGTTATCTCGGTCTTTGGCGGCACGAACACAAAGGGACCGCCACGCCTGCCATCCATCCAACCGCCCGCCTACGCCGCCGCAGCCGCCGCCGCCGCCGCCGTCGTGGTCCTCAGTGGCGGATGTGCGCGGAGGGCAAGCAGTGTGGACCAGCATGACTGAGATTTTTCTTGTTCTAGCGCATACACTGACATATACACCCACACATACACACACCCATGCACACTCATCTATCAACATGTTCTATCTATATACGCCGCTTGTCCTAACACTCTTATCTGGACACGCGCATACACCTAAATGCACATACACACATACGCACATATATACACAAGCCCAGATGATTCTGTAGAGCTGATAACGAATTATCTATGCTGGACCAGTACACCTATAATTTTGCTCTCACGCATTAAACGTCTCGCTCGAGGACCCCTTATAAGAAACGCGAAGTCCGTGGTGCTACCGTAACCCTAGCGGGATTGATTTCATGCTTTCATCATTTTATCTCAATAAGTGCTGAAGTATGCATGCAAATCAAACGAATGGCTAGAAAAAAGCGTTTTCTAGGTGCTAAGCAGAACTTGCTGGGATATGGCCTTAACCAGATTGCGATCAATTCGGCTAACGGAACAATACATGTATCTGGTCTAACGCGTTTCGTTGTTGAAAGTGACATCGAATAAACATGAATGAAGAAAATTTAAGCACATTTAGAGTAAAAAGTTTTCCCTTTTTTGACGAGCTATGTCTTGGATAGGAACTTGTGGAACCACTATTTTAAGTCTTCTTTTTTTTTAAATTTTAACGTTTTTAGCAATCTGGATTCTACTTGTACTTATTACTGGAGTTCTGTGTCTAATTAGTTAGTGGAGGATTTTTGGTGTATAAAGAAACAATGTTGAAAAAACTAACGAGCCCAGTGAAAATAAACCATTAAATCGATTTACAATAATAGCGAAAGCGTTCTGTATGTAAAATCTTCTACGGTTACGGTACACCGGAACTCTTCTTAAATTGGGGTTATGTCTTTTTTCTGATTAAATGTAAATCCACTCTGAACTTGGTCGAATTGAATTATATCACCATGAAAAAGCAAAGTAACCCAGTTTTAAAGTTACGGTAGGAATCGCAAATGGGTGGTAATGCTTTGGGAACTGAGCTGAGATAGGGGGTGTCGGTTTATAGGCGTGCATGGATGTATGAGTGAAGGCGTGTATGTACGTTTATCAACAAGCTGTATAGGTGCATGCATGCGTGTGTATTTGCCTGCCAGATATACTCTAAAATTTCTAGACTACATGAGCATCATAGAAAGTATAAGCAGTGTGTTCTTTTTTTTCAACACACTTTGTTCACTATAGGATTACCACGATGGAAACTTCTCCGATGGTAACTCAAAAACCAAAGTCAAAGCACACTAAATTGAGATTCGTGGAAGTTGTCTTTAAAATATCTGAAAAGCTCTTTCTAGCCAAATAAAATTTACAGTTTAAAAATCAATAAGAGGAGAAAAAGACTCCGAAAACGAATTTGAGCCGGAAAAAACCAGTTGCGGTATTCTATTCAAAAACCGTTACACCACCACCTCAATCATGCACCTCGCCATTTACCATCAAGACTATAGGATACTTCTCAAACGGGAAAAAACGCTCACGGGTGGAATTCATAACTATTACGGTAGCACTGCCAAGTGTTAACATTTCAAAACCACGTATGAAAACTGTAGTTGCTAGTCTAGAAAACGTATATATACATTTTTTAAAATGCTTCAAGACTATACACTAGCGGTCTGGAGTTTTACAAATAGCTCGCCAACATTATGGATACTAAGAGGCTTTTTTCAGAAAATTTTTTGCCTTCTTTTTGGTGACTTCCATTTTTAAAAATTAAACACCTAGTAAACAATTCCTCTCAACGGTTTACTTCCTCATCGTGGGTGTCGAGCTGCCATGAGCACCGAGGAGATTCGACATAGGGTCTCCCAAGCTGAGAAGGGGTTCAGCATTTCCATCAGGAAGCCCAGCTAAGAGTGAGCCAATACCAGGATCCACTGGTGCGAAACTAGTCGCAGCCACGCTGACCTCGGGCCTCCTGGGAACCACAACGGTTAGCCCAGCAAAACTCCGAAAAAAAACGAAAATCATTCCGGCGCCCGCACAACCTTTGATGAAGGGCCATCCAAGTATTCAAGTAAGTAAACAATTAAACAAATCAGTCTTACAAGAAGATTATCGACGTTTATTTTGAGTCGGACAAGTGGAATTAGTGTTCGTTTCACGTACAACATTTATTGAATTGAACCATAAAATTTGCTTTAAAATGTTGGTAATGTATTTGCTGCAAACACAAGTGAATTTAATTCCGAAAATATCACAAATATATTGAATATGTTGGAACTTTTGTGAGCTCTTCCATGTCGGATGGAATGGAACTGTTATTTCACACAGAAAATCGATATCATCTGAAAAAGCTAAACTAAAGCAAAACCAGACATAAGAGTGATATTGTGTGATTTAAGCTCGGTTAAGCTAAGATTCTTCAGAATTGTTGATAAAATCACTGAAGAGAATCAACGAAACGCAGCACAGCATAAGACGTTTGTATTTTTGTACAGAATAGCTGACTATCTGGATTGATCCTTTTTTTGTTCACTGTAGTATTTTCTGGATCCTATGTAACCCAGAACTTCACGAAAGTCATCTTAGTCACGAGAATACAATTACCTTTTGTGAAGAATTGAAATGACCGTAAACTAATAAGGTCACTATGTACGAAAAAAGTTATCTTCTCTGATCGAATTTTCCTGCCTGCATTTAAACGTTATGAAGATTTCTGAAGTCTTTTTCCGACTTTTCTAAAGCTCCACTTTTCCAGAAATACTGAGAAATAAGAAAATGTTTTAGTCACGACAAAAGCTTATCTAAGAAAATACTGATTACTTATGCCAGGTTGGTGTCGCTTGGATAGGCCAGTATCAAACTAGGACGGTTTCATTGTGAACACCTCCTTTATTAGTTTTCTTTTTCTAAAGCACAGAGTGTCTGCTATCAAGAAAAAAAGGTAAAAAAGTACAGTGGTCATCGCTTTTCAGTGAATTCATGAAGTCAGAACCATCTACGAAGCGACCTAGAATGAGCACAGACAGGAGGAAAAATTGTTGCTGATGAACGAAGTCGTCGAAACGCTTGACGATGAAATGAGTTATGGGAAGAAATGGCAAAGTAATAATAACAACCATTACAATAATATACACGTAGTCGGTAGCGCAACAAGATAGTGTGTAAAATTTTTTACTTATTCCAAGACTCTTCTTTAGTGTGTAAAATTTTTTACTTATTCCAAGACTTTTCTTTCTTTTCTGTCATTTTTTTCCAGCCACAGGAATACGACTGACAAATAAGCGAACAAATTATTAGGTGGTTCAGAAATAAATGAACCTTTTAAAATATTTACTCTTCTAAGCCATTTTTATGAGCAAAATATTCCTTATATCTTGCAATGTCATGTATCATTAGAAAGCTGATTTTATGTTTTTTCTAAGCAATATTTTATATTTTCTCGAAAATTAATTTTTTTGCCAATTTTGAGTTCCGCTATTTTAGACGTGAGAAACGGATTTTCGTTAAATTTCCTTTAATGAGTTCAAACTCGGTCGTGGTGCTGCAGAGACGGCTCGAAACATTTATAAAGTTTGGGGGTTAAAGTAGTGTTGGTGAATCAAAGATACGAACATAGTTCCGGAAATCTCGACCTAGTGAATTCGACCTCGAAGATAGGGAAGGCCGCGTACGTCCCAATGAACTCGACGACGACGAATTGGAGCCACTAGTGGAAGCAAACACGTGAACAACTATTGTAGAGGTTGCAGAACAGCTTAGAGTAACCACAGAAACAATTTCCACTGACTTGAATCGCACAGGAAGGACAAAAAACTCTGCAACTAGGTGCGGGGCGAGTTAAACGATAATAAAAAAAATTGCCGTTTTGAAGCGTAGTTCGCTCTTATTCTGAGCAACAGAAACGACCCTTTTCTTATCCAGTTGTGACGGTGCGATGAGAAATGGATTCTATACGACAAGCGGCGACTTCCGGCTCAATAGTAAGATTGCTATCTGGCTCCACGGCACTTCCTAAAAGCCGAACTTGCACCGAGAAAAAGGTTATGATAACTATCTGGTAGTTTCAAGCCGAACTGGTTCACCACAGTGTTTCGAATCCTGGCGAAACGATTACTGCAGAAAAATGTTGCCAACAAATTAACGAAGTGCACCGTAAACTGCAATAACAACGACCGGCATTAGTCAACAGAAAAGGACCAATCCTTCTCTACGACAACCCTCGGCCTCACGTTGCGGAACCAGCGTTGCAGAAGTTGAATGAGTTGGGCTACGAAACTTTGCCTCATACGCGATATTCACAGACCTCTCGCCTACCGACTATTACTTTTTCAAGAGCCTTAATAACTTCCCTCGCGAGAAATGCTTCACCAACGACAATGAAGGAAAAAAATGCCTTCAACAACTTCACCGCTTCCGGAACTCCGGATTTTTTATGGATCTAAAATAAAACATAAAACTAGTTTTTTATTGGTAAAAAGTGTAGATTCAAACGATTTTATATTGGTCACTAAAAATTTGTTTGAAGCAAGTTATAGCATTTTAAATAATAAAGTTAAAACGCTCATTTTTATTTCTGAACAACCTAGTAGTATCCGAACAACGTGACTAGGATGCTATTTTGGCGCCCCTTTTCCATTAAGCCTCATCTAAGAAACTTTTCGTAAAACTGAACGACAAAAAACTAAAAGACTCATTAGCGCTCTGCAACTTTCTTCCGTCATATCTAAGCTAAATGCACAGTAATCAAAATACTTTTGCAGCACCGGGGCATCGGCCTTTCAGGGGGCGCTGTATATTTTTACGACGAAATTTCATAACGACAAATATTTTACCCAGAATTCATGGTTTACTAATTCCAAACATCAAATATGTTCACAAAAAAATGAAAAGAGCTCAAAAAATACTGGAAGATTCGTTAAATGAAATGATTCTTGGAAGCTTTCTAGTGAAGTTAGCAAAGATATCGGTAAGAACCTTAATCAAAGATGACTCAAGAAAAGGTTTTTAAAGAAGAGAAAATTAGGAAAGATAATCAAGGATTACCCTAAGGTGCCCAAGGATCGATGGTTATGAAGGCCGTTTAGTTTTCGCTAGAAAAGGTTGATCCAAAACTTGTACCATCCTATCCTTCTCTTTGTTTACCACTCTATCTCCTCAATCTCCCTTTCACACTTCTCACATCTTCTTCTGCTTTCCTACTTTTTCCATATATTATCGATTTGGGTTGTAGAATTTTGAATATTACTGTAACAGAAAGTCCTTATGAGAGAGTTAAGATGCAGTTTCTAAGACTTGGAAGGGACCTCCACTCGCCTCTAAAAAAATAACACAAGTTAAAATCACAAAAAATGGAGAAAAGCCGGACGCTCCAAAATTGTGGGAGCTGCCATCACATTTTCATTATTACTTTTTGATTTGGATATTTATTTATTTACCACGGATCTCCCTCATATGAGGGATCTCGAGCCGGTTCGTGGCGAGGCTACGTGGCGCGTCCCCAGGTGGCGGATAGAGGGTTAATCGCGGAGCAAAAGCGACCTTCGCTTCCCTGAGACGCAGGTCAGGTGGATCCAGGGGATGGACTCCTTGTTTCTGCTGCGCCGATTTGGCACATACTTTCTGCATTTACGAGGCGTATTCATGCACGCGTGTGTGGGTGCGTTCTGGTTTGTGCAGATTGTATTCTATGAGTCAATTCGGCCAAAAGCCTGCAATCAAGTGACAGGGAAGTATATGGGAGGCGGTTAAGAGTCGCCTCCAACAAATAAGCTCATGTCCACTCTGGGAAAGCCTGGCAAGCTACCCGTGAGTATACCCAGCCCCCCACGTCCAGAGCCCAGCAAGCTACATGTGGGTATCAAAAATGCTAAACAGAGTAAAAAAAAACGGGCTTCATTCCCCCTGACATCGAAAGAGCCCCCAATTTCGCAGCGTTGGATAGGACGAGTACAGAGAGGCTGCTAAAACCTCAGGGCCAGTGGAAGCTGCCTGGATTTCAAAGAACTATGGAGACGATCTGTACCTACAATGCACGTACACTTGCATCCGAGTCCTCGATAGAAGACTTGCTCATGCAAGCAAGAAGGACGACGTCATCGGCCTTGCCGAGACGAGAAGACGCCAGCCTTCCAATGCCGTCTATGAGACCGGAGAAGAACTGTTCCTCGGAACATGCGACAATAGAGGAGTTGGCGGCGTCGGCATTCTCGTCAACATGAGTCTGTCCATGGACATCGATTCATTCTAACAACTTACAACCCGAATCGGACGTTTACGATTAAAAAGATGTGGATTAGTTCCGGCTTTGACAATCTTCGTCGTTTACGCGCCAACATCAAACTATGACGAAGAAGAAGTCGAAGAATTCTATATGGACTTGGAGAAGTCATACAGAGAAGACCACACATTCTTCAAGGTCATCATTGGAGATTTCAACGCCAAGATTGGACCAAGAAGAACGTCTGAAGAACGTCACATTGGGACCCATGGATTAGAATGGAACGAACAGGGGTGAGCGGCTCTCTGAGTTTATCATGACGACCAAGACCATCCATGGTAACTCACAATTTCGAAAGCCCCACCTTCACGGCTGGACGTGGGAGTCTCCCGGTGGAGAGTACCATAAAGAAATAGACCACATCATAGTAAAGAGAAGGTTTTGCCTGACCGATGTCGCTGTTGTCCCAAAATTCTACACGGGAGCAGACCACCGTCTCCTTCGTGCAAGATTCTATTTCTCGCGCAAAGGAGGAAAAAGCCGCTAAATTCAAAAACCGAAGTCTCAGAACCACCGCAAACTGGGATTCATTCAATTCACTAGTCGGCTGTTGGGAGGATGCCGTTGTCGATAACATCGACGAAGAATACGATCGGCTCATTCAAAATCTTCACGTTAGCGCTAAGAAAGCTGAGAGTCTGAAAGTCACCAAGAGACGTTTGTCTCTAGAAACACTCGAGCTAATACGCCAGCGTGGAATTGCACGAGCTGCAGGCAACCGCGAACTAACGTCCGAACTTGCAAAACAGTGCAGAGAGGCGATAAAGGAAGATCTTAAAGAGAGAAGAGCAGCAGTAATGGTCGAAGCTGCAGAGGCTGGGTGGATATGTTGTACCGCCGGTTCTCGCTTCCGGAATCCGACATGCCATTTCGTCGGTGAAAAATCGAACAATACCAGGTCCAGACAGGATAAGACCAGAACACCTGAAGAGCCTTCCGTCAATCCTCGTAAGCACAATTGCTCGGCTCTTCACACGTTACCTGTCCGAATGCAAGGTCCCTACCCAGTGGAAGACCAGCAAGACCGTGTTATTGTTCAAGAAGGGTGACCTACAGGATGTCGGCAACTATCGTCCAATCTGCTTACTGTCTGTCGTCTGCAAACTTTTCACTCGAGTCATCCTAAACAGGATTGACAGAACACTGCGCGAAGTACAGCCATGTGAGCAAACAGGGTTTCGAAAAGGATTTAGTACGAAGGACCACATCCACACGGTAACAAAGCTCATTGAAGTATCGCGAGAGTACAAAAGATCGCTCTGTCTCACCTTCATCGATTTACAAAAGGCTTTTTAATTCAGTCGAGATAGATGCAGTCTTGGAAGCCCTGGATAGTCAAGGAGTTTCTACTCAGTACATAAAGATTCTTCCTGAGCTATACAAAAATTTCACAACCAAGGTATCACCATTCTACGACGATATCATCATTGACCAAAGGAGGAGTTAGGCAAGGCGATCCCATCTCGCCAAAATTATTTACCGCCACCCTCCAGAACGTCATGCGAACATTGGAATGGGATAATATGGGAGTGAAAATCGATGGTCGGCAGTTACACCATCTTCGCTTTGCTGATGACATCGTCCTTATAACAACAAACATTAGCCAAGTGGAACGAATGCTTGCTCACTTTGATAGAGCCTGTGGAAAGATTGGTCTTCGAGTAAATCTCACAAAAACGATGTTCATGAAGAACGGATTGGTTTCGCACGCCCCATTCATGCTCAACGGAAAGAATGTCTCCAAATGCTCCAGTTATATCTATCTAGGTCGAGAAATCATCATGATGAACGACCTAGCTCCAGAGCTGAGCAGAAGGAAACGAGCGGCTTAGGGGTGCTTTCAAGAGCATCGAGGATGTAGTGAAGAGAGCAAGGAACACCCGACTCCGTGCCCACCTTTTCGACTCAACGATACTTCCTGCCCTAACGTATGCGTCAGAAACTTGGTCGCTGCGTAAGCAGAATGAAAGGTCACTTAGCGTTATCGAGCGCGCAGTCGAAAGGGCGATGCTAGGAGCATTCGTTCCACACAACTAAGGGAAGGGATCGGAAGCTCCGATCTGCGTCGACGATCAAAAAATCGAAGATGCCGTTTAGTACGCCAAATCATCGAAGATAAAATGGGCCGGACACGTAATGGGTATGGATGACAACCGATGGACAACAGCCGTTAGTGACTGGATTCCTCGGCATGTCAAACGTACTGCAGGAAGACCACCTACCCGATGGTTAGAGTTCTTCACGAAGAGCCTAGAAGAAAGATATGATGCTCGACGAGTCCCTAGAGCGAGCAGAACCCACTGTTCTACTCTTACACGCGACAGGGAAAAAATGGAAGACTTACTAGCGCCCGCTCGAGTCACTCGACGATCAACGGGACTACAGGTGATACAGGTGATGGATATTTATGCACACTTAATGGAGTTTTTCGTAACGTTTTTATTTTTCTAACCCGGTTAAAAAGTGTTCCAAAAGTAATACGGTAACAACGACTGGGAATACAGTAACCAATCCAAGTGAAGTTTAGTGGAAAACTTGTTATAGGGTCCAATTCGATGTTATTATAGAAAAAAGTGCTAGTAGATATCCGAAGCGACTCATAGATTTGCCGTAAGCTAGAAAAAAGTAGCCGCCTCTTTTGCTACGAAATATCATATTTCTGAAGATTTCTAGATTAGAAAATTACAAATTGAGCTTTGAAAGAGCCGAAACCTATGAAAAAAAGTTTATAGATGAAAATTCTCCTCTAAATGGTTAAAAAATGGATTCACTGTGGAGAGAAAACGGTGGACAGGTGAGGGTGGCGGGCGATTCGATACTGGGAGAACGCCAGCTGTTCCACTCAAGCCACCATATCACCCTATGATTGGTGAAGCTTCTTTCAGACGTAAAATTGCAGAATGCAACTTTTTTCATGAAGTAGACAACCAGTCATAATGAAATAATTACACGAAGTCTTAATTTAACTCAAACCCAACTTATTTTTCAACAACAAGAGGTTTTTCGGAGAAAGCTATCATAGCATTACGACTTCGTAGTGAAATTTGAGGATAATGAAAGAGAAGAAATGAAAAAGTCGATAACCAAGCCACATTTCATGTAACTTGTTAATGCGAAAATATTGATTGATGACCTAGAAAGTAGATTTACTGCATGAAAACGATGAATGGTAAAGAATGGGTTGTTTATTACAACCATGATTAGAGATTCTCTGGATTTCATTTGGAACAGCAAAAAATCAATGATATATGAAGGCACGTGCGATTGAGGAGAAAGGAACGGATGACTTGGAGGGAACTAAGAAAAGTGAAAAATAGAGAGGAGAAGAAAGAAACGGTAAGAAGTGATGAAGGATGAAAAGTATTAGAAGGCATTTTTAAAAAGTTAAGCACAGGGAAAAAAATGTAGATAGGGAAAAAAATTATGAAAGGACAGTAGATTTTTCTTAAGATTATAAACGTTTTACTAAATAAAGTTGAATTAAGCGATTAAAAGATTCGGAAAGTTGACTTTCGCTTGCCTTCATTCTTGTAGTGATTAACACTCCATTTTATAAATTAATTTCGTATAAAAAGTATAAACAATGGGTTACTTCTGAAAATATTTCTTCTGTCTCAATCTATACTCCTAACATACCTTTTCTAGGACAGCTGGATTTTCGGAACGATGTGTGGAACATCTCAAGGGGCGAATAGTTAGTGAAAACATGAGGAATCGACAAGGACCTTACTTGTCTCTGCCTGAGAACAAGATGATTTCAAGAGATGTGCTTTATTTTCCTGCTGAGACGAGCTTATACTTTTCTTATACTTGCAATTACATCCATGTGGATGTGTTGTATGTACATGGATGACACCAGACACAGCCGTTTTGCCCAAAATAGCCTAGAATGAAGTGCTCAAAAAGCACATAGAAAGAAATTCGGCGAATTCAGAACACCCAACAAGATACTCAGAGATGTGACTCTTAACACTTGATTACTCATAGCTACTCTTCCGATTGGAAATTTACAACTCATTCTCGGCTTGAGAGAGGGCTACGTCGTCGCAGTCCGAAATCAAGGAAGAGCTCATCCATGAGGCAAAGGACACCATTCTAGGTCTCAGCGCTTTTCATTTCTTTCGGATGAGACACTTTTTAGTACGGATCTATTCGCTTCCCTCGGGGTACTGGGGTCTTTTGAGCAGCTCAAACGCGTGATATAGAAACTTTAGAAACATCTACTCTATTGATTGATTGTTAGCAACTTCTGTATATTAAGATGCTTTGCCCTTCTCACCTTCCTTCGAGGCTCCAAGCCAAAGAAGCCTGTTCTATAAAACTTTTGGTTGACATCACAGTTCTGCAGCTCCATAAAAGGCTTCCAGCTAATTCTCATTGTTCATATCAGTACTGGATCGTAGAAGTCTACAATCTGCTGATTCTTTATTTCTTGTCGTCAAACATTGGTTTCTTCCCTGGAGTGAGACAAATTAGGACAATTCTAAATGGCATTTTCCTAATTTTTTATTTTTTAGTTTAGAATCCCTTTTGATAAAAAAAGCAATTTTATCAAAAAAACTTGATAATCGAACAACATTGGAGATGAACACGTAATTATTCCGCAGAATTTTTTTGTGTAGGGAAAGAAAAAAGTTTTTTGAATGTTTTGCTAGTTTCAATTCTATCTGACTTAATTTAGTGATTTTTTCTCCACCCATCAGGCAAAGCATTTCGAGCCTTAGAATGCGGGATTATGTAGCACGTTATCAGGTGACGGATATAGGTTAAAAATGAATCCAAATTTTTTCGTGTGCGTGTCTTGAGATGCGCCTAATTTCATGTGATGGGTTTTATTGTGTCTAGTGTGTTTTGCAATGACTTTTGCCCTCGTAAGCATAGTCCTACTGACGCCCGTGGATTGTCATTGCTGGATGCGGATTGTAGTTTAACACATAATTATTTTACAAAAAATACCCTAGCCTTATTACCCAAACATCGAATCGACTGAATTCGTATAGGCGAGTGATAGCTAGATAAAAAGGCGGTTTGAGACCGTTCCTAGGGGCTGAGTGTGCATTAGGGAGATCTCATCGCACTGATGAACTAAGTAAATTTATAGATAAAGCTCTCTCTCTACCACCGTATTCCCATAGACTACTTGGTGGATTTCGCGGTCTTCGAGAAGATGGCACACTCAGAGAACTGAAAAGAGCTTCGCGTGCTACTAATAATTTTATTTGACTGTTCAAAAGATTATTGATAATACCTATGCCAGACGATATTTTCTTCTACGGAAGAATGTAAACGCGCAAAGTCTTCCATATATAGATCGGTCCTAGCATTTCTCAAAATTCTTGTTTCATCAATTTGTTTCGTCCAATTTTTTATGCATTTTGCTCTTATTAATCACTCATTGGATTCCGCTTGCCAAGTCGTCCTTGAGCTGTCCGGTTGACCAGTTGCCGGATTCACTACTGTAACACCGTAACACGAGTCGCTACTCTTCTGGAAGTCCTTCCAAGTCCAAAGGTAAGAGATTTCCTTCAGAACCATGAAAGTCAACTGCTTATGGTGACTACCTAAGAATGTTCTTGCAAAAATATCTGTGGTTAGCAAGAGAAACATTTTCAACCAGCTTCCAGCACTATTACAAGAGGAGATGATAGAGCTTCAAGTTTAGACCGGATCCGTAGCTAACTTCGATTACCTCTCATGGATGACAGATGAAAGGGAACGAAGCAAGTGTAAAAAGTGTTGGTAACTACACAGCATGTGATGGCGTATTACTACAACTGCGTGAGCACTTACCTATTGTTAAAGAAAAAAATCTTCGTCTGAACTTATGGACCTAATGTTCCACATTTCTCTGAATGTACGACAAGGATGAAAAAATGCTGTGAGGAAGTGAAAAAGCACATGAACGAATTCGAAAGATGCTTTGAAGTTCATGATATTTTTGGTGAACAGTTTGTGGATTTTAATAGGATTATTCCAGAAAGAAAAGTTTTTGCCTAGTAGAATGAGTCGGAAATCTGTGAAAATATTGTCTTACGACGATATACCGGCTTCCAACCTTACTTTAAAATTCTTAAACCAATAACAACAAATTGGTCACATGAAACCAGCAAGGCATAGGATTTAAGAAATAAGGAGATTTAAAATCTTTGGCAGCGGATGTTTTCTTCAGAAAATCGACGATCAAATAAAGGTACTCGATCGATTGTCGATGAACACTGCATGTCATCTAGATCACGTCCGCAATATTGCGCCATTCTGCCACAAGAATAATAAAGATCTCTATCTTGTACGGTCGTAATTTTATGTTGATAGATTTGTCTGAACGTATACTAATGATGATTGCACAACAATGTCACACACACAGACACGACGAACGGACCGATTAGACTACGGTGCCGTCGGCACGACGGACGCCGCCGCTGACGGAGACGGACGGACCGCCGACCTCGGCAGTCCGCTCCGCCTCCGTCGTGTCGTGAGTTCTGTCGTTTCGTTCGACACCGCGCCGTCAGGACACATAAACTGACTCATCGCCTTTTTTTCTTTCTTCTTCCTCTTCTTTTCCTTCTCCTCGTCATTCTCCGCTGTCGTTCATCCGTGTTGTCCCACATTTTGCGCTCTTGTGAGATATCCTTCGAATGCATGGAGATACGGTATAATTTCTAACTAATTCACAGCCGTAATCTTTCACGCAGATTTTTGCAGTAACTGTGTTCGAAAAATAGTCGAGTAATAGAATTATTCAACAAGTTTTAATTGCATGGCATTTGGAAACAATTAATAGTAATCGAATCGTTTGAGGAATTTCATCTTTTCTTCTCAAAATGTTTAGCTCGTACCGGAAAATTGGGATCGTTTATTGAAAAGCTTTGTAATAACGTTAAAAAAAACACTGGAATATTCGACATGCATGGAAGATTTTATTCATACTGTAGGTGGAAGGTTGAATATACGATATCATTCGACGGATAGCTTTCTGGTGAGGGCCGAATATTCGATTTATTCGAAGAAGTTAATTTTTGTCACATTGACACCCCATTGAGAAATGGTTCAAATGCTAAAAACATTATGAATCTTCACAGAAATCAAAGATAATGTGGCAGTTCTTGCGAACCAGCCCATAAATGATATCGTCGATAATTATGAAATACTTAAATGTTGTCATAATAACTCTAGAACTCTCGAAGGAGCTTCGACCACTTGAAGTATCACGAGTATTTGACAGACGTCGAATAATCGAATAACCGAAAAAGCCTAAAATTGTATTGATATTTGATTTTGAAAGTACCAGTGTCCTATGTGATGAGAAATGATAGTTGTCAATGACTAACTTGGACATATATTTTAATTTTTAAAAAAATGTTTTGACTTCTGAGCTGTTCAAGAGACTTCAATGTTAGTTGATTCGAAAATTGGATATGTAACCAATTTCAGCTAGTCAAAATCAAGATTCGAATAGCAACGGTTCAAGAATGAAATATCAAAGAATATTTCTTAGAAGCGCTTTTGTAAGTAAAAAACGTATCTTTTTTTATTTTGTTTTATTTTGTATGGCCCGTCATCAGATCTACTGTGCGGATCTCAGCAGCTCTCGTATTCGATTCGTTTTCTCGCATCTATTATCCACGAATGTCTTCCAACTTTTACGTGTGGCTTCGGCTGCTACTTGAGGATTTTTGATTTCATCCTGAATGCCGTAGAATGCTGGTCGAGCAATTCTCCTTGGAGTCCTGGGATAGCCGGGCTGGAGCGTTCCCAATTGGATTGCGGAAAGTGTTTTTTTCTGGACCGGTCTGGTATCAATTTCCCGACCCGGAAGAATGAAAGGCTTGGTTGGCCCGGAGCGGAATCGAACTAGCACCATGCTCGAGATGATCGATATCACTACTACTCCGCTATCCACTCCCTAGGAGATGCGTAAGTAACAGAAATGAGTAAAAACTTATGCGTCAGCAGATTCTTTAACTGCGGATGCGCCATTATGGATATAAAAACTTTAGTTACTGATTTTAAGGAAGAACTATAAGAAATTAAAAGTAGCTGCAGCTGTTGTGGTTTTTGTTGTTGTTAAATATACAACTTATATTTGATTTGTATTTTGAAATGCAGTTTTATTCTATAATTAAATCTCCTTATAGTAATCTAACAAAAAGACAGGCGATTTAATTTCGGTGCAACTAAAAGAATACAGCAGTATTCGTTAGCAAATTCTCGAATCCTTTCCAGAACACAGTAATTTGATGAAGGTCAGTCTGTCTAAAATTTCTGGGCCGTCTATTTTTTGAAAACTACTTTTGTGTTGAATAACTTTTTTCTCTTACCACTGAAACCTTTACCAACTAGTATTTTACCCAAATTTAAAGCGACATGGTGGCGAATTACTATTAATTATTGGTTTCATTGGTAACCTACAGTACAAAAGCTAAAAAAACTCTCGACGTTGATCAACCCTTTGAGGGATGCGCCGTGCATTCGACTTCAATAAGCATCGTTCGTGGGTTATGGAATGCATCTTTGGCCTTTATAATGACTCGTGCTGGCCTACCGATGTATCGAGCCAGTGCTACAATCCTCCCAGAAAAGTCCGGTAATAGACCCCCGGAGGGATGGAAGGCTTGGTGAGCCATGAGCGTGGAGATCGATTCCACGTGTGTGTTGCAAGACTCCTCCGACCACTTTGCCACACGCGCCCCACCTACAGTATAAATAATTAAAATTCGTAACGTACGGTAACGTGGTGATGTTTTTTTACCAAGCGAGAAACGAATCAGCTCAACATGTTTTTTGAAATAACAATCTTGCAACTACTATTCAAGCTATGAACACCGTGTAGCTGAGGTACAATAGTTCCTTTCCGCTCTCCTATCGAAGCACTTAAGACGTAAGCCGACTTTATTAATTTGATAATAAGGAAGTAGTTTTTTTTTAAACTGAGTGCTTTGACAAGGAATTTCTGGCTTTTAGAAGCGCTAGAGGTGGTTAGTATTGGCTAAATGAGCTCGAACCGGTAGTGAATCGAATACGCTCGCGATACGTTTGCAGTCACTGGGATAAGAGCACCTGACCACCATAGATATTGATTGAACTAAATCGGAAATTTCACGGTTGCTTACTTTACTTTGCAGTTTTGTAACTTGTGCTGTTCGTCGTAATTTAGCGTTCAATTAGCGCAAAACGGTTTGTCAACTGATCCAGAAAGATGAAAAAAAGGGCTACATGTTCTTGTCGGTCCTCATTAAGCGTTAGCCCTGCTACCCCTAACATGTGATCCTCATCTTTTTTTTTCCGAAAATAACCAGCTGTTAAAAAGGATATTAGTGTATTTCGCAAAAAAAAACGGAGAGGACAGGTGTTGAGGGAGGTAGAGTAGAAAGAAGAGGAAGGTGCGGAAAGAAAGGATAGCACAAAATGCAAAAAAGCTCGGAGAAAAAACAGAGAGTAAGTGGAGGGGGAAGAGAAGAGTGAAAAGAAGACAAAGTAATAGAACGAGGAGACTAAGAAACAGGAAGAAAATCCTACTATAAAAAATTGTATGACTGCTTAGATACAGCAGCATTACCTAATGGTGGTGTAAAACCAACGACAGTAAGTAGAGAAAGTATAGCTTCTTTTTTTTAAATAGTGTAGAATACAGGAAATTCGTTAAAGTGTTGGAAATTTTCTCGCTAGCTTTTAAACACGACGATAATTGTAGTTGCTAATAGAGGAGTTGGCTACGATTACCTACTCTTTTGAATTGGCTCAAGAACTCTGATATCTTTAAGAAATCTGAACCAGTGCTGACTAATTGAAAGAGAAGCTTTCACTTAGGGCAAGTGATTTCCGAGAGTCATATTTCACTTTAGTTTTATCGAAAAACATCTAAAAAGTTGTCCAAGTGTTAAACAAACACCATTACCACTAAAAAGAATGAACCATACGAATTCTGTGAACCACTGGAGTCAAATCTGCAATGTCGCTCTGTAGGATTTTGTCTTCACTCTTTCTTCTGAGCTCTATTTTTCATTCTTAAAAAAAATAAAAATAAGCGCTACACACTTCTGTTGATTTCATCAGACTTTATTAGAATACAAACAACAATGTGAATTAAGTGATTGACAGTTGCTTTGTTTGAAGTTGACTTGCCATCACTGTGTTCATCTTGCGAATTCTCTGAAGAGGTCGCTGTGAATTTGGTTTATAAAACGGTTCTCGTTCTTTAACTGATAGCTTACATGGTGTTTTATTGCTCATGGATACTGACGATAACAAATAGCGGACTACCAATGAAATGATAGCCTAAAAATTCGTTGCCTGATAAAGGGTAGCGAAGTTAGGGATCCTCGTCGTGAGCATCGTTTGGCATCTAAAATCACTACAGTACCAGTTTGTCCGTTAATACCCTTTCTCATATTTCGAGCCCCACGGTAGACTACAACAATGTCGATGTCGTTGATGATGTCGGCGGTTCACCACTACGATCACGTGCCACTACCGCTGATGGATTCGGAAGTTCACAATTTCGTCCAGATATGGAAACTGTTGGTGGCATTCATGGATCATTACTTGGACAAGGTGCCATTAACAGTAACTGTGTCGATAGTTCAGTACGAGGTGCCGGTACCGGTGTTCAAAGCATCAGTGCGCCATAACCGTTCACCTGTTCACGTTATTCTACTCTAGTTATTCAGTTGATTTAATCTCCATATTGACATCTTCAAGTGGTGTAGAAATCAACAACGCAAGAATATGGCGAACAGATCGGGCCTGATAGGCTGAAATCGGGATGGATATCTTATATCTTTTAAGCCGATTAGACGATCTTTTGGGCTAAGTTAAGGGAAATTTTATCGATCACCTCTCCATCTTTACCTCTCTCTTTTTGCTGTGTTTTTCTACACACTCTTTTTTTCCTTCTGTCTTTTCTTTAACTTGTGTATAACTGTTAATTTTAGTCTCTCTAAGGTCAGAAAACGGTCTAATTGTTAGAAAATTGCTATACTAGCCCAAAACTAAGTGACAGCTTAAACAATCCGGAAACGAATTGTTCTATTTTTAATCCAAGAAATTCAATGACCATAGGAGATCTATAGCTCGTCACGGCATCATTTTCTGCAGCATTCTCCAGCGCCATGCTCGTGATGACGGACATCACTACCACTGTGCCATCCACCTCTTTTCGATTTTTTATAGGATGGTCATAATTCAAGGTCGAAGTCGTCCTTGTCAGAATGTTGATAACTTGTGTCAGAACATCGTACTGCGCTACTGGTCCAAATGTTCTTCACTCGTCTCGACAGAATTCGTAGTATGTTTAGATGAACCACGGTCATTTAAGATGGACGTGTTCACGAAAACATAACAACAAGTTAAATAGGGTAAGTCCAGTGAATGCTGTTATGTCGCTCTAATCTTCAAGACGACGATTTTTTAGAAAGACAAAAACGCTTGTGGGCAGCACAAAAGCTGGTGCTTAGCCCATAAGAGTTTCAAGTGAACTGTAGAAAAGTTTGATAACTCCGAGCTTGTTACTTTAATAACAGATGGACAACACCATAAACGTTGACAGAGATTTTAAAAAAGATGGCATCAAGTTGGAAACGGGCGAAAGCACTTTTTAAAAAAGAAGGAGAAATAAAAAACTCCAGCATCCCTTTTTTAAAAGCTTTAGTGAACAAGTGAAATGAATAGAAGTCCCCTCAATAAATGCGCAGTCGTTGGTTCGATCTCGCACCATCATGCTCGTTTTACCTTCCATCGCTCAGGGGTCTACAAATTGATACTAGACTTGACTGAGAGAATAGCAGCACTGATTTGATAGAAAAAATAGGACGCTGAAATTCATTGGATAGGTCAGATATGCATTCAGTCACCTTTATGACACTTGATGAAGTCGAATGCATGGAGCATTTCTTGAAGGCTGAGCAACATCAGAAAGCTTTATGCTTCACCCTTCTCCAGGGAAAAACTAAGAGGATGAGGTAAATTTATACGATAGTCGAATTTTACTACAGATGAAGAGGTTTCTGAATACTGGTGACTATTAGACAGTATTCGTAGAGAACGGAGCTGAAGTCTCCTTACCCTCAGCGGATCATATGTCACTTAATGTTTTAAGCTATTTGTCTACACATGCAACTCAACATGACTAAAGACTTAGGGGAAGAGCGTCAGGGAACTATATGAAAACGATGAACAACCCAATTCGCTTTATAGATGTTTCAGAGGACAGAGAATCACATGAGTCGAGTGGGAAACTCTTCAGTGCTGTTGGATGATACATTAAGGCGATCGGGTTCAAGGCCATTGTGCTTCAATTCACCTTTTTATTTACTGCTTACTACAATTTTCACTGCAAAGTATTATGCGAAATAAACCACAACGATGCTGAGATATTCGCAAAACTTGTAGCTCTAGCACATCGACACTGAACTCAATTGTTGGCTCTCCAGATCAATCCCGATGACGGGTGATTTGTGATGGCAATGGTAGATAGAAAACCACTTGAGAGGAACTCAGAGCGAGGGCCTCCAAGGCACAGTGGGAGATGCGTGAGCTCCCCGAAAGGGAAATCGTGATTCGATCTGGCCCAGGGTCAAAGAATCAGATAGCAGTTCCACTCCTCATAAACCATAACGAACTGTGTCGCTACGATGTGGAATGTATCACTGGGTGTTAAACATGGCAAACTTTGTTGACGAAAACTCTGAATCCGAATCTTGACTTTCTTCCTGTTTTATTAGCAACTGGATAACAGATTTTGTGTTGACAATAAGCTTGTATGGATGGTCTTTCTAGTGCTGCCCTGTGAACTCCATATGTTCGACTACAATTAATGAAGCGTACCCAATAGATCAAATCCCTTTGTGAGATATTGGTCTCTTGATTCTTAGCTTTGCACGATTGGTTGTCAATTAAGGAAACCTTTTCTTTTGTTTCAAACATTTTCTGTATTAATGACGACGATTTAGAAGTATAGTTAATAACCAAATTCAGTTGGGTTACAAGCCGCACACTTTGCCAATGTAGCTGATGATAACAACATAATGGCAATATGGTATCTTACGATATTTACACAAAAGTTTAAAAAAAGCAAAAAAGAGACAAGAACGACTTGATTATTTTTTTTGAACTACTGTGAAATCGCATTAGACGACATTACACAAGGTTATACCTATTGTAACTATGATTATGAGGCCTTGTGCAGTTTTCCCTCGAGATGTCAAACGCACTACAGGAAGACCATCGACCCGATGTTCAGAGTTCTTCACGATAAGCTTAGAAGAAAGGCATGACGCTCGAAAGTTCCTAGAATAAGCAGAACCCACAGGGCTACTCTTACACACGACAAGGAAAAAATGGAAGATTTACTGTCGCCAGCTCGAGTTACTCGACGATCAACGGGACTACAGGTGATACAGGTGAACGCGGTATTCCTATGAGAAAATTTCCTACAGTTTTACCCTGTTGATTTCGAAGATGTGAGGGATCACACGTCTGGTCAACAGTGAAGCCGTGTGAGACATCCGTAGGTGATGTATAAGAGATTGAATACTGTGCAGAATCTGATGGCGACATACCCGACTTAAACTGAGAACTAATAAGCTTCTTGTTTTCGTACTGTGTTGGACTAACCTGCACATTAGTCATGCAAGTAAAGGTAGTTGCATTCTTGAACCCATTCATTGGTGTACTCTCGTGTTCACCCACTGGATTCAGGACGTCTGTTTGGCCTAATGCTCGTGAAATAAGATGAAAAGATATCGAAGTCAATTGGAAATAGTCTCCAAGTAATTTAAAATTTACTCCAGAAAGATCTGAACGGTCAATATGAGTGCGTTCACTTAGGAAACTTGAAGCAAAGAACTTAGTACAAAAAGTGTTTTGATCTTCGCTTATGTCGAGCAGATAGAGCTTATTGGGAACTCATAGTGTGAGTTTACCTGAACGATAGTTGGCGCGACTGTAGATGATGAAGACGTTATGGGCAAAATATTCTTGCCATCATTTTTTCCCATTCATTATATTTTAAGAGATTACAAAGAGTGAGTGATCTATTTGAGCTAGCTTACTGATGCCCTAGTCTATCCCTTGGTGAATCAGAAGACGTGCATGGGTTTCTTCATGAATCATGATAATCTCAGCTCATAAGGAAACTGACTGGTTGGGAGTACGAGTTCTCAATGGAATTTCGAGATAAACAGAAAACCTACCAAGGTCGTCATTTTAGTGGTTCGCCTTCGTTCTCGTCACATGGTTTTCTTCACGACGGCGATGATTTCACCTGTTGCTCCATTTTGCCAGGAGTTGCAGATAAATAGGTCGAACTTCTTCCCAACTTTGACGGAACACCCGATGGGGATTGTCACTGGATGGCGAAGGAAATGTAAAATTACTGACTTTAATGTGAAGATTAGTAAGTGGTTAAAGATAGATTAGTGTCACTTTCTGTTTTTTATGCCTCGGCATCTATGTCCTTGACATTCCACCACAATCAACTGTTTGGTTTTGTCCAGCACTATGCACCCGCCTTGTTTCCTGCGACTAATCTACAGTATCCGTTTAACCGACATGCTTCGATCCATGGCAGTGGATTATCTAGCGAGCGTTCATAAATAGTGCAACTCGTGTCCTATAGCATTTATCTATTCGAATACCGTAAAAAAATGTAGCGAGGAGAAAAAAAATGAATAAGAGAATGAAGAAGAACGAGAACAGGAGAAGGAAAAAAAATCTAACGGGACGAAGAATGATTGCAGTCGCCGACGCTGCCGGATGGGGTATGTGGTGGAGGCGATATTTATGGAATCGCAAGGAGACGCTGGCGTGGTCGGCTACCGTAATCTCTCAGCTCACATGCAAATGGCACATTAATCAACGTTTACGAAATGAGCTCCTTTCGTTCAGGTTGCTATTGATTAGGTTTTTAGTGTAGTCCGATGTGAAAATAAGATATTTGACGCCCATCGCTTAGCAATCGAGTGAAACGAACTCCAGAGCTGAATGCGGTAACATAATCAAAGCAGCGCGTCTTGTAAATTCTACTTTACTACCACCATTTGAAAGAAGCGTAGTGTACGAGGCAAATTTCCGTCTAGCCATTTGGATTCTCATTCCAGCAAAATCTGTTTAGATGAATGGCACGGATCATTCATAGGTAAGTCCTGTTGGTTCTCGACTGATCTATTATGACTTACTGTGGTGGCGAGATGGTTTTTGCTCATATATCACGCGTTTCCAAAACTTCCTTCGTTTGTCTCGCTGCCCTCTAACTCTCAACGACCAACGTTGAAAAAGTTATATAGGCTCCGAAGGGAATTGATGATCAGTCGTCTTGTCATTTCATTGATATTTTGAATGCTGCTCAAGCACAGGTTTGAAATTCCATGAAAATCTTGGAATGTCCTTTATCTTTCCCACCTTCTCGCTTGTTGCCATTCTTTGTAGATCGGGGGAAATTTCCTAACTGACAGCCGCGATTCTTTTACAAAGGCAGTGTTTCCTACGACTGACGACCGATCGAGGGCTATGTAGTTTTACAAACTCCTATAACGGTAAATTTTCACCACTTGCAAAAGTTTCGATTCTAGAAGTAAAAAAACAGCAAATCGATAAGTTATCGACTGGAACTGAACCAGATACCACATGGGATTTTAGCAGGCAGATCAGTGTCCCTTTTGTCCTTAGTAAGTCTTTTTTTTCTGAAAGTCATATTACACCAAATTAGTGGATTGTAGAGAGTACTTTACGATTAAGAAATGTTTTGAAAGAAACTCATTCACGCTACCAATGATTGAATAATAGCAAAAATCACTTCCAAAAGTATCCTTTACCATTATCGACTAGACCCTAGTGAAAGACAATCGCTTTACGTTTTTCCCAAGGATTTTAGGAATGAGTGAGCAGGTCTATTCGAAATCGTAAAAATCTTTGAGGTCAAGTGAGCAGCTCAAGGAATAGAAGTACTTCTAAATGGTGAAAAAAAATGGAAAAGAGGGCTGCGCCAATTTGTATTGCCGACCGATCGATAGCCCGATAAAATGATAAATCCTTCTCCTATTTTCCACTGCACGTTAAGTAAAAAGCGCATATCTTGCAAAAAATTAAGGAAGCCGTCCGAAGTCCGTGTCGGTCTCGAAAGCACTTTTTCCAGTGGTAATAAATTTTTCTAGGAAAAAAGAAGGCAACCATTTTTTCACCAGAGAATAAAGAAAATGAAGCGGTTAGATTCTTCACTTAAGAGAACTTTAGCAAGAAAGTAATAAACTAACGCCGACATCTCCTTTCAAATTTTAAACAACTGATGACGACATCATATCTTAACATTTATTTGCTTCCAATTCTTTTTTTTCACGGAATATTACAGAGGAAAGCACAATCATAAGCATGCTGAGATCTGAGGACAGCTCGGAGCTTCAAGTGAGGTAATCCCTACCCGGAGCTCACGTGCTATCCACTACATCAACCGTGACCTATACTGTGATTTTCTCAAAGAAAATAGAGCGTAAGTAGAACGAATAAAGATTAAAGAATAGTCATTAAATGAAAAGCCGAAAATGTGATTTCGACTGAACCTTCACCTTAGTTAGGTTCAACGCCGATTTGTGCTCCCTAGGTAATTCGCTTAAACGGATGGTTATTGATAATACTGTTGGAGTAAAAACTGGCTGACAGAAAGGCAAAGCAAAGGCCTCGGTTTGTGTGGTGGAGAGCAAGTGAAAGACGCCGTAAGGATGATCGCGGCTTCGAAGCCCATCTGAGGCTCTCAGTTTTGCTCATATCCCAGCACCCCTCATGACCACATCTTTAGAAATGCACGGAAAAAAGTAGCAACTGCGCCACTGGGATTGAAAACATTAATTCGCACAAGGAAGTAAAACTATTTGATTGGACTTTTCTCCCAAAAAAAACATTGTTTCATTCATCTATCAGATTTAATGTGCAACAATCGTTTTTTCCGGAAAAAGGAAAAAAAGAAGAAAAGAGCAGAGTTTTGAGTTAAAGAGTGTAAACAAGACCGAAAACAGTTCTTAAATCGACCGATTTACAGTACGAGTTACAGTAATCTAAGCGGCAGAGGGTAAGAAAGCGGCGATGTGGATGCAAATGCGGTGGCTACCGTAAGCAAAGGTTGGTGAAGGGACGCTCTTGCCCTCGTGTAATTAATTGCCAGTCATTAATTACGAGTACCGAAGGGACGACGTAACTACGAAAGAAAACTCAAAGCAATCGAGACTTAGCTGATTGCGTCAGTCCTCTCGTGAACACAACAGAAACATCACCTATGAATTCGGAAGGAGAAAATCCCGGACCACTTAGCCAAACATGATGTTCTTCAACAAAGCATGATGTTCGTTCGAGTTTGTTGGTTTATAGAGCAGCTATGGTATTTCTTAGCAAAGGTGTTTTAAAGAAATTATCGAGCAAAATAAAAATGCTATTTTATAATTGTCATTATTAGATTTTTGGTAGGGTGTTTTGTGATTTACAACCATAGTGATGCTGAGATACTTGCAAAACTCCAGACTACGGGTAGGTGAGAGACAGGCGAAACAGAAGGACCCGCATGGTATTGTGGTCAACGCCCTAGCCCGGCGAGGGTAACAGTGGGTTCGTTCCCACCGCAGACACCCCCGGTCCGGAGTTTTGCATATATCTCAGCATTCCAATCTTAACCTTTTTATTTACTGCCTATTCTTTTTAATATGTTGCGAAATATAACTTCTATGGTGCTGAGATATTTGCAAAACTCCGAAACGCAGGAATCTGCGGTGGGGAACGAAAGCGCTGTTGTCCTTTCCGGGGAGTAACGCGTTCACCACCACACCATGCGGGGTCCTTCGTTTCGTCTCTCTCTCAGCTAGTTATATCAATCACTGCCATCAGCAATCACCCGTCAACGGGATTGATCTGGAGAGCCCAAATCGGCATTGAACCCAGTTAAGCTGAGGCTATAGTTATAAAGGATAATAGTTGGTTCGTTCCCCACCGCAGACGCCTGCGGTCCGGAGTTTTGCAAATATCTCAGCATTATGGAAGTTATCTCAGCATTATTGCCATTGTATTTATATTTTTTGGAACATTAGCTTTTAGCGCTTTTTGCAACCTTCTCTTAATCTCTATATTTTTAAGCAGTTTTGCCTTTTTTCCATTTTATTAGATTCCGAATCAATGAAAGGTTTGTCTAGTTCATTAATAAGCGCATTGCGGAAGAAAAAAACTTGCAACGTAACACTGAAATAAGGCGTTCGCATTTCATAACTTCATGGATGAATGGATCAGCGCTTTAACTCCTTGTCTCTTTAACTCTCCTTCTTTGTCCTTTAATCTCTTCCTTGGATCTTAACTTCTTGTTCGGTTTCCCAAAAATTAAGCCTAACAATAGTTTCCTTATTGTTCGCTCGATTTCCTTCTCCACAATTACTTAGTTCTATCCAAATCAAACTTATGTGCTGTCACCATTTCCAGCGAGATTTTCATAATTTTTCCTTTGATTGGTTCCTCTTAGCCATAAAAGCATTCGAAATATTACCGTTCGCTATTTTAACTGATTACTCATTGATGACAAATCTCTCCCATGTGGGCGATCGACGCCAGATGGCATTGGGTTAGGCGCGCGCAGGAACCCTGGAATATGGGTGAATTGAAGGGATAACCTTCCTGTATGCAGGCAGATCTATTCATAATACCTTCTTCGATTGTTGAGCTAACACGGAATTGATGTAGATGCCTATTTGGCTAACGTTTCGATGTCTTCGTCTTTTTTCAAGGCCGATGACTCCAGTCGATGGTCCACAGTCGCTCGTCTTCTCGATACGGCGCCTTCGTCGTCCTATCGAGTCGGATCTTCTTCAGTGGAAGGGTGTTCGAATGAGGCAATCTTATATGGTAGCTCACTTTTTATACAGGAGGGTTTTTTTTGATAATGACTATCTGTTGATAACAACTTTTTTCTCAATGGATAATCCATCCTGCAGCAGTCGGCATTAAGTTAGCTAGCACAAATAGAATAACTTTTCATATTTCCTTAGACTATTGCTCCTGGATAAACAGGCTGCATTCGACACATCCATTTGAACCAAATTTTTTAACCAAACGATTGAAAAGCATGATGAAAGAATGGGACGAGCACGGTGTTGCTCTGCTTAAAAAAAAGCCCCCATATCTACTGCGTGAGGCTCGAAATTGGTCCATCGATACTTAGCATACTTAACGACAGCTTTGATACGCAACAAGTTAGAACGGAAACTTTACTGTGAAGCCTAAGTGACAGATTAGACTAAAGCTGATGAAAGCCGTGTTAACAGAAACATCGAAATAAGCGTTTGACTTATTTGGTCTCAAGTCGCTGATACGAAGAAAAAGGTGAATCAAATCCACTTTAACCTTAAAGATCTCACTATCAAAGATTATTTCTAAGATTTCAGCTACTATATATGAAGCTCGGTATTACAAAGTCGCGATATGAAATGTTCGAAATCTTTGGAATGTCGGAAAAGTTGGGAGGAACGAATGTTATACAACAATAGACTGGTGTAACGCAATGGTTACGGAGGCTATGCAGTACATGTAGGGTCGGTTGTTAGTTCTATAACATTTCCCAGTCTCATCAAGCCTATGTACGCTGATTTCACTTTGCTTTATCCGACTATCCTTATTTTTTATCAAAAAAATCCTTATAAAGCTTGTATTGACACGAAGAAAGAAAATGGATGGGACCGCGAAAGAAAGTGGATATAATTGATGGGACCGCATCAATAACGCCTACTATAAAAGAAGGTGAAATAGAGATGGAGTGCTGTATTTTGATGAATACTTGGTAAAAACGACTGGGAAATTTCCACGACCGACTTTTTATTAACCTCGGCATTGATCAAATAGCTATCGATAATCTTGTTGAGCAAACACGAGGTGTTATTTTTATTCTTTATTCACGAACAAGCCGACGTTTCGGCGGATTTCGCTTTCCTCAGAGCCTGGAAAGGTCAAGTTGACAGCAATCTATTCGGCCAAACAGCTCCATAATCAAAAAGGCAAAACGCTAAACCAAGATTTCAATCATATTGAACACAAAATAGCTTCTTTGCACACTCACCGCTTAATGTGAGTCATCCACTGAGTAAATCGCGTGGAGAGCAACCGCACAGAATTCACGTGGAAGCGTAATGTGCCTCTCCCATCAGAAAAATAGACTTATATATTGCCCAATATCACGCGTGATAATGAGGCATTCTTCCCCCGCGGTTCATTTTCGGATTTCCGGAATTGATCCATAACGCCTTGAGAGTTTTGCGCGCTTGTGTTCGCGATTCCCGTTCTAGGATCGTGACCTGTACTTCAAAGTCCTCCCCATTATGTCTCTGGGTCCTATGCGTGCCTAATGGGGTGTTTAGTTTACGTTTACCAACTAAGTGTTCTTTTATGCGGAGAAAGAGTGGTCTACCCGTTTCGCCAATGTATTCGTCTCCGCACACCTTACAGGAGATCAAATAAACTGTACCCGAGTTCATGCGATCACCGTCTCTACCATTAGGGCAAATTATGCAATTCTGCATTGCACATAGACGGTCATGTAGGGGGTTACGAACTAGCTGGCGCCTAAGAGTACTCGGTGGTATTTCAACCACGTTTACTGAATTCTCAAGACCGGCCCTTCTTAAACAGCGTTTTATAGCTGCACTTACATCATTTGAGATGAAGGGCAGGATAAAGGGGACCTTTTTATCGCTAGAGTTGTCGTTTAGAGGCCTAGAATTTCCCCCTACACCTATCCCGAGCTGCAGTTTCGTAGCCATTAGAAATGGCTATTTGCCGCGCCAAGTTCCGGGACTCCCTCTCTCTGCTCTCTTCCCGTGCACACGTTGGTCGCTGTTCGAAACATGTTTCTTACCAGCGCCCTTTTCGTGTGAGAGGGGTGAGAGGAGAGGTAATGAACCAAGATGTTTTTATTACTTGGCTTTCGGTACCACTTCGTAATGTAGCCATTTTCTGACAGGCTATTTTGGACGTTCAGGAATGGAAGCCAGTTTTCTTTCGGTTTCCCTCGGGTAAACTTGACATGCTCTGACTGTTCGTTCAACAACTCAAAACATTTGTCCATTTCTTCTTGTGTTGGGCAAAGGACAAAACAGTCATCTATATATCTACAGTAGAGTAACGACCCGAGGTCGGTCACTGGTGCTTCCACCTTAGACATCAACGCAATGGCAAGACTTGGTGCCAGGCGCTGTCCCATTGCCAAAGCTCTTATTTGAGCGTAGTAATCTCCGGACCATCTGAAGATTGAGCAGCTCAAGCATTCTTTTTAAGAGTGCCATCAACTGCTCTATCTTGAAGCCATACATGTTTATTTCTCCTTCGTATTGTGTAAGGACTTCGAAAATGGCTTGCATTGCGGAGTCATTCGACACGTTTGTGTAAAGGGCGGTAACGTCGAAGGACTCCATCACGTACGCGCTGTTCTGCTGCACAGTACGTAGACGATCCAGAAACATTTGAGTATTCGTAAGATGGGCTGGATAAGCCTATTATTGTGATGGGAGGAGCACATTACGCTTCCACGCGACATACTCAGTGGAGGACTCATAGAAAGCGGTGAGTGTGCAGTGAAGCTATTTTGTGTTCAATGTGATTGAAATGTTGGTTTAGCGTTTTCTCTGTTTGGTTATGGAGGTGTTTGGGCGAACAGATTGCTGTCAAGTTGACCTTTCCAGGTTCTGAGGAAGGCAAAATCCATCGAAACGTCAGCTTGTTTGTGAACAAAGAATAAAAATAACACCTCGTGTTTGCTCAACAAGAATACGAAGGTATTCTTTACGCTTTTAAAGCTGAAGTTTCGGCAGTATCGCCTCCTTCAGAGCCGTTTATTACATGCCTTCCACTGAGGAAGAACGGCTGGCCAGAGTGGCATATAGTTGAATGGCTCTGGAGAAAGTGATACTGCCGAAACGTCTGCTTTAACTGGATAAAGAATAAAGTAACACCTCGTGTTTACTCAAATGAATTTCGAGAACTGGAAATGGCAAATGGTTACTGAACAGCAGCCAAGAAGACTATATTCATTTGATCGGGATTTGAAAGAAGGTTCCGACTGCTTTCTAACTTCACAATTCCACCGATGTACTAAGACGTATGTGGATCAGTGATAGGCAATGGACTTTTCGGCGAAGCTCCATGGCCTTTGGAATGAAACCTTTTATTTTCACCATCCCTTGTAAGGGCGCGTGTGGCACAGTGGTTGGAGGCGCCACTGTGACACACATGTGGAATTGATCCCCGCTCCCATGGCTCACCAAGCCCTCCATCTCCCGTCGACAAATTGGTACCAGATTTGTCTGGGAGGATAGCAGCACTGGCTCGATACATCGGTAGGCTACCGCAAGTCATTGTAAAGGCCAGATATGCATTCAGTCACCTCTAACGATACTTAGTGAAGTCGAATGCATGGTGTATCCCTGACGGATTGATTAACGCCGAGAGCTTTATCCTTTTATCCTTTTATCCCTTGTAAGAAGGTGCAACGGGAAGCACACAGGGCCCCGCATGGTATCGGTTTATTCCTAAGTAGGGTTCCAGGTACAAATTCCTGACTGCTTCTTAGCTTAGGGGATCCTGTTGAACGAGTGAACCAAACACTTAGAGCACAACAATTCAACACAAAGGAAGAGCTGCCAGAAAAGGTGAGGCAGTAACTTATTAAAAAAGTTACTTTGTTACTTTGATGGCCCGTCCCCCACTGGCTGTGCGGAGTCCAGCATAACCTACATTTTACGGAGTTTTGGTGGTTTAGCCATTATGGTTCCCTGGAATGCCGAAATCAGCCAGGCCAAAGTCCGCTCCAGGTCGTCACCACCACAGACGGTCACCGCTCTTGAGCATCAGAGGAAGATTTGCCACCCTGTGACCAGTTTGATACCATGACAGTGGTGGATCTCGGTATTGGTTTACCCTTAGCTGGGCTTCCTGACTGAAACACCAGACTCCTTCTCTGCTTGTGAGACTCTGCCAGAGGGATGAATCGCCGTGCCGTACTTCGCAGCCCGACACCCAGGCACTCCTCCCAACCACGATGAGGCGATTACCAGCAAAAGCTGACGCAGTTGGCTAATGGCACAATTGTTTTGTTTCATTCTTCAAGTTATTTGAAAGATAATCAGTCCCCGACAGTTTCCGACAATTTTTTTGTGTCATTCGAAAAGGGCGCGTGTAGCGCAAGGGGTAGAAGCGCCCTGCAATGGTCGACAAATTGGTACCAGACGTGTTTGGGAGGAAAGCAGCACTGACTTGATATATCGGTAAGCCACCGTGAGTCATTGTATAGGCCAGATATGCATTCAGCCATCTTCAACGATGCCTAATGAAGTAGATGCATAGCGCATTTTTCAGGGACTGATCAACGCCAAGAGCTTTATTCAATATCCTTTATCACTCGAAAAAGAGAAGTGGGCTTGACAGAAGTTAAAAAAGTCAGGAACATGAAAAATTTATAAGGAGACTTTGTTCTATTGCCTTAAAGACCATTCTGCTTTTAATTTTAGGTTTGACTAAGCACAAATTTTCACAAAACTCGAAAGATTACAATTTTTCAAGAAGTTTTAAACCAAATGCGCTCGTTAGCAGCCATCACCAGCAATGTATTCGTTGACATGACTGCGTCCTTTTAGAGGAGATCTTCTTTTATTCATCGATTCTATGCTAAAAATGTCAGTTGCTGTGAAAAAAACAAAACGCGAAAAAAAGACCATTTGAAGAGCCAAAAGTGAGGATTTTATCCAGTAACGTCAGGAAAATTCCTTGTTAGGAAACATCTTTAGATTTCAAAGGTTTCCATCCTCTTAACGAAATTCACCATTAGTTGAGATACTTTCGTTTAAGGTTAACTACTTTAAAATGACTATTTTTCTAGTGATTATCTATTGCACCCGATGGGCACCGCAATGAATACGATGAGAAATTCTTAGTTGTTCCAGGACTTTTTCGTTCTAAATAGTTGGCTTTTCCAGAAAAAATTCAACCATTTTCATAGGCCAGCTTGCCTTTGCGACTAGTGGTAAGACACGGTAGTGTTCTCTTCGAGAAAACGATTGCACCAATGGATTCATCTGGAGGGGGAGACAGCGATGGCCTCCAAAACAGATGTCAATGCTGCAGCAGTGCTTCATTCTAATGTCCTTTGGAACTACAACCGGACACCCAAGGAAACGACGACTCCGAATCGACCTAAGACAGCGACGAAGGCATAAAGCGTTCGGTGACGATCAACACCTCGGAATGAGATTTGCAACGATTGTAATAAGCCATGCAAAGCTGGTTGAATGATTATTTGGCGTATAAGAAAACTTGCAGAAGCCTACCCCTATTAAGTCAATATTCGTTTTCGTCTAGACAAGACTTCAGGCCAATTTTCCTACCAGATAATGGATAGGGTTTGGTAGCCTCTAGCGCGGGATCAAACCGAAGACCTTGTACGTTTTGCAGGGCACCTCCAACCACTGCGCTACACGTCCTAGAATGGTTACACCAATGTCTGGTGAATAATAGGATGTCAATATTAATGAATTTTATTGTGAATGTGAACTCTCTGCCATATATGCTCTTTCGCAGCTCAGAGATATCGATGACCTTAAGCAGCAGGCACCTTTGATCCTTCCGGAGACTTCTGAAAATCAATTGAAAGACAGATCAGTTGTCAACAGTTGCAGTTTGTGGTTAACTTACACTTTACTAAAGGTTTGGATACTGAAGCTGAGATATTTGCAAAACTCCGGACCGTAGGTGGCTGCGGTGAGGATCGAAGTCGCTATCACCTTCTCCGGGGGCTAACGCGTTCACCATATACCATGCAGGTCCTTCGTTTCGCCTGTCTCTCAGCTGGCTTTCTATCGATCGGTCTCATCAGCATTGGATAGTGTTTGGAACGCAAATGAAAGGGAGTAGAACAGTCGACATTATGTTCAATATTACTATCGACTTTATGTTGAATATTTCTAAATTGTGGCAACCACGCAACAAAACACGTTTTTATCCCTTTCGCAGTCGCGAGCCACCTCGCCTAGCAAACTCTTCTGACACAATGTTCTAGAGCATGGTCGGAATGGACATTGAGACCAAGGTGTTGTAATATAATAAGATGTCCGTTAAGTTTTTTTTCAAAAGGCAAGGAAAACTGATTTCTTCAGGTTACTGCTGTATTACGCGGTTTCCCTACATGCTTTCCTCATCTCTCTGTATATCTGTCTCTACGTATTTGTTATGTTCTTCCGTGTATGTTTCCATGTTCTTGGACGCCTGTGTGTGATCTAACTTTCCTACGTGATGAAAAAATGTTCGTCACTACCTACCACCTGTTAATAGTTCTCTGCATGGTTTTGTACGATAGTCGAAGAGTATTCCAGGGTCTCTTTCATATTTTTTTATATCCACTGTTTCCATCTGCCGTTCGTAAACGGGTTTTGCCAAATATAGTGTCACTGAGACCATCCATTCATGGCTTTGCTCCGCTGCAAAATCTCTGTCCGGGAAGATATCGACTGATTGCAAATAGGCTGGCAAAAGGTCTCTGAGCATTGAAATCAAGAGGTACGGTCCGTATCATGCATCAGCATACATGTCGCAGTTAATGTGCATTCTCTTGTAAGGGCAAACACTTAGCCACTAAAAAGGTAGTTCCAGGAACTAAACAAGACAGTAGTGGAGTAATATTCGGTCTAAAAAGGCTAAATGTTGTTCTGATCTTTTATTTTTTGAAAGTTAGTGCTAGAAAATGATGTACAGATGGATGTGAACAGTAATCTCTGGACAATAACAAGTGTTTTCTCAGCAGATAGTAAGAAAGACATCGTCCGTCTGATAGAGTGTGGCGGAAGCAAATTTCTCCTCTTTCACTTTCTTCTAGCAAAAAAAAATCCCACAGCTGATGGGATGATCACGTTGTTCGTTCACTAACAATGCGTGTTAAGCCACTTACGAATGGCTAGAGAACTAGTGATGATGCGACGCAAGGAATCGTAAGCCTTTTCTCTTAGGAAACAACAAGGATGCCTGCAATACCGGTACAGAATGGATTCTTAAGCGCTAAAATATTTCTTAAACGAGAATGGCCAAGAAAACAAAATAAAGGAGCAAAAACCTAAAATTTGCTATAGATATGATTCGATTTAATGGGTTCCTTGAAAATGTGAAGAGTTAAAAGGTTTGGCCGTACGATATACTAAAATTAGTAGCAATAACAAAAAAGTCCAACAATGTCACTGCTGTGAATTTATTTTTCCTTAGTAAATCCCATTCCTGGTGATATTATAGATAAATTCTGGGATTTGTCTAGCGCATTAGGTAGAAGTGCCCTGTAACACACACTGGGTCGGCATCGCTGGTTCAATTCCACGTTCTGTGCTCATGTGCTCATGAATTCTTCCATGAACCTAGGTCAGCTAATTGTACCAGACTTGCCTGAGAGATAAAAACACTGATTTACTGCATCGGTAGGGTATCTCAGGTCATTCTATAACACTGCATATAAAATTTGCATTCAATCATCCATGGGAAGTTGATGAAATCGAATGCATGGAAATGATAAACGTTGAGGACTTCATCCTTCCACCCTTTAGGCAAATAGTGATCAAGTTTGTGCTCGAAAAATAACCAAAAAGGGCTTTATAAAAGTATGTCATGAAAGGAAAGGTAGAAATGATGACTGTAATTACTAACTAAGAAAGGTTGTCTCTTTTAGAATCAGTCCAGCTCCTTCGTGTCGTGCTTCAGGCGGCTTTCTTAATGGCGATAAACTGAACGCCTACGGTTTGCTGTTGATGATAATCAACAAGACAATACTGGCACTATCATAATAAAAAGACGAATAGGGAGGAAGAAGTGCTAGTGGCCATTGTTGATGAGTGGAAGATGAACAACGTCGTCGCAATTGAAGCCGTAGGGTTGCAAATCAGATGAATGAATCCAACGCATGACATTTGTCATGAGAACAATCGTTGGAAAAATCACAACCGTCACTAAATAAAATGAATATCTGAACATGTAATGGTAACAAACATTTCATCACAATGGTTGAAGGCCTACGACCATTGACATTAGCGCAAAAGGAGATTCCTTTTTCAGCTCTCACTAAGAAACCTCTGACAAAGAATGATTAGAAGCCTTCAGCACTTCGCAATAAGTTTAACTGATAATCGATCGAAAGTCAAATCGTAGAGGAAGATCAAGTCGTTATGAGGTTTTTATAACAGAATGTGTTTGCTGAAGAATTTTTTCGTTTAACAAGAAAAAGGAGGGCGTGTGTGGCGCAGTGGTCGTAGGCGCCCTGCAACACAAACGTGGAATCGATCCCCGCGCCCATGGCCTACCAAATCTTCCATCTCTCCGCGGTCGGCAAATTGGTACCAGATTTGTCTGGGAGGATAGCAGCACTGGCTCTATACATCGGTAGCCCACCGCAAGTCATTGTAAAGGCCAGATATGCATTCAGTCCATTCAGTCACCTCTAAACGATGCTTAATTAAGTCGAATGCATGGCGCATCTCTAAGAGATTGGTCAATGCCGAGAGCTGTATCCTTTTTGTTTTTGTTAACAAGGCGAAGAGTCATTACGTGAGAAAAGAAGTTTCGACTTGCTGTCACTAATCTTCGAGATCTTTTCTCTCTGAATATGAGATTACATGGCGACCACTTTTTTAAAAAATATCCTTACAATTTGAGAATTTTCATTGTTTGTTCAAATCACTTTATATTTTACGGCCGGGACCGCGGAAAGAAGTTTTAATCCATGAACCTCGGTGTGAAAATTTTCTTTGCACGACCCATCCATCCCATTCATATCTGCTATGGGGATACCACACTTCTTGCATTCGGTTCGTTTTGTCGCACCCATCGCATGATACGTGTCCGAACCCTGCGTGTGATTTTGGCTCTTGCTTGTGGATTTCCGCCTTTATGAACGCCGTCGAATTCTGGTCGACTCGATTCTAGTTGCTATCTTCGGTTGGCTCAGTCAAGGCGTTTTCGCCTAGATTTCAGGGACTGAGACATGCATAACTCTGGCACCTATTTCCCAATCCTGGAGAGATGAGAAGTATGATGATCCCGAAGCGAGGTTGACCTAGCACCGTAATCGTGAGGGCCAGCATTACTACCATTACGCTATTCGCGCCGGAAAAAAAGTCGTCGTCATTTTAAATAGATGTTTTCAGTGTCGTTGTCAAGCTTTCAGTAGATTGAGAGTTACCGCTATTTTACTTTTTTCTGGGTTAATTTTAGGTGTCGTGATTCTGAAAACCACAATGACAACGACTAAATTTGCTCACGCTGTTGTCCCAGCATGATCTACAGATGCATCTTCATCAGCGTGCCGAAGCGGTCATGGATAGCTTACGATTCCTAGGCAGAACGACCACACATGTAATTGCAAGGTTTCATAGATCTTCTAGTGGAGCAATCATCTTTAACAGAAAAAAAATGTATTTAACACATCGTTAGCCATATGATTCATATATGAATCACAGGTAGCTTGATGTGTTTCAGCGTTCCAAATTTAAATAAACATATTTAAGCTCCTAGAGAAGTGTTTTAGGTAAAGCAAAAGCTACTCAAATCTATACGGTTTGTAACGTATCGGATTTCTCTGGCGGTCTTTCTTTATATAGTGCACAACAATCATTTTTCTGGCTTTTTCTTGTCCAAGATAGGATTTCGAACAACCAACTAAAATTCCGTAAAACAAGGCAACGTGATATCCTCAGCTATGGAACTTCACTTTTGTAATTGCTTTTCACTTAAGAGCAACGATGTTGAAAAAAAACCAAAGATCGTTGGGATATTAAAAAAAAAGTAAAGTGTGCAAGACAACCGCCCATATCTTGGTTTCTATGTTCGGAAGTAGTCGTAATTTTCTTAAAGACCAACGACCACAGCGACCAATATAGTGAAGTGGCTGGAAGCCATCGATTTTAACGAAGCTCTTCGAACTACGGTAATACAAGTTGTCGATTAAAGAGACATACTCCATAGAAAAACGGTGTCTTAATATCCGGTGGGAATATCCATCGACGAGTAAGAGTTACGTGAAGTAAAAGTAAGGACAAAAAACAAACGGATTGCACGATTTACATAAAGAACTTAATGACGAGATTCAGAGCGCGTAACCTGAGATTTCGTTAAGTAACAAAGAGTTACGAAATATCAGGGACGAAATTTATTTAGTAGTGAACGCGCAGGCGTTCGTCTGCTTCTCATGGAAATATAGGAAATGAGGATTGAACCAAATAAAATTTCAGCATCTTGTTTAAACACAGTTGTTTAAGCTTAGACTACCTTAATTTGTACTCGAATAAAGGACATTTATTCGGAGAACATTCTTTGGCAAATATGACAAATTCTTTCTTGTGAGGAAATGCCGTGCTAGATGTTGGTCGGTTGTAGTACGGAAGAAGGCTTTCAGGTAGACGGAGTGAAAAGTTCGTAGTAGAGCCTGTTATTGAAGAAAACGTCAAATGTGCTCACCCTAGAGGTTTGAAGAAATCTTAGCTTAAGAAGAAGAGCGAAAAGAAAACAAGTGGGTAAAAAGCAAGGACTTTAGAGAAAACATCGTACGCGATGAATTACTGGAAAGCGAATGGTAGTCAAATGATTTTAACCTTTGGTAAACTAAGGCTTTTTACGCAGCTGTCATAGAAATGGCTTCATTGATTACCACGGTATAAATCTTGTAAAAATCACCAGAATTTATAGAAATCCAGCAGCAGGTGAGGATATGAAAACGATAATGAGTGGGTGAGCGTCTAAGGTTGATCACTAAAGTGAATTAAAAAAACACAACTAAAGTTATTCCTAGGTCATCATAAACCCTCGTCATTATTATCTTATCGACTTCAATTCTATCGGTGCAATATGAAATGTTAAGCGAAAGAGGACACTGAACACCAGAACGAAGGACCTTTTCATTGACTCCCTTTTACTCCCACAGGGGTTTGCTTGTTATAATTACCTTACATGACCGTTAGCTGATAATAGTATAAAATCAAAATGTTTCTTCATGTGCTAAGAAGAGATCATTGAGAATTCAGGAATGCCTCATGGATAATCCTTAAAATATTTCTGGCTATTCGATTGAGTTAAAAAGAATTAGCTCAACCAGTAACACAACGAAACATCAAGTTGAAGACGCTTGATTAATCGTCTTCTCGTCGTCAATGAGGGCAGACTGGAGCTGATCTACATGTCTGACGGACATCATGTCGAAGATTTACATAACAAAAGCCAGCCGTCTATTGAGTAGAGACGACACCACGCACACACTCGGGTTGTGTCAATGAGAGGCGGCCAATGGCGCACTGCGCACTCGTCTCCTATCACAGATATCCCCTTAGGCGCATCTACAGCTGCTTTTCGCTTCTTTCCTCTTGTTTATGGCCATTTCTCGTTTTCTAATCACTATGGCCTTTATATAACGTATAAGAGTATCAATATGCTGGGAAATTTTTGCATTGATACTTTAGTGTTTCATGTTCACATGTCTTGACGACTCCTGTTCCTTCTCCGTTCGTTTCGTCACTCTGTGGCAGCCACCCATGTAGTGGGTAAGGTATGTACATGGGTTCGGCGACCATTTGGGTTTTCATTTTCGTTAACATTTCCAGTGCAATTTAGGTTTGGCTTTCCCCCAAAATCCGCAGACGGCAGTGCTCGAAGGTTTGTAGATTTCCAGCAGTCTCAGATTGTCGTGGGTAAATCGACAGGAAGTTCGATCTCACTTGGATCTGTTCAGAATGACAACAGTTCTGCGGTGAATAGATGACGGAACGGTCGAACACGATTTTTAGAACTTAGTAAAATTGATCGGTCAAATTCCAGAAATAGTAACGATGCATTCGTGTCTTATTCTTTTTTGTAATAGAATTCCGAAAAAAATAGTGACCAAATAAAGAATGAACGTTTCGCCGCTTTAGCATTTCAATTCAATGAACTGACATCAAACTGAAGTACAAATTTTATCAAAATTTTTGAAGACAGAACTCTCCTTTATCTTGTATTCAGAAAAATTCTATCGGAAAAAAATGAGAAGTGAAATTCAATTGAACAGCTTCCGGTTCTTTTTCAGTGACTCAAAAAAAATCAGCAAAGTTAGTTTTTTCTTCCTCATTGCTCTAACTTCTAGTAAATTCAAGATCTTTTATCTTCTCCTTCTTTAGGTAGCCTAGTGCTTCACGGAAGAGGCGTGTATTCCAGAGAATTCAGCACAGACTTGATTTCCGAGCCCGATTCCAGGGAAGAAAACTGATTATTTAAAGGCTCAAAAATAGATATTTGTTCAAACTTGCGTGAAAACAGCACAGTCCATTGTTTGCATCGTCTTCGCTTTTTTTGTTGTTATGCTAAATTCCACACATTACAGAATTTAGGCAAAGTTGCCTATTCATCTCTATCCTCTAGGTTTTTCTTTCAGGTCTGGTATAATGTGGGAGATGCAAGGAAATTATTAAAGCCAAGTTGGTAAGTGAACTTAACGATTTTTCCACCGCTTGCAAACACCATGAATATTTCCTGAATAAGGAGCATATGATCACCCTAGTTATTCTCACGAGCATTCTTTTCTCCTTTTTTTATTCGTCTTACATCATCCTTACTACTTCAATGTCTTATCAGAGTCGAACTGCGATATAAGGGACCCATTCCTTTGCATGGTCATTCAAGCTGAGAAAGCTTTCGACATTTCATCCGGAAACCAAGTTAGGAGTAAATCTATGTTCGCAGGCTGCTTTGCCAAGCTAAAGTAGCCATTTCTCTTCAAAGACAATGAATGAAAATGACTTGATGGTTAAAGCGTAATTATCATTTTATCCCTTAGACTACCTAATAGTAGCCCAGTGGGCAGCTCTGGTAACTGATGAGGCAAACAGAAGCATTGCTGGTTCTTGCTTCCTTCAACACTGAAACTAGTGCCGTGAAATTTCTTGACCTTTTTCCAAGATTAGCCATACTTGTTTCCTTGTAACATGAACGTACTGTTTTCAAACAAATCGCTTTTATTTCCCGTGCAAATTCAACGATCAGGTTACGTATTTTAATGAACGGCTAAATATTGGTGTCGGATAATTGGTAGATGAGGTTATGTCCGATCCGGTGAATGTGACAGCTATTGTAAACTATGTTAGTTTCTTATTTATTGCCTACTGTAATTTTTCGTACCAGAGCATTACGCGTGAAACAACCACAATGATGCTGAGATATTTGCGAAACTCCGGACCGTAGGTGTCTGCGGTGGGGAACGAACGCGCTATTACCCTTTCCGGGGGCTAACGCTTTCACCACCCCACCATGCGGGTCTTTCGATTCGCCTGCCTCTCAACTAGTTCTATCGATCAGCGCCATCAGCAATCACCGATCAACGGGAATGAGCTAAGGAGACCAAATCGGCAACGACGCAGACACCTGCGGTCCGGAGTTTTTGCAAACATCTTACCATCATTGTGGTTATTGTAAACTATGTTTTACACTGGTGCTTTCTAGTCAACATTTTCCAGGTTCATAAGACACTGCAAGCATGAACAATGATGCGAAAGCAAATGTGGAGAAAGAAAAGAGCACCGTATACAACGCCTTTCGAACTGTGAATAGACTCTCCAATGAACTGGTAAGTTAAGGGATCTGTGCCTTTGTGCTTATTACGATGATTTCTACACACTATGTTATGCTCTCAAGACTAACTCTTTATTAACTTCGACATTGATCACCATTTGCCTGCTTTCTTGATAAGCACACACGAAGTTGCTTTTGTACTCTTATTCACAAAAGCTGTCGTTTCGGAGGAATTCGGCTTCTTCAAAGCCTGGAAAAGTCAAGTTGACTGCAATCCAGTAAGCCAAATACCTCCATGATGCTATCAAGAAACTGCTTTGCCTAATTTTTAATCACATTAAAATAAATTAGCTTTTTAACGGACACACCAATTTCTGTGAGCCTTTCACTGACTATTCTAAGTGTAGAGCCACCGCACAGAATTCTCACATGCATGGGTAACGCCCCTTCTTCACCTTGAAATATCAGTTTGGAACACTAGATAACTATGAAGGCAGCAGAAAACACAATGTATTCTCCCACGTCCGACTACAATGTATTCTTATATGAGAGATTAGAGCTCTCTTAGATCTTTCCGAAATTATTGCTCAGTTTTTGACTTCATTTCTCTGGCACACGAATTAAGAGTAGTTGTTTCTTTCAAATGCCGTTCTACTATTATAAGGTTAACTTTATGAGCTTTCGTTTCGTTTAATTGAATTGCAACAAGGTCTTTAGAACTTCTAAATTCGAGCAATCTACTTTTCCGAATTCAGACTCGGAAGTACTGCAATCAAACGACCTAAAATATTAACGGAGTGTAGGGCCAAGTAATATTATTGAACATATATGGAATACTGGTTCGGAAAACTTCGTCGTAGAGAATTCGATCTTGTAGACGAGGAACATCGTGGAGGTCCATCTGCTATTAACAACTTTGAACTGATGAACTCCCTGTAAGCAAATACACGCAGAACTTTTAAGGAAGTTGCAGGCGAACTACACATCTTAAGTGTTTTGGAACACTTAAAGAAGGTTGAAAAAGTCTAAAAGACTCAACAAATGCATGCCGCACGAATTGCGCGACAGTGAAAGAAGTGCCGCTTTGACGTAACGTCGGCGTTTCTTTCGCTCAATAGAACGATAAGTTTCTCGAAAGTCTTGTGACATGCGGCCACAAAGACATTCTCAACGATACCCAGAGATGATTGGCTCAGTGGTTGGACCGCGGTGAAGCTCAACATTGGTGGCTTGCGCTCAATTTAATTCATCACGACTTCCTGAATGAGGAGAAGATGATTACGGCAGGGAAAACCGTCAACTGTCGATGAAACATAGTAGAAACTTTAACGGCTGTGCACCGCATGGGTCAACGTAAAGAAAGCAATCTTTCTGCACGATAACGACAAGGAGTGGTCCAACCGACACTACAAAGGTTGGGCGAGCTCGGCTACCAAACTCTGTCTCATCTACTATACTCGCCAAACTTGCCTATGACTATTACTTTTGAAGCATCTCGACAATTTGCCGTGCGAGAAACGTTTCAGAGACGGTACCGAGGTCGGAAATAACATCAGCGCCTTCATCCCCTGCGAAAGTCCAGAACTTTTCCAACTAGTATAAAAAAAAGAAGTTTCAGTTGGTAAAGATATCCAGATCTTAACGGTTTTAATTAATAACAGGTTTTGACGGTTTCAGTTAATAAACCCCATGACAGACTTTCTATTGACTCCAGCATTGATCAAATAATTGACTATTATTTATGGGCAAACACGATCTTCTTATTTTTGTTCTCTATATTAGCTGACATTTCGGCGGATTTCACCTCGTTCATAGCTTCGAAAGGTCACGTTGATTGGAAGCTACTCAGCCAAACACCTCCATAACCCTAATAGAAAACCAGCTAATTAATCTTCATTCGCATTTAAATGAAACAACTTCTTCATGCACTTATTGTTTTCTATGAGTCTTCCACTTCCGCTGAGCACTTCACGTGGAGACTAACCTTGCAGAGCTCGCAGGGGAGTGTAATTTCCCTCTCTAACATTAAAATATCAGACGTAAATACTTCATGAGATCACGAGTGATAAAGAGACGCTCTTCCTTGCAGATCATTTCTGGATTCCTGGAATTTTTCCAGGGAAGCTTCAAGAGTTTCTCATGCTGAAGTTTTTGATTTCTGCGAGAGAATGGTAACTTCCACTTCAAAATCTCCATTGTGTCTCGGTGAACTGAAAGTTGGAAAAACTACCACACATTAGTGGCGCACTTATAAGACACAGAGAGGTAACGAAGAAGATTTTGAAGTAAAAGTCACCACAGTAAGAAATCCAAAACATCACCGCGCAAAACTCTTGAAGCGCTTTGGATTAATTCCAAAATCAAAAAAATGAACCTCATGGAGAAACGCCTCGAACGTGATGCCACACAATATCTCAGACTGATATTTTAATGAGAGAAGTTACCCATCCAAGTGAACTTTGTGGGGATGGTATCCTCGTGAAACACTCAGTGTGAGACTTACAGAAGGCGGTGAGTGTGCAGCAAAAACAACGACGACAACGACGACGACGACAACAACAACAACAACAACAGCAACGAGGGGACAACAGAGATGACAGCAACAACAAACATTTTTTTGTTGCAGGTCAAAAGAAAGTTTGCAAGTTACTGTTCATCTCACGAATTCTTTGACTTAGGCAGACCCATGCGTCTAGGTTAAGCAGCAAGATCGTGCCAACATCATGCAGTTCCTTTGTTACGATGAGCTTATCCACGTAGTTCATTTGTACTCGAGCGAAGGCAAACATGTTAGCGGGCTATAGAATTCCGCCGCTGAGCGAGCGACAGGAGGCGCATTCGAGTAGAATTCAAAGGTTTTTTGTCACAATTGTTCACATAAATGATTTCTGCTATTCAAATGATGCTTATTCGGCTCAGATCTATGAATGGTGCGTACATATTGTGAGCACTACCTAAACTGGAACTCGAGAAAGCTCTATTTCATTGATTGCTGAGATTACGGTACTGTATCTACTTATCGTTGCCAACTAATATGAAGGTTCTCACCTTCTACCACAGCAAAGTACTAGTTTTTCTGAAAAATTGAAAATTTTGAATAAAGGTGTACACCCTGGCATAGGTCAAGTTTTCTTCTATAAAATTTCTATGGTCTCTAACATTTCAGAGGCGCGTGTGGCGCAGTCGCCCTCCAACATACATGTGGAATCGATCCCCGCTCTAGTGGCTCACCAAGCCTTCCATCCGGGGTCGGCAAATTGGTACCAGACTTGTCTGGGAGGAAAGCAGCACTCGGTCAATACATCGGTAGGCCACGGCGAGTCATTGTAAATGCCAAATATGCATTTATTCACCCTCCTAAACGATGTTTAATGAAGTCGAATGCATAGCGGATCCCTCAAGGATTGACCAACGCCGAGAGTTTCATCCTTTTTATTTCATAACATTTTAACCTTCTAGTTATGGGAAAAATTACCGCTAGTTATTAAAAAACAGCGTCGTCCATTACGTGTTACTTTGCAAAGTTCAAATTCTGACCAAAAAAATTACTCCTACCTGTCAATAATCCCTCAAATGAATCACTACTGTATGGAACGCGCCAGGTTGAACTAGACTCAACAAAACTTGCAAGACAAACACAAATTTGGTTGCATGATGGACGAGTTTTTTGCAAGTTCGCATTGGAAGAAAAAATTAGACATCGTGCAACTCGGCTAGCACATGGAATTAGGCGTCGTCGCTAATGTGTTAATGCCTCCCCGTGATCTTATCAAATGTAATTTTTTCATGTAGTGGAAGATTCATCTTTTTCCAGACCATACCCAGAAGAAGTTATCTAACCACTATTTGGTTTTTTCGGTATTATTCGATTAGTTTGCTTGGTATTGTCATCTCAAACGTTCTATCGGATCGCTTAAGTATTAATTTACTTCTGAAGGATTCCCCAAATAGACGCGGAAGACGCCGTGGAGCATTGGAAATTCCGAACATTCTTGGTCCTGTTTCGATTGTTCTGACTTCAGTGGTCAGAAATATTTCGCAACATTTCATCATTGCAGCTATGGTCCATCTATAACGGTAAAATGTCACTTGCTGCAAAAGTCAAGAGAACCTGGATCTTAAATTTATTAGAATTTATTCGTACTGGTGAGTCTGACGTACACCTATGCGCTGAGCAAAGGACGATGCTATTCACCAGTGCTATCTCTGCTCTCGTCGTTTATCAAATTGACTGAAGCAAGCGTTAGAAAGGTTTTATTTGTCTCCACTAGGAGGCAAAATTAACCATTGGGCTCCTCTTGCTCAAAAATTACGAAGACCTAGTAGTTTTTTGTTCAGTATCTTTATGAAGAATTTTGAACAACACTTGGCGTATTGCTTAAAGAACACTGTTTCTCATGGCTTTTGTCTTCAGCTGTTGTTATCTAGTGGTCACTATTGAATAAATCACAGCAAGTATAACTGAAACTTTCATTGATTGATAACATCTTTAAATGCACGGCAACAACAAGGACAAAATAGAGTGAAAGAAAACTAAGCGAAATCGTCTCTGTAGATTTGCATCATGGTTTTCCAAATATATACAGATTTCCCTCAACAACGAGCGGATTTGTCTTTATGAGGATGTTTGAGGCCAAAACGATAACTTTGAAAAAGTCCTGGTGATATTTTTCGTCCTTATTGAATTTGTTCCTGAATGATATGAATTTAAAAAGCCTCTTTGTGGTTTTTTGTTTCCGTTAATGGATTTGGTTACAACTCGTATGACTTTTGTCACTGATAAATAGGGTAATGGATCACAACGATAACCCCGGACGGAAATTTACCTATGTCATGCCAAGGGTTTCGTGCCTATTCGTGAAATCGATTTGATTTGGGTTACTTTAATGTGGTTTGGCTTATTAGTAAGAGACTTAGATGGTTTAGACAATTTAAACTATATCCTGAAGTAAAGGTGTAGCCTAGTAGTATGAGGTGCCTGGAGATACGGTGATCGTAAGCTGGAAAAAACCAAATCAACAATGCCTTAGGTTGGAGAGTAGTTACCACATTTGTATGGAAGGATAAAAACGCTAACTTCAGTCATCAGCAGGTAAATGATTTCCTAGGACGTTTAATAAAGTCGACGTTCTGTTTCTAATAGATTGATCAGCGCTAAGATCTTATTTAGTCACATGCTCTTATAAACTTATCTTGTTGAGCTGATGCGAGGTTGGTATAAGTCTTCATTGTCGTTGCTTTTGCTGTCGTTGTCGTTGTTGTTGGTATTGCTGGTCGATGGCTGACGTTTCGGCGATTTTGCCTTCCCAGAGCCGTGCTCTTATGAGTGGGACTTATTTTTTGTCCAAATGATAATACGTCCCTTACAAATCGGAAATGCTGGCACATCTCTTAATAACTCAAAAAACTGATTTTCTATAAACCTCATCACATAAATATTCAATGTATTTATTTATATGTTCTTATGAACTGATCTTGTGGGTCCCACTCGTAACTGCACGGCTCTGAGGAAGGCGAAATCGTCGAAACTCAATCGTCAGCCATCGACCAAGAACACCACCACCAACAACAACAACAACAACAACGACGACGACAGCGATAACGACGAGGACAACAGCAGCGTCAACATATACCAACCTCGAATCAGGTCGACAAGATCAGTTCATAAGACATTTGCGCCGAGGTTTGTAGAAAGTCGGTCTTTTGAATTGATAAGATCTAATTCTTCTAATCCTTTATAGTCACACATTTTTTACGTTTAATTAATTGCAAGGGACGGGTAGCGCAATGGTACTAATGTCTCTTGCCACGAGCACAGTGATGGTTCGGCCCGGTCTCGGACCTGGGAAAAATTTACTCTATACAAGGGAACTGAAAAGCCCTATCACGGGGATTCAGGGAGAATCGACTCTGTCAGCGACGCTCATAACAGAGTAAAAATCCTTAAGCTGCCGCGGAACCCATACAAAAATATGTCTTAGCTTAGTTTACTGCCTATTCTTTCTTAATCGAAGGGTATTTCTTTAAAAACAACCACGAGAATGCTGAGGCATGAAAAAAATCGACCTCATTCTTCACCTTTGACCTCAAAACCCATTCACTTTGATGGATAATTGTTGGTACCACCGTCATAGAAGAAAACTGGCTGAGAGAAATGCAAAGCAACGACCTCGGTTGGTGTAATGTATAGCACGTGAAGTGTGCGGATTCACGGGTTCTAACCACGGGTTGAGAGCTCACTTATGATTCCTAGTTTTGTTGGTAATTCACCATGCTTTTGGTTCCACTCCACTCAAAAAAAGTTGGAAGACCGTTATGAACGGTGAGCGCGATGAGCGGATCCAATGCAAGAAGTGCTGGGATCTGCACAGGAGATATCAGGAGCGGATCGTGTAAAAAAAAAACCAGTTATAGCAAGGACGAGCGAAAAGCCAAGACTGTTCAAAACTTTTTCTTTTACTAACCCGCTTTCAAGTGTCCTACGTGCTCTAGCACTTATTCCACTTCATTCGTTATACTGAAGGGCCATTCATGGAGGTGATCCCGGTTGAAGGTTGCAAATATGTGTTGTTTTTTGGAAAATTCGAACAAATGACGCAGCTTTAAGAATGCATCAATGTTGGACGCCTCATCATGTTGCTCTTTTGTTATCACTAACAAGTTTCTCATTAGGTTGCAGCGATAACCCCAAACAGCGGCTTACAAACAAAGTCCTCAGAGTGCTCTGTTTGTGCTTGGTTTCGATGAGATTGGAGTGATATGAATTCTACTACTGACAAAAAACTTGGCGTTTTATAGCGGCTTTAACCAACTTTATAATAGACTATTACGGAGCCGCAAACAGCGGTCTAGAGACATTTCAACTAAAGCCCTTTGTCACTGTTAATGATTTGGCTGACTTCCTGTGAAATGACTTTTACCGCTAATAATAAGGATGGTAACGAATTGCAGCGAAGACTTGACAAAGCACATTAGAAACATAAAATGAGTAGTGACTCCTAAAAAAGAATCGATATACTTATATGATCGAAAACTGTGTTCAGACGATAGTCCAGTGGGAAGATTATGTGTTTATGATACAACAGCATAATCGTTAGCTGGTGACGACGTAAGAAATCTCTAGTATAGCCTTCGAGACTCCGGAGAAAGAAGACCCCAGTTTTACTTTATTATCCAACCTGAAATTTTTTATCTTATTTTTTTATCCAGAGTGAAACTGATATTCAGAAGAAAATTTTGGATGCACGGGAGCACACGATTATTCACATCTCGTGAAGAGACGTCATTCATTTTTCAAGTAAATGGATAAGACAGTTTGATTGATTGTCCTCATTCTCTCTTCTTTTTTGGCTCTCCGCCTCAACTTTCGATCTTGTCAAATCAAGTTTGCTCTTATTACTGTCTCTATTCTTTATGACTTTAATGAAGCAGATTCATGGGTAGAAGTAGATTAAATGAGGCTTAAAAGGATCTTCAGAAGGCGCCAACAGCTCAAAAACTGGGAATAAAAGTTATCATTGGTCACTTCATCAATTACCATGCAGATTTCACTAGAGCCATTTAAAATGCATAAAGCCGTTTGAAAGCACCTATTCATTAGAAGGATAAAAAAGCCTCCGGTGTTGATGTACCTTTTGATGAGGATCCATGCATTCCTGTCCACTTACAGCATCGTAGAAGTGATTAAGTACATAAGATCGACTTTCTAAAAACCTCGGCATAAATGGCCTATATATCTATATCTACAGATCTATATATGTTATTACAAAATGCCCTTATTTAGCTGACGCGAGGTTAGTATAGATGTTCTTATTGTTATTGCTATTGTTGTTTGATGATTCATGTTTCGGCTACTTTGCTCTCATTGGAGATTGAAGTTGAATACATATTTGACCCATAGACTGACTCGCGGTGGTTCACCGATGTATCAAGTCAGGATTTTTATCCTCCGTCACAATTCTGCCACCGTTTTGTCCAGCATGGAGGGATGGTTGTGCTTGTTAGGTGGAATCGAACCAATAACGAAATCTTCTATAACTGCAACGTTAAACCCGTCCTAACTATCATTTTTTAAGAAGTATCATGGTTTTTTATGATCCTTATCCTTGCCGAGGAGAGGTAGTGGTTATGCAATGTTCCGAAGCCTGAACTATAACCGCAGATCACTGACTGCAACAGATTACACATGATGAGAGAAAGAGTTCAACTTTCCCCACCATGATCCAACTTAGAATAGAGAACATTTCAGGCACCCGATTCTTGAGAAATCAGATGACTATCGGCAGCAAAGAACAATAATGCTTCGCTATGCTTACCTGATTTTTCCAAGAAGAGGAAAATCTTTCCTACTAAACGATTTCTTTCAAAGTATGCGAGATAGAATTATCCTGAAGAATGTGCGATCACGGAATGAGCATTATCCGCTGAAAAAAATTAAGTAAACAGCAGTTACATCGATGTTTATAGAACGAAATGAGTGATAAACAGTAAACGGTTTTTTCTGCTTTCAGGACGTTGTATTGAAGTGCTCGAATTTTTTCCTCCAATGAAAAAAGAGGAAGCCAAACCAAAGATGGAATACACGAATCTTTTGACCGGACTCAGAAAAGGACAAGAGAATGAACCAAAACTAGTAAGAGAAGTGCTAGCTTTATTTCAGTTCTTCAATAGTTAAGCTTATCTCATAGGAAATCTCTTCAGGAAATAAAAACACCGCAGCAACTACCGTTTATGGATTCTGCAACAAAAATTTTAGTTGATAGTGTTGTTTCTGCAGTTTTGTTCTCTTTGATCTAACTAATCCATCATAATTGATGAACTGAAGATACCTTTACCAGTTCTGATCGTTCTTCGTTCGATGGTGTGCGTGATCAAAATGTGACGACGCTGTATTTAGGAATGCATGAATGGATGGATAGATGGATTGGATGAATGAATGAGTGCATGAATGGATCCGGAAGCATTTGGAATCAGTTAGGATCTGATCAGGCGCTAGCTAGAGATCTGGCCAAATTTAAAACTCGGTTTACATGCCGTTCAATGTGATAAATTGATAATGATGACGTAAATTGAATCCGTTCGAAGTAACTCGTGCTTTTCATGAGCGCTCGCTCTCTGCAAATAAATGGTCTATAAATTTTAAAAAAGAAGTATGGATGAAGATATTTTACAAAAGTGGCTTCCCGGTAATTAGTTTTACTTTCCCTTATAGCAAACACATTCGTATTACGGTAGTGATGACACCCTTACGCAAGTTCTGATAATCGATAGTTGTATCACTGTTGTCGTTTGCTGGCTATAGTTGTAGGGCCCAACTGATCGACACCGTATCGATGAAAAGCGTCTATAAGCAGAAGAACAACTCATTTGTGCCAAGTGCTTAATGACGCTATTGATTCAATAACAGCAGTGTTTACCGTCGTATAGATTAGATAAGTGTGGTGCTGTAAATTAACCCATCGATCTAGCGAACGCTGAAGAATGTGCTTTTTGAATACGCGTAAATGATATGAATGATGTATTTAGAAAAAAAAAAACAAAAAATCCCTTTTCTTCTAGCTGAAAAAGCTGATGCTCGTTTCATAGGCTGAGGGTTGTTTTTATTTAAGGCTGTAACTTACCGTTTCCCGCCGGATTTTGTTAATTTGAAGTTTAATTCCAAGTCTAAATACATATCATCTATACTAAAGACTTTTCCACAACAGGGTTACAAACTGAGATTTTGACTCTTGACAAAAAATAGGATAGGGAAATTTAAAACTCTTGTGGAAAACGGTTCAGTTATAAATAGTTGACTTGAAACATAGTGTTAATAGGGTGTAGCTTCTATATGGGTGCGTCTAGCGCAGAGGTGCCCTGCAGCGCATACAGCGCTCGTTGGGTTCTGGTCCGATCCCATGCACCGGTCACATCAAATTCCTCATCACCGCGCGGTCGGCAAATTGGTGTCATACATGGTGTAGAAGGATAGCACCATTGGCTTGATATATCGGTAAACTGTTGGAAATAATCGTGCAGGCCAAGCATGCGTCCAGTGACCTCTGTGATGCTACGAATGGAGTCGAATGCATGGTGCATCCGTCATCGATTGATCGGCGCCAAAAGCCTAGTAATTCATCTTCTTAATGCTTTCTTTCTTATATTGCTCATACTTAATGTTTATTACATATAACGTGCCTAATTACACGTTTTATATTGTAAGCAAGTATGTATTTTTAGCACATTTTTGCAAAAAAATCTCAGAAAAAATAAAAGCTAGTGGAAATGAGTCTCAGAGTTAGAACACCATGAAGAATCCGAAGTGACGTATCATCCGACGACTTTTCTTCTTCACTGGTGCGAAAATATATCCACAAAGGCTGTAAATTGACATGTTGTTGCTTAGATTTCATAAACCAATTCTATTCTCTATTCATTCAACTTTAGTGAATGTAGTAACCTTGCAGAGATAGAGTAGGGACGCGTGTGGCGCAGTGGTCCGAGGCGCACTGCAACACACACGTGGAATCGCTCCGCGCGCCAATGGTGCACCCAGCCTTCCATCCCTCCGGGTTCGGCAGATTGGTGCCAGACTTATCTGGGAGGATAGCAGCACTGGTTCGAGACATGGGTAGGCCACCGCGAGTTATTGTGAAAGCCAGATGTGCATTCCATCACCAGTAGCGATGCTGGTGAAATCGAATGCATGGCGCATCCCTTAGGGATTCATCAACGCCGAGAGCTTTATCCTTTTTTATACTTTTAATAACCTTGGTGCTTCTTATACATGCATGGTGCATACAAATATTCTTCAAACAGTTACCGATTTTCAACGGGAGCTGTAGGACTCAAACGTTTTCGGCCTATCTAAAATTCTGTTGCCACTTTTAGTTTTCTTGTATTCTCGCCTTCATTTACGTCTTCAAAACAAAATCGTATCATAATTTACACTATCAAAGCCTTAATCATTAATGATATCGACTTTTACAAAAACTTCCTAATGGGTACTGGTAATAAAAGGGTAAAGGTAACGTTTTTCCTTGAAATTGAGAACGAAATCGTCTAAAAACCGCTCTTTTTTTGCTCTCGAGTAGAAAATAAAAACTAGTGCACTCGAATGAACAACAACAGGAACTTCTGTTTACTGGTTCATCACCCGAAGAACCTCTGTTTAACGGGCGTCATGTCGTCCAGTACGGATGAAATCGCTGGAATTGATCGATCCGGGGTGGTGGCGGTGGTGTGTGGGTAGGAACCAGAGGCTAAGAGGGTTGTTCCGGCATTTACGACTTGGACGCGAGGCCATCTTCTTTACTCTTCGTAATGGACAGCTATAAATCAGACGTCGCCCGAATCGCAACATCTCCGCTCGGTAGGCAGCACAACGACATCGGAGTCGCAGAACGTGGCGATGTGGTCAGGACGTTTGGCGTCGGCGTTGGCGTACGGTCGGCCTTTACAACGCATTCTTCCTGTGTTGCGTTGTATGAAAACACATTGATTAGTATGATTAATGTGGTCTAAATTTAGTTATAGGGTAACACTTTTTAGCACTTTATCACTTTTGTCCCCGTATTTCGTGTTCACTGACATGCTTAACAACGTGAAACGAATGTACTGCTATGACGTTTTTCATCATTAAGCAAATCATTATCTGTTGAAAGCTGCGGGATCATTGTCTAGGTCCCAAGTATGGAGGACTTCGAGCATTCTTAAACTGCTCCATAGGGTTTTCCCCGTCGTTGAGACTGGGCAGGAGAGAAGGGCAACAACGTCTCAGTGATTTAGGGTCGCGTTCATGTGAATTTAGCAGAAACCATGATGGAAACTTCCGAACTGTTAACTAAAATTTCGACATTACTTTTCGACAAGGTTAATTTGTTAGTATTAGGATTCATCTGGATCCAGAAATACAGATGACCATCAATACGTAAGAACTGGTCTCACTCACTGTGACGAAGTTAACTGTCGAACGAAACATTTTCTATAAATGTCAATGGGTACGCTTAGCTTCCACTAGAAGAGGTAAAAAATTTCAGAGCCAAAGTGGAATATCTTGCAGCGTTAATGAAAATAAAAACGAGACGATTTCACGTTGAATCTGCCGTGGCAAGTGCCATCAAGTGCGTTCACAACTTTTTTTCAGCAGAATCACATTCGAAGGCTTTCTACAATAATATAAACACGTACACAGAGAGACATACATACATACATATATACATGTACACACACACACACACACGCACACACACACGCACACACACACACACACACACACACACACACACACACACACACACACACACACACACAACATACACACACACGCACATATACACACAACATACACACGCACACGCACGCATTTAAACACACGTGCATACACACCTACACACTGTGAAATCAAAGAATCATCTACCTCCTACAAATCTATCTGACGTAGTTTATTAACTAGCAAACAGATTTTTTTTCCCCCAAAATTCGGGCAACTGTATGATAGATTGTAGTTGTTTCTACTATCGCCCGTACAAAAAACAAATAGCATCTGATAATTCTTCTGTTGTTCTACTCAGATTTGAAAAAATGAGAAAAATAAAAAAGGCAAAGAAAAAATTTAGAAAGAAGAGAGTTTTCCACTGAACTTATAGGACGACTAGTGATCATTTTTTTGTAGTTCACCTAGTTTTTCTCCTTTTTCTCTGAACCAATAGCATTTAATCCACCATGGAAGGGAAGGGATAGCGGCATTCAGTGTTCAGTTGAAGCGATTTGTATGCGACGACCATGGGAGAGCCGTCATCGTCTTTCCGAATCGTCTAAATTCAAACCATTTTTTTCGATTATATCAATTGAATTCGATGCATTTACTTGCAGCACTTACTTTTATTTTTAGTGGTCTCAAACAAAATCCGTCAAAAAATGCAATGTAGAAATCCTCTTTTTGAAATGCTTAAATTCACTTCAAAGGACATCTCATAATCTTTCCATATTTCCTTTATCCGTCCTTCAAGAAGTCATCATCCCATGCAAACTTTCTGATTCGCAGGTCTACCTCAGTTATGGCGTTTATGAATCTTGTGACAGAAGTCTCCTAGCTATCCTCGGAATATTTGTTTAAAGTAGAGGCTAAACCAGGTACAGTTTTTTCCTCACCTTAGTGTACTTATTCGTTGTTCTCATGTTCGCATGAAAAAAAGAAGCGCTACAAAAGAAAAAAGAAATGAGAGAAAAACAATAGACTTTAAAATGTTTCTTTGAGAAGAAATTATTTTTCTCGTCTTATCAAAACAGATATGAACAGCAAAGAAGTGGAGCGGGACCTGGATACGGTAGACCTTCATTCTGCCTGTAGCGACGAGCTTATTTCGACTGAGAAACAATCTCGTACTAACAGGTAGAACGAGAGTCAACCTGGGGAGTAAGGACAAGACGACATTTCTGGATGGCCATATGAGAAAAACATAATGAAAGGATTTCTCATCAACAAAGATTTGAAGGTAAGTTTTGAACTTGGAAAAAGAAGGAGAGAAGGAAGGAGGCAAAGGAATTTGTGCAAGAGATTCAACATTTCGCTGTTGGTGAGTTTTGTGTGAGAGCATATGTGTCGGAACGTTAGTAGAATGTTGTGGTAAGACGAGAAAAACTCGGAAACAAACAACATTTGACGTCAGTTGTTGCTGGATAGTGCAAAAGCGATCCATAAATGCCAGTTCGAATTAAAGAAGAAGCTGACATGTTGGAATTGATGAGATGGCGAAGCAGTGACTTCCCGAACACCATGGAACAGCCGCTTATCGCCCATCCTCATTTTTTTTCTACACAGCTAAGTGATAAATTAGCGCAGCTCAGTCATTGTTAACGTAAACTTCTAAGCTACTCCACGACAAACTCGTCCCCGAATCTATTGGTCGCCCACCGAAGACAGCTGTAGCCGGTGTTGAACGACGGTATGCTTCGAGACTGAAATATAAATAAAGGCGTGCATCTGGTTCATTTTGTTCTTTAGAAAAAATTTGCTGTGACCATGTAAATGAATACCGTGCGAAACGGTATTATAAGAAAGTGCCAGTACTTCTGTTGTGAGCTGTAAGCGATTTATGAAGAATATCAATCTGGATAGGAAATACTACTCTTACATTAGTCCCTGCATAATACGCGTTAAAATGCGTTTTTCTTTTGCATGCTCATTTCATTCAAGTCATTTGGGTTGCCTAAAATCTTGCAAAAATTTTAAAAAATTTTTTTTAGAATTTCAAAAAAAGTTTGTTATTTTAAAATTTTTTTTACGAAGTCAATTTCTAGTCGCCGTTGGCACCCTATGAAATGTTACCAATCCACAGTATTTTAATCGAAGCACATCAAAAGCTACCGTAAATAAAATTCTACGCACTTAGATCGAAACACGTGCTATTTTACGTTAACTAGATGCTTGTTGCTGTTAGAAACTGCATTAGAAACCATTGTCGTCAAAAAATGGATAACATGAGATGAAAAGTCGACTTCAGCTTTCTCGTTCAGTGAAGAAATTGAGCCTAGCTTTTACCATCTTTTGTCCACGATGTAAGTACTATCACGAATAATCGCATGGATGCTGAGATATAAAGAAAACTCGAAACCTCATGCGTGCTTCGAACCGTGATTACTCTTATCTGGAGCTTAACCTGCTATCCACCACAACATCCAACGGCCTTGCTTTACCTTCCTTTCGGCTTTATTTTTACTCTTTCCATGCTATCAATAACCATTCGTCAAAGGGAATGATCTGGGTAGTGTAAATCGGCATTTGCGTAGGGTAAGGAGGATAACCATGGTTTCGAAGCTCATATAGGTCACAAGTTTTGTTCATATCTCAGTATCCCTGCTGGTGTACTTCACATTATATCCTGCCATAAAAAAAAACGAATAGACAGTAAACAAAGTTAAAACAAGAACATGGATATTTTTTCATGCAGTTATATGGATGTAGTTCATATCTACAAAGGTTGCGGAAACTGGATCATTATTTAGAGATAATGGCTATCGAAATAATAAGGGCTTCATTAGGCAACTTATATAGGAGTTCGTTCATTCAACGATAACAGTCAACTCACTTAGGAAATCACATTATCAATACTAATCCTCATTATACTCACCTTTGAAAGGCAGGTTTATCGCAGAAATGGTAGTGAACGACATAGTAGCTGTTTGGACGAATCATTAACAGCGAATACGGTTGAATATCGTCTTTCAACTACCATGTTGGTGTTGCTCAGCAACAGCAACAACAATCAGCACTTCATCAACAATGGGTAACACTGACAACGACGATTAACGATGATTTAGCGCTGTGTCAGCAGACTGTCACAAAGACCGCCGTACTGGCAGCATAGCGACATCATTGTACTATTGTACGTGAAAGTGGGCAGTACGGCTGGCACAATTCCAAATCGGCACCACCTCTGTCCACAAACTGAGCGAGGGTCACACGGCCGTACCACGACGATCGGGGACGGTTACGCACCCGGGCAGGTCGGCGACGGGCGACACTGGCTGGCGTGTGGGCGCAACGCCGCTCCCTCTATGCAAATTTCGCCCATTTCGTACCATAAACACATTGTGTACGATAGGCATAAAGCAATCACGCATTATATGTACAAGCAAAACATGGAAAAATCAAGAATAAGGTGTTGGGCACTGATCATCTCTAAACGATAAGCCATGTATTCCACCCCATTCGTACTGTCATAGAGGAGATTGAACGCATTTCTAGGCTACACGTCGTGTCCTACCAACGAATAAAGTGAGTGTCTTTCTGTGCTCTCGAACAAGTCTGATATCGTATGACCAGAGAGTGATGGAAGGCTGAGTGAGCTCTACGTGCGAGATCCAACCAGAGACTGATACTGTGTGTGTTCAATGCAGGGCAACTCTAACCGCTGCGTTACACTCGCTCCAAAAACTCTTGAAATACACGTAGTATTACACATTTTTTAACCTTTTTTTGCTAAAATTTTTTATTGTTTTTTGGTGCAAGGGAAACATAGGGAGTTTCAAGCAGGCTCTGCTGTGGCATATGTCTACTCATAGCTCATGGTTCGATTTGTTAATGGTAAGCTCTTTCTCATTTTGGGAAATCACAGTTCTAATGTGGAGAGGTGGTGGTAGTAGACCTCATTGTTCATCAACCAAGAAGGACACCTCGTACTTCAAGTAAAGTGGTAAATCACTGAATCATAAATCTAACAAAACATGAAAAAAATTGTCTTCCATCAATTTTAACAAATTTTGTTCTCTTCCAGTGAAAAACGTTAAATGTGGAGCTTAAAACTGCCTCTCACCCTTGGTACGATTCGAGACTGATCAGCACTAGTCATCAGAATCGTTACAATTCTTTTTTAAATCACCAATGACTAAAATGAATCGAAAAAAGAGAAAAAGCAAAAATGAACAAAAAATTGGCTAAAATCTCTTATGGGACCATATAATCTTAGGAATTTAGCACAGTTACGCTAACATTTCTGAAAATGGTAACAACATTCCAATGAACTGGATTCAGTTCACCAATAATTCTGCTGCTGATTGATGTCGTTTCATCTACTGATTCCTATTGCAGTGGCTTCGTTGTTTATTTTACAATAAAATTATTTTTCATGGCAATGAAGGGGAAAAATGGAAAAATTCAACGACAGCGACTAAATCTAAGTCCAAAATCCTATAAACAGTCTGTAATTTTGCATTACAGGGATAAAGCAATGTTGAAATAATCGATCGAGTGTTCTACTACGGGGCAACACAGACTTTCACGAATCCGAGTTGAAGTCGATGGAAACTAATCGAGAAGCTCTTTAGTGGGTCGGATCAACATCACGTAAATGGAAAATCGACTGCGGCTCGTTGTTCCTTGGATGTAACGAAAAAGATTTCGGACGACGATGACGGACCGACGGACAGGCGGCTGCTGATTCAGAACGAGTGTCGATTTTTCGGCGCGGTCCATATCGTCGTCGTGAGAAAACATGCCGAAAAGAACAACTTGAAGCTTTCCTTTTCTCGTTTTTCGTGCCTCTTGTTCTTTTTTGTCCTCCTTTCTCAAAGCGGAACTGTTTTCTTGCATTTCCCTATTCATCAAAGTTTTCTGCACTTTCGTTTTCAGTGGTTTGTTTTTGTTAAACTATTAGGCTTAGAATACGAATATTCTGATCAGGACATTTTTAAGTGTTACTGAATTGATTATCTTCCATTTTTCATTTTTAATTTTCTTTCAGTCTTGTTCTCTGACCGCTTATCTTGTCCTTTCCTTACTGTTCACTCTGTTTCTCTGATGTCTTGTCATACAATCAACATAAACGATCCATTTGGCTCACACCATTAACACAATAAAAAATTCGGACCGATAACCATCACAACTCCTCCGTAAGACGAAAGACTTACCGAAACAACCTGGAAATAGTGTGTTAACGATGGAGTGATGAGATGAACCAAAGGAGAAGTCGTCCTGATGAAAAGTGGCGAATCATCGCCGTCATCATCTAGTGGATAGCATCGGACACCAGCAATAAAACTTCCACACGCTTTTTGTTAAAAATCAATGTTAAAGTGCCGTTCTCTCTCTCCCTCTTCCCTCTCGCTCTCTCGCCCAATCTCTCTTTTTCTCTGCTTTCTATTTCTATAACTTTTTTCTCTTTCCTTCTTCTTAACTATCTTCTTAACTATCTGCACTTTCATGTTAAGATCTAAGAAAGCCATTGTTGCACTTGAGAACTTTCTTGCTTACGTAAGAATACTGCAGTTAATCACATGGAATAATGACATGGATTCGGAAAGAAACAGGAAACGCTACTCGCTACCTACCGTACCTCCACATATCCACCGTACACCTGGCCTGTCGAAATGCCGATTGTTCGTCGTCTTACACAGCTGTCTAGTTTGCACGTATCGTGTGTGGATATCTTTTTACATCAATGATGAGCTCTGAGCAAAACAAAGGAAAAAACGTAAAAAAGGCGATCGTATTCATTTTCGTGGAAACACTTCCAACGTGACTATGCGTTTACTACTTTCTTGTACGTAAAGAAAGTAGTAAACGAGTGCTTGGGAAGAACCTGAGACAATCTCTTAAGAAAGTCTACTGATTTCATTGGTAAACTCCCTAAAATTTTTGCTTTCTAATATTTGCCTTGGACAAATTTAGCTCTTTCGTCTTTGATTTTTCTATTATCAGAAAAATTCGTTACAAAGTTCAAAGTTACAAAGAAAAATTCCTATTTTTTCAGCAATGAGCTATCTCATTTCTGTGTCACCGTTGCAGTTAATCTCATACCTTGTCGATTTTTTTCCTGCTTCATTCACAACATCGGAGTAATTCCTTTAAAAACCGACGTTTTTTTTCTTTTGTAGAGCCCGGGTAGTACTTGAATCGTTTAGAACAGAAACAAAAACTGAGAAAACAAAGAGAAACAAAAAAATAGGCAAATTTTTTGATGAGGTTTTAAAATTTGAAAAAATAGGTTGGCACGTCTTCCATAAAACTTCAGTTTGGAAAAAAAGTGTAGAAAAAAAAGCTTAATACAATATGTTTCGAAACTAGCCTCGTAGGGATTTCCTACGAGATGATAAAAGAAGAGAAAATAAAGAGAAAAGAGAGTAAGAAGAAAGGCCAAACTAGACGAACAGCGGAGACGAGACGGCTTCTATGTAAATGTCGACGACGGAACTGAATTGATAAGGCGGCGAAGCGCCGATAAGGAGAGAACGGTAGGCGACGGACGACGTGCCGAATCCACGGCCTGATGACGACCGCCTAAGCGGTCACGTGGATGCGGTTACGGTATCGGGTGACGAAATATGCCCATTAAAATGAACGAATTCTTATATTCTTTAAGAGATTATCGCAGTAAAGACAACGGTCTTGCGCTCAATCGCATCATCACCTAATGTTCTATGTATTGATCTCTTGGCGGAGAAAATCGATACAAATAAACGATCTGCCGACTGCGCGTCGGTGAGGATTTGAGCCAAAAGACCTTGGATACTAATGAAGAAGGCGTCGATAGACTGTTATTTATGTATTGTAAGAACCTCACTATATATGCTTAAACAGAAACATAATCGTCGACAGAAAGCGAGCATCTTTCCTTTCATCCATTGGTTCTTTTTCACTTAAAATAAATAAAAGATAGAAAGCACTGAGCGTTGATCATTCCCTGGGAGAAGCGGGATGCCTTCGACTTCGTTTAGCGTCGCTAGAGAAGATTGAGTATGACCTATGCAATGACATGCGGTGACCTTCCAACGTATCAAATCAGTGCTACTATTCTTCCAGACAAGTCTTGTACCAATTACCCGACCTCGGAGAGATGGAAGACTCGATGACCCCGAGGCGCGGAGTGGACCTAACAAGTGCAAATGTGCTGCAGGGCCACCACTAACCAATGCGCCACACGCACCCTAACTTGGTAATGAATAAAGTTTTTAACCAGTCTAATAGAAAACTTTTGCCCTGCTTTGTCGAACGTGCAGAAATTTTGAAACTCAGATGAAGGGAAAATGAAAATGCTAGTACGGTGATTTGTTTCAAAACTTGATGACTCTCTCTCTCTCATCTTAATTTATAAAACATCAATATCTTTTAGAGAAAAAAAATCGGTTTTTTCTTCTCGCGCAGTTCATGTAGTACTTAAGTCGTTTGAAATTGCGGTAAAGATGAGGAAAAGCCAAAGAGAACCAGAACAACTCCAACAGGATTTCTTTCTGAATGGCAGCAAAAATGATGGGCAGTAGACAATTGGGTGGAATCATTGCGGGTCTGAAGAAGGCTAAGAAGCCGATACGTTAACCGTCTTAGAAATTTGATATGAAACTCGTGTAAGATTGGGAATAAAATGACATAGAAATCATTGGTACACGGAAATTTTCTTCGAAGTTCAACTGTAGCATGATCGAATTGTTCAAAAAGTTTCCATGTCTAGGCGTACACACATATATGAATATAGGAACATATGTCCATACACCGCACACCGACAGAATATGTACACACAGAGATTCACATATATACACATACACACATGCATTCACATGCATACATACGCATTCGCGCAACACCCACACATGCATCTAGGATTGTAAACGTATATGTGTACATACAAAGGCATACATATACATACATATACATGTAATTACCCATACATTTACGTACACACACATGTGTCGCACGTATTCGTGCTTATACACATACGTAGACACACGTAAACATAGTCGTATAAAGGGACATTCATAAATACGTACATTCAATATATATATATATATATATATATATATATATATATATATATACACGTCAATCGTTTTCTTCTCTCTTATCTGATAAACGGTAGCTCATCGATGACTATACAAGCAACGAAAGCATGAAAGCGAAGCAATAACAATCGAAGTCATTTTCTCATTTGATTCATTTCTTCGCCTTCTTTAATGTTCTTTCTAAGAAAATGTCATACCGGAGTGAGTATGGATGCTTTTAAACTTATAAAGGGAATTTCCATAATAATGGTTCTAATGAGTAGCACCTTTAAAAATGTTTACGCTACTCAACTCTATAATATCTCAAAAAGGATGTGATCTCATAAATGCCTTTCCATCTATTTTTGAACTTCTTACCTGCATGAGCGAAAACGAGGCGGGAAAGAATTAAGGCGAATACAGGGAACGATTAATGATGACTGATAAGATGTCCATTGAAACAGACGTCAATGATTGCTGCACTAACGGTGTTGACGATAAGATAAGTGATGACAAAATAGAGAAACCATAAAAAAGAAAAAAAATGAAAGAAAATGACTGAAGCAACGTGAGCGATGTTGTGTAAGCTTGCTTGATTAAAAAAAAAAACATCTCCACTGAAGCATTCATGTTGATGAAGTTCAGTCAGTGGACGAGTTGTCGTTTGGAATTGACGATGATCTTCTACACGACATCATCAACGGCGGCGGCGGCGACGACGACGACAACAGTGTCAGAAGCGATGAGGTGACTGACGCTGGCCTCTGATCGATAGATTCTATGAGGTGTAGACGTACAACTCGTACACATCATTGCAGTTACGAGTAAACACGGTCATAAAAATGAACGATGGCTTGATTATCCTGTCTTGCCAATTTTTTCATGCCTATCGATTTTTAACGATGTCCAGAATGAAGTAGTGAGGAGGAAAAAGAGCGAGGAAAAAAAAGGAGTGATGAATGCCAGAGAGGAAGATTACGACGCATATTTCGGATGTAACAATGCACATCTCCATCATTGCTACTCTTAACCTTCCAATATCTTATTTAAATCGTTACCAACCTCATTATTTGATGCTCTACTAATGAATTATGAATAACGAACAACACTTGTAAAGTTGGATGGTCCCTCTTCTTAATGAACCGCGATGTGATTTATAGCGTATCAGTTTGCTTCTGATTCGTATTTTGTTGCTCAAGCAATTTTTTTGCCGGGGCCGATGATAGCCGTACCAGGACGTTCCAATGTCGTTCGTCATATCAGAGGCAGTCACTGAGCCTTATGAATCGGAAAGAGTTTCGCTGCTTAGGAATTGGGTGGATTTCTTCGAAGGGATTACGATTTTCAGCATAAACAGGATGTTTTCATTAGCTTCCGGATGAAGATGTCGACCACTTTGTCAGCCTAGGGGACCTAATGAGAGAACAACCTCTCCACTAAGCATCATAGTTCGAGGAACACCCAGAAACACCCATAAATCATAGTGTAGGAAGGCGATGAGCCCTATTGTTCATAGTGTTTGTAGCAGGTGCTGACAGCTCTCAATCGAGATTAACTTTTTCATCTCATTTTTTTAACCTTCAAGTGAACGCTTTCCTTCCACATTGGAGGGTGTTTAGTGATTTTTGCAAGGAGTTATAACCAAGCAAAAAGTCATATTTTATCGTTTGCAGCGGCTTTTTTCTTTTTCTGATTAACTTCTTTTACCAATTCAGAGGCAGCGATAGACATAAACTGCTCTATCTTTAGGGGAATTCCACAAGAAAAACAAAAAGCGTTAAAAATTGAATCTGAGAAGAGAACTACATAAAGAAGTATCTAGTAGTATGGCCACTCAAGATAAAATAGGAAAGTTGTGAACAAATAAATAAATGAAATAAATGTATAAGAACTCTCGACGTTGATCAGTTCCTTAGCGATGGCTATGAATTTGATTTCATTAACCATCGTTAGAGGTAGCTGAATGCATATCTGGCCTATGTAATGACGTTTGATGGCCTACCGATGTGTCAAATCAATGCTGTTATCTTCCCATAAAAGTCTGGTATCAATTTGCTGACCCCAGAGCGATGGAATGAATGACTTATGATCTCTGGACGCTGGATCGAATTAAAGAGCGCGTGTGTATTGCACGGCACCTCTAGCCACTGCGCTACACACAGCCTCAAATTGAATATATATAGAATATAATATAGAATATAATACGATGTCAATAATTATTGCATACTAAAAACCGATAATATAACTCTAAAACATGGCTAATTTCCTACCACGTCACATCTACAAGCAGTGACTTTACCATATAAAAGAAAAATCGTTGCTGCTCTTCAATCGAATCTTTTGCCTTTAGAGAAATGATTAGCTAAGATGTTCCAATGCGATATCCTCGGTTCTGAGGAAGACGACGTACCATAATGTTTCTTCTCTTTTTACGGAAGAAATCATTGTCGATGTAGAGACACAATGTCGTCTTCGTTTACGCTTTTTAAAACTAGTAGACGCTGATTTTAACTTCTATTTGCTACCTATTATGCCTTCATAGGAGGATATGATGTGAAATACAACCACAATGATGCTGAGATATTCGGACAACACCGGTTTATTCTTCGCTTCTTCTTTGCTCTGGCAAATTTTCTATGTGAAACCTACAGCTTTCTAATAACCTACTAGTTTGTGTCGTTTTCGTTCGCAAAGTTATCAGACCTAAAATCGCTAAATTGGCAAATAAAATTGACAATTATCGGAGACGTCGAATAACTTAGTTCGCTTGGAGTGTGATCGAACCAGCGATCGTCTTCAGCAGAGTCATCGCACCAACAACAGTGACTAGATTTATTTAAATGCTTATTTGGACGTGATAAAGAAGAAAAAGTGGTCAGAAAATCTTCTAAATATCATTCTTTAGAAGTGAACGCTCCACCTTAAGAAACTCCATTTATTTTTAGCTAATCACAATAGAACCATCGTTTAACGGATTTTTCTTTCAAAACACCTGTGTAAAAAAAAGGAAGAAGTTTTGTCAAACTCTGTAGCATTCGTTAAACAATGAACTAATTCGAATTTAAAAAATAACACGGAAAGTGTATTAGTTAGAAACGCAGCGCAGCATCACTCGTGGTCGCTGAATCGACCCCGTCCCAGGTCAACAAATCCTTCCAGCCCTTCGATGTCAGCGAAGTAGGACCAAAGTTGTCTGAAACGTTCCTTGCAGTCTACAAAAGTCGTCAACATCCCCTGGGAGTAAAGATTTAACTGAATTATACCAGATTCAACCACAACGATGCTAGAGTGTTCGCAAAACTTGGACACCGGGCCAGATCGAACTACGATTTACCCTTGCAGGAGCTCTCGCATTACACGCTGAGCCACAGAGGCCCTTGCTCTGCGTTTCTCCCAGCTAGTTTTCTATCTACCAGTGCCAACAGCCAGGATTTCCAGACTGCAATGATGAACTCGACCATAATTTAAAGAAATTCGAAAAAACAAGGCTCAGAATCAGAAACCCAAAGACCTTCGCAGTAAATCGAGTGGAACAAGTGCTGGGTTCTGCACGATTTTTGAAAACAGACAGTATAAATGAATAATTAAATAGACGGTGATGATGTTTGAAGACTTTTAAATGGATATGGTGGGGTATTATTGATGACGTAATGAAGGAGGTGAGACGAATGATCTAATTTAAAGGTGGCTCAATGCGGCGATGCCGATGACCAACCAACAGTGGGCACAGCCGCGATGCGACGGCCGCGCGGCCTCCGCGGCTGCGGACAACTGTCACAAATGGCGGCGACGAACGCTTCGCCGCGCGATGGGAGTCCAACGGCAATCGTTCGTAAACGGACGGATTCGAATGCCGACAGAAGACGATCCATCACCGATAGTCACCACACATCACACATCCACACATCACTTCACAATCTCTTGAGGTCAGCAAAACTTTGCTAACCAAACAGGCGTGGGCGAATGGTTTGAATGAAGGAAATGGAATTTTCGAGTCTAGTCCTCTGAAGCAGAATAATCCATTTTTGAGGCTTTTTCGATTAACGGCAGTTAGAAGATCCTATTCTTCGTGATGTCTTGGGAAAAACCAGGATCTAAGGTGTAATTAAATTCGATATATTCAAATATAATCGTTTGTTGATAAATGTAACAAAAAAAAACGGTAGTACTAATGCATGGCTGATCAACTAACGTTTGGCATTTTTTTTTGCCATGTTAGCATCGATTACTTATTGGAACTTATGGGAAAAAATGATAACGCAACAGTTCTTAATTCTTCATACAATCGTGAAACTCACCGAAGATTTTCATCTCATCATTTTCGATTTTTTAATAGCGTAAGTTTTTCAAAGCATTTAAAAGATCTCAAAAATCTCAACCCAACTGAAATAGGATAAGATCCGAACTAGAAGTGTCTAAAAATATAACATGGAATTAAGTCGATGTTTCAAGGCCGACCGGGGAAAAGTGCTGGAACATTCGCATATAAAGTTCTAAAGGCGTCTTCATTTTGAAAACATGAAGAAAACGAGCTCAGAAGGATGTCCGGTGATCAGATAAACTACATAATTGTAAAATATAACTGCAAAACTCATTTAGAGAAGCAATATAGAAGTATTTTTACAGTAAGGCACTGTAAATTTGTTTCTTAGCGTCGTTTTGCTCGTGGTTTGTTTTAGCCCTTCAGTAGCCCTCGCTTTTCTTAGAATACCAGATATTTTTATTTATCTCAGTTCGTTTAAGCAGAAGGAAACCTTACCTTACCAGTTACCGATTGCCCATTGAGAAAAAACTTTTCATAAAAACCATGTATTGATCGTGCCATAATAAAGGTAGCCATTCCTTCCTGTAAGCTAAAAATTAGTAACAGCATTATCAAGAAGTTATCAGAGCAATCGCCAGCCAGATTTAGTATTCATATTTTTGAGTGGGACCTTTGAAGACGTTCAAGCATTTCATTATACAACGGATTGCTCATACAGGAAGAGATGAGTCTTCTGTTGAATATGCCACATAGCCATCATATCGGAGATTTTAGGAGTTTTGAAAGGAAGAGATGAAGAAAATAAAAATTCTAGTCATCGAAATCCATTACAATTATGGAAGACTGGTCCGCATGAGGAGGGAACTTCGAAGAATCGCTGTACAAGCTACGTTACAACGCTAAAGCAGATCTTCTCTGCAAGTACCGAAATAAAAATACGTGGAATAGTAGCAGAAAGCTTGATGAACTTTGTGAAGCAAGTGGGAAAGTGATGCAAATCAACGAAAAAGTGGTTTTTAGCGATATTGTTATGTGGTGGTTTCCTTTCGTATTAAAACCGTCAAGTAGTTGTCACTCAACGATCGGTAGGTAGTCGTCTATAATTTTCATTTTAGCTCACTTGGCGATTTGGATAGATTCAGAGAAAAGGAAAAAATTAAAATCTTTACTTTATTGAACATTTTCAGCAGTTTGACGAATTAGTCAACATGGTGGTTTGTTAGTGTTTTTATAGTAGACAGTAATAGCAAACTTTCATCCCCCTTTCATCCTTTCAACTTTCATCCTTGTACTGTTTCTCAGTTGAGCTCAGCTTTTTTGACATAAAATTACAAATTCTCTGAAAACTTCCGAGGAAATTTTTGCTACTAATATCTTTGAATTGTCTCCAAAGAGGAAAAGAGTGGACTTTTTTATAAAATTTAGTAGTCGTTTGAACACTACCGTAATCTACAAATTATGCCCAAGCATCTGTCATTGGTCAGTCAGAACGGTCAAAATCCTAATACTTTCCTGAATAGTTCATTCTACAAAGTTTTGAGTCAATTTTGCATGAGTGAAATGTCTACAACAACAGGATTCTTAATGTCCTGGAAATAATTATTATGGTATCGTACACCTACCGTAGCGTTTGGAGCGACAATGACATGTGCAACTTTCTTTTCTCACTGTCCTTCTGCAATGGTCCGGATTATCGTCGTCAACTTATGATGTTGCAAATGAAGTCTGCTTCTGTTGTAGCTGTTGTTGTTATCTTTTCGAGGCCGGCACCGTTACGCTCGGTCTTAGGGGTGATGGATGCGTTCGGCATCGAAGCCGGCCAGCAACTGCACACCACCCAGTCGAGGCCGAACCGACCGACACCGCTCGATCGACGTCGCCTGACGAGATCGATATCGAAAAGAAAAACATTGAATCGATATTTATACTTTACACAATCTTTCTACAATAGTCGTGCATTGCTTTACATGTATCACACCAGAAGCGTACAAGAGAAGTCCACACTTTTCAGGCTTCATTCTCGGCTTTTTTCTCGTACAAGTTCTAGTACACATCAAAATTGCAAACAACACTTCTTCGTCCAGGACGTACGAAGCTTTGGCTTATGTTGATAGCTAAAAGCATGGAAAGAGGACTCGGCGAAACGAAAGTAGCACACTATAGTATGAGGGCGAACATTCGAATGTTCGACTATTTGACGATTCCTAGGAACTGGACTATCAAAACAGATGCCCAGGTATAGCGCTTTTGAGTGTATTTCCTTTAAACGGGAAAAAATAACGGTGCCTAGCAATTTAAGTGGCATGTACTTGAACTTCTAAGATTCCAGTTTACTAGGCATTCCATACAGTTTTATGAAATATGATTAAGAAAAGCTGAAAAAGTTTACTCTTGTTCTGGGTATCGGTTAACTCCTATCATATTAATTAGCTAACTTAAGCTTACTACGAATGGGGACGTTGTGCAACTTCAATTTGATCCGAATACCGTCGAATATTCGGAGTTTCGATCGCCAGATTACGATCCCAAACCTCCTATCATTTTCCATTACTCGCATTAGCGACGACGGTGTCGTCATCTAATCATTTGATATCCTGTGTAAAAAGGAATTTTGTGAATTTTTTTACCACAATAATCTTTTATGACGAGGAAAATCAACATTTGTTCTAAGCACAAATCGTGCTAGTAAAATTACTGCCCAAATGGGACAAGAAGTCCGAAAAAAGAAAATTGGAAAACTCTAACATAAGGACTTTGCCCCGTTGACAGGTGATTGCTGATGGCACTGGTAGATAGAAAACTAGCTGAAAGAAGCGCAAAGCAAGACCCTCCGTGGCGCAGTGTGTAATGTACCAGCTCCAGGAAAAAGAAATCGTGGTTCGATCTAGCCAGGGGTCCAAGTTTTGCGAATATCTCAGCATCGTTGTGGTTAACAACTTCGTTTTAAATATCTAGTAGGAAATTTTTGAGACTACGCAAAACTTTTTCTTCCTAAACATTCTCTACAGAGGTATTCAATTATATTTAAGCCCTGAGAAGAACTGATGAAACCATGAACACTTCAGTAATGAACGAAAAAGAGCTAAAATAAATCCACTCTTTCCGTTGTTTAGATCAAGAAAATATGAACAGTCTTCATTTGAATGTTGAAGTAGTAACTATGCTTGGTTGCTATTTATCATCAGAGAATCGAAAAACGGAATAATAAAGACAATTCTACGTCCACTTACGCGTTTGACGGATTTGTTTATCCAAACAAAACTATCTGGAAGAATACCATTCCTGCTTAGCGATTATGTTATCGCTTTAAATTCACCTTGTTAGTTCCATCTAAATAATTCCCAATGTGGTTTGGCCACTTCTCGTACTGTATCCATAAATATTATCAAGGCTAGCCTTAGAAAACTCCTGAAGTCTTCCCAACATTGTCTTATTCTCGTGAATTTTCTGCCAATCGAAAAGCTCGGCGTCACTAAAATACACTACATCGTTGTTGTTTTTTTTCTCCCTAAAATTCTTGAAGGGTCATGGAAAAGAGATAAAGAGGTAGTTAAATGAAGAGCTAAAACGGGTATTTCTGTAGTTATAATGTATACTTTGGTGCTTTGTGGAAATTTAAAGGACCGTAATCGTTAGTCAATGCCTGCTATCAAATCCTTTAAAGAAGACTTTAGATTTCAGATTCGTTGCTATAACGAAACTATCTTTAGCTCTTTTATCTCTTCAAAAGAATTCTTTGTGTCGGCGGTTACGAAATCCAACAGATTTATCCCTGAGCTAACAAGAGGCTCGTTAGATCTCTGTAATCATCCGAATATTTTACGGCCCTTGTAAAATCTTTGCCCACTAGGACCACAACTTGGACCATTCAGACAGCATTCAATATTATTAGCGTCACTATTAATATAAGTAATAGTGCTAATATTCTCACTGCTAATCATATTACCATCGCCATTACTACAATATTTCGCTTTCTTCGCACGAGTTACTTCGTGCCGGTTAGTCATGGGGACGCAGTGCATCCCTAGTGAGGCGGATAGAGGCTCTAACGCGGACCTAAAGCGAAAACCAGTCGGGAAGTATTAATGTGGCTAGAAAATAGGTTCCTTGTTCTTTGCCGTGCAGGCTTGACTTATATCCTTCATATACAGGTAATCATAGGCCCCTAAGTGTACATAGATGTGGTCCACGTTTTTTCATTCATGACGCCTAAAAGCAAAAGATTGAAAAGTGTATTGAAGGATGATCAGCGCTGGTTTCAAAATAAACTGTTCATATACTCTCAGAATGCTCTCAGCTCTTCTTCATCATTAGTGCGAGGTCTGTGATGCTGAGGAAGCATTAAAAAATTAAGGCCACGATACGCGAGATCAGTATGACTGGAAACCTCAGCAGGGCCGGTTCATTTAAAGTCTTTTACTTTTGTTCCACTGAAGAAGTAAAAGGCTTCTATGAGAAAGCATTTCTTTTAGTTCATTCACAGCAAATAGCGTCAGTATCTGATCTTAGGATATCAAACGTTCTACAAATTTGAAAGGTCCCAAAAGATAGTGAGCTTGATCGACCGAGGAATAGAGTTGTACCAAGTACCATATATACCTTCAGAAAACTTTTCACATAACTATTCATTGCGTTACTTAGCCGCACATTTTTAGTGGTAATAGAAACGTTTGCACAGGTGGATAGCTGTAAATCATCGTCCCAAATCAGGGCTAGGCAAAAATCGGTTCAGTCACAGAAGTTGCTGTTGTTGTGGAAGAATCTTAGCCACAAGATGGCAAATCTCCCTGTGATCAACAAAGTTTGGCACGTGTTTGTGACGAAGAGCTAGGAACGCCATCGAACGGGAGTCTTAGGAATCTGGAGAAAGCCATGATCAACCAGTATTCACTAAGTCAGTCCGGCAAGAAAGGGATCTGTAACAGATCTCCAACAAGTTATAGTCGATCCTACACACAAACGCGCCTAATTCTGTCGATGACGGTTACAAAGAGCGAAACTATTGAAAGAAATTCTTGCATAATCACAACCTTTAAGGATGTGTCATCAAAGTGCCTAAGTGGAGCAGGAAGATATAAGGAGTTCGGATAGTTTAAGGAGAAAGCGAGTAAAGTAGATAGGTCTCCTAAGCGATCCAATTAAAATAAAAAGCTCACCAGAAGTGTGCTACTGAATAGCGAGATGAAATGAGTGCTGAAGAGGTTCAAGGTGGTGAAGGAAGAATTTTCGTCGGCCGCTGCTTGTGACATTGTTATCACCGATCGCCCTTGGTGTATGTTATTGAAGGCACTCTCGCAACTGACAATGACAAATGACACCGTAATCACATCAGCATCATCAAAAGAAAAACTCAGTGATTGTTATCAACATGGACCTCATGGGAAGTCAGTAGTCAGCGATTATCATCACCGACGTGGTCACCGAGCTAATAAATTTTGTGCGATCATCATCTATTTGTTGCCAACGATGTGCACAAGTTCTTTCGAGTTGTCCTTCATGTAATTTCCAAAACCGACGTTTCATAAACTGTGGCTTTGATGATCAATTCGCTGCAGATTATTGTTAATCAACGAATTACTGTTCTCTTTGTCTTCCTCACTTGAAAAAACGACTGCCAGTAAAGTTAACAGTAAGGAAATTAATGAAGGATACCCTTTCACAGAACGGCAAAAACACTTTCAGTTGAAATTTAAGTGTACCATGTTAATAACGAACGCAAAAGGATTTTTCTCCAAACCATTAACTAATGCTAGCTTGCTTCCATTCCTAAGTGTCATATCTCCTCGTGTCATCATGATTCTAGAATATAATCGTTCGTGCTACCGCTAGGTTTCTTACGATTCTATGATGACTGAGCTAGTTTATTCTCTGGCCCTTATGAATGGTATCTCAAAAGTGATTTACTCTTAGTTGGGGTCTCACTTGCTAGAAGGGAATTCTCTCTCAGTGTTACAATCTCGGTGAAACTTCTTTATTCGTCGCAGTCCATGATCACCCATTAACTTTAAAATTCTAACATAATCTTTAACAACTTGAGTACCAACCTATTGCAAATCAGCTATTGTTCGCCAAAATAAAAAATTGCAAAAGACATTTCTTAATGCACCCAGACTTCTATAAATCTTCATGCAATGATTTACCGTCTCTTAGTGGTATTTTGGATGTTACTGAGTATCAAATTGCAATGTAAACAACAGGTTAGTCCTCTAACAGGGTTAAAGAAGAATCTGACATATAGTGAACTAATATGAATAGCCAGGAATTCACTTCCACAACAGTAATCCTATGTCAAAATTTGTCGCTTAGTTAAGTGAGCCCTGTCGCAAAGAGCTATCACAAATGCTCGTTTAATTCCAAAAAATATTGCTCTTTCTTCTTTATTCTACTTACGGTTTACTGTGTTTTTCTCATAACTGCCTTATGCGGCAAAGTGCTGAGAATACGGAATTACGCAAGAAGTAAATCTCGTGGTAGCTTCACTGCTAAAAAAAATCGAATGCCTTGGAGAGCACTTTTTTTCAAGCAGTAGGAAGAACATAGAGAGCATCACTAGTGATGACAAGCAGATTCGTTTGGGTCTCAGGAAGAGAATTACATGGCGTTCGGATGTTGTCGGTGGTTCCCTGAGGAGAGTAGCAACCAACTGCATTCAACCGAATTGAATGCTTAAACCATAAAGTCGATTATGGACATTAATTTGAAGCTGACAGCTATTCCCATGTGGGGAAACGTTATGCGAAAGTGACTCCCAATGGGGAATCACGATAAAAAGTCTGAATGGGGATAAATGGAAGAGGAAAAAAGAGCGAGAACTAACATATAACAATCAATAGAGAGGCGAATAGGGAACGATAAACAGTCATGTCAAATAAATGCTTATCAAGACGACACGAGTGCTTGGTAATTTGACTGATAAGAATAATCGTAGTCTTCTGCTTGAAAGAAATCACTCATTACCCAGCTGTTTGGGAGTTGTGATCTGAACGAAGGGCACGGTAGCTTAATTGTGATATAAAGATTTTAAAAAAAAGAGGTCTTCTGTGTCTTGCTTTTTGCTTCCTACTAGTTTTACTGTTGCTCGAAATCTTTGATAAAATGAAGATTTAATTAAGCAACGAAGTGTTTTTGAAAGATCCAGCTTCTTAAAAAGAAGTCTTCCTTTGGATGTAAACATCTCACTTAACATGTTTCAATTCAAAGAAATGGTAGACCAAACAACAACGATGAGAGAAAGAAGACTATTGAAGAACGGTTGGCTGTTTTAGTATGTCGTGAAGAATAACTCGAGCCAACCCAGAAAAATGGTATTATGCTTAGCATGCGATTCGTTTCAGTTCCTTCCTCCTACTTTTAAATTAACTTTCATGGCGTAAAATACTTAAGCAATCAAGGAAAACTTGTCGATAGGTGAAGTTCTTCGGCCCCCTAAAGGTCGACCACAATGTTTCGTTCGCAGCATATAACTGATAAATCGGCACTGCCCAACGCAGAGAATTGACATCGTCTGAAACACGATTCTCACCGCCCTTTTTTCTCTTGAATTCCATCTGAACCAACCTCCTTCCGCGCTCTTCAACAACGACAGACAGGAGTGCTGTCGATGACGACGGCGACGGCGATGGTCGGCTGGGATAGCGAGCCGGTCGGCTGGTCTGCCGAGTGATGGAGGAGCGTTCCGGCCGGCCGGCCCAACTCGACCACGAAAGGTCTTCGACAATGATGAATGCTGGCTGGTTGCCTGCCTGACTGGCTGTTTGGCCATGGGCACAGCAGCGATCTCCAACTGCTCACTAACTGAACACCTACTACTAGTTATCGGATATCACGCCAGTAGTTCTTCATGTTTTTTAGCAACTTCGTGTTTGCTTAATTGAGGAAGGTTTGAAGGAGGTTCCACACTAGTTGTGAAAGCATCACTTCTTCACGACTTTTTTACCTTCTTTTTTCATTACTTCATCACATGCGATTTGGTACTCTTTCTCATTCGCTCACTAAACTCATTTCATTTAATAAAAAATCGGCACCATCTCCACCGTAAAGGAGTCCTTAAAGGAAGTGCCACTGGAACACTTGTTGTTCTACAAGTAATCCAACTGAAAATTAGGTGCTCGTGTCTGCCCCAACACAAAAATCTTCGTCCACATATTTTATGTAATTTGCTTTTTTCTCTGCAACGCCGTTCAGCTTTCCGTACATGCAATATTTAACTCACCGTTCAGCTTTTTTCGTCGACCTGGATGATGGCGGTCTTTCAATTCCACCAACACCACCGAAAACTGTTTTCAATGGTTTTTAATTAACCATATGTTTCTTTTCTCTTGTCTAAAGAATTCTCTTTGATCCTCTCAGCCATTGGACAATCGGAATGCGATCAATGAATTTATCGATGGTCGTTGTTAAGGCTGTGAACGATTCCTTTCTAATCGTTGAAATTATGGGTAAATAATAAGCCATAAGTTACAAAGCATCAATAGTGTTTTTAGATTACACAAAAGTGAAGCAGGAAGTTGATCGGAAAATAAGGTACTATTTTCGCAATTCCGCATCGAAACGTAAGGACTTTGACAAAAATACATGATATATATACACATTTAGTTTAAAGAAGCGTGTGGCGCAGTGGTCGGAGGCGCCCTGCAACACACACGTGGAATCGATCCCCGCGCCCACGACCCACCAAGGCTTCCATTGCTCCGGATCTGCAAATTGGTACCAGACCTGTCTGAGAGGATAGCAGCACTAGCTTGATACATCGGTAGGCCACCGCGAATTATTGTAAAGGCCAGATATGGATTCAATCGTCTCCAAACGATGCTTAATGAAGTCGAATGCATGGCGCATTCCTCAGGGGATTGATCAACGCCAAAGGCTTTATCCTTCATATGCATTTAAAATAAAAAGTTGTTTAATTCAACAGATTTCCTCAAGTGTGATCCATATTTACTGATTTCATTTTCGAGCGTTTTTGAAGTTCTAAGAAATCACAATCATCTTGTGAGCCGCTTTTAACACCTTCGTTGGCTTTCAATACTTTAATTCTTAAGAAAGTGTGATCTAGATATTCTAAAAAAAAACTAGAGTCTATTTAAGAGAAGTCTGAGAAGTATGAAGTTTGCCCTGATTCTTAAACTTTAGGTTATTCAGTTTCCGAATGACAATCCACAAAGTGTGAACCAAGTGGTTGAGGAGTACTAGTGAGAGACTATGATGGAATGATCAGTATTGAAAGCAATTACCTCTTTTACCAACTTTTTCCATTGTCGTGAAATTTCTCCATTTTAAAATGACAATAAAATTTACAGGAAAGCCTTTTAAAAATTATATCTACAACTGTTTCTTTAAAGATCATCTTCATTTGCTTTCTTCACCCTCTGTAAATCGTTGCTCCTGTTCCTTGTCTGTTAATGACTCGTCCAAAGTCTAAACCTTCCGCAAACCTTTGCGATATTCAGAGCCCAGGCCAGACTCGAACCTGCGATTATTCCTTTCTGGGGACTCACGTTTTACCTACTGCATCACCCCGGGTTTTGTTAAACATTGTGATTTCAACATAGAAAGTTCCAATTTTGTGTAGATTCGAATTTTCCCCCATATATTTCGAAACACCACGGCGATTACTTGAAGAATAAGAAGTTTAAGAAAAATTGGAAAGCAAAGCGAAGCATTTAAGAAAAAAAAGAGCGATTTGAACTCAGATAAATAAAGAAAGAAAAAAGTCCCATATGTGCATAACAGTGGAAGGAAACTAAGCTGAATGAGCGATGGTGCAGATGAGATAGTGGGCGGATGTGCGGATGAACCAATGAATGAATGAATGAATGGACGAACGAATGAATGAATGAGTGAATGAATAAATAAATGGACGAATGAGTGAATGAATGAATGAAGGGACGAACAAATGAATGACAAAATAGACGATTAACTGGATGCATGAGAGAGCGAATTAGAAGAAGACAATATGCAATAAAACTCACACTACTGTTTATCATTCCGCAAAGGACTCGCTTCACACAACTGGCCTCAAATTCTTATAAACACTTAGCATAAAATCTAATAAAGAATTTCTTGCTTTTAAACGCAAAACTTTCATATGAGTTGAAGAAAATGTAAGCATTAGGTGCCTTTAGGTGTCAAGCCTATAATTAATGTGAAACTGTTCATCCTTTCTGCTTCGTCCGCCGAGATGAAAATGAGCTCACTTGGATACTTGGATAATTGGATGGCCAGCCTTCACCGGTTGTGCAGGCCTCAGTATAATGTCCACTTTTCAGAGTTTTGCTGGTTTAGTCACTGAGGTTCTCTGGAGTCTCGAGGTCAGCCTAGCAAAGTTTGTCGTCACCCATGTGGTCACCACCACAGGCGGTGACCCGTTTTGTGGATCAGAGGGAGATTTGCCGCAGTGCAACTAGTTTGATACCACGATGGTGATGGATCCTGGTATTGGTTTACTCTTAGCTAGGGCTTCCTGATGGAAACGCCGAACTCCTTCTCAGCTTGCGAGATCCTGCCAGGGGGAATGAATCCCTTTGCACGATACCAAGTAATGCCTCCCAGCCACGACGAGGCGGTCAACCGTTGGGAGGGAAGTGAGCTTACGATTGTGGTTCTAGTGGTTCAGCGTAAGTTTATGCAAAGAATAATCGCCATGTTGGTAAGAACCTACTCTCATGACGGCGAATCTTCCACTAATCCGACGAACTGCTATTGATAGTGATTTGGCAAAACAACAACTGGCATGCATTTCTTGAAATTTTAGTGAAAAAACCAAACCAGAAAGAGACCAATATCTTTTTGACCTGCAGTGCAGTCCGTACACATCAGTATTTGAACAATTTACTTAAGGACATGGATACTTAGTGGTCTTTACCGAAATTTTTTTTACACTATGGGTGAAAATCAATATGGTAACACTAAATTAGTAAAATCAGTTTTCTCAATTTGCATCCTGGTCGATCTAAAGCGGCAAATGTTTCGGGATACTCTTGAGGACGTTCTGATGAAAAAACTGCAAGAAAAGAAACAAGCAAAGAAGCAAAGGATGATACCAACCGTTATCTGAAGTGAAGTTTAATGAATGAGTGCATCGCTGAGCCAACATCACTAACGAATCGATTCATTCATCATTCAATCATTCGCTCTTGCCTTTCATGTTCACGCATCGTTGAATAAAATGCGCACAACGATTAACGACGTCATCACGGTGATTATTATTGGCTACGATTGAACGCTCTTTGGCAATTTCTTCCGAATACATAAGTTTTCATGGATGAAGAAAACAACTGTGTGATGTTGCATCGCAATGTACTTCAGTTTTGACGACTCCACTACTCATAAGACTGTCTCTGTTGTCTTGATAGCTCTCTTCAGTGAAGGCGTACTATCATGCAGTAATGACAGATTATTTGTGGACATCAAATTGTGATGCAAGCTGAGGGTGAATCGTAAGATGAAGCCATTGGAGTTGGATTTCTCATCACTGATTTACATCTCATTGGGAAATCCTAGTCGTAATGATGGCATGAACGATAACTTCTCGTGACGACGAAGCGATTAATCAGGAACAACATCGTTGAAAAAAGTTTACACATGCCTAACACAACAACACCGTTTTTTAGTTGGCAGTAGTTTTATATCAAGATATTTTCGTAATCTTTCTCTTTCCATCAATTGTTTGAAAATAACTTAGCAAATACTTAAGGATGTTAGACATCGTAACCCTGTACTACGATACGAAGTGACATTGATGTTAACGTGCGCAAATTATTTGTCATCTTCTGAAGGCGGTTAGCGAGTTAATCCATTCAAAGCGGAACCAAAGTCTAAAAAGAATACGACAACTTAATCGACACTTAGCTGTTCCTAGCTATGTGTTAGACCTTATGGCCACTGCATTAATAATAAAAAAAGGATTATTATAGTAATTAATCCATGACAATTCTAACAAGCAAGCATGACTCAAGTCGACAGCAACACTTGTTATTTTGATGCGAAGGTCCGAAACCCTCATGGGCATACGTCCGTACAACGAAGTACTTTTTTCTGGTTTATTTTCTACGCAAGGTATCCCAAGTGTCTTGTTGACTGGTCGGCCATCCATCCAGTCTATTGTATTGTTTCACATTTCGATGCTTTTTTTTCTGTTCACAACAGTTTCCACCTGGCTGGATGCTGGTTACTGTAGCCGGAAGTGGCATGGGGTGATAACGACGTTTTGCGCGTCCGTGAAAGCTGCGCTATTTCGTCGACTTGAAATTTCGCATCGCGTCGCGAGCGGCCGCGCCGCGTCATGTCCCACCGTAATCTCGGGTAGCTTTGAAAACTATGTCCAACTTCAGTTCATTCACGCTACCTCTTTCACGTCGCTATCTTCTTACCGTTTTCACATCCTATCTCATTAAAGTACCCGGATTTCTGAGTTCTAAAGCTTTCAGAGGAGTTTTCCTTTTGAGAAATCGAAAGCTTTCTAGAATTTTTAAATGATCCTATGTGCAGCCGTTACGTGGCTGGACAAAAGTATCTAGAATGGTCCATATGGCTAGGTGTCTGCTTCGTCACACAGCGTGATTTCTGCGTGGCACCGGATGATATGGTTGAAACTAATTGATCGATGAAGCACTAGGAGTTTCAACACGTTTCGTATTTCACAACGGCAAACTATTCCCTTATGGGAGAGGTTCAGCCCTTCACACCCTTGTGGTCGTGATGGATAGGCAATAATATTTAAGTCACAGCAAGAATGAAAACCTTTTTAAAATTGCATAACTAGGTGTAAATGGTTTCCTATCATACGTTTATAAAAAACGGAAGCATCATTCTTAAATTTTTTTTAACTCACGGATAGCTGTTCTAAAGTTCACTTGAGATTCATATTTTTTGAATACTGTCGCAGTTTTTCTAAGAGATCCATGGTTTCGTAGCTTAGACTGAGAATTATGTGGCAGCGATGAATAAAAATCTCCCCTTAAAAGAATTGTTTACCCTTTTTCTAAAGCATGTGAGCCGAATCCATCATCAAAATCAGAAATCATTATTCTACAGAACCCAGTGCTATATTTCTGGGTATCAGTCCTGAACCTCTTTTTTTTGACTTCTTTCTTAGTGTCTTGTTTTCTGAATCATAACACTCCCACCATGATTTCTCCTCCTGTTCGAGAACTTACAGCCGTTGTTATCAATGGACATTGTTGTATAAAATTACCATGAACGCATAAATTACAGAAAACGCGTAGAAATGCGTTTTTTTCTGAGAACAAGAAGAACAGATGTTTTGAAGTCTTTGGGTTCTAATTTTGACCAACAGTGGTTGAAAGACCTCTACAGATGGACTTTATTTCGAGTCGAACTTTGGGATGCTCATAGTTTTCCACTTCTTTGGGCTTAAACTGCTAAAGATCAACTTTTTTCTGCTTCAGGCCGACCATCTTGCAACGCCTTTATTATTATCAGCTTACCGTCCGTTTTTATTGTCAACTTTGTTGTTGTTCTAGTTCATCACCCCAATGACTTCAATCTTCGCTTGCATTGCAAAAATCAATAACTACATAATATACACATGAGGCCGCATGAATTGCACTGATGGGAATTTTCCTTCAATTATTTTTATCAGAATTCCATCGATTCGCTGTTTTTCTGTTCAGTGCTCGTCGTCGCGTTGCATTTGGTGATTCGGGGGTTTTTTTCCGTCCTAAGCAAACATTTGTTGATCGGAGGTCGTGCCCCGTACAGTCGTCATCCGTCCGATGATTTACTGCGTCTTCTGTCGATTATACGTAATTAGTCCTGGTCGAATCATTGTCGTTATAGTCTCATCGTCGTCGAATTGACGACGTCGACCATCATCGTCACTATTGTCGAGTTCATCGCGTCTGTTGTTCAACTTCACTTTCCATGTGTACGACAAAAAGTACAATGTATTGAATACCAGTGGATGAACGTCTTTGCTTGCATCGGAATGGATTTATCAAGCTGCGATCTTCATCAAGTCAACAAATTCGGGAATTACACACTGCCTTTTTTCCTGTAAATTTTAAGGGCCTTCAAGGTCTTTCCTTTTCTGAAGACCAAAGCATTTGATACATTGTGAAGACTGGTTAAAGGTTACAGTACAAAGTGGGTCAACGATGTCGATAAAGACAAATAGTATTTACTCTCCAACAAATAAATGTATTTTAGAACCTCCTGTATGGAGCAAACCACACTCCCAAGTGGTTGAAAACTCATAAATCATACTGTGAAGGATTTTTTTCGTCATCCCAGTGCTACTAGTAAATAATTGCTATTTAAATTCCTCTGATTTTCCAAATTCCATCATACTCACTGATTCACGTAGCTCAACTGAAAGATAGAACTTCGTGCTTTCCTTACTTTTCAGTAATCTCATTCCTCATCTAAGCATTCCATACTCGAAACTTTCCCCCATCTCGCCTTGCCAGTTTTTTCAATGTCAAACACTCCTTGAAAGATCCTACTGTACCAGAGATTTTTCATATATTTTTAAGTACTCTCCACGAAGTTTTAATAAGCTGAAATTGCAAGAAAAATTATGGGACTTTTGACACATCCTCATCTAAGCAGCGCCTTCTCAGATTTTCCATTCAGTCACCTACGTATTTCAGCGACGAGGTGATTGCAGAGACACTGAATTTGACAGAGTCGTCCGTTAGTGGTTTTCTCAGTTGTTCGTCTTGTTTTATCAGCCATTTGATTCTCCTCTCTCACTTCTGAGGAACAAATCTGCCCTTTTCTTCATATTGGTAGAATTCTTTTGAGAACTCTGCAATGGAAACCACTTGTAATCGATTTTTTTTGCACAAATCTTAGTTATTTAAAGTTTAAAATCTGGAAAGCACATGATAAGACCAGCAAATTAACTTTAGGTTACAAACGTCTTTCATTTTTATACCGCGACATAAATTAAGAACGGGTCGTTTTTTTTGGGTTCGCTTAGTCGGCATAACAATATATTTCTTGTAGAAGGAGCAGAAAAGCGCGTATTCAACGACGCGACCAATTGGAGAGATCCAGATTTGGTGTACACTTGTTACAGAGCCAGTTCTACTGATGTCCGTTCGCTGGTATCCTTAGCGAACTTGTAACGTCGTGCTGCAGTAATCCAGAGAGCTGAATTTGCTGTGCGACATTCCTAAGTCTCTGATATTTCAAAAATATACCTCCTTTTTTGCTGAATTGTTATGGAAAATTACTGATTAAATTTCTTTTCTGGAAAAAGAAGAAAACGGATGAAATGTCAAATTTTCTAGATGATTTTCCATTTATTTCGAAGTTTCTGAAGCTTTTCAAAGCGCAATGGATAGGATTTTTCAGACAAGACTAACAAGTGGCAAATTCGAATAAAAGGACTCAAGTCAATGAATACTTTGTGAACGTCTTTTTCTATTATCAGTAATCAACCATATGTTCATTGTGCTCAAACGAATTTCCCGCTTCTCAGTGGTACTCAAAATTTGCCGGCACATTTCACTCGCTATTTTTTTTCCAACATATTACTTCTTTTTCATCAGCGGTTTGGAGTTTTTGTGAGTTTCCGATTTATTGAAAAAAATTTTCCGAGAAAGAAAGAGAGTTTATTAGAAGAAACCCAAATGCAACGTCATCGTGGTCTATTTCGCAGCCCATAATTCTCTCCTTATCGCGTCATTAATATCGTTTTGGAGCACATTCGCCTATATTCACACTACACGCTAATTTCTGCACTTCCTATTAATCATCTCCCGTTCTGCGAACCTCGTAAATGTCGTGCGCTTCAGTTTCAGCAGTGATACGGTAGCGTCACGCGGTGACTGGTCAGCAGCACCTTCGTCCAATTGTCGATTTGCTGGCCACGCCCACCACTAGGCGGAGTCAGAGAGCGGTCTCTTGTCAGACGCCGTTTGAGCAGTGTGATTTATTACCGCCACCACCGGCAGCTGATTTACACGGAATGAGCTGTGCAGAGTCCTACACACCATACTATGAATGGCCAACACAGCCACCGTATGCACCATACCCACGATGTGACCCACCTAGGTACGTTAGTATTCAGAAAGCTTGCGCAAAATTTTCCTCCACACAGTTTTTGCTACAAAAGTGCTATTTTTTCGTTGTAAATTATAGTATTTAGAGCTTTCGAAGCGAAATGTTGAAGGATTCCGTGTCCACTTGTCAAATAAAAAAGCATGTTTATACTTCCTGTTTTCTATCCGTTAGATACCGTACCGATTTATCACTACTCTGAATAAAATGTTCGGCGGCAGTTTGTCGTTTCTTTTTTTTGCACTATCGATTAGAAAACCATTCGCAACTGGAATCTGAAGAATAACGAGCTTCCTTTAAAAAAATCCTTTAAAGTGCCCAGTATCCTAGGAAAATGACAAAAATTTTGTTTCATGAAGTTCAGACAACTTAGATTGCGAGGAAACGTTCTAATTCAAGCCCTTCTACTACCAAGAGCTTTACGTTGTCATAATTCTTGTTCTTCTAAGATATACTCTTTCTATCAAGGAAGTGAATATTAATAGAAACCGTTATTTATGCTGCTGCGTCTCAGATTTTGACAACTGACGCAGAGATGATGTGGAGATTTTTTTGCTTCCATAATGACCGGCAGAGAGTTCTTTTACAGTACAACGACAGTACGTAAAATTCCAACAGTCGGTGTTTTAGAAACATAAATCCACCCACATCGACAGTTTCTCATGCGTACAGCAACATTCCTCCGTCATCAACAAGCGAATTGTGGACGGCGGCTACAACGCAGTTTCCACATCAACAGGCTGCTATGACAAATACCTACAAGTGGATGCATACGAAAAGATCACACAAACCTTCCGGTATGCTCATTTCACTATATTCAGTTTGTATTCATAGTGCTCTTTCCTTCTGTTTATCTAGTTCCATTCCTATTTTTTTTCTTTTGCAAACTCCTACCATGACAATTTACTCACGAAAGAAAAAACGCTATACTTTAGGCAATCTCTCAAAAACGATAGAATTCTGTACAAATTTACGTTGACCACATTCGATTACGGTATCTGGTTTTCGTTTTTTATTTTATTGTTCTTCAAAAATATTCCGGTTTCCTAGGACGCTGTTTAGCTCTGTGTCGTCGGTTGCTCTTATTCTTCTCAATGTTTGCTATTACTTTTTGTTCCTATTACATCTCACCCTAAACACACATCCCCAGGTGCCGAACTAGACCATACCAAATCTCTTCAATCTCGTTTGCGTCTTAGCCTAAGGTCAATTGCGGTATTGCGGTCTTTAAGACGTCGGCCTCGAACACATCATATTATCGGCCTCCTCCCCGGCCGTTCATATCACCGGCGGCTCTACAGAGACAGAGAGAGAACAGAATGAGATTAAGAGAGGCACGAAGTGAGAGGTAGAAAGAAAGTCTCACCTGATAGACACCACCTCATTTTTCTGCACCACGTCAATCACCAACTAGTAACACCCACTGGATCTACACTAAACTGAAACCGAACCTTTTTTTTTGTAAATTCGTCATAAATTCTTGTGTAGGACGGCAGAGGAATTTAAAGGGTTTTTTCTTACTTATTGGACATTATCTCTCACTTTTTGTAATTATCTATAAGCAATAACTTACCTCGCTTTTCGAAGAACTGCATCAATTATACCGGACCGATAAAATACGAACCATGCTGGTTGTGGGTAACTAGTTTTCGTTTTTTTTCTTTACTTTAATATTCTGTTTTGGTCAGCAGTACCCATATTTTTCCGTTTGGCGAAGTTATGTTCAGTTCAACATTAACTAGCCCTTCCCAAGTCAGTCTAGCAATTCATAGATTCCAGCCGAAGCGAACTTAACGATAGTCGTTTAACACAGAAAATATACCATCCAGTCATACTGCTTTACAGAATCCTTTCAAATTGAACTTTATCAAACTAACCTGAAAGTTGGAATCTACAAACAAAGAAACAATTCAGCAATTCGTTCTAATGAATCACAAGTTTCTACATTCTCTACAACTTTATACAAGCTTATAATTCAACTTGAGTGCCTCTAACTTGAACTCATTCCGGCACTTATTAAACGAGGTTCGCTTACCTGGATTGGTGGAGAACAGATCTTCTGAACTCACCATCGGTACCATCAACCGTCTTTCTGGCGTTGGCAATTACGTGAAGATGCGACTAATGTGTTTGTTCCGTTGGATCATGATTTGTTTCGGCAAAAAAAACTCAAGTGCCTGACATTTGCTGTCTCTTTGTATCACACAACAAAACACTAACTCGGACTCGATCAATGACTTTTCTAATGGACTCATTCCCGTTCAAATCTTCTTAAAGTGGCTTCCCATTTATTTTCGACACTTATCGATTTTAGCGACATAGAAAGTTTATGAGAGATGTCATGTGATAATCGGTTGCCGCACAGCGATATCAATCAACTCCCCACTGGCATACGGTAGTTCGACGGCGCGCGCCCAAATTCGCATCACCATTCACCTCTTTACACTTACGAACCCGATCGCTACGTCCTCGTCCACGTGCCGTTATTGATTTATCGATTTTCAGCTCCGAAACGTAAGGTGGTCGACGAGAACGGCACCAATCGCACCAACTTTAGCACGCATCAATTGACCGAATTAGAAAAAGAGTTTCACACTGCCAAATACGTGAATCGAGCGAGGCGAACTGAAATCGCCCAGAATCTGAAACTTAACGAAGCACAGGTGAAAATTTGGTTTCAAAACCGACGTATGAAGGAGAAGAAGCGAGAAAAAGAGAAGGCGTTTTTGGCACGTAATGTGATGCCGTGGGACAACTCACCGCCGTCGTCGGAAGACGTGAAGCTGCCGCTTTTGTAGATCAACAACGATCACGTTCGTATCGTACTTCACAAATATTTTCACATAACTATATGTCTATAATAATTTAAAGGTGTAATGTTCGTTGTTTGTTATGTTCTCACCGCCATCACCGGTGTAGATCAAACGCTCATCGCTCCACGGGTCTCTTTTTCTTCCACACTCTCTATCGTTTGCTATGTGTCTCTATTCGTTCGTCGTATGCCCGCAAGCGCTCTTGTTTTTTATATGCTCTCGTTCTCTGAGCCCTCACCGCGACCGATGATCGATTAGATGCTATAAGTCGCGTTCCTCTGCATCTATGCAGACTCTGGGCTCTCGGCATCTGACCTTTTACCGCCTCAGCGCACGGTTCTGCCATCTGCTGCAGTACTTCGAGTTTTTTGTAGTTTCTGATGGAGAAAGAAACAAAACGAAAGTTCCACGCTGCTATCGTCTCACATTCACAACCACATCCTCAACCATAACACTGTTCTGCTCTTATATCTTTTTCATCGTGTGCGTGTCGATATTTTTTTTTGAAGGAAAAATAATGAGACATAATTAGCACTTATTCTTGACGACATTTCGCTCTGCTGTCTTTGGCTTTTTCATGAATTTCCTCCTTTTTTATTTTGCGGCTCAACGCGACTTCTCTTCAAGTGTACAAATCATATGATGTAGGAATTATGACTGAATAAAGGTTGATTTATTTTTTTTATGCGTAGGCCAAAGACAGGAAGAGATGGTTATAATTGGTCGTTGAGGGAAAGAATAAGGCTCTGTAAAGCTCTCTGCGTCCATCAATCCCTGAGGGATGCGCCGTGCATTCGACCTCATTAAGCATCGTTGAAGGTGATTGAATGCATAATCGGCCTTTACAGTAACTCGCGGTGGCCTGCCGATGTATCGAGCCAGTGCTGCCATCCTCTCAGACAAGTCTGGTGCCACTTTTTCCGAACCCGGAAGGTTAGAAGGCTTGCTGAGCCACAGGCGCGGGGACTGATCTCCCGTTTATGTTGTAGGACGTCTCCAACCAGTGCGCCACATGCACCCTTTAGAAAGAATAGGAACAAAGAATATGCTTGGTATCGGAATGGTCTTTTTTAGCAAAGCAGCTCATAGATTGCAAAACCAAAAAAATATTAAGAAAAGAATCAGCATAAAGGTGATCTAAGAATAATACTTTCTTTATAAACTAGCCAATTCTTATCGTATAAAACTTAATTAAAAGCCTATCTTGTCCCAACTTGTGGAAGCATTCACACAGCATTCATTCTTCGCTGTCAATAGAATTGTTATCAAGCGTCTATTAAAAAAGGTTTCACATTAAGGTGACAGATTTTCTTCATACAGGGTTACTGGAGAGTACCCCATTATGAAATTTCTACAATTTATCTCTTAGCTACAGCCTTCAAAAGAACTAAATTCGCTGGGGTACCTGCATTTGCCACTAAATTATCAAGCAGCGCAGGGAACTACAACTCAACCGATTTCACAGGGATCTCTTGTAGAATGAAAGGTATAACTTCTCGTATTTGTACTTCATACTCTTCCTAAGCCGTTAGCATTGGCAAGTGGGCTCATTCCTTTAATCAACACCAAAGAATGAATATATTCATGGACTATCAAGTTAACACTAGGTTGATGAAAAAATTTTATTCGGCTAGCGTTTCGACGTCTTCGTCTTCCCCAAAGCCGACGATCCCAGTCGATGTTCCACAATAGTCGTTCGTACCCTCGATGTGTTGTCTTCGTCGTCCTATCGAATTGCACGGAATTTTATTTCTTCGTTCATGTCCCCTACATTGTATGAAATCCACCACTATAAGACGATCACTGTAGGTGTGCCATGAATTCATTTGAAAGTATAGCGGTTGTCGGCCAACAGCTCTTGGCTAGCAACCTGAAACGGAAACTATTACTATTTATTGAATGCAGGAAATAAATTAATCTCCAGTGGGTTATCTCAAAGTTTCTAAGTCGTAAACTATTCTTTCCCCCTTGCGTACATTGCAAGTTAATTGAGTAATAAAAGCAGCAATAAGGAACCTCCGAAGGAGATGAAGTTATGTCCATTGAAAAGCCGAAGTCGATGCAAATTTGACTGATAAGCCTTCGTTTCATTTTTATTTTCGTGAAGAAGCAAGAATAAAACGCAATGGCACTCTGGTTTGACCAAATCTCTGCTTTGACACCACTCTTTGTGCCGGAAAGGATGTGGCATCTAACCGGTGTTTGTTCAAAGAAGTAAGAATACTGCTTATAAACAGGAATGATTAAGGAGGAAAGTTGGAAAAACTTTTTAATTCATTAGAGGGAACGCCGCTCGAACGGTGTTCGAAAAGAATTCGCTATTCGAGCAGTGCTCGCTCTATTGAATTCGACTGGATGCTACAACGAGTAGCCACGGAGGCACAAGTACCAGTTTGAAACCATCGACTAGGATCAATGCGGTGAAGAATAGAAATCTTTAAACCAGCTTTTTTTCACCTCAGCTATACAAACAATTGCTGATTATTCTTGGCGGGATTTAATGAAAGTCGGTTTTTAAAACATTTTCAATTCATGTCGTGGGAAAGCAATGCTGATAGAGAGTAGAGAATATCGCTTTTCATTGGACAAATGTTCCCAGTGGTGGTATTTTGTTTTGGGTTTTTTTTGCTGTATTCGGTCACCTCTTGACGTATTACTTATCAGAGCAGCCAGCTGCGTCGTGACCAGTGTGTCGGTGGCGTTTGATGTTGACTGACAGTATTGCAGTAATGCGCGAGCGCTCAGCTCCCACACCACTCGTACGCCATCATCTCGTCTAGGCGAGCGGATCACCAACACCACCCACCACATAAGTCAACGACGCACCCATATGACAGTCAGGTAGGGAAGTTATGACTAGTAGGCGCCGAGCGTTAAGTGATGATGTAGAGACGCAAGGGAAAAAAAGACGAAAACGCGTCGAATCATGAGTTCGAGCATGAAATCATCTGTGGGCAATTTCGTTGTCGATTCTTAGATGGGAAATGTGTAGCGAAATTATTTGTGTCAATATTGTTCCACTTCTTGCTCCAGAGTTTTAGGTGCTATGATGATTACCGTAGGCAGAAGAGAAAGGAAACAAATAATCCCTTATTGGCAAGAAAAAAGTGATAGAATTGGAAAACGGGTATTGACTAACTCTCTCGTAGAATTCATTCTGTTTCAAGGTTGTTCACCGGCTGAAATAAGTAAAAAATAAAATGCAAGCAAAGCGAACGTGCTGAAAAAAAAGTGAAAAAAGTGCTGCTGAAAAAAAATCTTGATGAAGCAACGGAATCTCTCTCATGCGAGAGTGGATCCTCAGCAGGCTAGTTCCGAGGGTATGTGACGCATGCACAGCTGGCAAATAGTGAGAACTAACGTGAACTAAAAACGACTGCCTGTTTCCTTTGAGAACGAAGTGTGCTCCAGCGTTGAGCTTCTAGTCTATTGAACTGTATTCATTTGGACCGATCTGAGTATGTTTGCTTTTATTCCAACCATGCTCTTCATGTCGATTTTACTTGAATCTGGCAATAAAGTGACATGGAGGGGCAATCAATAGACAGTTTTATGTCCAATTGGAGAAAGCGCAAATTTAAGTCACTGTTCAATGGCAAAAATCGGCAATGTATGCGTGAATACTCATTCCCTTAAGAGGTAAAATGTGAAGATCTTCATGCGCGGTGATACTTATTGACTCCGTCGGGTAACCGGTACTCAATAGGTATCAGGCCTCTGGGACAAGGATCAGTGAAGAGTTTAGTAATGCGCTCAGGTCCTCAGTGATCACTCTGTGAGTGATCGGTCCTTAATAAAATTAAAAGTGATACAAATAATTCCAAATAAAGATTTAAAAACAACCTTGCTAAAATTTTTAGTTTGGTAACCAGCGAAGAAATCTTTGTTGAAGAGAATGTCCGACTGACTCAGTTGTAGACCAATATAATGACTACTTTAAAGGGTATAGATAACAGTGTTGTGGTGATGCAAATTCATTCTTCGGAAGTGTCAGTACTTATTATTATTGTATCGACCAATTAAACGTAACTGACGCAGTTTCTTGACAGAGAAATGAGTGTACCATTCCAGATTATCATCCAGAAGCCCAGTTCAAAATGACGCAATGCCAGGTATAGTCGCCGTCTTCGAAAAACTTTATCGCAAGTGGCACCACCTCCTATCTCAGTCGGCTACTGCCTGTGGTGACAACACACTTTCAAACGACGCCTACGACGGGTTTCTCAGGACCCAACGAAGAAATTTGGCTTGAACAGTAGCTATACAACGGAAAGTTTGCTGATGATAAACTGAAGGTACTTTTTGAAGACGTTAAAATTAAAGCATCCATCATTTGCTAGATTTGCTGATACGATTAATGAAAGCAGTAATTATAAGTACTGATAGAAAACAATAAAGTTGCCCAATTCAGCGGAGCAATGGAGAATTTCCGATAATGTGTTACTGTCATTTTACCGATCAGACATATTATTTGAGTGGAAAAGTTTGTGATCATATCTCGATTCTTCGCGAAGACAACATATCCGTGTGCTAAGTGCGTATTGATCGGATTTGGACTATTCATAATCGGTCACCGAAAGCGAGACAGTTGTCAGAATCGGCATAGTTGATGTTCAGTATGATCGATTATTTTCTCATAGCTTGTCAAATAGAAGATGAAAAAAAGAAGAAACCGCCACTGAATCTCGTCATCATGTCCGTAATCGCACATGGATAATTGACTTAATTAAAGGTCACGACAATCCCATCTCCTGCACAGATAGCTACTGATACTGTAGATTGTAGATTGAGCAAGGACATGAATGGTGTTTGTAATCCTAGAGAATATCGCTACAGTAAGTAAAAAAAAAGTCAAGCCGATTGTGAGGTGGTGTTTTTCGTTTTTCTAAAAATTTTACTCTGCGCGGCCCTCTACATCGACGCAGTGGCGAAACAGCAAAGCTGCATGGGAGAAAATAAAAAGCTTTTAGAAAATACTCGATCTATAGAAGTTGAAAATGGATTCATTTGTAATTGAGAGCAGAATACTAGTAAATCATGTTTACATTCGCACAAAATTTGTAAACGTGATTCGGAAGATGCATAGCTTCTTAAAGCACAGTAAAGGTGACTTGTCTTAGCATGGTAGTTCAACATCGTAGTAAAAAATCCACTTTCTGCTTTATAAAGAGAAGGAAGGAGCAGCGAGGCAGAAAGAAGAAGAAAAAAGGGAAAAAGGACAGAGAAAGATCCTGGTTTTTGCAAGATCTCTTTCCAAAAACCATGTCACGTACTTTTTTATACTATTACACCGGCGCAAATCCTAGTATTTCGACAATACGAATGTGAGTAAGAAAAGGAACAAGAAGAAGAAGATGATGAATGACAAGAAAGAAAGAAGCAAAAAAAGAAGAAAAAGGAAAAGAAAAAGTAAGGACATTTCTTAAGATTCGCCCTTCTAATAATGTGCAGTGAGATATATAGGCGATTTTTATCGAATCGTGGGCATGTTGTTCCCTATTCCTCTGGCAACAGGTGCCGAGACATCACTGTGCAGCTTCGTTTCAGTGGGTTGATGTACTTGCCATTACTCCTTTGGAAAGTGAGATACCGTATTCGTTGTCCATCAGCTTTGATTGCAATCACTCACACTGCAATTTGTGAGTTTCAAAACGGCCTGTTAAATCATCTCGATAATCAAAGGCCGAGAAATCTATCGTTCCCACTCACTTCCTCTGCACTTTCCTCATTTGTTAAGAAAAAAACAACTAGTTTCAATCTTACATCCGACCATCCGCATTCAGTAGTCGTTGTGGGATACTATGCTACCTGAACCCGTTGCTTCAGTGTTCAATCATTTTCACGAATCCATAAAACTAAAACTGACACTAGCTTTGTACCACAGTTGAGGTTCTGACCAGCCTAATACTGATAGATCTCTTCATGATTACACTCTATCTTGTTACCTTCTGACAATTTCTATCCGTGAAACTTGTGTTTTGCATGTTATAGAATTTTTTAGCAGTACATCACTCCAAGACCACTATGAACAAAAAAAATTTCTCGAACAAATGACTTTTTTCTTCAAGAATGAATCTTCTTTTTCTCCTATTCCTCTCATATTTTTTGCAATGAGAAGATATTTTCAAGCTATATTGGTGTATTTTTTGTGTAGTGTTCACTAATATAGGAATTGTCCATAGGACTTTCCGTGTTACACAAATGTCGCTGCAACGACGGAATATTAAGTCTATAGAAAGATAAACACCCAAAAATAATTAGATGTCTTAATGACCACTTCTTTGCAATGTAACGCATTGAACACACATGAAAATAAGGTTTGTATAAAAAAGCTACAATCGAGCCTAGTTTTTTTCTTCAGAATGTTTACCTAATAACCGTCAATCAGTACTGTACTACTGAGAAATTCACTTTTTTGCATTGGATGCCATTCGTTTTTTTCTAGGATACGTCGTTCAGGAATGTTTATATGAGGTGGCGGTATAGTATATTGCATGTATGATGAGCGACACATCACTGAGTAAGGTTAGTGGCGTGTTTAAGTGCGTTCGGTCGACATGTGATGTAAACGGCATCCAAGCGACTCGGTGCATCAAAGAGACCGATGCTGTGACAAGCAATGATGAATTAACATCGGTCTGCTAGTACACACACTTCTCCATCGACCAAAGCTGCTAGCAAGTTGATGAGCCAAGCTCAGGGATTCACTCCCACACCTCATCATGCCTCTTAAATAAACTGATGGTCATAAAATTAGAAACGGATGACAACATGGAAGAATATAGCGTTTGGTATTGATCAGCTCTTGAGCGATGCCTTGATGTATTCGACTTCACCGAACACCGTAAAGATTACTGAATGAATATCTGACCTCTACATTAGCTTGTGGTGGCTACCGATGTGTAAAGTCAGTGCTGCTCTGCAATTCTCCCAAACAAGTCTGGTACCAATTTGCCGACCCCGGAGAAATGGAGGGTTTGGTGGGCCTGGAGCTTGGGGATCGATCCCATGTGCATTGCAGGTCGCCCCCGACCACTGCGCTACGCTCGCTTCTTATATATATGTATGTAATATAAACTATTGGACTATTCAGAATCTTAAGCACTTTTTTATTGAACTATATATATATATATATATATATATATATTACTTGGATACTTGGATGGCCCGTCCTCACTTGTGCTGGCTCCAGAATAATCTATACTTTTTCAGAGTTTTCCTGGTTCAGTCAAAGTGGTTCCATGGAATCATGAGGTCAGCGACTTTCATATAATGTTTAGTGTAACGCAAATAGTTTAGAAACACTGAAAAATAAAGGGTCTAAAGAACTATCCAGAATCTTAACACTTTTTGTTCAACCTTGGAAATGTTCAGGCTTGGGATAATTGATATCGAGATTATAACACAATGGTTATATAATTCTTGATTAACAATTGTAACAAGTAATTATGGCCCACTTTAATTGTAACTAATTATATGGTTATTCATGGTGAAATATTCTTGATTACAAGCTCACTGAAATGCGGAAATCATGTTACGGTATCAGGCTATAAAACGATCAGTTAAACGCAATATTAAAGACATTACTACAATGAGACAAATCTTCTAGGAAAAATCCTATGAGTACAGATTTCGACTTAACGAAAGACAGATTATCAACGTTTTTTTGATCGAGTTCTAGCAAAACTCTGCAGAACTAGTTCCGATTATGAATCTTTAACTGGAATACCGGAATCGATGGCAAATAGATGGATAGATAGTGTGATGCAGTCTTGGATTTGAAGTGACAAGTCGTTGTTCTATGGATGAAAGGGAAACAAGAGAATAAAATTAGACACAGAGTTTTCCAGAATAGTATCAAAAGGTGTAATACAGAAAAATTCTAGCGAAGAAAGTTAACCACAAGGAAAGTGCTCAAAACGCCCCTAAGCTAAAGCGAAATTGCAGCACAAATACAACAAATAATGGAAGTCTTCGCGCAAAAATGCGCAAAACACCTATCGTCAGCGCACGGTGCCATCAGTGCTAAGGAAATTAGTTTGTTATAGACTTTGTTGGTATACCAAACATGTTTATGTGTTTGTTCTATGCTCATTGATCAAGTACGTACTTCAAGTCGGAGCTTGATAAGTGCATAACTGATTATCATTGTGCAACACTGGATGAAGTTTATAGCGTGACCGTTCCATGAAAGTGTCAAAACAGCTACTACAAAACGACTACAGAGGCGGTTATAAGTATGAAAATGAAACGATATGAATAAGCAAGGTGTATTCCTTATTACTATATTACCATTATTATTATTAGTATTATTATTATTTATTACCATTGCTCCTTACACGACCCGTCATCAAATCTACTCTGCGGAACTCCACACTTTTCGTAGTCGATTCGTTTCCTCGTACCGTTCTTTAACGAACGTCTTCGAACCCTTTAAGTGTGGGTTTAACTACCGCTTGAAGATTGTCATCTTCTTTACAAATGTGGTTTAATGCTGGTTGAGCCGATTCTTCTTCGAGTCATCGTATAAGGGAGCTAGGGCTTTCCTAAGGCCAATTATAACAAAAAATGACTTCCACAATCAACTATATTTCAGATATATTCGGCCCATGGATAAGGCGCTGACAACTAGACACGATAAGAATTAGTCACATTCGCAGAAATGTCGTCACAATTCCAAACAAATGTATTGACGGAAGGATGGCTAAATGGCTATAGAACCGACACATCAGAATCATCGAATTCACCATTTCCATTTCATCCAAAAACGACATTCTGACACAGTCATCTTCCCAAGATTACTTAAACGCTGGTCATTTTTTTTACGTGCTTAATGCTGGACTTACAGCTCAATGAATCCGTTGTTCAGGGTTTCTGAGAATGGTTTTAATGTACATTAAGCTAGTAGTTACCAAAGTGTGAGAAAGCGGTGAAAGGAAATGAAAAACTGATTTTTTTTGCTGTCGTATTCTTTTTTAGTGTCACATTCTCATTGTTTACGATTTCTTATCATTCCTTTTTTTTCACCACTGTTTTGAAAGTTTTAGAAGAAAAAAACTGCCCTTCCAGTTCTTGTGTGTAAATTTCATCTTCATTTGCGATAACGGTGATTTTCAATGAGTTAGGATTCGTTGTTCCAACATTACCCTTAAGCAAAGTTATGTGTCCTAATAGAAACATTTGAGCGAATAACTGATTTTTTGAGATTACTCTCTTTTTCATGGAGAATGTTTTGAATTCTGTTTACTTTTTCCTCTCCAAAACGTTTCCTACCCACAAATTTTAGAAACGGAACAGGAGGGCAAATTGAGGAGTGTTGGTGCACTGACAGCCAAGTCTTTCGTCGTATTCGTTTCCGTACTTTCCAAGGTTTCGTTAAGCTGCAATAGCTTATCGAGGTAGGATGTTACTTCTGCCGATAACTTTGAGTGTTGTTTCTGTATTCCTATTCAGTTTCCTTTCTGATTTGTTAATGCTAGGCTCTTGCCAGTGTCCGGTCATTCTTTAGTGTACTTCTATAATGATACATTTCGACTCCAGTTGAGGTTTGGGTGATTAATGAACTCTAGGATGTTGAACACCAACGATGGTATTGCTTCGTCGCGCCGTTTAGACGATATTCAGCTTCTGTTTGTCTGTCGGTCAATCTGTTCAAGCCGTTTCTGTTCTGTGTATTGTTTATTATGCAAGCACACATGCAAGCACACAGACGGCTCGATTGAGCTTCGCCTCCGGTCGGCATCGGCTTGCATAAAGAGCTGGCGTGACAGTGTATGATGCATTGACATGGGATACGTGCCCGGATTAGAAGAGCTCCCCAGTATGCCGTTCGCTTCTCCCTAGATCCACAGCGGTCTGACAACCATAGACGAGCATCTTCGGCTTAGATGACGGGCCGATTACGAATAGACGACGACGATGATAATCGCTGAAACAACACCCGTTAGAGTTCTCATCCGATCTCATCCGGTACGAGGGATAATTCATTCCTCAAAGCTGTCAAAACACTTAAAAAAGGATAAAAGGATAAAGTTTCGGCGTTGACCAGTCCCCTGAGGGATGCGCCATGCATTCGACTTCATTAAGTATCGTTGGAGGTGATTGAATGCATATCTGGCCTTTACTCGCGGTGGCCTGTCAATGTATCGAGCCAGTGCTGCTATCCTTCTAGACAAGCCTGGTACCAATTTGTCGACCACGAAGGGATAGAAGTCTTGGTGGGTCGTGGGCGCTGGGATCGATTCCACGTGTGTGTTGCAGGGCGCCTCCAACCATTGCGCCACGTGCGCCCTTGTCAAAACACTTATCAACAATTATTTTGTAGGTGCACTCGATACTCTTTTTCGCCGATTTAACACATGTAGTACGTTTGTTGAACCCTTCACAGAAAAATAAACAGTTGGAAAGAATACGCACTGAAATTAATGCATAAGTTCACTTGGATGTTAACAAATGGTACTAATTTTCACGACATTGTAGAAGAATGGTTTTATTTAGATAAGCACGACAGCAGACGTCAGATGTTTTTTACACAATCCAGTGGTTTTTCCAAACATTTTGTGGGCGTTCTTTGTGAAAATTACATGAATTGCTCAACGAAAAAATTACGAATAAAAAGAAAAACTCTAAATAAATCTGTTACTATTTAACACTAGTCTTTAAAGTTCGAAACAAGGTAGGTTCGACCGGAGCGTAGCCCGATATCAAACAAATATTGCGCAAGAGCTTCGTGTCGTTTTACCGGCGGACATAATAGCCAACTGATTTGTTTTTTCTTTTTGCCGCTACCCTACTTCTATTGTTTGCTGCTTAAGCTTATTTATCGTATTACTGCTTTAAAATCGCAACAATTCATCAGTCCATAATTGTGTCATTGATTTTTTTGACCTTAACTTCACCTCACTAGTCAGTTTGATGGGCGTTGCTCAGTTAGCTTTGCCTTTGTTTAAATCAAATTTCAAATTATAAGTTATGAATTAGTAGTACAAAAATAAAAGTCATAGTTATCTGAAAAGGTTCCTTCAATAGATATTAAATTTATCTAGAAAAAACAACAAGGGTTTGAACAGATGGGCAAAATGATTAGTGAATGGATGAATGGATGCACCACATAAAGATTGATATCGTTTCTTTTCATATTTTTTTGTTTTTTGCTTTTTTTTCCTTCGTTCCGCAATAAACGGTGGCACGAACCAGCTCTACAAATAACAACACGCTTGATCCTGATGCAGAATCCTGGGATAAGCCCTGCGAATTTCGCTTTGGGCTTTCATAAGGAATTACCTCCGAAGAAAATAAAGTGAGTATTTACGTGTAGAATAATAAATTACCCAGTTAAATTTTTCCCTATCCGTGAAACAATCGAAGGGTCAACGTGTTGTGGAAAGTTAGACAAGGTAAAAACACAGAATTGCAAGCTCCGTTCTCCGATGTTTTTCCCATTTCCCTCTACAGTGTCCATCAGGATTACGGTGGAGCGCTTGATCTTGACGTAGTGCGACCATCTGATTCGTATTGGTGCGCCTCAGAAAGCCATGTGTAAAAATGATATAGAAATTGAAACGCCCAATATAGAAATGGGTGCCTTTCAAACGATATGGTTCGTGAAATCCAATCATATTTCAGTGTACTTGTACCTGTTGTCTTTGTAATCAACATTTTCTTTGAAAAAATATTTAATTGAGCCCTTCTTTTTTTCAGCATTCTCAATGGAATTTCAACTCGCCATTGAATCACTTCATATAAAAGATATTCGACTCTCTTGATTATTTAAATGAAAATGTGTGGCACTTATAGGCAAAGATGAAAGGAGGTTTTTCTTTAGATTTAACATTAGTTTAATGCTTTTCTTAATAATTTAGCGAGAATAGTAGCAGATATAAGGATATATGGGTGATCGTTTGCCTGCTTTTGAATGAAACATGGTTCTTTTCTTCCGTTTAGATAAGCGAGTAGTACTAATGGATGACACATTGTAATGGCTGTTAGATGGCAGATTTTTACTGCATCATGTGGTGTGTCTGTCTTCCAGAAAATCCATCACAAGGCGCTGACATCAAAGAGATTTCGATGGTGAACGAAATGATGGATCGTCGTCGATTCGTAGTCCACGATTACTTGGAGTGCATCAGTCTGACGGACGGCTGTGATATGGCTTGCAAAGCTAGTACACTAGCATGTCGAACACCTCCACATAGTTAGTTACTGACTTCGTAAGAACGGAACTCTAACCGCAACTGAAACCCTACGTGAAATTTGAACAGAATTAACCTGAGCGGTAATGGCTGCTTTTACAATGGACTAGATGACAGACAGAAGTTCGTGGTTCGTTCTCAACGACAGTGACATTCACAGTGGGCTGTTGCAGTTGTGTGGGAGTTCGGTCCGGTTGTCGTTGAGACTCCACTCCGTCCGTCGGTGGCGGCGACGGAGCAGGCGGGGGTATCGATACATCATCGCGCTGTCACCATCGAGTGTTGTGACTGGGAACTAGTCGATTTATCACTACGTTATCGATGAGAACAAGACTGGGGAACAGGCAATAACTGGCCACACAGCCATGGCGAAATCTGCAAAATTTTCTACTTTTTTTCTTTTTGATTATGAACAACCTGACATTTATGTCAAAAAGCTGGATTCCTATATGTCTTGTGATATGAACATTTCTAAGGCTCAAATGATTCTATTTATAACGTTTAGTTTTATAAGTAAACGAATGTAGTATTTTTGCGATGTACTTCCTTGCCCGCATAGTTCCAATTGGATGGTCTACAAGTTCATCTAAACAAGTAACTGCCTCTGTGAGACGAATTACCACTGTGCAGACAGCATTGTTTTTTAACAGAAAAATGTTTATTTACAATGATTTTTCCTCTGAGCTTTTTTAGGAAAAAGCTGTCTTGGAGAAAGCGAAAGTTAAGAGTTTACGTCATCGTGCTATATACACTCATTTGTCGTTGAAGAATTGTACGCAATATAGAATGAAAAGGTAAAAGAAATGAGAAATATGATTTCAAGAAAAACCATTTGATGACGAGACGAATCGTACGATGGTGGGTTGACAAACATTTTATTTAACTGACTGACAAACTGAATATATTGATAAATTTGTCAAACTCTAGATCGAAACAGCAACGATGGCTTGCCATGATGATATTAATGACTTCCTAGCTCAACTAATGGTCACACGAGGAGCCTCAAAAAACATTCATAACGTCGAAGCTTAAGCAGCAAGAAACTAAGAAGCTGAGGCAAGAGTGGCAGAAATGAAACCAAGTAAAGACCTAAGTATAAGTGAATGTTACATCAAATCAAAAAGGATGAAAGACGAAGTATTTTGTGTTCATCACTGACGCATTCGCCTCCATTCGTAGTGCAGCATCTGATGACCTCTCAGACAACTCAAGTAGCAATTTGACGATAAGGTAAGGTAGACTTGGTTTGCTCGAAGTTCGGAATCGAACCAGCGACGATCCACTATGTATTCCAATCCACTTGTGAGCATTGCGCTACACAATCGCTAAGAAAAATGTTATTTCCAAAAATTCTTTGGTTGTGCAAAACAGTCAGCAACATTTTTTTGGCGTCATGAATCACTTCCATAGTCGTCACCATATTTGTCTTCAAATATCGTTCATTAATGCGACCACACGTTTTTTTTCTCTTTCGAAGGTTATTGAAGCGAATCGGGACATTTCACGCCAGTGAATCCAGTTTCTTAGGACTTCGCCTAAAAAATGACCTCTATTTTGTCAATTTTCACACCTTGTCAGTTACCGTACACCGGTGGCGGTCGGCTCCGCTATCGGTTACACTTCGACGGTGTCGACGAACTGCTGTAGTTGGTGTTTTTTCGTCGCAAATCTTTACGCCAACGTCGACACGCAACTCCTAAACAATTGCGTGTGATAAATAGCGATAAAAAAGAAGAAAAATGACGGCGACTTGTTGTCATTGCTGAACGAACGGCAACCGAATCGCTATTATTACACTGTGACGAAAAATTTAGGCGGCCGGAAGTTTCACTAAAACTAGTGACGATTGTTGTTGTTCACGGGCCAGCTTAACACGCACCTGGAAACCATGATCTATATCGAATAGGTTGCGCAGATATGTTGCGATAAGATTGAACGTAATCAACCCGAAGCTCTGTTAAAATGTTTTTCTCAGTTACTAACACTTTTACTTCTGCTACTCATTCTCTAAATGTTTCATCGATGGATGTGGGTGTACGCGGAAGTCGAACTATGACAACAAATGAAGAGTTCTTATCCTAATAGAGACACTGAAGCTGAGAAAATGTCGGACATAACTATGTGGATGCCTATCTAAGATTAAACCTGCGTTTTAGTAGAGCCTTTGGGCCGCCTGTGGGAACAATCTCCGCTGTAATAATAGTGAATGGAAATCAAAGAAAAATTCTGGCACAATCTACGTCATTTGAGGTAACGAAATCCACCGACTTGCTCTTGAAACTTAAGACCATCCAGATGTTAATTACTCTTAAGTGGTTCACCACTTTACCGTTCCTGTGAGGTCTCTCTGAGTGTTAAAAATACGATACACACAAAAAGAAAGAAGTTTGCCTTTCTAATAGGGTCACTAAAAGCGATTTGTAGTTATACATATTTATTTCGAATCCACTCATAATGACTAACTACTTCAAAGTGTTGCCTTCCCGAAGAAACTAGCCTAAGCTCCAAGTGGTCGATGCTTTCTGATTCTCATTTATCGACAACTACATGCAGTGACAAGCTGGAGACATCAGAACAATCAAAACTTGCAAATTCAGGAAGACAGTGAAACTTATCCAAAATATGAGATCAGAGTAAAAACCCGCCGAACCTACACCATTTATCATGAATGCGACCACTACTTAGGTTTCAAAATACTCTTATTAGCAATACTAATAATCACCTATTACTGCTAGTAATGCTATTAGTAATTGTTACAACTTTTATCATATCGAACTAGAAGATGTTGTTTATTCACGTAGTTCATTTTCCTTGTAAGAAAAGAGCAAAAAATATTGCGAAATATCTATGACAGAGGCCTATGATGACAGAATTCAGAAATTGATCTCGATCTTAGTGAAAGGAAATTAAAGGATGGAAATGGGAATCAATAAATCGTCAAAAACAATCACGGTGAGCTATAAGTCAGTCGGTGAACAAAAAAGCCATGAACAAAAGAGAAAGCGAATGACAGCATGGAAACATGACAGATAGATGGAACTTATTTGTGAAAAAAAGCTTAGGAATCGAATTTATCTACGACCAAAGAAATATTGGGAAAACCGATAATATAAGAGTTAATAACAAAAAATAATATGAGTATGGAAACTTAAAAGGAGTTCAAAGAAGGTTAGGAAGGGCCCAAAAGTTGAATAAATGGGAGAAAAATATGAAGAACGATATTGAACTAAAATAGAAGAATAGCTATGAAGTATGAGCTGGGTGAAAAATAAATGAATGAATGAAAAACAAGAGGTAAGAGTATTTAAAAAACATAAAGTAACCATTACAAAGAACAGAATCCAGGAAATTGACAATAGTGTAGCGTCTTTTATTGCAGCTGATTTTGGGCGCGACGCATTGTCTGCATCACACTGGAGTCCAGGAATCCCATTAGGATCCAGTAGTGGTTTTGCGAATTTCATGAGGAAACAATCGATCCCGGAGTTTTGTCCTACTTGTTTAACAATTTCCTACAAGATCTACGTAATGTAGAAAAGCTACATGAAGCGTTTTTACAAGTCTTTTTTTTATACCCAGTACTAATAAGCCATTCTTTTCCACACCAACTGAAAACGTACCATGTTCTAGAATTCGGCACATATGTAGGAAGGACTCATAAGACTTCAAATGGAAATTTATAATTTTTTCCATAATTATTCTAAAAAGCTAATATAATCGTATGGCTTATACGTCATCGTCGAAGCACTGGAAAAAATTAATTCATATAAATGTACTGCTTAATTGACTTGCTAACCCTAGGTTGTTATAACTTTTATTCTGATAACATTACCTTATCATTGGAACAGCACATAAATTATTCATGCCAAGGTTAAATGGAAGTCGCCTTGCGGAATTGTTACTTCAATTCTAATCGCGTCTGTAGGTGATGGATGATGCTTGCAAAATTTACTATGCTTCTCTTTTTAAGCTCATTTTCCGATTTCCTCTCATGAACACTCAGTCCGGTAATACGACGATCGAAGAACAGTCATGAACTTCTCGTTTAGTGTCGTTTGTGAACAAAAAGACCGATTTTTCTTGGAGTCCAAAAGGCATTTGTAAAAAGAGTAGTACAGAGTGAGTAGAATTACAGTAGTGGAAGTAATGAGTATTCTTTGTCTTTTGCGACTACGCCAGAATAGATTCATCACAGAGTATGGATGGCTGCAATTTATCAAATCCATATAAACAACAAAAATTTTGAAGCGTATTCGGCAAGAAATGCCGGTTCATGAAAAAAAGACCTTCTGGGATATAGTGATGGTTTGAATGTGTGGGAAGTTCGAAGCAGAGGTCTGGAGTTCATATGCATCTGACTCTAAATACCTTTTCCGCACACATTTAGATTGTTTATGTGGTTATGTGTTATGTCCACGTAAGTGATCCATTCTGCACATCATTGACGACTAAGCGACTTGGTCTCCTGAGGTCTGCACGGAAAGACGGCATCATGTAATCTTGGATTTTCCACCCATGCGGTAGGTTGGCTGGCCGACTTCCTTTCAACTAAAGGGAGATTTTTGCAATCGTGAACAAAAAACTATCCGCATTATTTTACCGTTGCCTCGATGAGCAGACTCGAATTTGTTATAACAGCACCTTCATGACATCCAGTATTTTAGCAGGTTTCGCCTTTTTTGAGAGCCATGGAAGATCAAGCTGGTTAAAACTTAGTCGACCTAATGTCTCCATACAAGTCTGGGAGATTAGTATCCACCAACAAGTAGTAGACTCATAGAAAATGGTGAACACGTGATGAAGCTGTTTTGCTTCTTCTTTTTTGGCGACTGAAATTAAGGTGCCGAGTTTTTTCTGCCGTGGTTACGGAAGCATTTGGTTGAATAGATTACGATAAACTTAATTATTCTACGCTCTGAAAAAATGCAAAAATGCGACAAATAACAGTAATCATGAACAAATAAATTGTGTAATTCGTGTGCCCTCATTGAGAAAACGGTAATTATTGATCAATACCAAGGTTAATAGGAAGTCGATCTATGCAGCTACAACCAGCAAAATCAGCTGCCTACGGAGCACCCTAATAGAGCGATCTCTTACCGGTTAGTCGCGAGGTAACGTGGCGCGTCGAGTGACAAATAGGGGCTAATCGAGCACAAAAACGACCTTTGGGTACGCATCTGAGGCGAACGCTGCTGCCCGCACGTCGTGAGGCGAACGGTACCGCCTGCACCTTGTCACTGAGGGGAACGGTGGGGCACGCACGTCGCCTCTGGGGCGAACTCTGCTGCCCGCACTTCGCATCTGCAGCGGAATAGGCTACCCGCACCGTTTCTCTGAGGCGTACCGTGCTGTCAACACTTGGCCACTAAAGCAAACGGTGCTGCTCGCACATCGCCTCTTAGGCAAACGGTGCTTCCCACACTACGCTACTGAGGCGAAACAGGCTACCCGTACCTTGTCTCTGTTGGGAGTGGTGCTGCCCGCAATTCTCCACTTAGTCGAACAGTGGTGCCCGCACATCGCATCTGAGGGCAACAGTGCTGCCAGCACTTCGCCTTTGACGCGAAACAGGCATCCCGCACCTTGTCTCTGTTGAGAACGGTGCTGCCCTCACTTCTCCTCTGTTACGAATGGTGCTGCCCGCATTTCTCTGCTTAGTCGAAGGGCGCTGCCCGCTCTTCGCTTCTGAGGCAACACTGCTGCGAGCACTTCGCCTTTGAGGCGAAACAGGCTACCCGCACCTAATCTTTGTTGCGAATGGTGCTGCCCGCACCTTTCCACTGAGTCGAACAGTGCTGCGCGCACTTCGCATCTGAGGCAACAGTGCTGCCCAGCACTTCGCCTTTGAGGGCGAAACAGGCTACCCGCACCTTGTCTCTGTTGCGAACGGTGCTGCCCTCACTTCTCCTCTGTTGCGAATGGTGCTGCCCGCAATTCTCCACTTAGTAGAACGGTGGTGCCCGCACTTCGCCTTTGAGGCGAAACAGGCTACCCGCACCTAATCTCTGTTGCGAATGGTGCTGCCCTCACTTCTCCTCTGTTGCTAATGGTGCTGCCCTCACTTCTCCTCTGTTGTGAATGGTGCTGCCCACACTTCACACTTAGTCGTACGGTGGTGCCCGCACCTCGCCTTTGAGGCGAAACAGTCTACCCGCACCTTGTCTCTGTTGCGAATGGTGCTGCCCTCACTTCTCCCTCTGTTGCTAATGGTGCTGCCCTCACTTCTCCTTCGAGGCGGAACAGGCTAGCCGCGCCTTGTCTCTATTGCGAACGGTGCTGCAATCACTTCTCCTCCGCTGTGAATGGTGCTGCCCGCAATTCTCCACTTAGTAGAACGGTGGTGCCCGCACTTCGCCTTTGAGGCGAAACAGGCTACCCGCACCTTGTCTCTGTTGCGAATGGTGCTGCCCGCAATTCTCTGCTTAGTCGAACGGCGCTGCCCGCTCTTCGCTTCTGAGGCAACAGTGCTGCCAGCACTTCGCCTTTGAGGGCGAAACAGGCATACCCGCACCTTGTCTCTGTTGAGAACGGTGCTGCCCTCACTTTTCCTCTGTTGCGAATGGTGCTGCCCGCACTCTCCACTTAGTAGCACGGTGGTGCCCGCACTTCGCCTTTGAGGCGAAACAGGCTACCCGCACCTTGTCTCTGTTGCGAATGGTGCTGCCCGCACTTCTCCTGCTTAGTCGAACGGCGCTGCTCGCTCTTCGCTTCTGAGGCAACAGTGCTGCCCAGCACTTCGCCTTTGAGGGCGAAACAGGCTACCCGCACCTTGTCTCTGTTGAGAACGGTGCTGCCCTCACTTTTCCTCTGTTGCGAATGGTGCTGCCCGCACTTCTCCACTTAGTGCGAACGGTGGTGCCCGCACTTCGCCTTTGAGGCGAAACAGGCTACCCGCACCTTGTCTCTGTTGCGAATGGTGCTGCCCTGCACTTCTCCTGCTTAGTCGAACGGTGCTGCCCGCTCTTCGCTTCTGAGGCAACAGTGCTGCCAGCACTTCGCCTTTGAGGCGAAACAGGCTACCCGCACCTTATCTTTGTTGCGAATGGTGCTGCCCGCACCTTTCTCCACTGAGTCCAACAGTGGTGCGCGCACATCGCATCTGAGGCAACATTTCTGCCAGCACTTCGCCTTTGAGGCGAAACAGGCTACCCGCACCTTGTCTCTGTTGCGAATGGTGCTGCCCATCACTTCTCCCTCTGCTGTGAATGGTGCTGCCCGCACTTCTCCACTTAGTCGAACGGTGGTGCCCGCACTTCGCCTTTGAGGCGAAACAGGCTACCCCGCACCTTGTCTCTGTTGCGAATGGTGCTGCCCGCACTTCTCCTCTGTTGCGAAATGGTGCTGCCCGCACTTCTCCCTTTGAGGCAACAGTGCTGCCAGCACTTCGCCTTTGAGGCGAAACAGGCTCCCGCACCTTGTCTCTGTTGCGAACGGTGCTGCCCTCACTTCTCCTCTGTTGCGAATGGTGCTGCCCGCAATTCTCCACTTAGTCGAACGGTGGTACCCGCACATCGCACCTGAGGCAACAGTGCTGCCAGCACTTCGCCTTTGAGGCGAAACAGGCTACCCGCACCTAATCTTCTGTTGCGAATGGTGCTGCCCCTCACTTCTCCTCTGTTGCTAATGGTGCTGCCCCTCACTTCTCCTCTGTTGCGAATGGTGCTGCCCGCACTTCTCCACTTAGTCGAACGGTGGTGCCCGCACCTCGCCTTTGAGGCGAAACAGGCTACCCGCACCTTGTCTCTGTTGCGAATGGTGCTGCCCTCACTTCTCCTCTGTTGCTAATGGTGCTGCCCTCACTTCTCCTTCGAGGCGGAACAGGCTAGCCGCACCTTGTCTCTATTGCGAACGGTGCTGCAATCACTTCTCCTCCGCTGTGAATGCTGCTGCCCGCAATTCTCCACTTAGTAGAACGATGGTGCCCGCACCTCGCCTTTGAGGCGAAACAGGCTACCCGCACCTTGTCTCTGTTACGAATGGTGCTGCCCGCACTTCTACACTTACTCGTACGGTGGTGCCCGCACCTCGCCTTTGAGGCGAAACAGGCTACCCGCACCTTGTCTCTGTTGCGAATGGTGCTGCCTTCACTTCTCCTCTGTTGCGAATGGTGCTGCCCGCACTTCGCCTTTGAGGCGAAACAGACCACCCGCACCTTGTCTCTGTTGCGAACGGTGCTGCCCGCACTTTTCCACTGAGTCGAACAGTGGTGCGCGCACATCGCATCTGAGGCAATATTTCTGCCAGCACTTCGCCTTTGAGGCGAAACAGGCAACCCGCACCTTGTCTCTGTTGAGAACGGTGCTGCCCGCAATTCTCCACTTAGTCGAAAGGTGGTACCCGCACATCGCATCTGAGGCAACAGTGCTGCCAGCACTTCGCCTTTGAGGCGAAACAGGCTACCCGCACCTAATCTTCGTTGCGAATGGTGCTGCCCTCACTTCTCCTCTGTTGCTAATGGTGCTGCCCTCACTTCTCCTCTGTTGCGAATGGTGCTGCCCGCAATTCTCCACTTAGTCGAACGGTGGTACCCGCACATCGCATCTGAGGCAACAGTGCTGCCAGCACTTCGCCTTTGAGGCGAAACAGGCTATCCCGCACCTTGTCTCTGTTGAGAACGGTGCTGCCCTCACTTCTCCTCTGTTGCGAATGGTGCTGCCCGCATTTCTCTACTTAGTCGAAGGGCGCTGCCCGCTCTTCGCTTCTGAGGCAACACTGCTGCGAGCACTTCGCCTTTGAGGCGAAACAGGCTACCCGCACCTAATCTTTGTTGCGAATGGTGCTGCCCGCACCTTTCCACTGAGTCCAACAGTGGTGCGCGCACATCGCATCTGAGGCAACAGTGCTGCCAGCACTTCGCCTTTGAGGCGAAACAGGCTACCCGCACCTAATCTTTGTTGCGAATGGTGCTGCCCTCACTTCTCCTCTGTTGCTAATGGTGCTGCCCTCACTTCTCCTCTGTTGTGAATGGTGCTGCCCACACTTCTACACTTAGTCGTACGGTGGTGCCCGCACCTCGCCTTTGAGGCGAAACATTCTACCCGCACCTTGTCTCTGTTGCGAATGGTGCTGCCCTCACTTCTCCTCTGTTGCTAATGGTGCTGCCCTCACTTCTCCTTCGAGGCGGAACAGGCTAGCCGCACCTTGTCTCTATTGCGAACGGTGCTGCCATCACTTCTCCTCCGCTGTGAATGGTGCTGCCCGCAATTCTCCACTTAGTAGAACGGTGGTGCCCGCACTTCGCCTTTGAGGCGAAACAGGCTACCCGCACCTAATCTTTGTTGCGAATGGTGCTGCCCTCACTTCTCCTCTGTTGCTAATGGTGCTGCCCTCACTTCTCCTCTGTTGTGAATGGTGCTGCCCACACTTCTACACTTAGTCGTACGGTGGTGCCCGCACTTCGCCTTTGAGGCGAAACAGGCTACCCGCACCTTGTCTCTGTTGCGAATGGTGCTGCCTTCACTTCTCCTCTGTTGCGAATGGTGCTGCCCGCACTTCGCCTTCGAGGCGGAACAGGCTAGCCGCACCTTGTCTCTATTGCGAACGGTGCTGCCATCACTTCTCCTCTGCTGTGAATGGTGCTGCCCGCAATTCTCCACTTAGTAGAACGGTGGTGCCCGCACTTCGCCTTTGAGGCGAAACAGGCTACCCGCACCTTGTCTCTGTTGCGAATGGTGCTGCCTTCACTTCTCCTCTGTTGCGAATGGTGCTGCCCGCACTTCGCCTTCGAGGCGGAACAGGCTAGCCGCACCTTGTCTCTATTGCGAACGGTGCTGCAATCACTTCTCCTCTGCTGTGAATGGTGCTGCCCGCAATTCTCCACTTAGTAGAACGGTGGTGCCCGCACTTCGCCTTTGAGGCGAAACAGGCTACCCGCACCTTGTCTCTGTTGCGAATGGTGCTGCCTTCACTTCTCCTCTGTTGCGAATGGTGCTGCCCGCACTTCGCCTTCGAGGCGGAACAGGCTAGCCGCACCTTGTCTCTATTGCGAACGGTGCTGCAATCACTTCTCCTCTGCTGTGAATGGTGCTGCCCGCAATTCTCCACTTAGTAGAACGGTGGTGCCCGCACTTCGCCTTTGAGGCGAAACAGGCTACCCGCACCTTGTCTCTGTTGCGAATGGTGCTGCCCTTCACTTCTCCTCTGTTGCGAATGGTGCTGCCCGCACTTCGCCTTTGAGGCGAAACAGGCTACCCGCACCTTGTCTCTGTTGCGAACGGTGCTGCCATCACTTCTCCTCTGCTGCGAATGGTGCTGCCCGCAATTCTCCACTTAGTCGAACGGTGGTGCCCGCACTTCGCCTTTGAGGCGAAACAGGCTACCCGCACCTTGTCTCTGTTGCGAATGGTGCTGCCCTCACTTCTCCTCTGTGCAACAGTGCTGCCAGCACTTCGCCTTTGAGGGCGAAACAGGCTACCCGCACCTTGTCTCTGTTGCGAATGGTGCTGCCCTGCACTTTCTCCGCTTAGTCGAACGGTGCTGCCCGCACTTCGCCTCTGAGGCGAACAGTGCTGCCCAGCACTTCGCCTTTGAGGCGAAACAGGCTACCCGCACCTAATGTCTCTGTTGCGAATGGTGCTGCCCGCACTTCTCCACTTAGTCGAACGGTGGTGCTCGCACATCGCATCTGAGGCAACAGTGCTGCCAGCACTTCGCCTTTGAGGCGAAACAGGCTACCCGCACCTTGTCTCTGTTGCGAAATGGTGCTGCCCTCACTTCTCCTCTGTTGCGAATGGTGCTGCCCGCACTTCTACACTTAGTCGTACGGTGGTGCCCGCACTTCGCCTTTGAGGCGAAACAGGCTACCCGCACCTTGTCTCTGTTGCGAATGGTGCTGCCCTCACTTCTCCTCTGTTGCGAATGGTGCTGCCCGCACTTCGCCTTTGAGGCGAAACAGGCTACCCGCACCTTGTCTCTGTTGCGAATGGTGCTGCCCTCACTTCTCCTCTGTGTCGAACGGTGCTGCCCGCACATCGCATCTGAGTCGAACGGTGGTGCCCGCACTTCGCCTTTGAGGCGAAACAGGCTACCCGCACCCTAATCTCTGTTGCGAATGGTGCTGCCCGCACTTCTCCACTGAGTCGAACGGTGGTGCACGCACATCGCATCTGAGGCAACAGTGCTGCCAGCACTTCGCCTTTGAGGCGAAACAGGCTACCCGCACCTAATCTTTGTTGCGAATGGTGCTGCCCTCACTTCTCCTCTGTTGCGAATGGTGCTGCCCGCACTTCGCCTTTCGAGGCGGAAACAGGCTAGCCGCACCTTGTCTCTGTTGCGAACGGTGCTGCCCATCACTTCTCCTCTGCTGTGAATGGTGCTGCCCGCAATTCTCCACTTAGTAGAACGGTGGTGCCCGCACTTCGCCTTTGAGGCGAAACAGGCTACCCGCACCTTGTCTCTGTTGCGAATGGTGCTGCCCTCACTTCTCCTCTGTTGCGAATGGTGCTGCCCGCACTTCGCCTTCGAGGCGGAAACAGGCTAGCCGCACCTTGTCTCTATTTGCGAACGGTGCTGCCATCACTTCTCCTCTGCTGTGAATGGTGCTGCCCGCAATTCTCACTTAGTAGAACGGTGGTGCCAGCACTTCGCCTTTGAGGCGAAACAGGCTACCCGCACCTAATCTCTGTTGCGAATGGTGCTGCCCTCACTTCTCCTCTGTTGCTAATGGTGCTGCCCTCACTTCTCCTCTGTTGCGAATGGTGCTGCCCACACTTCTACACTTAGTCGTACGGTGGTGCCCTGCACTTCGCCTTTGAGGCGAAACAGGCTACCCGCACCTTGTCTCTGTTGCGAATGGTGCTGCCCTCACTTCTCCTCTGTTGCTGAATGGTGCTGCCGCACTTCGCCTTTGAGGCGAAACAGGCTACCCGCACCTTGTCTCTGTTGCGAACGGTGCTGCCATCACTTCTCCTCTGTTGTGAATGGTGCTGCCCGCACTTCTCCACTTAGTCGAACGGTGGTGCCCGCACTTCGCCTTTGAGGCGAAACAGGCTACCCGCACCTTGTCTCTGTTGCGAATGGTGCTGCCTTCACTTCTCCTCTGTTGCGAATGGTGCTGCCCGCACTTCTGCCTTCGAGGCGAAACAGGCTACCCGCACCTTGTCTCTGTTGCGAACGGTGCTGCCCTCACTTCTCCTCTGTTGCGAATGGTGCTGCCCGCACTTCGCCTTTGAGGCGAAACAGGCTACCCGCACCTTGTCTCTGTTGCGAACGGTGCTGCCCGCACTTTCTCCACTGAGTCGAACAGTGGTGCTGCCCGCACATCGCATTTGAGGGCAATGGTGCTGCCAGCACTTCGCCTTTGAGGCGAAACAGGCTACCCGCACCTAATCTTTGTTGCGAATGGTGCTGCCCGCAATTCTCCGCTTAGTCGAACGGTGGTGCCCGCACTTCGCATCTGAGGGCAACAGTGCTGCCAGCACTTCGCCTTTGAGGGCGAAACAGGCTACCCGCACCTTGTCTCTGTTGCGAATGGTGCTGCCCGCAATTCTCCACTTAGTCGAACGGTGGTGCCCGCACATCGCATCTGAGGCAACAGTGCTGCCAGCACTTCGCCTTTGAGGCGAAACAGGCTACCCGCACCTAATCTTCGTTGCGAATGGTGCTGCCCTCACTTCTCCTCTGTTGCTAATGGTGCTGCCCGCAATTCTCCACTTAGTCGAACGGTGGTACCCGCACATCGCATCTGAGGCAACAGTGCTGCCAGCACTTCGCCTTTGAGGCGAAACAGGCTACCCGCACCTAATCTTTGTTGCGAATGGTGCTGCCCTCACTTCTCCTCTGTTGCTAATGGTGCTGCCCTCACTTCTCCTCTGTTGTGAATGGTGCTGCCCACACTTCTACACCTAGTCGTACGGTGGTGCCCGCACCTCGCCTTTGAGGCGAAACATTCTACCCGCACCTTGTCTCTGTTGCGAATGGTGCTGCCCTCACTTCTCCTCTGTTGCTAATGGTGCTGCCCTCACTTCTCCTCTGTTGCGAATGGTGCTGCCCGCAATTCTCCACTTAGTCGAACGGTGGTACCCGCACATCGCATCTGAGGGCAACAGTGCTGCCAGCACTTCGCCTTTGAGGCGAAACAGGCTACCCGCACCTAATCTTCGTTGCGAATGGTGCTGCCCTCACTTCTCCTCTGTTGCGAATGGTGCTGCCCGCACTTCTACCCACTTAGTCGTACGGTGGTGCTCCGCACTTCGCCTTTGAGGCGAAACAGGCTACCCGCACCTTGTCTCTGTTGCGAATGGTGCTGCCCTCACTTCTCCTCTGTTGCTAATGGTGCTGCCCTCACTTCTCCTCTGTTGCGAATGGTGCTGCCCGCAATTCTCCACTTAGTCGAACGGTGGTACCCGCACATCGCATCTGAGGGCAACAGTGCTGCCAGCACTTCGCCTTTGAGGCGAAACAGGCTACCCGCACCTAATCTTTGTTGCGAATGGTGCTGCCCTCACTTCTCCTCTGTTGTGAATGGTGCTGCCCACACTTCTACACTTAGTCAGTACGGTGGTGCCCGCACCTCGCCTTTGAGGCGAAACAGGCTACCCGCACCTTGTCTCTGTTGCGAATGGTGCTGCCCTCACTTCTCCTCTGTTGCTAATGGTGCTGCCCTCACTTCTCCTCTGTTGTGAATGGTGCTGCCCACACTTCTACACTTAGTCGTACGGTGGTGCCCGCACCTCGCCTTTGAGGCGAAACAGTCTACCCGCACCTTGTCTCTGTTGCAGAATGGTGCTGCCCTCACTTCTCCTCTGTTGCTAATGGTGCTGCCCTCACTTCTCCTCTGTTGTGAATGGTGCTGCCCACACTTCTACACTTAGTCGTACGGTGGTGCCCGCACCTCGCCTTTGAGGCGAAACAGTTCTACCCGCACCTTGTCTCTGTTGCGAATGGTGCTGCCCTCACTTCTCCTCTGTTGCTAATGGTGCTGCCCTCACTTCTCCTCTGTTGTGAATGGTGCTGCCCACACTTCTACACTTAGTCGTACGGTGGTGCCCGCACTTCGCCTTTGAGGCGAAACATTCTACCCGCACCTTGTCTCTGTTGCGAATGGTGCTGCCCTCACTTCTCCTCTGTATGTCGACATGGTGCTGCCCGCACTTCGCATCTGAGGCAACAGTGCTGCCCAGCACTTCGCCTTTGAGGCGAAACAGGCTACCCGCACCTTGTCTCTGTTGCGAATGGTGCTGCCCTCACTTCTCCTCTGTTGCTAATGGTGCTGCCCTCACTTCTCCTCTGTTGTGAATGGTGCTGCCCGCACTTCTACACTTAGTCGTACGGTGGTGCCCGCACCTCGCCTTTGAGGCGAAACAGGCTACCCGCACCTTGTCTCTGTTGCGAACGGTGCTACCCTCACTTCTCCTCTGTTGCGAATGGTGCTGCCCGCACTTCGCCTTTGAGGCGAAACAGGCCACCCGCACCTTGTCTCTGTTGCGAACGGTGCTGCCCGCACTTTTCCACTGAGTCGAACAGTGGTGCGCGCACATCGCATCTGAGGCAATATTTCTGCCAGCACTTCGCCTTTGAGGCGAAACAGGCTACCCGCACCTAATCTTTGTTGCGAATGGTGCTGCCCGCAATTCTCTGCTTAGTCGAACGGCGCTGCTCGCTCTTCGCTTCTGAGGCAACAGTGCTGCGAGCACTTCGCCTTTGAGGCGAAACAGGCTACCCGCACCTAATCTTCGTTGCGAATGGTGCTGCCCTCACTTCTCCTCTGTTGCTAATGGTGCTGCCCTCACTTCTACCCTCTGTTGCGAATGGTGCTGCCCGCACTCTCGCACTTAGTCGAACGGTGGTACCCGCACATCGCATCTGAGGCGAAACAGTGCTGCCCAGCACTTCGCCTTTGATGGCGATAATCAGTGCTACCCGCACCTCATCTCTGTTGCGAATGGTGCTGCCCGCAATTCTCCACTTAGTCGAACGGTGGTGCCCGCACATCGCATCTGAGGCAACAGTGCTGCCAGCACTTCGCCTTTGACGCGAAACAGGCATCCCGCACCTTGTCTCTGTTGAGAACGGTGCTGCCCGCAATTCTCCACTTAGTCGATAGGTGGTACCCGCACATCGCATCTGAGGCAACAGTGCTGCCAGCACTTCGCCTTTGAGGCGAAACAGGCAACCCGCACCTTGTCTCTGTTGAGAACGGTGCTGCCCGCAATTCTCCACTTAGTCGAACGGTGGTACCCGCACATCGCATCTGAGGCAACAGTGCTGCCAGCACTTCGCCTTTGAGGGCGAAACAGGGCTACCCGCACCTAATCTTTGTTGCGAATGGTGCTGCCCGCAATTCTCTGCTTAGTCGAACGGCGCTGCTCGCTCTTCGCTTCTGAGGCAACAGTGCTGCGAGCACTTCGCCTTTGAGGCGAAACAGGCTACCCGCACCTAATCTTCGTTGCGAATGGTGCTGCCCTCACTTCTCCTCTGTTGCGAATGGTGCTGCCCGCAATTCTCCACTTAGTCGAACGGTGGTACCCGCACATCGCATCTGAGGCAACAGTGCTGCCAGCACTTCGCCTTTGAGGCGAAACAGGCTACCCGCACCTAATCTTTGTTGCGAATGGTGCTGCCCGCAATTCTCCGCTTAGTCGAACGGTGCTGCCCGCACTTCGCATCTGAGGCAACAGTGCTGCCAGCACTTCGCCTTTGAGGCGAAACAGGCTACCCGCACC